>CM062816.1:1299454509-1300095496 GCA_031772625.1 Pinus tabuliformis | reverse complement strand
GTTCAAACAATATTGCCAGAACTTGATGAGGAAGGAAAAATTATATTATAACCGGAAGTAGTCACAGAAATAAGAACTTGACAACTATGAAATCGATCAATTTCATAGTATCTCATCAAGTGGAAGAACTTATTCGCTGAAGATTCCACATGGGAGGATGATAATTTTATACAGAAGCATCCAGAACTACTCAAGCATTGAGGACAACAACTTTTTGAAGGAGAGGGGCATGTTAGGTCCCTATAATACTAGTGATTACCCATTACTATTGTAGTAGTATCCCTTATTAATATTTTTGTGCCCCTATTTTCCCCATATTGTTATTATTGTGCCCCATAGAATCCCTCTATTGTTATTTTTGTGCCTTTATATTATTATTGTTAGGTTGGCTAGGTTATATTGTGACTCCTTAGAATCCTATATATAGAAAGGAGGTTTTTTCATTTGAATCATCAAAGAATCATTCATTTGTGTAATGTAAAGGAGGTTGCCCCTCGAAGAGGCTGAATTCTAAGGCGTTGATCTATCTTTTCTATCTTTTTTTGAGCTGGTTTCATAACATAGCCTGATGAATTTTCAGGTAGTATCCCGATGACTTTTCAAGTAGTATCCTAATGAAATATTTCCGGGTAGTAGCTCAATGACATTTCCAGGTAGTTTCCTAATGACATATTTCCGGGTAGTAGCCCATTAACATATTTTCGAGTAGTAGCCTGTCGTCTGATATTTTGGGTAGTAGCTCACTGACAGATATTTCGGGTAGTATCCCACTAATAGAGATTCTGAGTTGTATCCCGATGAATAGAGGGTGGTAGCTTAAGCTCCCCTTCGGTAGAAAATTTTTCTTCTTCGATATTTGAGAATAATTAGCATATGGGCAGGAACAATCAAGAGATAAGAAGGAATAAGCAAAAGAAGTACATTTATGATTTGATATTATGAGATACTTGAGATGGGACATTTGTCATGTTGATTGATGGTCCGATAAGGGTAGGTGGAATTCTCCCTAGTTGAGAGGAAGTGCTAAAAATATGCAACTACGGTAAAATTCCACTTTGGACTACTCATTTGATGGAGATGATGATGGCTTAGATTCCTCCTTTCGAGAGGAAAAAAAATCGACCTAAATTTCACCTCATTTATATAAGAGGAAGTTGATTTATGAATTATTTTATTCATACATATATTATGGATCAGTTCGGCCCTATGCACATGTACTAATAGACAAGTCAAGTGGACCCTCATGGAAGCCTATAAATAGAAGAGAACTGAAGCTCATTTGGACACATTAATAAATCTCTCTTCTCTTCTATTTTTTCTTCGCTCACATAGGTATAATGTAGGAAGCTCGAACAAGGGTCTAAAGCTACTTGGTGAAGCTTTCACTGAACTAGGGTTTTCTTATTCCTAGTTGCTTGCACTGAACTAGGGTTTTCTTATTCCTAGTCATTGGCACAAAACTAAGCAATTTAGTCCTAGGTCACTAGAACAAAGTGGTTATAAGAGCAACCAGGGACCCTTGGATGGTGGCACAAATTCTTCATGAGAGCAACCCAGAGTCTGGGTCAATTTGGTCCCCGGTCACCTACACAAAATGGTATGAGAGCGACCAAGCTTCCATAGTCGCTATCATGCAGTTCACAAAGAGCAAGCAGGACTTTCATAATTGCTTGTACAACTCCTCGTCCCTGTAACCAAGACTCCAAGATGATATTTCAGTGTTTCTAATATTTCACTTAGTGACAGAAGCGTTCGACAGTAGGCTATAGGCAGGAGACAGTACATTACAGTTATCTCAATCATAGTTTTGATGTTTATATGCATTTCATGGATATTCTAGTTGTTGTGAAGATATGGATCATTGTACTCTCCTTTTCTAAATCATTTGATGACAATCTATTAGAATCATATTTGCAAGGGTTTTCCCCATAGTGGGTTTTGTCCTGGTCTCTGACCAATCTTGGTGTCTCTATGTGTGCATGTTTTTCTTCTCTTGTTCCTTTATGTTCCACTGCATTGATGATGTTGTTATTGTTCTTTCTACATAGTTGCATATCCTGATGAATAATTATGTAAATCTATATAATGTTATGATTCTATGGGTGAACTTAATGTATTAATGAAGAAATTCAATTATCAAAGCAAAGAACAATTTAGCCATATGAAAAATTAACAAACGCATGGTAATTACCCATGGTATTGTATGTATGAAGCCTATATAGTGGCTAGAGACTCTCCATTGAGGGATGTCGAGTAATTGTTTTTATTGACAAGAATTAGCTTGTGGAGTGATTTCCTTCCTTAAGGAGTAGTTATACAGTGTTACCCTACCTAAAGGGTTTTGATATCAATAAAGAAGCATTTCTATTTTATACTCTTGGATCGATCTTGGAATTTATTTAGCAGTAATTTTAATATTTTTCCAAATATTATTTAAATTATATATATTCACTTAATGTTACCAACTAGAGATTGGTTTTTAGTTAGCTTTGAGTCTTGTAGTTCCTAGAATTGGATTTTCACTATAAGATTATTTATTATTATTACTTTTCTCTCTTTTCTTAATTTCTTTTAATTATATTTATGTGTTTTTGTGTGTGTTTCTGTGTGTAAAAATTATATTAAGATATTGGTGGTGAATTTGATCATTCGAACACTTCGAGATATGGATAAGATTTCACAATTTTTACAATTACTTCTTTAAAAAGTGGACGATGGTTCACTTGAAAATGATGCTCATTTGCAAGTATTGGCATACAATCTTTGATCAATGGTTGTAAGTTTAACAACATTATTTTTTTAGATAGTACCTACTTCATAGGGACCTAGCCATAACACATAGGACTTCTCTTTGAAATCCTTAAAGTGAGAATTATACAATAGTTTCCAATCAACAAATATGAACGATTTGTGCTTGAGTAATTTGTTATGCCATTTCTCATGCTATTGTTGAATGACTATAGTATAGTGTAGTGCAGTTTTTCAAATCTCATCTAATTTATTAAGTTTATCCAATTGGTGTTATTGTTCTTTGATGAAATCTATCCCCACAACTAGAGCAATCCTTAGTGTTTTTAACTCAAATTCAATTAGAAAAGCATGGCAGTTACCATAGACAATCCCATGAGTAAATTTTTTGGTGTTTTTCCATGTCATTTTATAGGCCCAAAGAGTTTTTAGAGTTTAGCAACCCAATACCCATGATGGAACTTCATAGTCTTTGTTAAAATGGATTTTTTCACTTTGTTAATGATTTTCACTTTCCCATTATCTTGCAAATAGTAAAAGGAAGTCGTCCAATGGAAAATTTGATCTTCTTTGGTGATTTTATGAATTCGTTGGGAGATGAGTTGAGGCCTTCCATTGAATACAATTTCTTTGGGAACACTTAAACAACCAAATATTTCTTCCTAGAGGAAGTTTGCTACTACTTTCTCTATTTCTTGTGGAAATATTTAGCCTCTACCCACGTAGTTACATAGTTGATAAAGAAAAACCAAAAAAAAGAAGTAAACCTTCTACCACGATGTAGGGTTAATTAGCCCTAGAAAATATAAGGCCCATTTCTTGAATGGGTTGATGACAAGTTGGGTATGTAGTGGAATTTCATCCCATTTGATTTATTTACCAATCTTTTGAAAACCATCACAACTTCGTACATATTTCTTGGCATCATGGAATAGTGTAGGCCAAAATAATTGATGTTGAGTATCTTGTTGAAAGTTCTTGTATTTGTGAAATGTACTCCACATGGTTTATAATTATTGGATTTAAAAATTCCAATTATGGGACCATTGATATCCAAGGGTTGGTTGAGGTGTCCAACCTTTCCATGGAATTGGAGTATACCAAGGATGAGGTGGAGAATAACAATAAAATCGTTTCCTAGACTATTAATCATCATAAAATTGAAGGGGATTTAGACTTATTCCTACTACTCGTGGTTTCTAAGCCCGCATCTGGGAAATGAGACAAAGTTTCTCTCTCTCTTCTTAGGGCCCATGGTAAGTTTCTTTCAACTTTGGAAAGGAGGGGAAAATGTTGGTAGAGTGCTCTTTCTTACAAATACTACAACCTTTGATGGTATTGAGTGGGAGTTATTTTAACAGATGCTTATGTCTACACTTAGGAAAAATATCAATAATTCTTTCTGCACTTCTGTTTGGTTTTGGAAATTCTATAGAGTATCAATTTCATTACCAAGGCACTAAGGATATCTATCTTAAATATGTCCAACATGTTGCCTATTTATGCTCAATATATTCCTCCTACAATTGATTAATTAAAGCTGGTGAGGATATCTCTCAATCTCTTTCCTTTCTTAGAAATTCCTCTTGATTATTTTAGGCACAATTCACATATGTCATAATACTATGCTTGGGAGATATCCCCTCCACCCATGATCTCTAAACTAGTTATGCATTCATCCTTCATTCCCTTAAGCAATATGGTTCATAAATTATCCTTGTCTAACTTTATCATGGATATTTAAAGGTTATATTGCAATCTGTCTATATATCCTTCCAAACTTTCATCCTCCTTATTAGTCGTTTTGAATATTTCCCTTGAAGGTCCATCCTTTCACAATAATCTTGATATTTCTACAAAAAAATTAGCTTCATCTAAATCCAAGTGTTGATTTTCTACCCATATAGTTCCATGAACCAACTTAATGTAGCGATCTTAAGAGTAAAAAGGAATAGTTCTAATTTCTAATCATATGAAATGTAGTTGTAGTTTCTTCATATTATGTCAAACCCAAATAGAAATGTGTCAAGATCTTTGTTGGATAGCCCATCGAAGTTGGGAAGAGAAAATAGAGGGGTTTTTTTCATCAAGGATTTGTTTCCTACATCTCTAATGGAGAGTTCAAAGGTAATGTTGGAGGCTACTTCTTCATCTACCATGGTGAATTTTAGAAAATATGATCTTTATGTAGCCCTTAATGTTTCAATTTCTACAAAATTAATGAGTTCAATCTCTAGATTATCCTAAGAATTGCCTTAAAAACAAGTTCCCCACTAAGTAGTTATTTAGTCTCTCATTTCCCTTAAAAGGTGGAGTGTATTATGCTTCTTCCTCTTAAATGGAATGAGAAAGTGTTATAGCATTTCATTTCCCTTTATCTTGAAATCTTTTTTCTCATGATCCTCCTTATCCACCTACGTGTTTGTTAGTATTGTGGCCAATTCTTACTAGACTAGATGACATAGGAAATTTAGTGACTTACCACAAAATTTTCTAAGGTGAATGTGAAAGTTCTTATTTCTTGTCTTAGCATCCCTTATTCCATGAGTCAAATGAAATCATATTCAAGCTTCTATATTGCAAGGTATTTTATACAAAAATTGACAAAAAAATTGGTAAAAAACCCAATTTCAACAATTCCAGTGACTAAATGCCTATAAAATTAGTGTTTTATTTACTATTGTAACTTTAATGGCCTCTCCAAAAATAGCACCAAAATGATGGTGCAAATCATTTGCTTGGAATAAACAAATAATTATCCTTAGCATTAATTTTAAGCCAGGCTAGGTTTTCGTATTTCAAGGATATTGTGCATTGTCTTTGTAGGCTGAAAATCCTTATTAAGTATAGATTTTACTACATTGATGCAATGAAATAAAATAAATCTTTACAAAACATTAAACAATAAATTTTGACTCTATCCACCTAGTCATCCCAATTAAACCTGTATTCTACAACCTAAGCACAAACTAGGATTAACAAGAGTTGATGGTTTATCATATACTGATAAAAAGAACTAAAATAGGGTGGTGTGTCACCAACTCAAATATACATCTAACACTATGTTGGAGGAGACTACATGAGAAAATTTTGACTTCCTAATTTAACTTCTACAGTCAAAGTGAAATTTTCTTTTGATCTAAACAACAATAGTCCTACAATGTGAAGAAACGTAATAGGATATTTGTGTAACACTAATCCTATAGGGTGAAAGCATGGAGTTGGGTTACACTTCTTAGTGAAAGAGGGAATGTTTGGGTGGAAAAAACAATGGCTCAATTGAGTCATTTAAGTGCTCGATCAAGGCTTTTTTACTTAGCTTCAATCGAGCTCCTTGGGTGCTAAAAAAGGTAGCTCGATCAAGGGTTAAAACTAACCCTTAATCAAGCTATGACACTTGATCGAGCCCTTTTTTTAAAATACACCGCTCGCGTAGTCTATGCGTTTAGTTTACATTGACCGTGGGAGCTCGACCAAGAGTTTGAGAGTAACTTGACCAAGAGTATTAGAGCTCGATCAAGTAGTGTAGTGTTCAAATCAATCTTGTCACCACCCCACCAACATATTAGAGGCTCAAACGAAGGTAGGTACTCTATCCTTTGTCTTTCTTATTTAATTTTTTTTTCAAAATATATCAAATTAATTTACAAAAAAAACAACCATGTAAAAAAACCATCAAAACCAATTAATTTAAAAAAATACAAAAAAACTTAGAAATCATAAAACCAACCATGAAAACCATTAAAAAAAAACCAACAACAACAACTTAGAAAACCACAAAACAAACCTAGAAAACTATTGGAAAAACCCTTCAAAACAACTTAGAAAACACTTTGAAACCACCAAAAAACTATAATTTAGGTTTTAAATTTGTTTCTTACTTGCAATGTTTTGTTTATTAAATGCATATTTTCTAATTTTGAATGGTAAAAACATTTTTTTCTAATTATTTTAGGTTTTAAAGTTTTTCTTTAGGAATTTTGTGAAATAAATTTTCAATTTTTTTTGTTATTTAAAATGCATTTTAAATTTCTAACAAATTTGACCAAAAATATACCCCAAAAAACTCCAAACATAAAACAATGAAACTATAACCAATAAATAAGTAAATTAGGAGCTTGAGATTGACATGATGAATATGGTTTCTCATAGTAAACCTCTATTTATAAAATAAGAAATTTATTTTATTTTATTATTTTAAATTTAAATTAATTTATATTTTAAATATTTTTTTAATAATAAATATAGTACGATTCTAGTTTTAAAAATAAAATATTAATCTTTAAAGTTAAAAATCTAAAAAGAGAAAAATTTGTTATATATATATATATATATATAACTAAAAACTATATAATATCATGTGACGGTATATAATTATAATATTTTACATAACATATATATAATTATATAACATATCATAGTTTTACAACTATTTAACTGAACATAAAATTATATATATATATATATAACATAACTCTAACTATACTTCATAACATAATTACTATATAATTATATATAGTTAACTAAATTATAACTTAGTTATAACATCATATATATATATATATATATATATATATATATATATATATATATATATATATATAAAATAAATTTATTTAACATAACACACACATATAACATATCATGTAGCATAACAATAACTATAACTCATTTAAAACTATATATATATATATATAGTGTAACATAACATAACATAGTGTAACATGTACATTGTGCATAACTATAACATTTAACATAACATAATTATTTAAAACATAACACACACACACACACACACACACACACATATAATTATATATATATATAAGTTCATGTTTCAACAATGCATCATTGATAGATACATTAAATCCATCATGAAAAGTGCATTTGGTCTAGTGAATAAAAGCATTTAGACTCTTTTCTAATTTGTACCATATTGTTTCATTATGTAGTGTGTTGTACAAGAAACATTGTCTTCATGTGCTTGCACCTAGTACATGTCATGTGTCAAAGTCAAACATTAAGAACGTAAAGTCTATTGTAGTATTTGGTTGGCATGAAATTTTATTAGTTTTGTAAATATGTTTATTTCATTTTTTACGTATATATTTATATAATTATGCTCTATGAATAAAATGCATTATTTAGAAACAAGAAAAAGTATGAGGGTAGATGTGATCGTTGCTTTCAATTGTGTTTACATGGAACTCAATGCATTTTGGCTGATAAATTATCAAAAATAGACTCTAAAGTTTAGGACTTCAGGATAGATTGTTGTAGTTGATGACCAGGTCGCCATTTATTTTGCAAAGCACTTATATGTAGAGTTCATGTTATATATGAGGCTGGATTATACTATACGATATCTCATTATTATGGACTTGGCATGGGACATACCTATGAGTGCAACAAGGCACGTAGGGACCTTGGGCATGTACCACCACCTTCGAGATTCTTGCCACTACCTTATTGAAGCTTGGTTTTACCGACAGAGCTAGAGGAATTGTCACAGCTCAGTGGTGAGACCAGGGAGACTATTGCAGATGACATGTGAATGTCATTGGCCAGTGTGCGTGTTGCATTATATGGAAAGATTAGTAGACCACCATCATTATCTTGTGACCCATCAGTGCCCTTATATGATGATGAATTCTTGCGAGTTTACCCTTTGACCAACTTTTGACACATGTGGGTATGTATCATGATGCCATTCATGAGACTTGGAGGGGCATGACCTACATCACACATACCAGGAACATATATATACGAAACTTTTGACTCTTATTATCAAATTATGCATAATTATTTATATTAAAATTTCTAGTTCATATTAGATTTCATATTAATAAGTTCATGGTAACATGTAGAGATGTCCCAACTACATTGATGAGCTTATGAGGTCATCCAAGGGGGCATTTGGTCAACCCGACCATCCTCGACTACAGCATGTTTCTATGGATTCTCCTCCACCTCCACCTTATATGTTCACTAATGTGGACGAGAGTCACTATGTACAACCACATGGACCAACAATTGAGGTAAAAAAAATTATTCCTAAAATTTCAACATTTTTTTTAAGCTACACAAATATGCTAACTAATTTGTAGACAAATTATAATTTGTCTTTGCCATTGTGTACATAGGCCCATATGTAGAGTATCATTGATGCCACTTTTATGTGGATACATGAGTGGGATGTTGGGTTTAGAGGAACTAATGATGCGGGTCCATCGATGCAGGCCCCAATCATCGAGCCACAAGCAGGGGAGAACCAAACCAAATTTCATGGTTAGACCCCCATCCTATTTAAATTTCATTTGGACTCAACTAAGGTCAATAGATTCATGTATATGTAATTAAAAATGTGGTTCAATATCATTTATTTCCATATTTTTTTATTTTGTACGAACAATGATCTAATTAGTTTGAATGTGAATGTGTTATATTATAATAACAACTTATGAACACTTACTTTGCACGACATAACTCACATAGAAGTTCTGGTGGTACTTAGAGTGTCATAGTTTTTATATTTCAGGCTCATTTCGTAGGGCATATTCACATGTGTGATACAAAATTTGTATATTGTCATGCATGGACAATTTATGGATGTACATCACGAACATTATTTTAGTTTATGGATGCTAATTATTTTTGTTTATGGATGTTCATGTGATATTCGTAATTTGTATATATTTTCATATGGATAGTTTATTGATACATGTATTCATGCTTTCAGTTTATGGATTTGTATTAATCTTGTTTATGGATACTCATTAATTTTTGAAGTTTATGGATCTCTTAAAATTATTTCACTAATTTAATAATTTTACTATATACTAAAACTTTTATTAGTAAAATATATGTTCATTTTGATTTCCAATTTCATAGACTAATAAAATAAGTACAATCTTAAGTTATGATGCAAGTCACTTTGATACTAAAAATGAACTAAAATATATCATGTATCAATTTAATATTGAACATGGAAAGAATTTCATTCATGCTTCATATTGGCTCGTAGAAAGTGTCTTTTAGTGCAATCAACATGTATGTTATTACAATTCAATTTTTAAAATAAATTATTTGAATTATAAAGTCATATGTATTATATATATAACCTATTTTTTGTTTACATGACATCTTTTAATATTAAAATTGAATAAACCGTATTTCAATCATATATGTGTTTTTTAATTGAACCTTGAGATAAGGAAATGATTAAAATACTTGAAAAATGTATCCATGCAATGGTATATAATATATATACCATTACATGGATAAATTTTTCAAGTATTTTAATCATTTTCTTATCTCAAGGTTCAATTAAAAAACACATATATGATTGAAATACGTTTTATTCAATTTTAATATTAAAAAATGGCATGTAAACAAAAAATAGTTTATACAACATTATTTATTTTGAAATTATCTACAAGAGCTTAGTCATAACATGATATAAGTCAATCGTATTGAAATTTAATATATATAGGTCCAAAAACAATATATGGCAATATTTCTATAATTTTATATAATGTTATCAACTTTCCTAAATTTACTAGTTATCCAAGTATTTCAATTAATTCTTTATGATGGAAATTTAAGTTTTATTTAATTTTTAAAAACTCAAATTTGATTGAAATAAGTTACATATTCAATTTTAAAACATGTGGAGATGTAAAAGTTACAAATACAAGTTTTATTTTGTTTTATTTTGTTTGAGGTTATCTACAAAAGCTTAGTCATAATGCACTTCCTCAATAATTTTTTGTGCTTACACTCAAATCAATGCACAATATTAAACTAATCACCTTGAAATTAATATATACCATATATCTTGTTACATCATTTACTAGAAATCAACATCTTTACAAAAATCAATGCATCTAATGCAAGCAATCAAATAGGATGAGAAATCAATATCTACACTAAAATCAATGCATCTAATGCAAACAATCAAATAGGATTAGAAATCAACATCTACACTGAAATAAATGCATTTAATGCTACAACCAATCAAATAGGATTAAAAATCAACATCTACACCGAAATCAATGCATCTAGTACTAGCAATAAAATAGGATTAGGAATCAACATCTACATTAAAATCAATGCATCTAATGCAATCTCAATCAAACAAGATTATAAATTAACATCTTTAATGAAATGAATGCATCTAATGCAAGCAATGAAATAGAATTAGAAATCAACATCTACACAAAAATCAATGCATCTAATTTGCAAGAAATCAAATAGGATTAGAAATCAACATTTGTACACTGAAATCAATGCATTTAGTGCAAGCAATTTTCTTCCCTTTCTCTCCCCCCTCCATCTATATTGATATCTCCCTCCATCTCTCCTTATTTGTCTCTCTATCTCACCCCCAGAAACACATGCTCTCTCTCTTCGTATCTATATCTCTCCCTCCATCCCTCTATATCTCTTTTCTTCCATCTCTCCCCCTTCCATCTATATCTCTATCTCTCTCTATCTCTCCTTCTTCATCTCTCTATATCAGCCCACAAAAATACACATAATTTCTCCATATCTATATATATATATATATATATATCCCTCCCTCTCCCTCTCCCTCTCCCTCTCTTCCCCTTCTCTCACTCTGTCTCCCCTTCTATCTCTCTTCCCTCCCAATCTCCTCTCTCCCTCTCTCTCCATCTCCCTTGTCACTCCCTCTCTCTCTCTCTCTCCATCTCCCTATTCACTTCCTCTCTCTCTCTTTCCCCCTCCAACTCCATATCTCTCTTTCCCTCCCTCCCAAGTCCTCTCTCTCTTCCTTTATCTCCCACCTCCCTCTGTCTCTCCCCCACACCACTCTTTCTCTCTCTTTGTCTTGAAACTTTGTTGACTATCTCCCTCCCTCTCTTATTCTCTCTCCCCCTTCTCTTCATCTCTCATTATTTGTCTTTCTATCTCACCCCAAAACATACACACTCGCTCTCAATCTCTCCCTTATCACTCCCTCTTAAACTTCTTCCTTCCCTATATTTTCCTCCAACTCTGTCTCTCGGGCTCCCTCTCTTTCTCAGAGACTCTCTCCTCCTCTCTCTCTATCCAGATTTGTGCACCCCTCTCTCTCTTACCCTTCTCTCCCACTCTCTCTAACTCTATATTTCAAAATTTTTAAAATACTTTTACAAATAAAATATTATGTTTAAATGTTTTTTATTTTTTATTTTTAATTTTAATGTCATACAACATATATATACATACATACATATATATATATATATATATATATATATATATATATATATATATATATATATAGATATAGATATATATTGTTGGGTCCCTATAATACTAGTGATTACCCCATTACTATTGTAGTTATACCCCTTATTAATATTGTTGTGCCCCTATTGTCTCCATATTGTTATTACTGTGCCCCATAGAATCCCTCTATTGTTATTTTTGTGGCTTTATATTATTATTGTTAGGTTGGCTGGATTATATTGTGACTCCTTAGACTCCTATATATAGAAAGGAGGTTTTGTCATTTGAATCATCAAAGAATTGTTCATTTATGTAATGTAAAGGAGGTTTCCCCCCGAAGAGGCTGAATTCTAAGGCGTTGATCTATCTTTTCTATCTTTTCTTGAGCTGGTTTCATAACATTTGGTATCAGAGCTTTGGATTCTAGGGTTTCGCTGCTCCAAATAGGTCATCGTGGCATTTTCGCTATAACTTTTTTTCTGCGATGTTTCAAAAGTTTCAAAAAAACCCATTTGAGAAGAAATCGTGTTGAACCTCAAGTCTGAATTTCAGAGCTTTTTGTGCTATATTTGCGGAGATATGATCTGAGGAAGTTGGTCTTTTTGCAGACTCCTGAATTACATTCCAAACAGGTGACCTGGGGAAAATCATCATAACTTTCTATCTGGGGATCGAATTGAAATTTCATAAGAAGGTACAGAAAGAGGACGGACTGTAGTTTCTTGTATGCATTTTTCAAATCCAAAGGTCGAAACAGTGACTCGTGGCACCTCGTACAATTTCGCTCTATTGAACTAGTAGGTTGCAATTTCAGAACTGGAGGATCTGAATTTACAGAGATACATCATATTCAATATCAGGCTTCTACAAAGTGAAAAAAGGTGTGTAGTTTTTTTTTAAATTTTTGTGTAAGCTTGGTTTGAAGGAATTCAAAGGGCATAGTAAAGCATTATTATCGGTAACTGATGCCCCGAGGAAAGAAAATGCAAACACCTAGTAAGGAACCTGAAATCTCTAGCATGACTCATGAAGAAGAGGAAGAAATGCTACATGATATATCAAAATTACAAGAACAAGTGCAACAAATGTCACGCTCACAAAAGCTAATAGAAGCTAAGATAAATGGCGTGGAATCTAAGATAAATGGTGTGTAATCTAAGATAAAGGGCATGGAAGCTAAGATGGATGATTCGAAGACAGATTTGAAGAGAGACATGGCACATTTGAAGACAGATTTGAAGACAGATATGGCAGATTTGAAGACAGATTTGACAAATTTTCTACAAGAAATACTTACTAATGGTGAAAAGGTTGTAAAGGAAACTCATGATGTGAACAAAAGAAATGTTAATCATGATTCCATAGACTCTAATGTTGGATCGAAGACCCACCATATTCCAAAAATCGATATGAGGAAGTTTGATGGCAAGGATCCCGCCACATGGATATTACAGATGGAGCAATTCTTCGATCTCAATAATGTGCAAAACACACAAAAGGTACGTATGGCAACTTTATATTTGGAACCAAATCAGTTTGTATGGTATCAATGGCTTTGCTCTCGTAAACAATTTATCACTTGGGCAATTTTTACGGAAGAATTGATAGCACATTATGAGGATACAAAAAGCAACACTTTTTTTAGCCAATTGATAAGTCTCAAACAAAAGGGTTCAATAATGGAGCACATTGAGGAGTTCCAAAAATTGAACATAAGGGTAAAAGATATTCCAGAGGAGCATAGGATTGATGTGTTCATAGGGTCTTTAAAGGATAATATCCAACATGATGTTCGCCTTTGGGAACCTGATTCATTAGAGAAGGCATTCAGGTTAGCAAGAAAAATGGAAAGCAAAATTATGGCAACCAGGAAGCATACCACTCACAACTATAAAGATGGAAGTGTTGTTGCCCCTAGTCTTCCACAACCTATAAGGTTGACACCACAACAATTGGAAGAAAAAAGAGCAAAAGGGCTTTGTTACAGTTGTGATAGCAAATACACTAAAGGTCATAAGTGTGCTGAGAAGAAATTATTCTACATAGATTGTGAAGAGGAAGAAGAAAAGGAGCAAGAAAGGTCAAAAGAAGAGGATATACTCCAGGAACAAAGCCTAGATGAAGAACAAATAAATCCGACCATATCTTGTAATGCATTGGCGGGAATTACCACTCCTCAAACCATCAAGATAGAAGGACAAATCAAGAAGAAAAAGGTAATAGTGTTGATTGATTCAGGAAGCACCCACAATTTTATTCATTGTAAGGTAGCAAAAGAATTGAATTGCTTCCTATATCCAGCACCAGAGTGTCAAGTGATGATTGCAAATGGAGGAACAATAAATTGCTCTGGAAAGTGCCATAATATCAAGCTATCCATGGGAGAATATGTATTGACTAGCCCAATGCTTTCCATTCCAATGGGAGGTGCTGATGTTGTACTAGGAGTCCAATGGCTACAATCCTTGGGTACAATAGCTTTTAATTTTCAAGAACTTTTCATCAAATTTTCTACGGAAGGAAAGGAAGTTGAATTAAGGGGTATTGCAGGGAAACCAGGAAAGATAATCAGCTCTAATGGTATGACAAAGCTTCTAAAAAAGGAGCAAAGAGGTGTAATTGCACAATTATGTTCGCTAGATGTTTCCACATTGGAATCATCTATTTCTCCAGATCTCCAAAAAGTCCTGGACAATCATTCCAAGGTATTTGAGACTCCCAAAGGTCTCCCACCTATGCGTGATCATGATCATGCTATTCATCTGATTCCAGGAAGTGTTCCTCCAAACATCAGGCCGTACAGATATCCCTATGTCCAAAAGAGTGAAATTGAACGTATGGTTGCAGAAATGCTAGAGGCTGGTATAATTCAACCGAGTCAAAGTTCTTTCTCTGCTCCAGTAGTATTGGTGCACAAGAAGGATGGATCATGGCGCATGTGTCCGGATTATAGGGAGCTCAACAAGCTCACTATTAAAGATAAGTTCCCCATTCCTGTCATTGATGAATTACTGGATGAATTGCATGGATCAATTTACTTCACCAAGTTGGATCTTCGTTCAGGATATCATCAAATCAGAATGAAGATTGAAGACATTCCAAAAACAGCATTTAGAACTCATGAGGGTCATTATGAATTTTTGGTCATGCCTTTTGGCCTTACCAATGCACCTTCAACATTTCAAGGTTTGATGAATTCAATTTTCAAACCATTCCTTAGAAAATTTGTGTTAGTATTTTTTGATGATATACTAATCTACAGCAAGTCTTGGAAGGATCATGTTGACAGGGTGCTACAACTATTGGAGGAGAAACAATTATATGCAAAAAGATCCAAATGTTTCTTTGGAGTCCAGGAGGTGGAATATTTGGGTCATATTGTATCTCATGAAGGAGTTAAGGTAGACCCTAGCAAAATTAAAGCCATTAAGGAATGGAAAATCCCCACATCCATAAAGCATCTGCGAGGATTTCTTGGGTTGACAGGGTATTATCGCAAGTTTGTTAAGAATTATGGGAGAATAGCAGCACCTCTAACAACATTATTGAAGAAAGATGCATTTTCATGGACTCCGGAAGCAACAAAGGCCTTTGAACATCTTAAAGAGGCAATGTGCCAAGCACCGGTCTTAGCTACACCGGACTTCACAAAAACCTTTATTGTGGAATGTGATGCTTCAGGAAATGGAATTGGTGTTTTTCTAATGCAAGATGAAAGACCCATTGCTTTTGAAAGTCGTCCAATCAAGGGAAAGTTTTTAAGCAAAGCTATTTATGAGAAGGAAATGTTGGCAATACTCCATGCACTTAAGAAATGGCGACCCTACCTAATGGGAAGACACTTCAAGGTAAAAACGGATCATGATAGCCTTAAATACTTTTTAGAACAAAGATTATCCTCTGAAGAGCAACAAAAGTGGGTCACAAAGATGTTGGGTTATGACTTTGAAATCATCTACAAAAAAGGGAAGCAAAATGTGGTGGCAGATGCACTCTCAAGAAAGGATGAGGATGTGGAAGCATTGTTGTGCGCCATTTCTATTATCCAACCAGATTGGATAAACGAAGCAAGGGAGGAATGGAAGAATGACGAAGAAGTGTGGGCACTTATTCGAAAGACAACAAGAAGTCTTCTGATACATTTAGCTGGAAAAATGATTCGTTATGGTACAAAGATCGCTTATACCTCTGTAAGAATTCCCAGCTAAAACAAAAGATTCTTATGGAATTGCACACTTCTCCCTTAGGAGGGCACTCAGGATTTTTAAAAACTTACCACAGGGTTAAGAAGGAATTTTTTTGGGATGGCCTTAAATCAGATATTCAAAAGTTTGTGGCGGAATGTTTGGTTTGCCAACAAAATAAAGTTGAAACAATTAAGACACCGGGTCTATTACAACCTTTATCCATTCCAAGCCAACGTTGGGAGGAGGTTTCAATGGATTTTATCACAGGTTTACCCAAGTCTGAGGGAAAGAGTGTCATCATGGTGGTAGTTGACAGACTTACCAAGTATGCACACTTTTGTGCATTATCACATCCATTTAAAGCCAGTACAGTTTCTACTGCATTTATGGAAACAATTCAAAAGCTACATGGAAACCCAAAGATTATTGTAAGTGACAGAGATCCCATTTTCACTGGAAATTTTTGGACAGAATTATTTTCTTGTCTTGGTACTCAGTTAGCTCATAGCTCATCTTATCATCCTCAATCTGATGGGCAAACTGAGATAGTAAACAAATGTTTGGAAGGATATCTTCGTTGCTTTGTATCTGATAAACAGACACAATGGGTCAAATGGTTGCCTCTGGCTGAATGGTGGTATAACACTTCCTTCCATACAGCAACAAAAATGACCCCATTTATGGCACTTTATGGGTATCAACCACCATCCATCACATCATATTTAAGAGAAAATTCTAAGGTTCAGGCAGTGGAACATCACATCGAACATCAACAACAAGTCCTCCAACTCTTAAAGGATAACCTCGTGTTGGCACAAAATAGAATGAAACAACAGGCAGATCAACATCGCAGTGAAAGAAGTTTTGATGTAGGTGATTGGGTATTCCTACGGCTACAACCATATAAGCAAATGTCCCTCAAGCAAGCTAAGAAGGATAATAAATTATCACCAAAGTATTATGGTCCGTACAAGGTGTTGCAAAAGATTGGTACTATGGCATACAAATTGGAGCTTCCTGCAGCTTCTCGATTGCACCCAGTTTTCCATGTTTCATGTTTAAAGAAGGTTATAGGCGACAAGCTCCCAGTTCAAACAATATTGCCAGAACTTGACGAGGAAGGAAAAATTATATTGGAACCGGAAGCAGTCACAGAAACAAGAACTCGACAGCTACGAAATCGATCAATTTCAGAGTATCTTATCAAGTGGAAGAACTTATCCGCTGAAGATTCCACATGGGAGGATGAGAATTTTATGCAGAAGTATCCAGAACTACTCAAGCGTTGAGGACAACACTTTTTTGAAGGAGAGGGGCATGTTGGGTCCCTATAATACTAGTGATTACCCCATTACTATTGTAGTTATACCCCTTATTAATATTGTTGTGCCCCTATTGTCCCCATATTGTTATTATTGTGCCCCATAGAATCCCTCTATTGTTATTTTTGTGGCTTTATATTATTATTGTTAGGTCGGCTGGATTATATTGTGACTCCTTAGACTCCTATATATAGAAAGGAGGTTTTGTCATTTGAATCATCAAAGAATTGTTCATTTATGTAATGTAAAGGAGGTTTCCCCTCGAAGAGGCTGAATTCTAAGGCGTTGATCTATCTTTTCTATCTTTTCTTGAGCTGGTTTCATAACATATATATATATATATATATATATATATATATATATATATATATATATATATATATATATATATATATATATATAGATATATATATATATATATATATATATATAGATATATATATATATATATATATATATATGTGAAATTGAAACATTTCAAATGTGTGTCAAGTACATTCACCTAGAGGGAAAATGATAATTTTCCATGGAAATATTATCTCAAATTTTCCAAAATATTAATGTTCCAGCTACCTCCATGAAAGACACATAGAGTGCTTCTTGTCTTCCAAAACTATTTAGGTTTTATTTCTTTAAAGGTAGCTAAATAGATTATGATTACTTTAGAATTTTAAAAGTATTATATATTTTATTATGGTAGATTTAAAAAAAAAAAATAGGTTAAATAAAATTAACATATTGAGTCAGCTTGTATGACTCTTTTTGTGTTAACAACTCTTTTGTTGACACCTATTTCATATATCAACCACATTTATTAATGTGGTTGTGCTAGTATATATTGTAAAATAATAAATTTATATTATATTAAGGTTAATAATATTATTTTAATCCAAAATTAATAAATTTAATATTAACATTAAAATATATTAATATTAATTTTTTTATGTGAAGTCACTGGTCCAATTCCCTGCCCCAATTGGAGTGATATATTAGACACGATGAATATGTAGTATTTCCAAGCTTACAAAAAAATATTAATATTAAATTCAATAAGGGTTTTACATGACATTACAACAAAAAATTCAATAACATTTGGAATTTTAAAATGAGGTAAAAATTTAATTTTAGATCATTAAAAAAAAAATTGGAGGCTTGACCAAGCATAATAACTCGATCGAGCTACATAGCTTGATTGAGACATAGCTCTCGATCGATCCCCTGTTAACCACATACATGGCTCGATCGAGGGTTTACGAAACCCTCGATTGAGTTATTTGAATTTGAATTTTAGGCACTCTATTGAGCACTTAAAGCTCTCAATCAAGCCTCTTAAGTCTTAAAATCAACAATTTCAGCACCCCTTATGCAAAATTTCATGCAACTCCATTTTGTACCCTAGCGGACTTAGGGCTAAATTTGTCCTTAGGTAGCAGAGTTGATCACGTTGGATTCATGAAGGAATCCTCTATCCAATGGCATATGAGTTTGACATTTTCGAATTCATATGATATTTTTCATATAATTTCTTTTAAACATAATGCTTGAAATGCTTTTTAACTGTTTTAAAGTGCTTGACTAAAAAATCAATATCATAAAAGATACACAACACAAATATTTCAAAAAATACCACTATCTTCTTTTATGAGTCCTCTTCAAAATGGTACTTTTGGTTTTTCAATTTATATAAATAGTTCAAAAAAACTTACTTCAACACGTGTCTACAAAATGCAATTGAAATATTACTTCACCAACTTTGAAAAATAATAAAAAATATATTTTTGCATAAAAAAATAATTGTTTAATATGAAAAACTTAACTCTCTCTGTGTAGATCATGCTTATATATATATATATATATACATATATATATATATATATATATATATATATATATATATATATATATATATATATATATATATATATATATATATACATATATATGTACATATATATACATATATATACATACATATAGATACATATATATATATATATACATATATATATATATATATATATATATATATATATATATATATATATATATATATATATATATATATATATTAAAAATTACACATTTTAGACTAAGTTATGCTACGTGAACACACGCATACCTCTTAAGATGTGTGAAAATTTGCAAGGACAAGCATTTCATTTAATGGAAAATTGACATATTATACGACACTAAATATTTTTGCAAAAAATATCATTATGACAACAACATAATTCTCCACAATTTGTCTTTTTACTCTGAATCAAAATTAATAGTGCTTTTGAATTTTGAGGGCTTCAATCCAATAAAATAGGAAAAACTTGAAATTTCATCACCACATTTGGCCCAAAAGTGTAACCCATCTTCATGCTTTCACTCTATAGTAATGTTGAAATCAATGTAATAGGCTATTTATGTAATAATAATTCTATATAAAGGATGAAATTAATGATAGGTTGATTGTATAACAATAATTATTAAGTAGTAGAACCAGTTGTATGAAATCATTATCAACAACACATAAGAATACAAATTATTGCAATAACGTTATCAAAAAACAAAATTTATTGTAATTACAAACATTGATAGTAATATGTAATTCAAAATATTAATGACAATTTGAGATCCAAATATTGATAGCAATCATGAGCTATAAATATAATGATATCAATGCCAAATAGAAATTATTGCAATACAATTAGAAATCAAATAATATTCTACCTAACTATAACAATAGTGAGCCTTGCTCCTAAAACAATGTATAGTCTAACGAAACTCCAACAACAAAAGAAACAATTAATCATGTATGTTGAATTTAATAAACATCAATTACTCTTTACATTACTAGCATTATTACAATTTTACAATTCAGATAGAAAATGATAAGAATCAACTCCTTTTCTTTCAACAGGGAGGCAACATATATATTTTAGAAAATGTTTTCCGATAAACAAAAGTTTTGGTTGTGAATCATAGCTTTTTCCATTCTACAATACAATTAAATATTACAAAACTACTTTTTCCTTTTCCACCTAAATAAACCACACATTTGTGTTTTTTGTCCTAGGATGGTTAACTTAATTTGTCCAGCATGGATACTCAACAACCTAGGAAAAAGGTGACATTGGAGGTTACTGAGGGGACTCTTAGGCCTATGTAATTGTCATCATATTTAGTATAGGTAAATCCATGTAATAAGTGGTAAATGTAATGAGTTATTCGTTGGAGTAGGTAAAACCACTCTAACCATTCCCCTAATCTATAAATGCACATGAAGACTTAATGCAAAGGAATTGGAATTCCTTCCCAATCCTTCTTCTTAAGTGTAATGTGTGTATTCTTGCTAGTAGCATGATGTAGTCTATTCTTGTATACATGTGAAAGCTCTATCATAAAAATTGGTTCCATTGACATTGGTACTTGAGTTTGGAACTATAGAAAAATTAAAGGGCAGTTTGAACCTACAAAAACAAAATTATGAGAAGAGAATTTGCAAATTCAAAGGATGCTCATATATGCTCATGGATGACGATTAGCCTACAAGTTAAAATATGTCTGAGAATATGCTTGTGAATTGCATGATTGTGTATACTCCATCTTGATGTTTCCAATAAAATAAATGTAAATATTTCTCATGGAAACTTTAAAATAAGAACAAGATACTCGAAGCTAGGAAAATTTAGGCAAAAGATAACCAGAATTTTAAGAGATGTGGGAAGTGAAAAAGGAACTAATGTTGTTGGACATGGCCAGTATTTCTAATGTTGTCATGCCTATATTGTAAATTATACAAGATTGAGGAGCCACTCATGGATATTTATAGCCTACCTCTTGGTGACCCAAAGCCAACTTACCGAGTGCTAGGAGCATATTCAAATAACTACTCTAATTGTGGTGGTTTGTGCGATAGTAAATGGCTCTTCGAATCATGTTAGCCATTGGTAATTGGGTATGCTTACCATCCATTCCGTAGATAACTTCAACTATTTGAGTACTTATGTGTTATTGATAAATGGATAATAATGTTTATGTATTATCACTCTAAATGTTGGATTTCACCTATTTGACTAGCATGCACTCATATTTATATTACAAATGTTAATGTTGATCAATGATACAAGGATGGATCGGGCCTAGTTGATGGAGCCTTGATGATCAGTATAAATGCACGACAAAATTCTCTTACTAGATAATAAAAAAATGTGTAACCTGATGGGCCTCCAAATTAGACACAAAATAAGCCCATATAACCTTTCTTAAGAACATAAAGGCTATATTAAATCTCTCCTTATACAATTAATAATTTGTTTTTAGATTTAATATGTTCTTAGGAAGGTTTAGAGGTAATTGCATATTATGTGCCTAATATTATTTATCTTTTCAGAATATCGAGAGAATATTGAGTGAGTTTTAAATGAGATAATATAGGGAATTTCTCACTACTACAAGATAGACCAAGATTGGATAATAAATGAAAATTGTATTATGAAATTATTGAACAAATTCTGGAGCTCCACTGATTGAGAAAATCTAGGAATGTGTTCCCTATCATTAAATGAAGATTCCTCCTATTGGGAACTAGATCCACTTTTTGAGGTATTTTGGAGGGGAAATATGCCTTCTTTCAAGGATGATTCTTCCCCATCAATTTTTATAAGAACCAATTCTAATTTACTTCTAGGGGAAGGTATTTATTAGTCTTCTTGTGGAGAAAACTCGTTATTTAGCAGCTCCACTTTCATTTCTAGCAGGGATGTACTTGGATTGATTCCATTTTTATATTCTAAAGCTTGGTTTACTTCATAGCACACTGAGTATCCTTGGGTTTGGCCATCCCAAGAGCCTCAGAGCCCTCTTGTACATTTTCTTTATTTTCTTTGAATGTCTTTTTCACTTGCATCTCTTATTTTTTCATTTACTATTCATGCTTCTTTTCTTGTAGGTCATATTGGTTAAATGATTGAAGTCATTTTTTTCAAGGTTATTTACAGATTCATAAGCATGATTTATCCTTAGAAAAACTTTGAAAATTCATATTCATCATTGAGCTACTTGGATTAGTCTACTAGTTCACAAATCTAGAATACCTAGAAGTCTCTTGTAGAAAAATAGTAGTACTTTTTTGTTAACTTTTATCACATTTTAATGAGGATATTTTGAGTTTGTTTCAATTATATTAAGTCCTAAAAGAATTCAAGTTAATAATAAAATTTACCCCATATAATTTGAACTTGATTAGGTTAGGCATTTGGTAGGTTAACTAGCTCACTAATTCTTGAATTTCTAGTTTTTGGAGTAGTAATTTTCTGCTATTTTTTAGCATCTGTTAAAAAGGGTATTTTGAGTTATTTAACTTGGATTGGAGTCCTAGAACATCCTGATTAATATAAAATTTTACCCCATCTCATTTTCATTTGATTTTCTTGGTGATTGATGAGATAACTCAGAGGAGAAACTAGTTGGAAGGCTAGGTATTTAGTCTTTTCAAGTATAAAAATCATAATATTTTTTTGTTGTGAAGATGCTACTGTTGATTTCTAGGGTTAGCATTGTCATTTACAATCCTTATTATACCACCATCTCCTTCTTTATACCTCAAAAACACCTCGAAAACACTTTTTAGTGAGAATACATTTCTAGCTTGTTGGAGGCCACTGTGTGCATTGTTTCTTATGCAATATGGGCTCTTGAAGGGTACTAATATTGGCAAGGGAAACATACAACCTTATCCTACCTTACACTACCCTTTCCAAACTTTATATCACCTTTTCCACCCTAATAATTCTTTGGATCCAATCCAGTAGTAAAATAGGGCAATCCTGTAGCATCCTCTAGCACCATGTAAACTTGGCGATATTTTCTCCAAAAGATTTGGTTTTTCCTCTTAACCTTGAATAATGTTCCCTAGGCTCTAAAATAATGATTGAGGAAGACTAAAGACCACTTAGGACTTTCCATTTTACCCCTGCAACAAATCTCAACAATTTGGGTCAGTGGACAAATTTATGAATTGGATACTACAATAATTATTTTCTTGATTGCCACATCTAACGAAATTTATCAATGGATCTAAACTGTTTGGAATGCAGTGATTGATTACATTCTATTTCCTTCATACAAGTTATATTAGTTTTCTTTCTTTATTCTTAAGCTACAACTTCTATTTCAAGCATTGTTATTTCCATTCCATAGAATAGGTTTCCTTTCAATGCAACATTTACATTTTGAAAGTAGCTTAATGTTTACATTTTTGCAAGTAGTATAGCCTTTACATTTATACAATTAGGATTAGCATTTACATTTGACAGAGAAACATTTATATTTATTGCAAATAGAGTAACATTTCCATTTCTACAATTATTTTAGGATTTGATTTCATAACATCCACTTCATTACATCAGATAAATGAAAGGACACATTGCATGCTGCATATATAGTGTTGACACCTCTTAAGTTTGTACGAACCTCAGGTTGATAATTTAAATTGGAAGCATTGGGAGTTGCATCATTCTTATTACAACGTCAAGGCTCATCACAACCCAAAAATACGAGGGGGTAAGCATGTTGATGAATCCTTCAAGGGTTGCATCTTTAGAAATGGTGGTGTTGGACGTCATTTCTAGTCAAAAAATGAGCTTTGGTTATTGTACATGTTGGATGAGTTCAGGTGCTCCAATTTGGACGTGTTGGCTGAACTGATATACATTAAAATGATTCTTTTGAATATATTTCAAAAGAACAAATATGCTTGTATCTAAATGACCTACACTTTAAGTACAACAGTTTACCATGAGATTTTTAATGAAGGGGAGGAATTTGGGATTACATTTCTCACATGTAATGAAGATTACAAAGTCCATAATGATTATTATAAACCATTGAACAACATTATGCAGGCTTTTCATGGTTGGTTTTTCCATTTTGAGACAAAACTGCAAAGAAATTATTTCCTACTTCAAAATTCATGGTACCCTAGCCTTGATTATTTTAGGTCTAGATGGCAAATCACCCTTGCAATTGACCTTATACGAAAATATGGAATATGAGATTACCAATTTACAAAAGAGTTGTTGGATGAGCTTGAGGCTAACGAGAAAGACAAATGAAACATACAAACACCAGTCATTTTTTGTTTTTGATGAGAACAACTTTTTTATAAAGAATGAAGATGCCCAAGCCCTTGTATCGAAGCTCATGGGAAAGACAATTGCTTTGTATTTCTATGCTTATTGGTATATCCCCTGCTAAAATTTCACTCCAAATCTTGTCAAGTTATACAACGAACTAAGTGTCATGGATTGGTCAAAAAATAAAAGTATTTAACAAATATATTTTTTAAAGTACATGGAGGGATTTTTTAATGTGATTAAGGCATCTTGTGAGTATTTCTGAAACTGATCCAACATCTCTATAAATAAAGTCTCAATATATCTAATTAATAAAATAGTTGAGGTTTCACTCTCAATGAGTGTTGAATTCATTTATGTAAGATGCATGTTGTTCAAGTCTAATTGAAATTGGGAGGACCAACTCGTAATTGGCCATACCTTGCTAATGTGTTCCTTCTACATGATGTCAATTTACAAAATCTCAATAAACATCTTAGAGATTTTCTTGACCGGGAGATTAGTTTTATCATAAGTGTTAACCATCCCAATATCATCTGTCTTCTAGAAATAACGGAGGGTGGAGATCCATTATTTCTTGTTTTCGAGTATTTTAGTAGGGGTAATTTAGTTATTTATATTCAGAGATATGGGAGAATTCAAGAAAAAATTGCAAGAAATTCCATGAGACAACTAGGAGCTAGTTTGGAAGTATTGCATGCACCTCATGTAATTAATCATGAATTGAAACTAAAGAATCTTCTCCTTTCTACGCATGATAATGACATTGTGTTGAAGATAGTCGATTTTGGTTTGTGCATATATCTATCTCCAAAATATTAGGAAAGGATTGTTTGTGGATCACCACTATATATGGCTCTCGAAGTTTTTCAATTCAAAGAGTACTATTTAAAGGTTGATATGTGGAGTGTTATTACCATTTTTTTATCTCTTATATGGACATCTTCCCTTTTCCAGGAAGAGTAACTGCCATCTACTTCAGAATGTTAAAAATTGTACTATATCTCCATTTCATGAAGTCACTTTACGATAATTACACATGTTGAAAATAGCAACAAGAATAAAAATAGCATTTTAGGATATACTCCAACTCTGTTGGAAATAGCAAAAAAATAAAAATGCTAAAAATAGCATTGCTATAAATAGCATTTCGGGATATATTCTAATTTTGATTTGTCCTTGAATCAAAATTGAGAATTAAAATTCGAATTTAGTCTCACTAGTTGTTTGAAAAATAAGTAATTTATTCATCTTGAGTTAATTAGTTGGAGAAATTCAAACATGAAGTCTTTGTGAAGACATGCAATGGTTATCCCTTTGATTGAGAAATTTATCCCTTAATTAAGGAGATAAGGATGAGTTGTATTTGAGTTGTAATTAGTTAGCTCAGTTAACTGAGTTAAGTCTAGTTAGATTAGTTCCAAACAGTTTGTGGAACTAATTGTGAGTTCAATTAGTTATTGCATGCATGCATGCAACTAGTGTTCTCCAGATAATTGAATATTCTCTCATAAATAACTCATGCATGTCAGTTCAGACAGAGACCTAGTTGAGATTAAAGGAAGGGACAGTGTACTATCAGTTGGAGGAAATTTCCTATATAGGAAACTCATCCATGCAGAAGGAATTATCTCCTTCAGGATTATGCACTTATTTCAAAGGTCAGAGCAGTGTGTGAGGAATTATTACACATAGGTGGTAGCTTGAGGACCCAGGAAAAATTGCGCAAGGAAATAGGAGGCTTAGAGGACTGAAGGAAGGCATATGTGTTGTCTATTTTGTATATGAGCAGCAGTGAGGGATTGTACTGAGAGTTGGATAGCTTGTGAGCTAAAGCTTTGTGTAATCCTAAGATATTTCCACTTGTATGATAATACAGATAGTGGGGTTTTTAGCTGAGGCTTTCCCCAGAGTATTCTTCTATGTTTCATGTGTGATTGAATCTTCTTCTCTATTATATGTGTTCTGTTTGATCTAGTTCAAAATCGATTAAGCTTCTGCAAGTTTGATTATAGAAGTAGATCAAGTATTTTGCTTTAGTAACATTGCATTATCAGGTGATCTACAGTCAGATTTTCTAAATAGATCTCAGAGTGAAATTGATAGAGAGAATTTGCAGGAAAATCTACATGGTATCGGAGCTAAGGTGATCAAGTGGAGAACAGTATACAAATAAGGGAGAAGTTCAAAGTTTTGAAGTTCTTGATTGTAGGTACAAAAAAATCGATTTCTTATCACATCTCAAAGTTCACCAATGGTGTTGAATGGCTTGAGACTCGAGTATGCCCTGGATGACAGCTCGAATTATATAGCATGGAAGAGTACATTACCTCTCAACATGCACTGCCAGAAGAAGTCTCAAAAAATTATGGAGGAGCCATAATTCGTGAAGCAGCTTCAAGAGGTTGTGGAGTAGCCACAACTGGAGAAGCCGAGAGGAGATTGAGTGGAGGCAACCACTCATGCAGAGACCTCCAGTAGGGAGAAATTTTGAGCCAAGTGGGCAGAGGGATCACATGTAGCCATACCTCCAGGTGTGAGGTGGGGTGATGTGAAGTGATAGTCTCAAGAAGGCTGAAATAGGGGCAAGATCTTTGAGGTACCCAACCTCTTTGATTAGACCCTGCTACAGGAGCCCCAACGAGGAGTAGAAGGACTAGTTGAGTGGGTAGAGATAGATGCGGATGGAGCGACAAAGGGAGCTTCAACATCAGAGGGTGTTTCTAGCCCAATAGGGAAGTCAGTTGGGAGATCAGTTACTTACTTCTCAGTAACTGAGTTGCAGTGCAGCATTAGGTAGCACGATGCAACATGATGAGAGGAGGTGTAGTGCGGATGCAATGCTGGGAGATAGGACCAGCAATAGCATAGATGCAGCAGGAGGAATCAGTGCGATTGATGCAATCAGATATCAAAGTGATAGAGGCTAGAGCAGTCAGATACTGAAGAGCACAGAGGTGCAGAGTTTTTAGTCGACAGAGGTAATAGCAATTAGAGACTTTGATGACAGATGCATCATACTGATTCATGTTGGATATTTTTTGTTTCTGGAGTTGTTGGAGCAACAACACTTGAGAGAAGTGTTTCATGCAAAACATTCCAAAGGTTCAAGATCGGGTTCAATTTGAATGCCTTTCTTGTTGAGAGGGAGTGTTGAAAATAGAAACAAGAAATGCTAAAAATAGCATTTCAGGATATACTCCAACTCTATTGGAAATAGCAAAAAAATAGAAATGCTAAAAATAGCATTGCTATAAATAGCATTTCGGGATATATTCCAATTTTCATTTGTCCTTGAATTAAAATTTGAATTTAGTCTCACTAGCTATTTGAAAAATAATTAATTAATTCATCTTGAGTTAATTAGTTAGAGAAATTCAAACATGAAGTCTTTGTCAATACATGCAACAATTATCCCTTTGACTGAGAAAGTTATCCCTTAATTAAGGAGATAAGGATGAGTTGTATTTGAGTTTAATTAGTTAGCTCAGTTAACCGAGTTAACTCCAATTAGATTAGTTCCAAATAGTTTGTGGAACTAATTGTGAGTTCGGTTAGTTATTGCACGCATGCATGCAACTAGTGTTCTCCATATAACTGAATATTGTCTCATAAATAACTCATGCATGTCAGTTCAAACAGAGACCCAGTTGAGATTAAAGGAAGGGACAGTGTACTATCAGTTGGAGGAATTTTCCTATATAGGAAACTCATCCATGCAAAAGGAATTATCTCCTTTAGGATTGCGCAGTTATTTTACATGTCAGAGCAGTTTGTGAGGGATTATTACACACAGGTGGCAGCTTGAGGACCCAAGAAAAACTGTGCAAGGAAATAGGAGACTTGGAGGATTGAAGGAAGGCTTATGTGTTTTATATTCTGTCTATGAGCAACAGTGAGGGATTGTACTAAGAGTTGGATAGCTTGTGAGCTAAATCTTTGTGTAATCCTAAGATATTTCCACTTGTACGATAATACAAATAGCGGGGTTTTTAGCTGAGGCTTTCCCTAGAGTATTCTTCTATGTTTCATGTGTGATTGAATCTTCTTCTCTGTTATATGTGTTCTGTTTGATCTAGCCCAAAATCGAATAATCTTCCACAAGTTTGATTGTAGAAGTAGATCAAGTATTTTGCTTTAGTTACATTGCATTATCAGGTGATCTACAGTCAGATTTTCTAAATAGATCTCAAAGTGAGATTGGTAGAGAGAATTTGCAAGAAATTCTACAACACCTATATTGTATTGATATTTGTACAAAGTTATTGTGTCAAAATATAGTGAAATGATTATTAACTAAAGAGTTTTAGAAACATAAATTTCTATCAACTTCATAACTTCCCAATCCAAAAAGAACCCTAGAAACAATTTAAAAACAAAGAAATAGTTTTGTTTGGTGACCTTGAACTTCCAAAAGAACATAGTGTACATTCAATCTGATTTGTGTTTGTTGCATACAAATTTGATAGAAATAGGTGCATTGATGGAATAATATAGAAGTTGTTGATTGTAAGAGAAACATATTTTCATTGATTTTGTTTTTATGTAGAAATTGGAATCTAGATGATCGACTTTAATGGAATCTAGTTGGGTTGAATTTTACCATTTGGAAGAGCCGACTTTGACTCAACTAGTTAGTAACCAATGGAGAACTCGACTAGTGAATAACCAATGGGGAAGCCAAAGGAATTGAATGTTGTTAATCATATTGTCAGTAAAAAAATTTAAGTATATGATAAAATATTTTATGATGGATCATTAGGTAAAGGAGCCTTATTTATAATAAAAAAATCATATGAAGGATAGATTTTTTCAATTCTAAAGTTGAGTTAGATTTAATTGAGCAACATGTAATGAAGGATGGTTGATTTCTTACTGAAATTTAGAGAAACTATTAGATACAGAGTCAATGAGTCAAGTGTTAATTGAGTCAAGTCACATGCGTAGTTTCATAGAGGTAAGTCACGGTAAGTTGTTTTCCTTCATAAAAATAAATATATACAGACTCCATTTATCTCTAGAAATAAATTAACAAAGAGAACAAATATTCCCATAATAATAAAAAGAATACAACAATAGCAAATAAATAGAAAAATACATTGAAGTAGCAGTATCAATTGAGATACAGTTGATAAAGCATCCAAGATGAACAGTAAAAACTCTTTGATAGAAACACTTACAATGGGTAAGGAGCAAAAGAATGCAGTCAAGAACAAGACCAAAGAAGTTAAACACACACAAAAAGAGTTTAATGAAAAAGTTGATGGTAACATAAAATTGAATTGTTTGAGCACCATGGTATGAGAATAATAGAATAGTTATTTGGATTGTAACCTTGGAAGCCAGAAGTAGAGATATGGTAGGCTGGTTGAGGAACAAGATCCACGTAGGGTGTGTGGGTGTAAGATGAACATAGGACAAGCCAGGAGCTGCATAAACATGATGGTGTAGCAAGAGAGTCAAGATGTCCTTGTTGGGTGAGTGGAAAAAGGTTGTTGAAGAGACTCAATGACTACACAAGCACCTATGAGACTGGAAGTTAAGGCTAAAAAGTAAACATGACATAGTTGCGTTGCTACAAACTTTCTTAGGATGAATAAGGAATTTAGGGTGGGGGGGATGTTGAGGGGCCTCTCGGGCTTATGAAATTGCCATAATTGTTAATATAATTAAATTTATGAAATAAGTGGTAAATGTAATGAGTGATTCGTTTGAATGGGTATAATTTCTCAAACCATTCCACTAATATATAAATGCACATGAAGAATTAATGTAAAGATGGTTGTAATTCTATCCCAATCATTATTCTCATGTGTAATGTGTGTTCTCTTGTTGATGTTCATGATGTACTCTATTCTTGTCTATATGTGAAGGCTCTACCTTCTACAAGACCATATAACAAAGCCTTTATTTTCTTGCTAGAACCCTATAGTCTCTCCTTGTTCAAATGGAATCATACTATATCTCCCACTCTAAATAACTTCTCTATTTTGTGTTGATCATACCTAACTTGGTTTCTTGTGACCTCTTTAGTGTCTCCTATGCTTGAAATTGGATCTTCCTAATCTTCTCAACAAAATTTTATTCCCTTAAAGCATCCCCTATAAGGTCCTCCCTCACTCCTCCTTGTTGTCCATATTCAATATCTAAAGGTGAAGGTGGAAAATATCCAAATAAAGTTTCAAATGGGGACTTATTAGTAGAAGATTGGATTTCTCTATTATAAGAGTGTTGTATATATACCATATTTTCATTTGAGGTCTTCATGTGCTTCTAATTGTAACCCCTCAAAAGCTACACTAAATTCCTATTAACTACTTATGTTATCCCATCTGTTTGTGGATGGTATGTTGTAATCCTCTTCAACTTTGTATCCATTTTCTCCCACAATGTAGTCCAAAATGCATTGGAAAATCTAGTGCCTTCATCTAAAATTATGCTTCTTGGTATACCAAAGTGCACCCAAACTTATCCAAATAACATTTTTGTTGCTTCTTTCCTATTGATGGATTTTTTATAGGGCATGATACGACACATATTGATGAACCTTTCAAATACCATGAACTGGTAATCATGTCCCTTCCTATTGATTGGTAAACCTCCCAAAAGTTCCATGAAAATGATTTCCCAAGGACGAGTGGGTGTAGCTTTTAACCATGCACAGAGAATTCTGGAAAACATATTCTCAATAAAACAAAAAATATTCACTGGAAAACACACACATTAACACAGTTTTATCTTGAAGACCCAAAATCGAGAAAAAAAGAAGGATTTTTTCAATATATTTTCTTTACAATGTTACAACACAATATGTATATGTCATAACATTCATAAGACACTAATCCATTAACCCTAGATTAAATTACAACTAGAGTTCCATTGACCATATCTACAAAATCATGGATAAAACCACCATGGGCCAAAAGACTATTAAAACTAAAACCACATGCCAAAAGCCACCAAAAACATATGCAAAAAACAACCCACATATTTTTTGGGAGAAATTCCTTGAACCTTGCTCCTGTTACCTCCTGTGTTTTTGGTGCATGTAAATCATGCATGGTGTTAGTCATGCAAATAATATAACACATACCCAATAGTCTCCCACTTGCTATTTTCTTTGCATACAGGGGGGCACAGGAGTACATAATCAATAGTCTAAGTAATTATTCTCGTTGTTTGTATACACTAAGAGAGCTTCTCAGTGCTCACAAATTATGCTAATCCATTCAAAACGTTCTTTAGTGTCCAGCTTTATCAGCAACACCTTCTTGTCTTCAATCACATCCCTCACAAAGTGATACTAAACAGCAATATGTTTTGTCTCTGAATGATAAGCATGGTTCTTTGCCAAGAAACATGCACTTTCATTACGACAATCTATCCTTATCGCTTGTTGTACCAACCCCATAGCTAAACACAATATTTGTAGAAAAATTGCTTCCTTGCTTGCATTAGTGGTTGTCATATATTTAACTTCTTTAGTTGAAAGTTACATTACAAATTGTCTATGGCTCATCCAACTAATTCCTTCTCCAATCGTATACCCATCTGTAGTCCAACCTAGTTAACATAACCAAATCCATGTATGTCCAACACTTTATCCAATTTCGGTATTCTTTGATAGCACAACCCATAATCAAAAGTGTCATGCATATACCTAAAAACCTTCTTTATTGTTGTCAAATGCATTTTCCCTGATATTAGCATTTAATTGCTTAGTACTCCCACTACATGTGTAATTTTTTGTGACCATATGTACATCAAACTTCCAACTACATTGACATATTGTTATGAAACCAACTCACAAAAAAATAGAAAAGATAGTTGAACACCTTAGAATTCAGCCTCTTCGAGGGGGCAACCTCCTTTACATTACATAAATGAACAATTCTTGGATGATTCAAATGACAAAACCTCCTTTCTATATATAGGAGTCTAAGGAGTCACAATATAACCTAGCCGACCTAACAATAATAATATAAAGCCACAAAAATAATAATAGAGGGATTCTATGGGGCACAGTAATAAAAATATGGGGACAATAGGGGCACAACAATATTAATAAGGGATACAACTACAATAGTAATGGGGTAATCACTAGTATTATAGGGACCTAACATGCCCCTCTCCTTCAAAAAAAGTGTTGTCCTCAACGCTTGAGTAGTTATGGATGCTTCTGTATAAAATTCTCATCCTCCCATGTGGAATCTTCAGTGGATAATTTCTTCCACTTGATGAGATACTCCGAAATTGATCGATTTCGTAGCTGTCGAGTTCTTGTTTCTGTGACTGCTTCTGGTTCCAATATAATTTTTCCTTCCTTGTCAAGTTCTGGCAATATTGTTTGAACTGGGAGCTTGTCACCTATAACCTTCTTTAAACATGAAACATGGAAAACTGGGTGCACTCGAGATGCTGCAGGAAGCTCCAATTTGTATTCCATAGTACCAATCTTTTGCAACACCTTGTATGGACCATAATACTTTGGTGATAGTTTATTATCCTTCTTAGCTTGTTTGAGGGACATTTGTTTATATGGTTGTAGTTGTAGGAATACCCAATCACCTACATCAAAACTTCTTTCAATGCGATGTTGAGATGCCTATTGTTGCATTCTATTATGTGCCAACATGAGGTTATCCTTTAAGAGTTGGAGGACTTGTCGTTGATGTTCGATGTGATGTTCCACTGCTTGAAACTTAGAATTTTCTCTTAAATATGATGTGATGGATGGTGGCTGATATCCATAAAGTGCCATAAATGGGGTCATTTTTGTTACCGTATGGAAGGAAGTGTTATACCACCATTCAGCTAGATGCAACCATTTGACCCATTGTGTATGTTTATCAGATACAAAGCAACAAAGATATCCTTCCAAACATTTGTTTACTATCTCAGTTTGCCCATCAGATTGAGGATGATAAGATGAGCTATGAGCTAACTGAGTACCAAGACAAGAAAATAATTATGTCCAAAAATTTCCAGTGAAAATGGGATCTCTGTCACTTACAATAATCTTTGGGTTTCCATGTAGCTTTTGAATTGTTTCCATAAATGTAGTAGAAATTGTACTAGCTTTAAATGGATATGATAATGCACAAAAGTGTGCATACTTGGTAAGTCTGTCAACTACCACCATGATGACACTCTTTCCCTCAGACTTGGGTAAACCTATGATAAAATACATTGAAACCTCCTCCCAACGTTGGCTTGGAATGGATAAAGGTTGTAATAGACCTGGGGTCTTAATTGTTTCAACTTTATTTTGTTGGCAAACCAAACATTCCACCACAAACTTTTGAATATCCGATTTAAGGCCATCCCAAAAAAATTCCTTCTTAACCTTGTGGTAAGTTTTAAAAATCTTGAGTTCCCTCCTAATGGAGAAGTGTGCAATTCCATAAGAATCTTTTGTTTGAGTTGCAAATTCTCACAGAGGTATAAGTGATCTTTGTACCATAACGAATCATTTTTCCAGCTAAATGTATCAGATGTACTGTAATTTTGTTGTAACTTTAGAATAAGTGCCCATAATTCTTCATCATTCTTCCATTCCTCCCTTTCTTTGTTTATCCAATCTGGTTGGATAATAGAAATGGCGCACAACAATGCTTCCACATCCTCATCCTTTCTTGAAATTTCACATGCCACCACATTTTTCTTCCCTTTTTTGTAGATTATTTCAAAGTCATAACCCAACATATTTATGAGCCACTTTTGTTTCTCTTCAGAGGATAATCTTTGTTCTAAAAAGTATTTAAGGCTATCATGATCCGTTTTTACCTTGAAGTGTCTTCCCATTAGGTAGGGTCGCCATTTCTTAAGTGCATGTAGTATTGCCAACATTTCCTTCTCATAAATAGTTTTGTGTAAAAACTTTCCCTTGATTGGATGACTTTCAAAAGAAATGGGTCTTTCATCTTCAATTAAAACAGCACCAATTCCATTTCCTGAAGCATCACATTCCACAATAAAGGTTTTTGTGAAGTCCAGTGTAGCTAAGACCGGTGCTTGGCACATTGCCTCTTTAAGATGTTCGAAGGCCTTTGTTGCTTCTGGAGTCCATGAAAATGCATCTTTCTTCAATAATGTTGTTAGAGGTGCTGTTATTCTCCCATAATTCTTAAAAAACTTGTGATAATACCCTGTCAACCCGAGAAATCCTCGCAGATGCTTTATGGATGTGGGAATTTTCCATTCCTTAATGGCTTTAATTTTGCTAGGGTCTACCTTAACTCCTTCATGAGATACAATATGACCCACATATTCCACCTCTTGTACTCCAAAGAAACATTTGGATCTTTTTGCATATAATTGTTTCTCCTCCAATAGTTGTAGCACCCTGTCAACATGTTCAACATGATCCTTCCAAGACTTGTTGTAGATTAGTATATCATCAAAAAATACTAACACAAATTTTCTAAGGAAGGGTTTGAAAATGGAATTCATCAAACCTTGAAATGTAGAAGGTGCATTGGTAAGGCCAAAAGGCATGACCAAAAATTCATAATGACCCTCATGAGTTCTAAATGCTGTTTCGGAATTTCTTCAGTCTTCATTCTGATTTGATGATATCTTGAACGAAGATCCAACTTGGTGAAGTAAATTGATCCATGCAATTCATCCAGTAATTCATCAATGACAGGAATGGGAAACTTATCTTTAATAGTGAGCTTGTTGAGCTCCCTATAATCAGGACACATGCACCATGATCCATCCTTCTTGTGCACCAATACTACTGGAGCAGAGAAAGAACTTTGACTAGGTTGAATTATACCAGCCTCTAGCATTTCTGCAACCATATGTTCAATTTCACTCTTTTGGGCATAGGGATATCTATACCGCCTGATGTTTGGAGGAACACTTCCTAGAATCAGATGAATAGCATGATCATGATCACGAATAGGTGGGAGATCTTTGGGAGTCTCAAATACCTTTGAATGATTGTCCAAGACTTTTTGGAGATCTGGAGAAATAGATGATTCCAATGTGGAAACATCTAGCGAACATAATTGTGCAATTACACCTCTTTGTTCCTTTTTTATAAGCTTTGTCATACCGTTAGAGATGATTATCTTTCCAGGTTTCCCTACAATACCCCTTAATTCAACTTCCTTTCCTTCACAGAAAATTTCATGAAAAGTTCTTGAAAATTAAAAGCTATTGTACCCAAGGATTGTAGCCATTGGACTCCTAGTACAACATCAGCACCTCCCATTGGAATGGAAAGCATTGGGCTAGTCAATACATATTCTCCCATGGATAGCTTGATATTATGGCACTTTCTAGAGCAATTTATCACTCCTCCATTTGCAACCATCACTTGACACTCTGGTGCTGGATATAGGAAGCAATTCAATTCTTTTGCTACCTTACAATGAATAAAATTGTGGGTACTTCCTGAATCAATCAACACTATTACCTTTTTCTTCTTGATTTGTCCTTCTATCTTGATGGTTTTAGGAGTGGTAATTCTAGCCAATGCATTACAAGATATGGTCGGATTCATTTCTTCTTTATCTAGGCTTTGTTCCTAGAGTATATCCTCTTCTTTTGACCTTTCTTGCTCATTTTCTTCTTCCTCTTCACAATCTATGTAGAATAATTTCTTCTTAGCACACTTATGACCTTTAGTGTATTTGCTATCACAACTGTAACAAAGCCCTTTTGCTCTTTTTCTTCCAATTGTTGTGGTGCCAACCTTATAGGTTGTGGAAGGCTAGGAGTAACAACATTTCCATCTTTATAGTTATGACTTGTATGCTTCCTGGTTGCCATAATTTTGCTTTCCATTTTTCTTGCTAACCTGAATGCCTTCTCTAATGAATCATGTTCCCAAAGGTGAACATCATGTTCCCAAAGGTGAACATCATGTTGGATATTATCCTTTAAAGTCCCTATGAACACATCAATCCTATGCTCCTCTGGAATATTTTTTACCCTTATGTTCAATTTTTGGAACTCCTCAATGTGCTCCATTATTGAACCCTTTTGTTTGAGACTTATCAATTGGCTAAAAAAAGTGTTGCTTTTTGTATCCTCATAATGTGTTGTCAATTCTTCCGTAAAAATTGCCCAAGTGATAATTTGTTTACGAGAGCAAAGCCATTGATACCATACAAACTGATTTGGTTCCAAATATAAAGTTGCAATACGTACCTTTTGTGTGTTTTGCACATTATTAAGATCTAAAAATTGCTCCATTTGTAATATCCATGTTGCAAGATCCTTGCCATCAAACATCCTCATATTGATTTTTGGAATATGGTGGGTCTTCAATCCAACATTAGAGTCTATGGAATCATGATTAAAATTTCTTTTGTTCTCATCACAAGTTTCCTTTACTACCCTTTCACCATTAGTGACCATTTCTTGTAGCAACTTATTCATATTTATCTTCAATTCTTCCATCTTATCATCCATGCCATCCATTTTAGCGTCCATGCCATTCATCTTAGCTTCCATGCCATCCATCTTAGCTTCTATGCCTTTCTTTAAACAATCCATCTTAGCTTCTACACCTTTCTTTAAACCATCCATCTTAGCTTCTACATCTTTCATCTTAGATTCTGTTACTTTTTTTGCAAGTGACACTTGTTGCACTTGGTCTCGTAATTTTTATATATCATGTTGCATTTCTTCCTCTTCTTCATGAGTCATGCTAGAGCTTTCAGGTTGCTTACTAGGTGTTTTCATTTTCTTTCCTCGAGGCATAAATTACCGATAATAATGCTTTACTATGACCTTTGAATTCCTTCAAACTAATTTTTTAAACCAAGCTTATGCAAAAATTTAAAAAAAATACACACCTTTTTTCACTTTGTAGGAGCTTGATATTGAATCTGATGTATCTCTATAATTTCAGATCATCTAGTTCTGAAATTGCGATCTGTAGTAGCCCTCTACGTCCTCTTTCCAATGCCACCAGTCTGATCCAAATTGGATTCTCCAAGAGAGAGTTATGCACAATCTCCCAAGATGACCTGATTATAGACCTTTCCAGAAGAGTGAACTTGTATGAAGTGCCATGTGTCACTGTTTCAACCTTTGCCACTGAAAAATATATACAAGAAACAACAATCTGTCCTCTTTCTGTACCTTCTTACAAAATTTCAATCCGATCCTCAGAGAGAAAGTTATGATGATTTTTCCCAGGTCACCTGTTTGGAATGTAATTCAGGAGTCAGCAAAAAGACCAACTTCCTCAGATCATATCTCCACAAATATAGTGCAAAAAGCTCTGAAATTTGGATCTGAGGTTCATTGCGATCTCGACTCAAATGGGGTTTTTTTTCGCTTCTGAAACGTCGCAGAAAAGAAGTTATAGCAAAAATGCCATGATGACCTATTTGGAGCAGCGAAACCCTAGAATCCAAAGCTCTAATACCAAATGTTATGAAACCAGCTCACAAAAAAATAGAAAAGATAGTTGAACGCCTTAGAATTCAGCCTCTTCGAGGGGGAAACCTCCTTTACATTACATAAATGAACAATTCTTGGATAATTCAAATGACAAAACCTCCTTTCTATATATAGGAGTCTAAGGAGTCACAATATAACCTAGCCGACCTAACAATAATAATATAAAGCCACAAAAATAACAATAGAGGGATTCTATGGGGCACAGTGATAAAAATATGGGGACAATAGGGGCACAACAATATTAATAAGGGATACAACTACAATAGTAATGGGGTAATCACTAGTATTATAGGGACCTATCACATATGGAACATGGTACATGTATTCTTCATCTTCTTGTGTCTTGGTACACTAATATGTAGATAATTTTACACCTACAAGAATAGGGACCTCCATCGATTTACTTTCTTGCATATTAAACATCTACAATTTTGTCTTGATATAATTCCTGTGATTTAACTAGAGTTTCATATTTTCCCAATATCTTTTAATTACCATGTCCATAATGAAATTTGTAGCACCAATATCCTTCAAGTCAAATCTAGAGTAAAATTGAGTTTTCACACCCTAGATTATTACCTTGTCATTTCCAATTAGCAACATATAATCTACATATAAGAAAAAATAAATAATTTGATCACCAGCTAATCTAAAATACACACAATGATCTGATTTTCTCCTTTTCAAGCCAAGTCTCTCTCTCTCTCTCTCTCTCTCTCTCGATATATATATATATATATATATATATATATATATATACCACATCCTTGGTGATTTATTCAACCCATACAAGGAATTCTTCAACTCGCAGACTAACTCTTTCTTAACCTTCACTGCAAAGCCTTCTGGACGCTTCATGTAAGTCTCTTCTTACAAATCCCCACGTAGGAATGTTTTCTTCCCATCCATCTATTCTACCTCAAAATAAAAAGTAGTAACTGTTAGAGTCGGTCTAGTAGTCCTCCATCAGCGATCAAAACTCTTTGCATTTGCATAAGTAGGTGTCTCATCAGTGTCATTTCATTGCATTCCATTAGGCATGCCATAACCCTGATGGAGGTGCTGGTGTCTTTATTCCCCTCTTGGCACTGCTGGATCAAGTTGTTTCAGTCTACAAATCCTTTCAAGGTTCCTTGTCTTGTCAAAGTCCTAGGTCTAGGGTTTAGGTCCAATTTGTCTTTAAAGGTCGATAAATGCCCAGCAGGCTAGAGGGATGACTATCAAAGCTTTTCTTCAAAGATTTCTTCAAAGATTTCATCTTGTACAGCTAATTTTTACCTTGGATTTAAAAACCCTGTTTTTAAAGACAAGGTCTTTTTCTCATTTTTGTAAAAAAATTGTAAAAATTCAAAAGTTTTCAAAGACAGCATGCAGCCCTGGTCCCCTTTGCCAAGATTCCTCAGAAGCTATCCCTACAAAAATTTTCAAGACAAAGCATCAGTTCAAACAATTTCAGGACAAAAGGAAACCATAAAGTCAGCAGCATTTAAATTTTGAAAAAGTGTCAAGTTAAAAACATTAGAAAGAGGGTTTGAGGAGAAATTAATTTAAATCAAGCCTATAAAGCCCCTCTCTCCTTCTATTTGAGCATCATTTGCCTCAAAGCAATAGTGAAGAGCGATTTGGGCGATTTGGAGAGAAGTTGAGCAAAATTGGCAAGCTGAGCCCGCGCGCGACCTGTCAACACTTGCGCGCGACCTATCGAGCGTGCGCGACCTATCAGGGGGGTTCATCCAGTTGAAAAATTACACTGGCGCGACCTATCAAGCGCGCGCGACCTGTTGGGAAATTCATCTACAAAAAACCGCCAGTAAACTCCCAAACGACCTCAAAATTCTTCAAAGGTTGCAGGTAGGCATCTGATCATCAAAGTATCTTGCTTGGAAAAGACAAATGAGCATGGGAAAGGTGTTTTAATGTCGTCAAATTGAAATAAGAGGTTCATGTATGTTTGCTTTAAAAATGTCAAATTGCTTTTAGAGCTATGGTTTGTTTTGTTGTTTCAAGGTCATCCTTGTCACCCCACTTTTTCCCTACATCCCATTTCCACCTCCCTCATCATTTTTACTCAATCTCTCTACCAAAAATACCAAAAGCCCTAAAACCCTACCCCTATTCCTAAAAATCAAGAATCTAACCCTAAACCCTACCTCTCATAAAACCTTTGCAAACTATAATTGTGTGATGGGGTATATATCATGATTCCTTCCCTTAAACTCCCTATTTCATATATTTTTCCCAATTTCCCTTAAAAGTCTCCCTTCCCTAACATTTCCCTTGTGCTATTTGTCCCCTTGAAACAACATTTCAACAATTTAAATAGTAGATTTTTGAGCAAGAGGCTATGCTTCTCCGGGTCAATGCTCATTTGGAGAGGCTGCTGGCTAAGGCCAATAAATATAAGGACCTGCTCTGAAATATGAAAAACCACTATTGGGCCCGAATGCACGTATGCAAGGCAAAAATGAAGGTGATTCAAGGGCGGTTGGCTAAGGCACTAAAACGACGAAAAAGGCCCGATCCCCTTCACGTCTTGGCTGAGGCTTCCTTGAAGGAGCATGATATTAAATGACCTCACTACAGCACAAATTTCAAAAAAAAATTGAGCATTGTTGGTCACTTATGAATTTTTGGGTAAAAAACAGGTTTTTCTCCTTGATAGGTCGCGCGCCGCGCGCGACCTATCCGATGGGCAACTTCATTTTGGAAAAACTCAGCATTTCTGGATTTGTCATTCAAAGATACACCTGCTCAGCAATTACCAAGAGATTTCATCAAGTTTTGAGCCTCCAGAAGGTCAAAAAACATGCAAAAATTGACTTTCTGCCACCTTTTTGACAAACAGGGAGCAGTATTGGGAGATTGCAATTTTGGAGGGGCAAATGGCCACCAAATTCAGAAATTCCAGTTGGGTTGGAACGTAGACATCCAGACCTTTCCAAAAATCCCATTTTTGCCTCATTTGGACACCTAGAAGTGCCTCAAACGTAGCTCCAAAGAAGCACGACCTATCAGGATTAGGGCGCGACCTATCAGGCAATTTTCATAATTTTTCACCTACAGCTCAGGAATTCGCCCAGCTTTGGCTAGTTTTGACTTGGGATGGGATTTTTCACCTTCTTTGATGTAATTAATGTATTTTCATGTTGACGTGACACTTATTTACCTATTCTAGAGGATTCATTCATGAAATAGCAAACATTTAATGAATGAATTGGTTTCCTAGCTTATAGAGGCAAGTTGTTTTGACTGCCTAGATTTTAGTGCTCAGTTTAGAATTGGTTGAAACAGCTCCTAGAAGGATGAGCTTGACCCCTAGAGGCAAGGAAAGGTGTTAGCTTGCCTATATTATGTATTTTCTTAGTCATTTTCAGAGGTTGGAGAGGTTGGACTCTTGAGGGAGAAAGCTCTATTGTATTATTCATTGTGTCTCAGCAATTTTGGCAAAGGAAGAAAGACCAGGGTTTTGCAGTCCTTTTTGGGATTCCTGTGGTTACATGTATTGATTGTGTGTTTCTCTTTGTACTTGTAAGTTTGTTATGTGATTCATCTTCTTACTTTTCCTTCTGCAAATTAGGCAAATGAAGTGTTAAAGTAGAATTCATGATTGCCATGCTCTGCTTTTAAGTTTGCTTAATATTTATGTTTTCATCTATCTAAACAGAACCCTTGAAGGTTTCTTGCTCTCTTTAGCTCCTCACCGGTCATTCCTTTCCATTCACTTAATTCAAAGGCATCAGTACAGTCTCCTACCTTGCCCCAAAGAACCCCCTGCAAAAACTGTGTCCAATCCCCGCACCCAAAATTGCCTATCCCCAACTTTCCACCAAAACCCTAAAAATCCCAAATCAAACCCTTTTATCAGTTTACTAGCCTAAAATCAGTGTTCTTTATTGGTTATCTCTGCCCGTTGAAGATCTTTGCCGAGATAGACCGGAGAGAGCCCTCTCCTGCCCCGTAGGGCTAGCTACGAGGCTAAGTGGTTTGATGTTGCCTTGAAGTTTACCTTTCTCAGCCTGAGGTGAAATTTCAAGCGCTAACATATTGGCGACCATACTGGGGAAGAACAAATGGTTTGCTTGTTAGTGTCATTTGTTTTATAAGCTATAGACGGAGCCTGAAGTTATGCCAGGTAGCCTTCGAAACGCTTTTGCTTTGCATTAGCGGAAGTAGATCAACGCTGCTTCAGTCAATCTCCGGTCTAGCTTGTAAACGTGACATCTAACTTGTTAATTGCCCCAGTACATGTATCAAGTTCAGATCTGATTGTTGATGGTGGACAACGATCAGACACTTGAAAGGCTGAAATCGTTCACTTGGCGACTCTAAATCATTTTCAAGATCAGATCCAAAGACTCCACTGGAGGATGATCCCGACCAGCAAAAACATGAAGGGACAATATGGACATATCAGGTACTCAAGTTGGAATTTCATCCAAGACATTTTGTTCTTTGTCATAAATTATTTCTTCTCTTTTCCTAAGAATGTCAAGACTGCGTTGCAAAGTATACTATGCTTGAGAAAAGATCCCAGGCTTGCATTTGATTCCTTCCCTTTGAAAAGTGTGAAAACCAAAGATTTGCATGCCTTTGAGCTTGATCAAGATCCTTTTTCCGAATTTTGTGATGACCATCTTCAAATTGATGAGCCCCAAGCAACCAAGACCGATTTTATACCTGTTGTACATACCCATACACCTTGTAAAATTCCAGATCGGTATAAACCTCTTGTTTTACCCTCTGTTCTCCATGATTTCCCCAAAAACTATGATCTATACTTGCCGAGGTTTGACGGTGAATGTAAGAATGTCAACGCTGAGCAACATGTGCAAAATTTTGAGAATTTTCTAGATCTTTTTGAAGTTGATGAAGAAGATGTTAGTATTAGGCTTTTTGCTCTTTCTTTGCAAGCCAAGGTCAAGAGTTGGTTCAAAACCCTGCCTGATGCAAGCATCTCAAATTTCCGGCAGTTCATCAAAGTTTTTCTCGATAGGTGGATGATCGGGCAGAACCTTTTCTTGATTGTTGAAGAGTATAACCATCTGAAAAGATTACCAGGGGAGACAATACAACAGTTTTCGGCCAGATTTAATCAAGTTTATTATTCAATGCCAGTTGATATAAGGCCTACCCCTAGATCATCTCTCTTGCACTATCCGGGTGCCTTTGATCTGAAGATGGAGTTTCAGCTGAGAGAAAGGGATATTGCAACGCTTCATGAGATGCAAAACAGTGTAGTAAATGTAGAGGCTCATCTGTTGATCCGAAGGGCAAGGATGAAGGAAGAAGAGATGAAAAACATAGATCCGGCCGAATCAACATCTCTAGAGGTGAAGCTCGACATTTTGGTAAGTGCAGTGGAAAAAATGATAGACAAGATCAACGCAAGGAATGATTACGATGTTCAAGTTCATGGCTCGCTGATTAAAGAAGAACAAGTTGCTGATCCAAAACATTTTGTTTCTTATCCTAGTTCTCATAGATCTGATAATGATTGTTTCGTAGATCACCTAGGCAAAGAAAGAACTATTGATATGACATGTATGCTTGATGATGTGTTTTATATTGATGATTTTCCTCGGTTTGATTAGTATGATGATGATTATTTTCTCCAAACAGAAGCTAATCTTGTAGACAAATCAGCAGCTAGTTTGTGGGAGGAAAAAGTTCATTTTCAGCAGCTTGAATACAATGTTCATCCATCACATATCAGCTATGACATTGACGAGGAAAGTGCAGCAAATTTTGAAGTAAGTGAAGGATCTTTGCCTTTTTGTTTTGATTCATTTCAGTTCATCAGAGATAACTATCATGCAATCCGAAATCAAATGTCAACAAGTCTTGATTTGGATCCTCTTGAGCGCGATGAAAACTTTGTTCAAGACTTCTCATATTCAGATTTGCAACCCCCGGAAGCCATTGATTGTCAAGTTGCAGATAAAGACTTGGAAGTGGACACTCATGATTTAATGATTCAAGGTGACTCCGTACCATTCTGTTTTGAATCATTTCAGTTTTTGAAGGGTAGATTGCATAGTAAATCTTCAAATGAACAGCCTATGACAAATCAGCAATCTCTCAGTGTTAATGTTGAGGACGAGACAAATAACAAAATTCTTGAGCAGCCTGTAGCATCAGATTTGCAGCCACCAAATGAAATTGAAGGGCAGATTACAGATGAAGCTGTGGAAGATGATTTGATGATGCAGGAAGATTCTATACCCTTTTGCTTTGAAGCATTTCAGTTTATAAGGCAGAATCTTCGTAAAAGTTCTCAAGAAAAATATGAACAGCTAGAAGGATGTCATACATTTTTAATGGATACATTACAGCAGTCTTTTCAGGTTTGTCATGATCCAATAGCTGATGTTTTGGATGAGGTTTGCAGTCAAAGTCTTTTTCCATTGACTACATGTGAGTTTGAAACATGTGCTGATATGAACTTGATCCGGCAGCTGGTTTCTTTCTCATTTTCAGCAGAGGTCTCCTCACAAGGCTCAGATCAAAGTTTGCATTTATGGTATGAGGAAAAGAGAAGTAATCTATTGGATAAGCTAAGTTCCAGTGTGCCGGAATTTCAAGACCCTTATGCAGTGTTTTTGGAGGTGGATAGAAAATTCATATCATTCAACGGATCTGTTTCTAAGTTGTCATGGGAGTTGCCTTTCAGTAGTTCTCTCTTTTTGTTCATAAGTGAGCACTTGCGGAGAATTCGAACAGCAAACGAAATACTTACTTGGCTGCACTGGTTGTTTCATTTCACTTGATCAGGTGATGAATGAAACTGTTAGAGTAGGTTGTGATGAATAAGCTCCCCTTTGAGCATCATTTTCAGTTTGTCGGTTGTGTTTAAGTATTGAGTCAGTTTTTAGTTGAGTGAGAGTCAATTTGTGTCATCAGTTTTCAGTCATGCATTTTAGTTTGAGTTTTTGACTCCATTGCCCAATGGTTAAAAGCACTGGTCTGCTCTCCCAGAGGTCTGCGGTTCTTGGCACCTCCAAGGAGCTACCATCCCCATTGGAGCCAATGTTAGAGTCGGTCTAGTAGTCCTCCATCAGCGATCAAAACTCTTTGCATTTGCATAAGTAGGTGTCTCATCAGTGTCATTTCATTGCATTCCATTAGGCATGCCATAACCCTGATGGAGGTGCTGGTGTCTTTATTCCCCTCTTGGCACTGCTGGATCAAGTTGTTTCAGTCTACAAATCCTTTCAAGGTTCCTTGCCTTGTCAAAGTCCTAGGTCTAGGGTTTAGGTCCAATTTGTCTTTAAAGGTCAATAAATGCCCAGCAGGCCAGAGGGATGACTATCAAAGTTTTTCTTCAAAGATTTCTTCAAAGATTTCATCTTGTACAGCTAATTTTTACCTTGGATTTAAAAACCCTGTTTTTAAAGACAAGGTCTTTTTCTCATTTTTGGAAAAAAATTGTAAAAATTCAAAAGTTTTCAAAGACAGCATGCAGCCCTGGTCCCCTTTGCCAAGATTCCTCAGAAGCTATCCCTACAAAAATTTTCAAGACAAAGCATCAGTTCAAACAATTTTAGGACAAAAGGAAACCATAAAGTCAGCAGCATTTAAATTTTGAAAAAGTGTCAAGTTAAAAACATTAGAAAGAGGGTTTGAGGAGAAATTAATTTAAATCAAGCCTATAAAGCCCCTCTCTCCTTCTATTTGAGGATCATTTGCCTCAAAGCAATAGTGAAGAGCAATTTGGTCGATTTGGAGAGAAGTTGAGCAAAATTGGCAAGCTGAGCCCGGGCGTGACCTATCAACACTTGCGCGCGACCTATCAGGGGGGTTCATCCAGTTGAAAAATTACACTGGCGCGACCTATCAAGCGCGCGCGACCTATCAGCACCTGCACGCGACCTGTTAGGAAATTCATCTACAAAAAAACCGCCAGTAAACTCCCAAACGACCTCAAAATTCTTCAAGGTTGCAGGTAGGCATCTGATCATCAAAGTATTTTGCTTGGAAAAGACAAATGAGCATGGGAAAGGTGTTTTAATGTCGTCAAATTGAAATAAGAGGTTCATGTATGTTTGCTTTAAAAATGTCAAATTGCTTGTAGAGCTATGGTTTGTTTTGTTGTTTCAAGGTCATCCTTGTCACCCCACTTTTTCCCTACATCCCATTTCCACCTCCCTCATCATTTTTACTTAATCTCTCTACCAAAAATACCAAAAGCCCTAAAACCCTACCCCTATTCCTAAAAATCAAGAATCTAACCCTAAACCCTACCTCTCATAAAACCTTTGCAAACTATAATTGTGTGATGGGGTATATATCATGATTCCTTCCCTTAAACTCCCTATTTCATATATTTTTCCCAATTTCCCTTAAAATTCTACCTTCCCTAACATTTCCCTTGTGCTATTTGTCCCCTTGAAACAACATTTCAACAATTTAAATAGCAGATTTTTTAGCAAGAGGCTATGCTTCTCCGGGTCAATGCTCATTTGGAGAGGCTGCTGGCTAAGGCCAATAAAGATAAGGACCTGCTCTGAAATATGAAAAACCACTATTGGGCCCGAATGCACGTATGCAAGGCGAAAATGAAGGTGATTCAAGGGCGGTTGGCTAAGGCACTAAAACGACGAAAAAGGCCTGATCCCCTTCACGTCTTGGCTGAGGCTTCCTTGAAGGAGCATGATATTAAATGACCTCACTACAGCACAAATTTCAAAAAAAAATTGAGCATTTTTGGTCACTTATGAATTTTTGGGTAAAAAACAGGTTTTTCTCCTTGATAGGTCGCGCGCCGCACGCGACCTATCCGATGGGCAACTTCATTTTGGAAAAACTCAGCATTTCTGGATTTTTCATGCAAAGATACACCTGCTCAGCAATTACCAAGATATTTCATCAAGTTTTGAGCCTCCAGAAGGTCAAAAAACATGCAAAAATTAACTTTCTGCCACCTTTTTGACAAACAGGGAGCAGTCTTGGGAGATTGCAATTTTGGAGGGGCAAATGGCCACCAAATTCGGAAATTCAAGTTGGGTTGGAAAGTAGACATCCAGACCTTTCCAACAAGCCCACGTTTGGCTCATTTGGACACATGGAAGTGCCTCAAACGGAGCTCCAAAGAAGCGCGACCTATCAGGATTAGGGCGCGACCTATCAGGCAATTTTCATAATTTTTCACCTACAGCTCAGGAATTCGCCCAGCTTTGGCCAGTTTTGACTTGGGATGGGATTTTTCACCTTCTTTGATGTAATTAATGTATTTTCATGTTGACATGACACTTATTTACCTATTCTAGAAGATTCATTCATGAAATAGCAAACATTTAATGAATGAATTGGTTTCCTAGCTTATAGAGGCAAGTTGTTTTGACTGCCTAGATTTTAGTGCTCAGTTTAGAATTGGTTGAAACAGCTCCTAGAAGGATGAGCTCGACCCATAGAGGCAAGGAAAGGTGTTATCTTGCCTATATTATGTATTTTCTTAGTCATTTTCAGAGGTTGGAGAGGTTGGACTCTTGAGGGAGAAAGCTCTATTGTATTATTCATTGTGTCTCAGCAATTTTGGCAAAGGAAGAAAGACCAGGGTTTTGCAGTCCTTTTTGGGATTCCTGTGGTTACATGTATTGATGGTGTGTTTCTCTTTGTACTTGTAAGTTTTTTATGTGATTCATCTTCTTACTTTTCCTTCTGCAAATTAGGCAAATGAAGTGTTAAAGTAGAATTCATGATTGCCATGCTCTGCTTTTAAGTTTGCTTAATATTTATGTTTTCATCTGTCTAAAGAGAACCCTTGAAGGTTTCTTGCTCTCTTTAGCTCCTCACCAGTCATTCCTATCCATTCACTTAATTCAAAGTCATCAGTACAGTCTCCTACCTTGCCCCAAAGAACCCCCTGCAAAAACTGTGTCCAATCCCTGCACCCAAAATTGCCTATCCCCAACTTTCCACCAAAACCCTAAAAATCCCAAATCAAACCTTTTTATCAGTTTACTAGCCTAAAATCAGTGTTCTTTATTGGTTATCTCTGCCCATTGAAGATCTTTGCCAAGATAGACCGGAGAGAGCCCTCTCCTGCCCCGTAGGGCTAGCTACGAGGCTAAGTGGTTTGATGTTGCCTTGAAGTTTACCTTTCTCAGCCTGAGGTGAAATTTCAAGCGCTAACAGTAACAATAGGTAACACAAAACTAACATAAACTAACTTTATAACAGGAGAAAAAATGTCACCAAAGTTAGTTCCATACACCTAGAAATAACCTTTTGCTACTAACCGAGCTTTGTATTTCTCCAATTTTCCTTCTACATTCAAATTCTTTATAAAATCCCATTTGTGGCCAATTTGTTTTCTATCAGATACTAGATCCTAAGCCTCACTCTTGTACAAGGATGTAATTTCATCAACAATGGCCTTTTTCCAGAGTTTTCCATCCTCTGAATCCACTTCCTCTATAAAATTTCTAAGATCATCATTGGCAATAAAAAAAAAATTGAATAGTAATCAAGTTGAGTATACCTTTTTGGTTTTCTTCTTTCTTGAATTTCTCTCCTCAAAACTAGGGCTTTTGGCTCTTCTTCATCTTCTTCTTGTTATTATGTAGAGTTTTATTTATCATCCTTTAGTTAAAACTCTATATTATTTTATTATTTCTCACTTTGTAAGATTTATTGCTTAATAACATCTTTCAGTTAACCAAATACCACATCTGAAATATACACAACCTTCTTTGTTTCTAGGTTCCAAAAATTGTAACCTTTTAAATCATCTTCATAACCAATAAAGATTCACCTTTCAGATTTGCTATCCAGTTTAGTAATTTTTTCTTGTGGAACATGTACATATGCATCACAATTAGATACCCTAATATGTGTGGGAGACAATTTCTTACTAGTACATACCTCATATGAGGTCTTATAATCCAACATTGATGAGGGTGATCTATTTACTAAGTAACATGTAGTATCCACTAACTCTGCCCAAAATTCTTGTTCTAAACCAGTGCCACTAAGCATTCTCCTTTATTTTTCCATCATCATCTCTTTCATCATTTTTGCAACTCCATTTTGTTGAGGTGTGTATTGCATATTATTCCACCATGATATACCAAACTTCATACAAAACTCTTCAAATTCACTCTCGCATAACTCCACCAATATCCATCCTCAACACCTTTATTTTCTTCTTTTTTTGATTCTCCACCAAATTTTTAAATTCATTAAATAAGACAAAGGATTCACATTTATTCCTAAGGAAATATATCCATGTATTCCTTGTGAATCCATCCCTAAATGAAACATAGTACACAAATTTACCCAATGATGGAAACAACATAGGTCTAAACACCTTACTATGCACTAGCTATAGCATTCCCTCTGCCCTCTTAGCACCATAGTAGGTATCACCTGATTATGCTTCCCATATAAACAATGTTCACATAATTAAAATCTAAAGAGAAATTAGACATGCCTTTTTACATACTATTATCATGCAATACCAAAATTCTCTTCTCTCTATTATGTATCGATCTTTGATGCCACATCATAGTATTTTCTCTATAGACTACAAGATTCTTTCCTTATTTTTATCCACTCTTAGGAACAATAGAATTGTTGCACCTATCAATAACACTTCCCAATAGCTTATACAAAGTTACAATATGAACTACCCTTGTCAATACCATTTCTTCTTGAACCATCCTATTGATATCATTTTCAATTATTTTTCTTACACCTACATCATTCATCTTGCTTACAAAAATCAAATTTCTAGTTAATCCTAGAACGTGAAGAACACTAGGGAGTGTTCTAATCCTTCCACCCATGAGCTTCACCATGAATTTTCCTTGTCCTATTATTTTGGTTTTCAATCCATCTCCTAAAAAAACATCACCACCATCATTTGTTCCATACTCACAAAACCACTCCTTACAGAGAGTCATATGAAAGGATAAACCTAAGTAGGCCATCCATAGCTCATGATTTACATGTGTACCTGAAGAAGCCAAGTTCACATCCTCTCCTTCACCTGAGGTGGTTTTTTCTTATGTATAAGGAGCATCTTTAGGTCCCTTCCCTTTCCCATGAATTTTAATCTATAGTATTTCTTATAATGTCATTATTTTCGACATTTCCAACATACCTTTATGAAATTTGTTGGAGATTTAGATGTTCCTCTAGATTTAGAGAACCCACTTGAGGACTTTTTTTACTTCTATTATGGGAGCATCCTCTAACAAACAAGGAATATTCATTCTAGCTTTCAATGTTTTCTCATCTCATCTCCTTTGATAACAAGAATGAGTCTATTTCATTGAATTTTAAAATAGTTGCATTACTACCTATGGTAGAAACTAGACTATCCCATGAGTTTGGTAGAGAACATAACAAATTGACGCACTTATATTCATATGAAATCTTAATATAACAGATAATAGTTAAATTACCACAGTATTGAATGCATTTAGATTCTTTTTCATTGATTATCCATCCTTCATCCTCATGTTATACAAATTCTTTCACAAGAACAATTTTCTTGGAAGGGACTTAGGTTGATATAAATATCCTAACTTATCCCACAAAGACTTCACTATAGCTACCCCTAAAACATTTAGAAGTATTGAATCTGAGAGACACAATTATAATTTTTTCTTTTTCTTTCAATCCAACTTGGTCTAGTCTTCTATTGACATCCTTGTTGTTGCAATACCCAAATCCATGGAAATCCACTAATCTATGTCCATGACATTTGAGCTTCAACATCTCGAAATTATTCCCATAATTTCTCACGATCCATCTTTGAATTTCTCATAATTTCATCTTCACCACAGGAATCACTTCCATGTATCTTCCACTATAATAGCTTCTACCTTAGGCCCGATGCAAACTCCTTAACCGTAAAGGACTCCCCTTGAAACCAAAACTGCTTTGATACCAAAATGTTGTTTTTAAGACTGTACAGATAATTCCTGCAAATAGTTTTTCAATAGAACAAAAATGATTAAATGGAAAACACACACAGTAACACAAATATTTTATCTTTAAAACTTAAAACTGAGAAAACCAACAAATATTTTTTCGATATATTTACTTTACAATGTTATATATATATATATATCTATATATATATATATATATATATATATATATATATATATATATATATATATATGTTGTGGCATTCCTAAACCCCTAATCCATTAATTCTATATTATAATAAAATCATAATTCTTTTGTCCAGATCTACAAAACCTCTATGCACCCGAAAATTTCTAAAAGTGAAAACCTTGTGCCAAAAACCACCAAAAAGGATGAAAAAAACTACCCAACTTTTTTTTTTGGGCATTACCTCGAACCTCATGTAGGTGGCTCACTGCACCCCTCAATACCCTCTAATGACACCCCCTATGTTCTTGTTGCATATAAATTTTCTATGGGGTTAGTCATGAAAATAATATAACATATACACAACAATAGGTACAAGTAAGGGATCATATAGACCCTCTTTCTTGTTATTGGGCTTGTTATTTCAACAAAGAATACATCCTCTTGTGAATCTAGTTGCATATTCTTGCATCTTAGTCTAATACATATACCGCTATAAGTTGGCCATGGAACTACACCAAAATTCACTCCATCCTTGGAGGTGAGAGCCTCCTTGATTAGTTTCATTCACTCATCTTTAGGAACACATAACTTTTCCAACCTATAGAGTAATCCATTCTAGATATGGTAGTCAAATGGGCTATCTCCATTGTTTGCATGGCTCTAGTTCTGCAACTACTGAAACATATTCTTGGATTTATCACCCTCTATATATGCCTATATGTATGCATCATGGGTAAAAGGGTACATGTGCATCAACGTTCCTAAAGTTGTGATCTTTGATGTGGGTGGCCTTGAAAGCATGTTGGTCAACTTATTTTTGTTTCCCTTCTTGTAATTAATCACTAAATGAACATGCTTTAAAAAAACCATTTGTTTGTATTAATTGGTTTGTTGTAACTTAATTTTGGCCTGTAAGTACTATAACATTTGGTGATCTATGCGGATTATTATCTCCTTTCCCATCAAATAGAGTTTACACTTTTTGGATAGATTCTACCAAGGCATATAGCTCCTTATAGAAGGTGGGGTAGTTGAGAACCACCCCATGAAACACTTCATAGTGATATCATACAATCCTTCCTTCATGCATCAATACTACTCCCATAGCATACCTACTTGCATCTATCTCCACCTTGAATGGTTTTTGCAATTTTGGTATTACAAGAACTAATGCTTCACTAATTTTCTTCTTCAAATCCTCAAAGGCCTTATGTTGACCCTTTCTCCACTATAAACTCTTGCTACTCATTGTTATGGCATGGAGTGGTGTTGCTACTATTGAAAATGAGGCTATGAATTTCCTTAAGTACTATGATACCCCGACGAAACTCATGGACTCAAAAACATTTGTAGGCACCAACCACTTCATGATGGCCTCCATGTTGGAAATATCTTTCTTTATCTCTCCTCCACCAATCACATATTCTAAACACACCAAATATTATTGTGAAAAGCACATTTCTCAATATTTTCCAACAATTATTACTTCTTCATTTTCTCTAGCACCTATATCAATTGTGAGATATGCTCCTCCCAAGTAGCATTATATACTAGTATATCATCCAAATAAACAATAATGGATGAATCTGGAAAGGGACATAGAATGTCATCCATTAATCTCGTGAATGTAGTTGCAACATTACATAAACCAAATGGCATGACTAACCACTCATAAAGACCTTGTTTATTTTTTAAGGAGGATTTATAGGCATCTTCTTTAACTCAAACCTTGTGGTGACATAATCTTAAATCTAGCTTGCTGAAGTAGTTTTGCTACAACCGATCCAAAAAATCATTAACATTGGGTAGGGGGTATATAATCTTAATTGTATTTTTTTTCATTTCCTTGTAATAATTATACATTCCCCAAGCCCCATCCTTTTTGGGAACAATTACGATGGGTGACCCACATGGTGAGGTACTTGACTGAATAAAACCCTACTTCAACAACTATTGCAACTGATTCTTCACTTCATTTTCCTCTAGCATGGACTACCTATATAGCCTAATGCTTGGAAACAATTGGATCTGATGCTATGCTTCCCTCTTGGGTGATATCCCTTTAGGATCCTATATCACTCTCTTGTATGCATGTAGATACTCTTCTAGTTGTTATCTATGTTCCTTAGTACATTTCTCTAGGGATTCCTTTGCTCTCATTCACTCTTAATCAAATTGATTTTTTCTTAAGAATAGAAAAACGTACTTATTGCTAGAATTGATCAATTTCTTAGCTTGGTTGGAACTTACCAATGAAATATTCAATTTTCCCTTGTACACATTCAAGATGAATTATTTCTCTTCCTTGATGAGGCGATATCGGTTGCCTCTCCACATGTGAATTCTTCAAAATTATGTTATGTGTGTTGACGATGAAGGATTTTTTGTCCTTGGCAAGGAGATAGTAGTTGGATCCTCCCATTAATATTACATCCTACATGTACATATAGTCACTCCCAAACATAAATCCAAATACATCAATTTGAACTACATATAATTATACTTCATCAATATAATCATCAATGCTAGAAAATTTGACTCCGCACTATTTGGTTACCTTTATCTCTGCCTCTTTGTTGACCCATCCCAATGAATATGGTATACAATGGTCATTAAGCTCCAATCCAAGTTTGATGGCCAAATTTGTTGTTATGATATTCTTCTGTGATCATGAGTCAAAGAGAGCATCAATTTTTGTCTTCTTGACTTGTATATTTATATGGAAGAGTTCAGACATGTCCTTCTCTTCCTATTGATGAAGGTTATTCAGATTCACCCTCTTTTGCACTAATGTGTAGAAAATCTTCTCATTTGAATCTAAGTTGATTTCCACATGATTACCCAAATCTATGGCTATGAGGTTTTTCTTCTTCATGGATTTCTCTTAGTTCTTCAGGTTGAACTTTGAATGCAATTGCTAACACTTTTCTTATGTGTGACCATCAATATTGTAGTGGTTGCAATGGTTTCTAGAATATTTTCACTGGTGTTTTGTGATTATTGTATTCTTATCCTTTCCCCCTTTCCACTTCTCCTTCCCACCCTTGGAAGATTCCTAGTGTTTGTTCTTCTTTGAACCACTTGACTACCTTTTCTTATGGCCTATGTTTTGTAGGTATCGCTCCTATACACAAGTGTCATCCAATATTATGGGTTTGAATAGCATCACTTTCTTATGCACATGGATGAGTAGATGCCCCAAACAACTAAGGTGTACATATGGGTCCTCAGAAGAGATACTAACATTATTTCCATATTTCTAAATTCTTTTTTGTACTCGTGTACACTTTGTCTTTGCCTCTGCCTAAAGTAATGCCACCAGATCCTTCAATCATCTACCTACCCATATGTAGAATTGGGACTTTATGGGTATTTTAAAATCCTTCCACTTAGTCACTAGAGGATCCCCTCCAACCTCAAGGTTTATGTGTGTCTTTCCCACTAAGTTAGGGCATGGTCCTCTAGTTTCAAATAAGAAAATAAAATTTACTGTTCCTCCTCTATATGATGAATAATAAAATAAACCTATAACTATTGCAACTCGTGATTTAATTTCATAGCATCAATCTCACCTTGATACAACTTGATGTCGACCTTCACATCCATCTTGAAGAGGGACTATGCATGGTTCACAACACTTAAACTGGGGTTTTTTTTTTGGTTTCTTTCATAGGAAACTTAGTTATTCTCAATCCCCCAATTTTTCCTTTGATCCGACTTCTGATTTTGAACCTCCAACTTCTTCAATTCCAAGATCATTTGTAAGAGCCATCATAAATAGGTTCATATTATTGCTAATCTCTATGACCTTCTCTTCCAACCTTGTGAATCTCTCCTTTGTTGGATATCAAGGGTTATTAAAAATAAATTTGTCATCCATGGCTAGCGTTTTGTTACTTTGTTCTTAAACAAATATGGATCCCTTGCAACTTCCTACAAAATACCCAAATAAACCTAGATCTAATATAAATATGATCTATAAATTGCCATAGATATTCCATTCAATAGTTTGTCACAACAAATATATTAAAATAATCTAAAATCTATACTATGAAGGGTTAATTCCTTTAGATTCTAGATATGATATTACTAATTTTGTTATCTGTGCATGAAGTATATAAAATGCATAAAATAGAGAATAGGTAAATACAAACAAACACCAATATATGATTTAAGAAACCATTTAAGGAGAAAACCCAACTGGAAGGTGACGATGCTCTCCTCTCTTTTATTTGGAATGGAAATGGTGAAAATACAAAGGATAAGGCACTCTCAATGAAGTTCTCAAATAGTTGAGGCCCTTGGGATGCTAAAGAATACAAACCCCCTATGGAACAAAATGCACTCAAGTGGATTTGAACCTTTTTTCCTCGGGGTGGCCCAGTTATAACAAAACCCAATATCTAATCAGGAGTTAAACTTGACTTATTCAACCCTCAACATGAGTTACAACTTGACCCTTCTAGAGTTATCTTCATAGTCCCCGCATGGCTAGTCAATTTTCCATGAATAACAAGGGTTGACATGGAATCCTCTCAAATTATGATTGTCAATCATGATAGGTCAACTTCTGGTAGGCATGAATTTCTCATATAAACTCTGATTGAGGTGATTCTCTCGAGGCCAAAAAATTTGATCATTTAAGGCCTCAAATGGCTCCTTAAGTTTTTCACCCCAAATTTTCCAAATTGGGACCATTGGTAAAAATGACCCTTCTATTTGATTCCTCCAATTTACCACTCTAAAAGCAACCAAAAAATTAAATACAAATTCCATGGAGATTTTAAGGATAACATCAATGCTTATCATCAAAAATAAATTTATGATAATGTTATAATTTCAATTTAGGAGATTTTTTTCACCAGAAAAAGATATTATATTTCATATCAAAATATACATCATGTTGACCTATAGATCTTCAAAAAAAATAGTACATTGGACGATATCATTGAGAGATCAAAACATCCCTAGCTATCATTAAAACAATTTAATAATAACAAATAAACCCAAAATGTGTTGATCAACAATTTAGGTTTCCAAGACTATTGCCTCTAAGGCTTGTCCCTCAAATAATTTGTGTATTACTACTTGTCCTTGCCTTCCAATGATGGCATCCTTTGATAATGGATCTGCTAATGTATTCAACTCATAATATATATGCCTACAATTGTACCATTCCAATTGACCCAATTACCTTTGAATTGAAAATGACATATGTGCCAAATGCGGAGCAAAAATGTCAATTTGGTTGTTTATCCAATCCATTGTTTATTTTAAATCTCCAAGAATTTGAAGTTTTTTGACATCATAAAATTTTATGTATGAACCAATGCCCGAAGAGTAGATCATTCATCCTGGGTATTTATTCCGCTTCCTGGAGAGAAATAAATATGATAATACTAGGCATGGTTGATGTAAAGTGTAGCACCAACCCTACAAATGGGAGGATTCCATTGGTTTTCGCCATTGAAAATCATGAAGGAACACCATCCTACAAACAAAGAATGATAAGCGCCCTCTATTTTTTTCCTTAACCTAAGATCTGAAATTTTTGCAAGTGTGCTCGACTGTGATCACTACAACCTTTGCAGGGAGAAACTTATCCTGAAACATGACCAAATTGCTAGCCGACCATTTGTTGTCACAAATAAGGTAGGGAAAACTAATAATTCTTATACCAACTTGTCTACAACCCAATCCAACACACAATCCTCGAAATAATGTTTATTCCATGAAGAACTTTTGATATTAAAGATAACTTTAAAATGGACTAAACCTACCTTGCAAAGGGGAATTGAGAAAAAGTATGATTAATGTATTCCTCACTAGCATAAGGAAACACCTCGGCCTGATCCATACCTTTTTCAAACTAACATTTGAATTCAAAATTTTGTTTTCGACGGAAAGCCACGATTCCAACTTTCATTTCAATGGGTTCTTCTGCTTCCATACAAATTCATGCCACCTTTTTTATTATTCACCAATGAGATATTCAATTTAGACCTATTAGCCAAGTTTTGCAGGAAATATGTCGATTGAAGGATTCTTAGTCCAAACCAGTTTATCTTTATCCTCATATGAAATTATAATCATGGAATAAGTAAGAAATTTTATGTATGTGTTCCATTGCGCATCGTATTCATTAATCAAACAAAGCTCTTCTACAAACTCCTAGGCTCAAAAGCCCCATTCTTGACCATTTTGTGCATGTGCATCATCTAGTGTGAAAAATCTAACAACATGAAGAGATGAGGCAATGCCATTCAAAATCCTAAAGTTTTCACCTGATCCTAACAATGGGTCCAAGCCCAATCTTATGTTCCTTACATCATCCACCTTCCATGTTATACATTGCCAAATAATAGGGAAAGTATGTGTGAGTGTTTTACATACAACAGAATAATTTTTCACTGATTTATTAGGATGATGAATCCAATCAATGATAGATATTCACTAAAAATATTTTCTCCTTAGATATCTTCCCCACAATGTTTTATTATTTAACATTCTCTAAAGACTATTTGTAGCTAGATCCCTACCGAAAAGAGTAGGATTCATTAAACCCTACTCACCCAGCAGTTTGGGTTTAGCAGTTGAAATCCTTTTAACTAAAGGGACCCACTCTAAGGATTTATTTTCAGCCCATAAGTACCTATAGCTAAGCTTCCTAATATTTTTTAAGATTTCTTTCATGATTTGAAGAATAGTTGACTAGAAAACTTGGATGCTCTCTACCACAAATTTGATCAAAACTAGACGACCTCCCATAGAAAGAAAAAGGTTAACTCAAATTCCAGCCCTTTCCTATACCTTCTTAATTAACCATAGCTAATCAACTAACTTGTAAGAATTCAGTTTTAGTAAGAACCCAATATATTTCAACCCATTTTGTAATTTCTTTTGTTGAAAATGTATATCCTCTGACAATATTTCTTTTACATCCACATCAATATTCCAATAAGATAAAATAGATTTTTCCTCGTTAATTTTCATTCCTATGAAAAGTTTGAATATTTCCAAAATTTGATTGAGAGAGGAAATATTCCCAATATACCCAGTTAATAAAGAATAAATCATTGAGAAATAGGTGGAAAATAAGAATATGATTGAAAATGTTTACTCTTGTTAACTCACCTTTCAAAATTGCATCTTTTACTAGTTTACTTAGTACTTTTGTGACAAGCAAGGAAAGTAGAGTTCGCAAAGGAAACCCTTTCCTAAGACCTTTGTATGCCTTGAAGAAAGGTTATGACCAAACATTAATAAGAACTATGAAATTTAAATTAGAGATATGTTGGGTATGTGTTATATTCTTTTCCCATGGTTTTGTAGATTCTATGAAAGGAACTACGATTATGTTCCAATATATCGTTAATGGATTGGGGGTTTATGAATGCTTTTCCATGTATATAATGTATTATAAAATTGAAGGAAACATAATGAAAAATCAATCTAGTTTTCCTAGTTTTGGGTTCTGGGAGAAAAATCTTTGTGTATACTTAATGTTCTTTCCATTGTATATTTTCTATTATTTTCTAAAAAATTGTTTGCAGGTATTATTTGTATAGGGTTAAAACCTAAATTTGGTATCATATAAGTTTTGGCTTCAAGGGGTCACCTTTGTAGCTAAGGGTTTTTTTCTCAAGGTTGTGGTAGACCCTCTTATAGTGGGAGATCTATGGGATTGATTCTTATGTTGAAAGGAAATGGCGAAGAGTGGAAAGACAGAGATCAACAAATTCAATGGCTAGTTTTTTGAATTGTAGAAGCTCAAGATGGAGGATATATTGTTGGATAAGGTTAGTGGATGATTTCGGATCTAGGTACTAAACTAATGCCATTGTAAATATAACACTGAACCAAGTTGGATTGTGTTCACGGTGCTAGATACTACCAACATACAGGGGGTATCCCCAATTTGAAGTTCCAAATAGACCTCACACCATTTTGAGTAGGAGCCTGTTATTGGGAAAACTAGTGTCCATTCAGAGATGCTAGTCCCACTAAGATGGGTAGCTATCTTAGAAACAAACAGATTAAAGTTACTTGTGTTTTCCTTTATGAGAGATAGATGAGAGAGAAGCAGAGAGCACCAACCTCGGTCTTTCGCTAGTCTCCTCCCTTGTTTCCTCTCTCCTTTGATAGAGCTTTTGCCACTCCTTCCTCACTTGTCTTGCTTCAAAGAACACTTGTAGAGCCAAGGCAGAAAAATACCATCAAATCATAGAGATCTATAACCATAAATAATGTAGGATCAGATGTACATTAACCATATAAATGCATACACAAACAGGATTCAAAGATATACAAGCATATGGAGGAAAACTCAAATAGCTTTATTGATAGAAGTAGTAGAAGATAGGATTACAACCAGGCTATCTAATTCAGCATCATCCTCCCAACATGAGAGCCTTCTTCACCTCATACAAAACAAGATCACCCAACAATGTCTTCAAAGAGAAACCAACAACACTTCCTTGCAAATTACAAAATTCCAGCCTTTGGATCTCTTGGATGAGGGATCCATATATAGATGTTTCTAGGAGAGTGAGTTAGCTTATGGGATTTTGATTAGTGTCATTTCACTGAGAGTTCTTGGTTCCACTTAGAGATTTCATATCTCTTACTCATCCCTAGGCGAATTCAGAGAGGAAAGTGTCATATGAGCAGTTTCTAGAAGATTCTCTAGGTTTCCACCTAGCACACTGCTTCTGCCATTTGTCTGCTCTCACTCATCGCACCCTACAGAAGGGCTTTCCAGTATGCATCACACCCCTCATTTGTAATAGGTGAGATGCATTGCACCCTATGCATGGAGCAGTCTGTATGGTCATGTTTTGACTAGTTCTGAGTAGTTTTTCATGGAGAACTTCTGGGAGATGATGTAATCAGATGACCTTTTTCCTTTAGGGTATGAAACAACACTTTTAGGGATTTGGAAGCCCTTGGTTTATGGACATAGGTGATTGGGGTTGAAGTGCCCAAATATGTCTATAACAGTTGCCCCCTAAAGCATGAGGTCGTAAATCTTTTGATGTCGGGTGAAATGCTTTATAATGAGGATCCGAGGTTTTTCGAACTAGAAGGTGACCTATAATAAGATACAATACAATACATTATCTTCACAATATTCTCATGATCTAGCTGAGGTGGGCATTCCCATGCTCAGCTTTATAAATTCATATTCATGTACATAAGATAGACAATCGTCTGTGTGGCAGACTGATGATTCTGGTAGAGCCATCATCCTTTAGTTTGGATGATTATCTATGCAACAATGATGTACATTTGATGTCTTTATTTTCCTAAATATATCATAGCCTGGATGGAGGAAACTAGATCCAGGGTCTTCGAACTCATTCAATCTTCTCCCGAAGTACAAGTCGATCCATGTGAGAAGATGTTCCGATGTCGAACATGGAAAGATATTGCTTGATTACTAGCCAATGATGTAAGTTGTTAACAGGCGCAAGAGGAATCACCGATAATGATGATGACCCTCAAGGTACTGTAGTACAATTCAAGTGGTGTGAATATATGAGTTGATGTCACACACCATGTAAAATCTTTCGGTTGAAGGCCATTGATGTAAACCTGTCGTCGGAAGTGAGAAACTTGCCATTAAGGCATGCAAGCTTCAAAGTACTGAAAGGGTTGTTACTAAGTCAACTTATTGGATATTGAGCTGATGTCGATAAGAAGTGACTCATCGTAGGAGGGCCTTAATTAATCCCCACATCTACGACACAGAATGGAGCAAATGATTTCGTGGAGGTAAAAACGATCTGATGATGCAAGGTTCAGGGTGGCGGTCATGAAAAATGGAGAGTGAAGGTATTGCAGCAGATGAGACATTAGCTAGGTTGGTGAATTCTCTGAGCGACTTCTCTTGAACATACTGGTGACATTGAAATGGATTGGTAGCATTAACCCCGAGGTGGATGGTGTGGTGGACCAATGGTGATATGACCGGTGAACGGAATAACCCAACCCGAGTCAATCATGGTGATGGAGTGAAAGTGTCATGTTCAAGAGTGACCTGCTACCAATGAAGCTATTCAAGTTTTCTTCCCTTTTTCCCCAGTCATTACTGACCAGTACCTATTTATTTTTGTCAAGCTTGAGGAGGATAACATATTCTTGTTCTATAATTTTCCCTTCGGGAAAACCTGTCGCTATGTTTTAACGAGCCTAGCGACAGTGAAACTCGCTTTTGTCTACATGGACAAGTTTGTCGCTATTTTTTTAACGAGTTTAACGAAAAAGATAACTCAATCCTTTTCAATTTTAGAGAGTCTAAAAGGGAGAAAAAGGCAACTCCAATGGTCCTTTTTCGTAATGTAATCCCTTAAGTCTGAAAAAGTGTAAAATAATACGAAAGGGATGACTTTTCGATAGTTTTAACGAGCCGAACAAGACAAGCACTCGATCTTTTTGTGTAATAATCCCTCAGGTCCAAAAAGATTAAAATCTAGAGGAGGGATGGCACTTCTGGTCGCTTTAACGAGCTAGAGAGGCCAATTTCTCGGCAATCTTTTCATATTTTACGAGTCAGATGAAAAGAGCTTAAAGGAGACTCATTTTTTGAGGAACGAGTGATGTTTTTGGATAGCAACTGGTTTCAAGTAAGGTTTGGAACTTTTCAATCACGACAGTGTAAAGAGGGTGGCTAACTGAGTCACTCATTGCAGCTATTCCTCTAAAGGGTAAAAAATCAAATGGAGGCATATGATCGGCTAAAAAGGAGTGGAGGTGATGGTAAGAACACGACCAAGGCTCAAAAGCTGATAGTCATGTGATCAAAATGGTTATTTACCAGAGGTGGGGTTCATTTTTTAATGAGCTTGAACTCTATGGAAACATTTGCTCATTGCTAGGTTTATTTTTTAACGAGCTTGAACTTTGCATAAAACTGCTCGTGCCAGTCGTATAATAAGGATGTCTCATCAATAAGTTCATTTTTTAGGGAGCTTGCCCCATGCGCAACTTTGCTCCTGAGCCTTTCATTATGCAAGCTAGGAACAACCAACCTATGAGTCTAAAGGGTTGAGAGCCTACAAACTAAGAAAATAAATGGTCGCTTTTCACTTGCATGCAAAAAGGTTTGCATGCCCCCAGGTATAATGAAATAGAGTTTCTAGGCTACCATACAGAAGTTCTTGCATTAGCAAGATTGTTTCATCCACATGTGTAGACAAAACACTTCCTTGGATTTGTCCATCGAAATGGACGAAGGTGATTCTAGCTCCAGTCACCTGACCTTTGATGAAGTAATCCTTTTCCAGACTGATCCATTATCCTAAATGGATAGGATTGTCAGACTAGTCATATTCCTATGTGGAAACCTATCTCATATCTGAGGGTTTTCTGCCGAAGCAAACCAAGGCGCATGCCTCCTAGGTTTCAGTCACAATCACCAAATCACTCGCGATCGTCAGGTGGATGGACTGGAGATTGATGAGACATTCCTTGTGCAAAAAGACTAGTTAGGGATGGCATTTGACTAATAGTTGTGTTTGAACTAAGGAACGAAAGCTGGTCTATGAGTTGGACCACTCTGCCTTCATGTGGAAAATACATCACTCGAAAGAGTGAAGAAACGATAGCTCCCATGCTATAAATGTAGTCACACCAAAGGAGTAGATTGTAATCTAGAGGTCCTTGGACTACCATCACGTTTAGATGAATGGTTTTCCTTCTCAAAGTTATAGGAAAATTTGAAAGGATCCCTAATGGTCGATTGGTTCCTTTGTTGAAGCCTGTCAGATTTCAAATCCCAGGCAGAAGCGATGGTGAACCAAGCGCTTTCCAAGTAGTTGAGGAAAGGATACTCACAAAAGCCCCTTCATCTATGATAGTACCAAACATGATCATTCTGTAAGCTTTTACTATGATTCGTAATGGTACATTAGATGGTAGACAGCGTCTACCTAGCAGATTCCAATCAAAGGAAACGACTAGATTGCTTGGAGGTGGGACCGAATAAATGGCTGGCTAAATCTCTAACGAACTTCCTTCTTGCGGTAAAGGAATGGGTAGATTGCCCCCATGTTCATTGGAGTCTGTGTTTATGAAAAGAATTTGAATGGTGTCGTTCTCATTCTCCTTGGTGACAATATCATCTAAGGGTGGACCCTCTGAAGACAAGATTAGGTCGACTGCCATCTCGACCCGTTCACTTTGGTCCGGTGTGGACTCAAAGGGTTTATCTTCAATGATAGGTGCTTCGACCGACAACAATGGTGTGTCAGTCAGATTTTCAACTAGCGATGGACTCGACAAGAGTTTCTTGTATCCAGGAGGAAGTCACTGCAGTGATGCAGGACGGTTATCCAAGACTCTTTTAGCTTCGTCTAAGAAGGGACAACGGTGAAGGGCATGATCTCCTTCACACAGTCTACAAGGAAATCTTGATCTTCCTTTTTGTCCATTGACTTTGTTTTCACTAGTTGACGACGTGCTTTCAACATGATTGTCAGTGGTTGAAGACACCGGGTTGTGCAAGCGGGGAAACCAGTCCCTCAAGATCCGTGGGATGCAGGGACAATCTCGATGATAGTGGTCTCCCTTGCAAATGACACATGGAGATTTAGGTTTGGAAGGTGCAGTGTATGGATTTTTGCCAGATGATGTACGGTTGCCCCCTTTTGCTATTGGGTTCTTCTTCTTCTTCTCCTTCCCTTTCTTCTTCTTCTCAGTTACTTGGTTCTTAGCATTACTAGCTTCACCAAGCAAAGAAGAAGAAGGAGAGGGAGAAACAAACGGAGTAGAAGGTGGGGGAGCAACTTCATCTGGTTGTTGATTTGATTTCTGAGGAATTGCGGTGTTTTGAACGACAAAGGTTGAGAAAAGCCATATAGGCAGGCCAATTGTGAGTCTTGGAAGGGACAATGTGGCCATGTGTTGAGCACCAACATCCCCCCAAGAGGAGAAGGGACTAGGATTTCCTCCAAGGGGAAATCCTTGATTGGAGACTCCATTTCTCAACCTAAATACCAACGAGGGAATAGTGATGTTATTCCGATTAAAATAAATTTTATGACGCTTTGACACAACTTGCTTTTTCAATTTTTAAGAGTCGAGAAAAAGCTAAAGATGACTCTAGTCACCTTCAATTTTTAATGAGCCTGAAGTGACAAGTGCTCAGATGGACCTTTTCTTTTAAGGAGTCTGAAAAGGAATGAAAGTGACTACTCTGGAAATCTAGACAGAGGGATTACCAAACCAATTGCAAAACTACAGAATACTTTTTATGGCACGGCAGGCAATCTTCCCGAATGTTGTGTTCAGTGCATTGCGATCGATAGGGCAGCAGACACAGCTTCCTAAGGATAAAGGATGTAGCCTATTGTGGTCTCCCAATATATACTCAATGGTACGTGGGAGCACAAGTTCGTACTGGCACTTGTCGTCTCAAAGAGGAGGAATCACCCAACCTACGATGAAAGTGATAGTTACCAGGCATTACGACATCAGAATACGTCTCTAGCCTAGACTTCTAAATGTTGTGCAGTAGGTTCCAAAGCGTTTTTATGTTCATTGAAGTTTATTTTACAGTTGATCTTTCTTAAGAAGTTTTCCTTTAAGGTTCACCGCGTGATGTAGATATACAATTCCTAAATATGCAATCTAAGTTGATAAACAGTCGTTTATTTTCTTTTTGCAATGAAAATCCTAGCTATTAAGGAAAGAGAAATGAAACTCTTTCAACATAGAGCAGAGAGCACACACTAGATGCACTTTTCCTAAATCAACTTCAACATGCAATCTTAATGCAAATGCACATGCATGTATTGTTTTTCAGTTTCCTTAATGTGAAAATGACAAAAATAAAACAAATTATAGATCTGAACTATCTACTTTCAAAGCAACAGTACTAACAATTTTCTTTTCAAAAAATGAAAGTACAGTCAAGACGACACTTAGCGATTTTGAATTTAAACTGCTTTCGACACTTGAAATACTAATGATTCAAATAAAATACAATAAAAAAAGTGTAATTGACTGTATAAAAGAGGAATGCTTTGTAATACTCTTTTTCTTGATTGAAAATGACACTTGTGACACTTTCAAATCAAAAGACGACAGTTCGATTAAGCTACTATTTGCACAAGAGAACTGTAAATGACGAAAAATACATAAAAAAACATTCACAATTCTTTATCGATGGAGGCTGAATAATGCAAAGGAAGATGGTTTCAACAGAGATATACTGATCACAGATAGCAAAAATACTGAATAAATCTTAAGACAATGAAGAAAAAACCAAAATCTGGAGGCAGAAACAGTCTCATCTGATCATCACACCTATAACACAAGGAAACAGGGATGCATCTCACCTACAACACACGGGAGGTGCAATGCATCCATATTGCCAAGAAGAGACAGTGCGATGGTGTAGGGATGAGACTGTGCTTGGTTTTCACTCACAGTTTGCAGCTAAGTTCAAGGATTTAGGTTGAGCTAATGATTGTCAGTAAACACAAAGTATAGGGGCTGATCAATGAGGTTATTTGATCTACCACAAGGGCACTTAGGATGTCTACAAGCTAGATGTTCAGTTCATAAACCAACCCAGAGATTGACTGAAGTAGCATTGATCTACTTTGCAGTTGCATAGCAAAAGCAGTTCGAAGGCTAGCTGGCTTAACTTCAGGCTCTATCTATGGTTTATAAAGCAACCAACAATAACAAAACAAACAAACTATTCGCTCCCCAGCGGAGTCGCCATTTTGTTATCAGGAAAACTAGTGTCCATTCAAGGCTACTAGTCCCACTAAGATAGGTAGCTATCTTAGAAACAAACAAATTAAAGTTACTTGTGTTTTCCTTTATGAGAGATAGATGAGAGAGAAGCAGAGAGCACCAACCTCGGTCTTTCGCTAGTCTCCTTGCTTGTTTCCTCTCTCCTTTGATAGAGCTTTCACCACTCCTTCCTCACTTGTCCCGCTTCAAAGAACACCTATAGAGCCAAGGTAGAAAAATACCATCAAAGCATAGAGATCTATAACCATAAATAATGTAGGATTAGATGTACATTAACCATATAAATGCATACACAAACAAGATTCAGAGATATACAAGCATATGGAGGAAAACTCAAATAGCTTTATTGATAGAAGTAGTAGAAGAGAGGATTACAACCAAGTTGTCTGATCCAGCATCATCCTCCCACCATGAGAGCCCTCTTCACCTCATACAAAACAAGATCACCCAACAATGTCTTCAAAGAGAAACCAACAGCACTTCCTTGCAAATTACAAAATTCCAGCCTTTGGATCTCTTGGATGAGGGATCCATATATAGATGTTTTCAGGAGAGTGAGTCAGCTTCTGGGATTTTGATTAGTGTCATTTCACTGATAGTTCTTGGTTCCACTTGGAGATTTCAGATCTCTTACTCATCCCTAGGCGAATTCAAAGAGGCAAGTGTCATATGAGCAGTTTCTAGAAGATTCTCTGGGTTTCCACCTAGCACACTGCTTCTGCCATTTGTCTTCTCTCACTCGTCGCACCCTATAGAAGGGATTTATAGTATGCATCGTACCCCCCATGTGTAATAGGTGAGATGCATCGCACCCTATGCATAGAGCAATCTGTATGGTCATGTTTTGACCAGTTCTGAGTAGTTTTTCATGGAGAACTTCTGGGAGATGATGTAATCAGCTGACCTTGTTCCTTTAGGGTATGAAACAACACTTTTAGGGGCTTAGAAGCCCTTATCTTATGGACATATGTGATTGGGGTTGCAGTGCCCAAATATGTCTATAACAGAGCCCCATCTGGAGGCCACCATAACACAAAGTTTCATCTTGGTTTCAATGGATAACATAAGAGATTATATACATAAACCTTAAATAAGTAAGTAAGTTGACATTGTGAAACACTGATTGTAATGTGTAAAAGGAGACCTTCACAAGCAAGGGACAAAAAGTGAGTCTCTGGAAGGAAGTAATAGTACTAAACTAAGAGAGACACACAAAAGAATAAAAATACTAGCTAGTAAAGTGAATACAACACACATTCAATAATATAAATACCAAATCCATTGGACTTGTTCAATTTCTCCAGTACATACGAACACAACATATTCTGTAAACATCACAGGAATAGTCCTAAAACATTTGCAATGCATGCATGAAATTGTGTTGTCTCATTGAATTTCAATTAAATGAAAGGTTCAAGTACACAGTTACAATGATGAGACTCTAGCTCCAGTAGTGGAACATTAAGTAATTTAGTTCCAGTTACAGCCTTGGTGATCCTGTAAGGCCCATTTCAAAGTTGTTGAAGTTTCCAATGGGCTCTGACAAGGTGTTCTTTCTGAAAGTGAAACTAAACTTTGTCACCCACTTGAAACTTGTGTGGCACCCCATCCTAATTATGTCGTTGTTTATAATTGGAATTGGCTTTATCCAAAATGTCATGAAATTGTTGGTAGATGTTCTTGATGTGTTTAATAAACTTGGTTGCTTTATCAACCTCAGAATGTACATATGTAGACTCTGCCTATGTATTCACATGAGGCATGGAAACATCAAACAGAGATAATGGTTGAAATCCTAGGCCCACTTGAAAGGGACTCCAGTCAGTTGAACTATTGATATCTCTATTATAGTTGTGTTGCACATAGGGGAAGCTCTCTTCCCAAGTTCGTGCATGCTTGGAGTTGTGCATGCGTAGTATGTACACTATTATCCTATTTATGACCTTTGTCTAGCCATTAGTTTAGGGATGGAATGGAGTCAACTTTGTGAGCTTGGTGTCCAATAATAACTAAAGGCTCAACTAGAATGTGATAAGAACTTGTTATCCCAATCTAATATAATGGTTTGCAGAATCCCAAAATGTACCCACGCTCATTCAAAGAATACTTTGGCAATGTCCTTTATTATGATACTCTTCTTGCAAGATGCCAATATATCCATCTCATAAAATCTATCCACAACCACATATACACATTAATTATCATTCTTGGTGGAAGGAAGGCCAGATAGATAGTCTATGGAGATGGATTCCCAGTGTTGGTTGGGAGTACGCAAAGGAGTGTATAGGACTTGCCTCTTGATGGTTGGCTTGGCGATGGCACAAGCAGTGCAAGGTCTAATATATTTTCCAACATGATGTTCGAGTTTTAGCCAAACAAAATAATTCTACAGCATTTCCATAGTTTTCTCCACACCAAAGTGTCCTACGACCCAACTATAGTGTGCCTCCCAAATAATATTCGCATGCTCGCTTGAAGGAACACAAAGGTTGCACAGGTATCATAATAATTCATTTTTGAGGTGGAATTCTAGTACTTGATTGCCATCCACTAGCATCTGGTATGTGGTGTTGAACACTGGATCATTTTTTTATAGTTATGGCCATCCAAAGGTCTTGTGGCCACAAGAGTTGAGAAAAATGGTCAGTGCTATAACTGGGGGCTGACTGAGGAAATATGCAGCATGATTGGTGTTTCCCTTGTTATATTTAATGTTTAGATGGAATTTTTGCATATATATGGACCACTTCAGATGGTGATCGTTCTGCAACCTCACTTCAATTTGTATGAACTAAAGAAGTCGGTGATCTGTGTGGATGATCGTCTCCTACCCCAAAATGTAATGTTTCCATTTTTGAAAATAATGTATGGTGAAATACATATCTTTATTGTAGGTGTGGTATTTCCAAATTGTATCATAAATTTTATCACTATGATAGGCCACAAAATGTCCTTGTTAGGTGAGAACTACACCAATATCATAGTTGGAGGCACCTATCTCAATTTCAGATCGTTGTTGTAATTCTAGCAATGTGAGTACTACTGTAGAGAAAAGGTGGTTCTTCAACTCAATGAATTCCTTCTATTGGGACTCGGACTAGGAAAACTTTGCTTTTGCTCCACCCTTGGTAACTGGACTCAAAGGCCAAGTGATATGAGAGAATACCAACACAAACCTCTGATAAAAATTGTTAAGGCCCAAAAAGTTGTGAAGCTTTGTTAGAGTGGTTGGGGTTGGGAAATCCTAAATGATTTGGATATTAGTTGGATCCACATGTACATCTTACTCATCAATGATGTAACCTAGATATTGGACTTGGATCATGCCAAAGGTACATTTCTCCAAGTTGTCATATAGCTTTTGTTGTCGTAGGTTTTGAAGGACATGTCGAATGTGTTGCAAGTGTTATTCCCAACTCTTGTTGAAGATGAGGATGTTTTCCAGATATAAAACCATGAACGAGTTGGTGAAGGGATGAAAGATGTCATATATCAACCTCATAAAAGTTGCAGGGGAATTTATTAACTTGAAAGGCATGACCAACCACTCAAAAAGGCCCTCCTTGGATTTTAAGGTAGTCTTACATACATTTATGGGTTCTATTAGAACCTGGTGATATCCAAACTTCAAATCGATCTTGCTGAAGTACTTATCCCCCTTGAGATGGTCAAGAAGGTCATCAATCTGTGGGATTGGATACTTGTTCCTGACAATGATTTTATTTAGTGCCTGATAATCAATGGAGAGTCTCCAAGTGTCACCTTTCTTTTGTACAAGTATAATCAGCCTCACAGAAGGTGAGAAACTTAGTCAAATGTTCCCTTTTTGTAGCAGCTCCTAAATCTAACGCTTGATTTCTTCATTTTATATAATAGAGAAATGGTTATCAAGCCATTGGGTAGAGGTGCATTAGGAATTATATTGATCGAATACTTGACCTAACAATGCAAAGGTACCCCTATGGCTAAGGAGAATATGTCCTTGTATTCTTCCACGACCTTATCCACCTACTTCTGTTGTGTTGAGGAACCCTTCCTAGGGGCTGTGGATGTAGCCACGATCTTCCCCCTACTTTGTGAGCGAATCAGAAATAAAATGAATTTCCCAGTCTAGGAGATGATCTTATTGCGTTACTTAGTAGAGATCAAAGAGATGGTGGTAGGCGAGGATATTCCCAAAGTAATAAGCGACAGTGTGAGGCCTAGACTCATACCTGGCATGACACTACCACAAGTATGGTTTTCCTAATAACACATCATAGACTTTAAGAGGAGCAGCATCACATAGTACATCATCCATGAAGGGCTTGATGTTGTAGGGAATGTGACATTGTTGGCTAACGCATAGAACTTGTCCTTAGTGGAGCCACCTGATGGTGTATGGATTCCAGTGTGGTGTAGTCAATAGGTCCAACTGCTTAATGACCTGTATTGAGATGAATTTATTTTAGCTCCTACTATCAACAATGAATTGCAACTAAGATCCCTCCACCCACATTTGTGACTAGAAAATACTCTTCCCTTCCTTCGGATCTTTGGATTCAATCTTATGGACCTTGGTGGTGGCAATGGTGGTGTTGGGATCTGCAGCGATAATCTTCATCCCTTTGTGATTCCCCTTATTAGGTTTTCACTCAGAGTTAGAAGATGCACCTAACTCTTAACCCTTCATCTCTGCCACTAGTGACTAATTTTTGCGACACTCACTTGTGTTGTGAGTGGGGCTCTTTTGGAACTCACACCACTTTCTTGAGTCCTTCTTCATCTTTGTGTTTCTATTCATTGCTTGCAGCTTGATAATTTTTCCTAGGTCACCCCACCTTTGCTTTGCCCTTTATTTTTCAGTTTAGGGGTGCCTTTTCCCTGCTTCATATTCAGAGATCCAAAGTCTCACTTCTTCTATTTAAATTTATGCTCTATCACAATAGCATAACGGTATGCAGCACTAACCGAGGAGATGTTTAGTAACTCTATATCATCCCGAAAGTATTTTTGTATACATTCGTGGTAGTTAAGTATGAGATGTTGTTCAAAATTATTGATACCCAACTTCGTGCAAAGGGTATAAAAATATTTGTCAACTATGTCACGTCTTGGTCCCTTCCCTGTTGTAGTGTGGTCCATTTTATGTACTTATCTTCATAGCTCTCAAGAGGGTAATATTGTTCCTTAATGGCTTCTCAAAAACAATTCCAAGTGGGCATGGATGAAAAAAGTGAGGGTTACTTCTTGTCCCTCTAATGACAGTAGGTTTTCCACTAATCCTTGATGTGGGGGATGACTTTGAGGAGTGAAAAAGTAATTTTTTCCTATAGGAAAAATCATGAACCAAAAAATATCCTTCCTACAAATTTAACCATTTATCTATGGCATTTTCATTTATCTTTCCTTCAAATATAGAAATGGAAAGGTTAACTTGTACCTTAAATGGGGTGGTGCCTCCAAGGTGGCTGTCGAACGAAGATCTTTCATCCGCTGATACTCACCAAAGGATCTGGGAAAAGATATCCATCATGTCATTCCTTTGTCACTTGAGGGATTCTTTGAGAAATATTTTGAAAAGATCTCCTACTCCCTCATCTTTCTTTTCTTCTGCTATGGGAGGTCATCTAGTCCGGCGAGGCTAGTCTTAGAAGGGTTCATCTAGTTCAAGTCTTAGCTCCTTATACCCTGACCTCATTGGGTACATGCACCAAAAAATAGAGAAAGTGCATAATGCTCTGATATAATTGATCCATATTTATGCAACAACGAAATTAAATATAGACTTAAACAGAAACATGAAGCCATGGCCAAAACTTAAGTTCAATTCATTAATAACAAAATACTCAAATTTCTTACATGCACGATAGAAATAAACTCGCTCGGATGATGATAGCTTATCTCTGAAAAGTGATATGACAGTTACATGCCTTCTAAATTTTGTTAAAATGAGGCTATGAGGCATTTTTATTATTGAGAAACAATGGGAAAACCATAGACATCCAAAAACCTAACCCTAGTAAATGAAGCGCCAAATGTTTGTACACCTAGTTGGGATTAGTTGGAATTCCAACTTCCTAGGGTCGTAATTCATCCATATGATATTTATTTGGCATGCACAATACCTTGTTTGAAAGATATATATATGAGGACAATGAATTTTCTAGGAAATATCATGCCCACAACCTTTTGAATTGGTGCACTTACAAAAAAAAGTCGTTTAGGGCTTCAAACCAAGTGTAGACTTTTAGAACCCTAAAAAACAACCAAAAATAGTAAAATGCGCTACAGTTAAGGAAACTGAAATAAATAGTGTTAGGGGTCCATGTGGAATAGGTGGGTGGAAACCAATATCCACTTGGATCATTCCTCCCCCCCTTAGCAAGAAATGGTCCGAATTGCATTGAGTGCCTCCATGTTATGGGGAAACTAAAGTTGAAATTGGTCCCTTGTGAGCCACTTGCCTTGGTGCAGGAGTTGGCCAGGTTTCACAACCCGATATAGTTGGATAATCTATTGGTGAGTGTTCTTAATTTGTGTGTCAATGATCTGATCAGTTGTTGCTTGTTCCACTCAATCTAGGTTAAGCTTTGTTGGTGTCGGTTGCTTAGCAATATCTAATGTGTCTAGTAATGGTGGAAAGTATGGCCGAAGGCGGTCCACATTTAACACTAGGTGTAGGTCAAGGAATGGGGGAAGGTTGAGCTCGAAAGCATTGTTTCCCACAACCTTGGTGATGGTGTAAGGCTCGTATCAGAGTGGTTGAACTTTCTGATGGGCTCCAGTAAGGCATTCTTTCTGAAAATGCAAACAAACTTTGTCACCCACCTTAAACTTGTAACAACCTTGGTAAACATTCCATGTAATAATGTAAATAAAGGAAAAAATAAGACCACAGGTAAGGGACATGTATTCCAAGCTGAATGTTGGGCAAAGATGTCCTAATGGGCATCCCTAGATGTGTGTTTTGGATAAGGAAAATTGGAAAAGGCTAATGCAAAGGCATTAAAAGGAAAAAAGGCATTTTTGGCACATTTATTTATAAAAATAAAGGAAATTAGGAGAAAAGTAAGGTGAAAGGTCACAGGTTGCATATGAGGAGGAAATAGAAGGAAAATAAGGGAAAATGAGGAAATTAGATGGCTCATTAATAAAAAGGCTTTTGAGGATCAGTTGGAAGGATCTTGGTCAGTTAAAGTTTCGAGCTCTCTCGTTATTCTCTCTCTCTCTCTCTCACTCTTCATCACTTAGAGTTTTCTTGGAGCACTCTTGCTTTGGATCAAGGAAGGAAAAGAAAACAAAGTAAAAGGAAGGAAAGCAAGGATAAAGGAAGAAGGGCAGAATCAGGTAGCTTCAGTAGGAATACTTGCAGGTAACATATTGCATGTGTGATTTCCTAGCTCGTTTGGACATGCATGGCTTTGCATGTTGGTGCATGGTTCTCTTATTGTTGGTGGCATGGTTTTTCTAGGTTATGACACTAGTTTTCATCCTAGCCTTGCCTTTTTCTAGATGTCATGGTGTTGGGATGTTTATTTTGGTTTTTGAGCTTTGTTTTTCCGGATGGATTTCGGAATCTGAGGTAGAGGTGGTCTCAAGTTTTATTCCCAAAGGCCTAGGAATCCCTTGACCGGTTTTGGTGGGATCCACACTAAATCTTGAGGGAGAAGTCTCAGTTTGGGGCCTAGTGATCCGGGTTTGGATTGCGGTAAAGCCTGAGAGACTGGTCTCGGTTTAGGGCCTAGTGATCTAGGCATGGACTGCGGTAAAGCCCCAGAGACAAGGAGATGGAAAATTCCTCAAGGATAGTGATGGATTACAGATGGAATTCCAAGTTCGATTTGGTTGTGATCAAAGCACCAGTTTTGGTGTGATCGCAGTTTGATGAGGGTGGAGGTGTTTTAACCTCTAGATTCCCTTGGTTGTTCTTGGATTGTTATTCTATGAGATCCCACTTTCATGCTTGGAATATGGCATGGGGGTGGCTAGCTGAAAGAGATATTTGTTTCATCCATGTCTATGGTCGGGTGGTACGTGAAAGTCTCGAACCTAGTTGAATTTTCCTATGATTAATAAAAGCTAAGTTCTCTTACTTTTTTCACTGGTTTATATGTGGATTTAATGGTTGTGATATCTTTGATATTTATATGGTTTTATGTTGGTTATAAGCATGGTTATATGATTGATTCATGATCCAGGTGGATGTTGGTGGCCACCCACCTATCCCACTTGGACCCCCACAACTGTCACTTTCAGTTTTTTAGTTTAGTTAAATGTAGCACAATTTACTATTTTTGGCAGTTTTTTGGGTCCTGGACTTCCAAAGCCGTTTTGAGGTCCTAAACGATGTTTTTTTGGGAAAACTGGGACCAACATGTGTTATAAATTGATGTTGGTCACTCCAAAGTTGTAGTCCTCAGATAGATCTTTCTAACAAGGTATTGTGCGCGTCAAACGGAGATCGTATGCCAAAGTTACAACCCCGAGAAGTTGATGTACCAATTTACCCAAATAGGACCCATAGTTTGGCACTTCATCTCCTGGGGCTATGGTTTTGGATATTTAGGGTTTTCCATTGTTTCTCAACAATAAATGGGCCTTCGAGCCTCATTGTAACACAATTTAGAGGCATGTAGCCGCCACATCTCTTCTCATAGATAAGCTACCATTGCCCTAGATAGTTTATTTCCATTCTGTTTGTAGGCATATTTCAGTATTTGACATTAATGAAATGAAGTGTTATTTCTACCGCATCTTTGTATTTATGGTTATATCGGTAATTTGCTGCATTCCTATTTAAATCCAGATCAGCGGTATTAGAGCAGTCTGCTCTTTCTCTGTTTTTCTTTGCATGTCCCCAACGAGGTCGGGATATAAGGAGTTAGGGCTTGAACTGGTCGAACCTTTGCAATACCAGCCTCGCAAATCCTGACGGCCTCCCATGGAGGAAGAAAAGAAATATGAGGGGGCAAGAGATTCTATCAAAATCTTGCTCAAAGAAGCCCTCGAGTGACAAAGGAACGAAATGATGGACAACTTTGCCCAGATCCTTCAGCAGCTAACCAGGGACGACGCATCTAACAGCTCCTATGGAAACGCCACACTGTTTAAGGTACAAGTTAACTTTGAAATCCCCATATTCAAGGGCCAAATAGATGCGGACATCGTAGATAAATGGTTGAATCTGTTAGAAGGATATTTTTCTGTTCATGATTTTTTCGATCGAGAAAAGATTACTTTTGCTTTTCTCAAAGCCATCCCCCACGTCAAGGAATGGTGGGAAACCTATTGTGAGCATAAGGATGAAAGTACGAACTCACTATTTTCATTCGCTCACACCTGGAATTCATTCTAGGATGCCATAAAGGAGCAGTACTACCATGTCAAAAGCTATGAGGATAAATACATAAAGTGGATCATGCTGCGGTAGGGAAGGGACCAAGACGTGCCAGAGTTTACCAATATTTTTCATACCCTTCACACAAATTTGGGTATCAAGGATTCTGAGTGACATTTCGTACTCAAATGTCACGGCTTCCTACACAGGTACATCCATGATGAGATGGATTTCCTAGACATCTCCTCGCTCGGCACAGCGTACCGATATACTGTCAAGATGAACCAAAAGTTTAAATAGAAGAAGTGAGACTTTGGATCCGTGAATTTGAAGCAAGGGAAAGGTTTCCCCAAACTGTAGAACCAAGGACAAAGCCAAGAAAGTGTGACCCAAGACAACCCATCGAAGCCACAAGAAAAGTACAACACCATGAAGTCAAAGAAGGACACAAGAAAGTGGTGTGAGTTCCATAAGAGCCCCACTCACAACACAAGTGAGTGTCAGACCAAGCAATCGCTGGTGGCCAAGTTGAAGGCTTCAGAATCAGATGCATGTTCCGACCCTGAGTCAGAACCTGACAAGGGAAATAACAAAGGGAATAAAATCATTGATGTGGAGCCCAGTGCTATTGTTGCCACCACCAAGGTCTAGAAGAATGAGCCCAAACATCCAGAGGAGGGGGAGCGTATTTTCCACTCTTAAATGTGGGTGAAGGGTTCACCATTGTAATTCATTGTCAACAATGGCAGCCAAAAGAACCTCATTTCAGCAGAGGTCGTGAAGCAGTTGGGCCTACCGACTACACCACACCCGCAGCCATACAGTATCGAGTGGCTTCACCAAGGATGAGATCTCTGAGTCAGCCAAAAGTGCCACCTTCCCTATAGCATCAAGCCCTTCACAGAGGAGGTATTGTGTGATGTTGCTCCTCTAGATGTTTGTGATGTATTATTTGGACAACCATACTTGTGGAAGCGACATGTTGTGTATGAGTCAAGGCCTCGCATTGTTATTATTTCTTTGGGTAATTCATTATACAGGATACCGGAGGTAGCCCCACCTACTGCCACCTCTTTGATCTCTACTAAGAAATGCAATAAGATCATCTCCCATACTAGGAAATTTATTTTCTTTCTAGTTCGCTCTCAAAGTAAGGGGAATATTGTAGCCACATCCATGGCCCTTAGGAAGGGTTCCTCCACACAGCAGAAGAAGGCGGATACGGTCATGAAAGAAGACAGGGACATCTTCTCCTCACCCACAAGGGTATCATTGCACTGTCAGGTCAAGCATTCGTTCAATCTAACTCCCAGAGCATCTCTACCCAACGGGTCGATATATCGTTGCTCCATTATCGAAAATTCCAAGTACAAGCAGCGACATGATCAACATCAGGTGCCACACAAGTTTCAGGTGGGCAACAAAGTCCAGTTGCATTTGCAGAAAGAACGCCTTACAAGAGCCCATCAGAAGCTCAGACCACTCTGATATGGTCCTTACACCATTACCAAGGTTGTGGGAAACAATGCTTTGGAGCACATCATTCCCCCATTATGTGGCTTGCACCAAGTGCTCAATGTGGACCGCCTTCGACCATGCTTCCCACCATTACTGGACACATCAAAGATTACAGAACAACTCACCAGGGACCAAGTTCAACAAAAGTTTCCCCATCTCATGGAGGCACTCAATGTAATAGGGACCATTGCTTCCTAAGAGGGCAGGAATGATCCAGCTGGATGTTGGTGTATACCCACCTATCCCACTTGGACCCCCACAACTGTCTCTTTCAAATTTTTAGTTTACTTAAATGTACTACAATTTACTATTTTTGGCAGTTTTTTCGGGTCCTGAACTTCCAAAGCCATTTTGAGGCCCTAAACAACGTTTTTTGAGAAAACTAGAACCAACATGGGTTGTTAATTGATGTTGGTCGCTCAAAAGTTGTAGTCCTCGGATAGATCTTTCTAGGGAGGTATTGTGTGCTTCAAACGGAGATTGTATGCCAAAGTTACGACCCCGGGAAGTTGATGTACCAATTTACCCAAACAGGGCCCATATTTTGGTGCTTCATCTCCTAGGGTTAGGGTTTTGGATGTTTAGGGTTTTCCATTGTTTCTCAACAATAAATAGGCCTTCGAGCCTCATTGTAACATAGTTCAGAGGCATGTAGTCGTCACATTGTTAAGGGAAATGTTCCCCTAGGGCTTTTAGGTTGAAACCCTAGCAGACTAAAAGTTGTCTATACAGAGAAACACACATTCCACACAGCCATTATGCTAATATAAGCAAATTCTATGATAAGGGGCGTACCTGAGGTCCTACGTTTGAGAAGGTCCTTCTAGGGTCCAAACCCTTCTTGGAGTTCCTTTTGCTCCTTTGACCTGCAAAACAACCAATTCAAGAATGTACAGCAGTATATGGACTAACCCTTATAAAGAAACCATCTTCATATTATAAAGAGAGGTAGTTAGTTATGAAATTTAACCAACCATTCACATATGAATTCTAACATGAATATCACAAACATGAAGAAGATTTATATCAGGAACAAATACATGTGTTTCTTTTATTATAGACAAATAAAGTACAGAAAAGAACAATTTCACCTGAGTCGTCCTTTCACAAGCTCCAAGTGAAGCCTTCCTTCGGATTCGTCCAGTCTCAAGCCTTTAACAAACTCCTTCCATGCCTTACTCCATGATATCACAAGTAGTGGATGGACATCAACACACAAGGAAACAAGGGTTTCCTGTAAAAATCGGGAAAGTGCAAGAGGCACAAGGATCTTCAGACCTGGTCAGGGAAATCTCAGCATAATAACCTTTCTCTCTCTTCTCTCCTCTTTTAGGCCTTCCCATTGAAGCTTTTTTATACTTCTCCCAATGTAGTTTTTTAGTTGGGAGTTGGTTGGGAACAGTTGGGCCACGGGCACTAACAAGTGATCAGCAGGTAAAACCCGCGATCTCCGCCCGAAATTAAAGAGTTTTATATTTTTTTAAGTGTTTTAATACATATACGCAGGTTGGGTATACACCTACCCGCGTATACACGCATTTAACTTAGGGCAATGTCGCATATAAGGGAGAAAACACTGTTTTTTAAATTTTTGGACCAGGTCTAGAAGGAGGGGTTGCCCTAGGCCATGAGTGCAGCATCACAAACCATAAGAGTGAGATTTGGAGCTATAACAGATGCCCCCTAATATATGAGGTTAGAAGGGGTACATGATGGCCGAAATGTATTAAGCAAGTACATGGAAAGGAAATCTATCAAAAACCTTCTGCCTGCCAAGCCACAAAAGGAGATCAGAAAGAAACACTCTCTGAGGTGGGCATACCCATGGTCAGAAAAATTAAAGCATGTCCGCATATCAAGTACAAGCGGATCCACTAAGTATACAAGTATAAATGACTGGAAAATACATAATGGATCACATGATAATGATCAAAACAAGTACATGTCTGAATATCACATATAAGAATGTCAATGATACTGAAGGATGAACCAGATCACTGATATCAAGAACTGATCACAAAAGGTACCAACTGAACATGATGGAATAGGATGGTACTACACTACAAACTCAGGTGCCAGCATATAGAATGTCGCCATGACTGACTCCAACATATAAGGTGGAGTGGTATCAACTAGCAGCAACAGGAGCAACTGTCAAGTGAACCAATGAATGCTGATATAACCTGAGGTCTTCACCGACTGCCGTGGTACATTTCTACACCATGGGAATAAATAATCTGAAGTCGACCATGTGAGAAATTGTTTGATTACCGGTCATTGATGTATATCGTTAACAAACGCGAGACTACTCACCGATAATGATAATGAGCGTCAAGGTACCCAGTACAATCCAAAAAGTGTGAATAGATGAGCTGGAGTCGAACACCTGAAAGAATCTATTGACCAGGAGACAATGATGGTTTCCCACTGTCGATAGCAAAGGATCTTCCACTAATGACTGCAAACCCCAAGGTACTACCAAATGGACTCTAGGTCTTTGCCCCAGAGCAATGAGTCGGAGTCGATAGGGAAAGATCCGCTAGAAGGAAGGCATTAAGGCATCCTTCATCAATCTACCACGAGTGTAACCCGTAGGCCAATAATGTGGAAGGAATCGGACGAAATAGATGTAGTAACCCAACCGAAGTACGTTTCCGACGTACACAAGATGTGGCTAGCACACTACAAAAACCCTCTGAACCAACCAATAATGGAAGCTGACACAGAGGCGAGGTATCCACCAATATGGTCAAATGGAAACCAAGGTACTGCATGAATCCCAATGTGTGATCATGTAAGCTGATGTCGAACACAAGGGAAACCACTCAGTCAAAGACCCATGATACTGATCGATGCTAAGCACAAGGTGACCTATCAATAATGAAAATAGGGCCAGGGTACAGCTCTAGGCCTGTCCTCAGAGAAAGATGTCGTCGTCGATAAGGACAAGACCTGCCAGAAAGAAGTCAATGGAGACCTTCTCAAACCGGCATAAGCAAAGGACCAATATAACTGATGTGATGATAGACATGATACTGACAACCAGGGATGGCCAACTGAAAAATGGGTCAAGAGACACCGCAGAGAGGCCGACTCAAGTTAACTTCCCTAGGACAAAAGCACGACTCAATGTGACTATGTGGCAGCATATGATGACTCTGTATAAGTTCGTCATGCAGGAGGCACGAACGAACCCTCCATATGATTGGAAGAGATAACCAATCAGGGGAGAACTGACTCAATAACAAGGTTAAGGCATACCTAAGTCAAACTAAATCCCGCCCAAACGGAGGAGACTTTGCTTTGAGTGCTTTGTTCAAGGGCGACACGACTGACTCTAGCTGCCAACAATAAATGGAAATACTGTCCCGTTCCTGCTCTTTTTGGAATATTTAATTTTTTTGTCTTTTTCTGTTAAGCTTGAAAAAGAATAAAAGAATGCTATGGTACAGTGGAAAGAACGAGTGTCGGTGAAATAGATGATCTAGTTCCTGGGATTGGAACATTCCTATGCTCAATGCAGGGAGGTGAAAACTGGTCAGTGACACTCAAAGGTGTGTTCCTTCCACGGGTCAAGGTGTGTCAAGTTGCAGAGGTCAAAGATATGCAAGGTTGATTTTGCAGTCGTCATGGTCAAAAGTTGGCTTAAACACGAGTCCAAGTGAAGCCAGCTCTAGGCCAAAAGGTGCAAACGGTCAAAATGCAATGCAGTAGTACAACTCAACACAAAGGAGCCTCTAGGGTATAAGGCCAGAACAAAGAGAAGAAGCAAATAGGAATAAGTCTTCATCGCATAAGTCATGGCGGGACTACAGAGGACTCCCGAGCCTAGGGACGAAAAATCAGCATGAGTGCCAAGTGACAACAAGGTACTAACTAGGGCACCCATGATAAGGTAGGCTCTACCACATAAGTCATGATACTTCTAAGCAATGAGAAGGTTTCGCACCATAACTTGGTGGGGTCGATCCTAAGGCCAAACGGGAAAGGAAATTGATAAGTGCACAATGCAGGCGGAAAAAACCTAACCTATATGCCAGTTTCGAGAACCAATACCTATCAGAACGAACCAACCATAAACTTCCAAAGGAGAAATCTTCCAAGTTCTGTAAACATAAATAGGAACACTAGACAAGAAGTTAATACATCCCACGTATAAACTACACATAAAATTTTGTGTTATAGAATACAAAACTTGAAAATGCGTACCTTATATATACAATATGGTACAGGGAACCACGCAACCTTTCGGCTTACGTATAATAGCTCTTCTGGACAAACCCCTTGCAGGGATCGGACCAAGGGCTCCTTTGGTAGTCATAACTCATGGCTTCAAAGAGTTCCTCCTGTGAAGGCAAAGCAAGATCTGAGAAATCATGAGAACTACAAGGATCAAAAGAGGGAATTAAAGGGTCCCATGTCCCTATAGGATGAATCTCTTGGTCAACTGCCGGGACCAAGTCCCAAGAAGGAGAATAATAAGTCAAAGGATCCTTCTTAGAAGCGATTGAACATTGAGGACTCAATGCCACATAATTCACCCATGGCGGGGTAGAGTCTACTTGAACACTTGGAACAAACCAAGGGGCATTCTGCAGTAAAGTCGAATTAGGGTGGTGATTATCAGATGCAAGCTGATCAATAGTGACAATATTCCCGTTATGAGGAAAGCACATTACTCGAAAGAGTGAAGACACCACAACATTCATAGCATAGACATAATCACGCCCAAGTAGCATATTAAAGTCTAAAGGGTTATCAACCACCATCATATCGATTAAGACAGTCTTCCCACGTAAAGTGATAGGCAATTGAGGCAGAACACCCATAGATTCACCAGGTCTTCTATCATAGGCTAACAACTGACTCTGAGTTGTCAACAACTTTGGGGAACCCAAAGCTTTCCAAGTCAAAGAGGATATAATACTTGCAGAGGATCCTTCATCCACCATACATCGATATACATTTGTGGAATTAACTCTGACCTTTATTTGGAAAGGTGCATCGGAAGGAAGACGAGGCTCAACAAGGCTATCCCAATCAAAGGAAACACTCTTAGAACTTGGAGGGGGAACATTTGAAGAAACCAGAATGCCCCCTATACCAGAAGACTCTCTACTAGAGATCAAACAGACTCTTTTGTTAGGCACTTCACCCCCCAAAAGAGGAGTGTAATCGGCCAGCGATTGCACTGGCTCTACCACATTATCAACCAATGGTTGATGGGATTGATGAGAAACCATATCAGATCTAGGAGTAGAAGTACTTTCAGACTCGGACCATATCCTTTGAACCTCTAGAATACCAGGGCATAAATGAGTAAGGTGGTCTCCCTTGCATATCTTACAAGGGAACTTAGGTTTAAAACTTCTACGTCTAGGTTTCTTATCAACCTCCATTCCGCCAACATGACTAGCAGTGGTTTACAGAGAGTCTTGAGCATGACTTGCAGAGGTCGGTGACTCTTTGCTAGTATGACTTGCAGTGACTAGACTCATGCCCCCAGCATGACTTGCAGTGGCTGAAGACTCATTTCCAACATGACTGGCAGAGGTTGAGGATGAAGTGCTAGTGTGACTTGCAGTGACTAGACTTGTGCCCCCAGCATGACTTGCAGTGGCTGAAGGCTCATCTCTAACATGACTGCCCGAGGTTGAGGATGAAGTGCTAGTGTGACTTGCAGTGACTAGACTTGTGCCTCCAGCATGACTTACAGTGGCTGAAGGCTCATCTCCAACATGACTGGCAGAGGTTGAAGATGAATGGCTAGAATTATTCTTCTTCTTTGACTTCCTCTTTCTCCTCTTTTTAGATTTCTTATTACAAGGAGGAGAAGAAGGAATCCCAGATTTCTCTTTGAAAGAAGATGAACAATTAGCACCCATGTGATGCCCTTGAAATAAAGCATTCAACTGAGAGGCTTCAAGAGCATTTGGAATATTCAGAGTGGACCGCAGCCAAATGGGTAGTCGAACATTCAACCCAGGAATATTCAAAGTGGCCATCAAGGGAGTACCAACGTTTCCAAAGAAAGGAAAAGCACAAGGATCTCCTTTTGGAAGGGTACCTTGGTTGGCTTCCACAAGAATATTAGCCATATCAAACTGATCCGTAGAGCCTTCCCTTACGGGAATGTAGAAATAACTTTTCAAGGAATATGGATAAGCAATCAAAACCTTTGCCCTTGAGGAGGAAACTCCACAACTTCTGAAAGAACGACCAAAAGCCTTTCAAGATCGGTAGAGTGGTAAGCCAATCACTCAGAACACAAAGTCCAAACGTGACTAGACAAAAATACCTAAAGCCAACTATATACAAGGAGCAAAGAGCACTCACTAAAAAGTCCCTAAAAGAAGTCAGCCAGTCAAAAAACTTCCAAGTATTTCCGCTCCAGGTGATGAGGACCAAACACCAAAATACAAGAAAGTGTAGTAAGGGGCCTTCCAAAGCAAGAGTGATCAGAGGAAGCTGGCACTCAAGGATAAACTCAGAAACATCAAATGTGAGAAGGGAGACAGTATGCCCAAGTATCTCACGAAGTTCACTCAGTGCAGGGATGAGCTGGGAAGTGTGGGGTGACTGTCGATGATGAGGACTTGGTGAGCTTGGCTCTCCTTGGTGTTCCGAAGAGTTGGCATTCCTATCAGGACTCTGTCAATGGTCTGGAGAAATTGCCAGGATGGGAGAGACTTTGGTCAGATCTTGTTCAGGAGGAGATCAGGCAGAATACCAGGGACGGAACTTCATCAAACGGACCTGATGTAGAAAATTGCTCTTTGGCTGCCAAAGCAAAGAAGGGGAAGAATAAGAAAGCTTCTCAGTCCGGTGCGAAAGGCAAGAAGTAGGACATGTCCAAGGTGAAGTGCTTTCACTGTCACCAGCACGGACACTATGCCACTAATTGTCTGCAGAAGAAGAAGAACAAGCAAGCTGTTGGATCTGCAGTAGGAGAGGCTCTAGCCTCGCAGTTTGAGCTTGATTTGTCATTGATCACATGATTGGTTTCAAGTGTGATGGGATCAGTGTGGTTCTTGGACAGTGGTGTGTCTTTTCACATGATAGGAGATCGAGATTTGTTTTCTAATCTGGAGGACAAATATCTTGGAGTGCACATTGAGATGGGAGATGATGGTAGATAGAGTGTGACCGGTATCGGTACCATTTCCTTTGAGAGGGATTCTAGTAAATCCTTCGTATTAAAGGAAGTGATGCATGTTCTAGGATTGAAGAAGAATCTTATCTCTGTGGCGATGTTAGAAGACAAGGGATATGATGTTGTTTTCAGCGAGGGAAAGGCTTTCCTACGCAGCAAGACAACTGGAGAAACCCAGAAGATAGGGGTTCGAGTGAGGAACCTTTATCAGTTGCATGTAGATGGATGCACAGCAATGGCATGCAAGGCAGAAGGATTGGTGAGCCGAGATGATGGCGAGTTGTGGCACAGGATATTGGGTCACCTTCACCATGGAGCCTTGAAGATACTGCAGTAAATCACTACAAGGCTTCCTAAAGGCACTCTTGCGCAGTCAGATCAGTGCAAGGGGTGTACCTTGGGAAAGTTTGTGAAAGCCACTTTTCACAAGAAGGATATTCATGCCACGATGATCCTTGAGAGAATTCACACAGACGTGTGTGGACCTTTCTCAGTAGCTTCGACAGCAAAACACAGGTATTATGTGATCTTTGTTGATGATTTCTCTCATAAGTGCTGGATCTTCTTCATGCAGAAGAAGAGCGAGACATACTCAAAGTTCTGTGAGTTCAAAGCACTGGTTGAGAAGGAGCCGGGGAAGAAAGTGAAGGCTCTTAGGAGCGACAATGGTGGTGAATACATCTCTAGTGAGTTCAAGGACTTTTGCAGTGCAAAAGGGATTCGAAGATAGCTCATAGCTCCCCATAACCCACAGCAGAACAGGGTTGCTGAGTGGAAGAACAAAATGATCGTTGGTGTTGCATGGGCGATGTTGCATGATCAGGGCCTACCCCTTCACTTGTGGGTGGAAGCATGCAATACTACAGTATATGTGCAAAACAGTTGTCCTCACAGGATACTTGGCATGAGTACACCCGAGGAGGCTTATTCTGGTAAGAAGCCTGATCTTTCTCATTTGAGGATTTTTGGTGCTAATGTGTACATGCATGTGACGAAGGATGTCAGGAAGAAGTTGGAGCCGACTGCAGAGGTTGGGATATTTATGGGGTACACTGATACGCCCCACAACTATCGTGTGTATTTTCCAGACAGTGGTAAGACTGTTGTGCGACGAGATATAAAATTTCAAGAGGAGAAAGCCATGAAGTGTTTGCTTGAGAGGGAGCTACACTTGCATGCAGATGAGGAGCTATTAGTTCCTAAGGATGAGCTTCAGGACATGGATCAGCCACAGGATGAGGTTCATGGAGTGGAAGAGACCACTCATGCAGCACCAACCATCAAAGGGCAAAAGTGCTTGACAGAAGCTGAGCGACTGGATCAAGATGTAGAGAAAGTTGTAGGACCACCTATAGCCCAATGCAAGCAGAGACAGTCACCTGATCGGTACACTGGATACATGGCTCTTGTGAGAAAATGTGTTGTGACTAAGCCATCCTCTTTCGAGGAAGCTGTGGAGGATCCCGCATGGGTAGACACCATGGTGGAAGAGTATGATTCAATTGTCAGAAATAGTGCATGGGAGATTGTTCCTAGACCGGAAGAGAAATCAGTGGTGGGTTCGAGATGGATCTACAAAGTTAAGCAGGCAGCTGACGGGAGTGTGGAGAAGTACAAGGCAAGATTTGTTGCCCGAGGCTTTTCACAGATAGAGGGAATCGATTATGAGGAGACCTTTGCACCTGTCGCAAGGCATTCTTCCATACAGACGATTCTTGCTCTCTCAGTGCAGATGGGATGGAACATTCATCAGATGGATGTGAAGACTGCATTCCTCAATGAAGTCATTGAGGAGGAGGTGTACATTGAGCAGCCCGAAGGTTTTGAGATATTCAGCAGTGAGTTGCATGTGTGCAGGCTCAAGAGAGCATTGTATGGGTTGAAACAAGAACCCCGTGCTTGGTACACACGGATAGACAGCTATTTCACCGGACTTGGATTCTCCAAGAGTGAAGTGGATCCTAACCTATACCAGATTGTGGAGGGTAAGTTGCTTATCATTGTACTTTATGTAGATGATTTGATTCTAACGGGTGATGAGCTGTTGATACTTTCATGCAAGGATGATCTTGCTAAGGAGTTTTAGATGAAGGACTTGGGCCTCCTTCATTATTTCCTGCGATTGGAAATTTGGCAGCGCAGTGATGGACTATTTGTTTCTTAGGGTAAGTATGCTCGGGAGATACTAGAGAAGTTCAACATGCATGGCTGCAAGCCTGTTGATACTCCTCTTCCTGGAGGTTGGAGGAAGGAGGATGCCACTTCAGCAGTAGAAGTGGATGCCACTGTTTATCGACAGTTGGTGGGGTCACTTATGTATCTGGTCAATACACAACCCGATATATGCTATGCTATTAACCAGCTTTCACAAGCCATGGTTAAGCCAACCAAGCTCTTCTGGAAGGCAGGAAATTATGTATTGCATTATTTGAGAGGCACATCGGGATATGGTTTGTGGTACAGACAAGAGGATGAGGTGAAGTTATGTGGCTTCACGGATGCAGATTGGGCAGGGAGCCCAACGGACAGAAAGAGCACATCAGGAGGGGTCTTCATTATCGGGTCGACAGTAGTTTCTTGGTACAGCAGGAAGCAGAGATCCGTGACACTCAGTTCAGCAGAGGCCGAGTATACGGCAGCAAGTTTGGCTGCATGCGAGGCTATATGGATGACGAAGATCATGGTCGGTTTGTTCGGTTCTCACTTGGATCCTACTATGATTTACTGTGATAACCAGAGTTGCATTCTCTCGGCTAATCTTGTATTTCATGATAGATCTAAGCACATTGACATCAGGTACCATCATATCAGAGATTGTGTGCAGCAGAGAATCATGTTACTTTCATACATTCCAACGGAGGATCAGGATGCTGATATCTTAACGAAGGCGCTCACCAGGAGAAAATTCGAATACCACCAAGGCAGGATAGGGGTTGTTGATAATCCATATCTTGTTGAGAGGGAGTGTTGAGAATGCAACAAGATGATGGATCTTAGTGGAAAGGAGTCGCCTTCACTAAGTGGGCCCGCAGGGTATTTTTGGCGCAAAGTCTATTTTTAGACTATGTCTATTTTTAGACATATGGATCATGGTCTATGAGTTGCAAGATGATGTTTATGGATGATTGGTCATGTTGGGAAAAATAGATGGACTTCTATTTCTGGTTCATAGCGGAGTGATCAAAGTCTATTTTTAGACTGCCAAGCTAAAAATAGAAAAGTCAAATATTATTGTCTCATAATAATATTTAGACTATAAACATTATATTATACTCTTGGAGCACTTTAGTTTGAGCTACAGATGTGGTACATGTAGCTTTCAGAAGGAAATATGCTTTTCTTGTGAGTCAGTTGAGCTATTGCATGCATGACATCAGTTAGAACTCATGCATATGAGTTCTGTGGAGTTGGATGTGGAGTTGATGGAGTTGTGTTCATGTTAAACTAGTTGTAATTAGTCTAACTGCAAATAGACTAGTGATGAGTGATGTGAATTAATTGATTAAATTAATTCACTAATTATTAACTCATAATGCAACTAAATAATACATCAATTAACTCAGTGCATGTACAGTTCAGTGGAGATAGGTGTTAGAGGTTGAGATTGCTATCAATTGCAACTATAGTTGTGCATGAGATCTTGCACAAATCAATGGATTGAGTATGCCCATGAGGATTCCTCAGTATATGCCCAGTGAAATAGCCTGTGCTCACGTGATTTCCAGTGTGAGTGATTTTCACTTGGTATTGTGCAATAGAGGTAGGCAAAGCAGTGGAGAAGATTTGAACCTATGACTTGTTCGGATCTGAGCTAGTTTTTTGTGTAACAGGTGGAGATAGTGCTGGATACTTGTGAGGAGTATTGTACTATGTATTGTTACATGTTCTCAATCATTAATATACAGATAGTGTGGGGTTTTCAGCTGTAAGCTTTCCCTGGGTTACATATTGTGTTAATGTGTGCATGTGATTGATGTTTCATTGTTTTTTATGCTGCTAAATTGATGATCAACGTAGAGGAGGTTATGTATTATGCATGTATTCTGCAATAGTGTATAATCGGGATAATCTCTGCGAATAAGTGTTTATTATTCAAAATTTCTACATTTATACATGATTATTTGGTCAAAGATGCTAGTTTGACTTGTTGTGACAGGAAGTAAACATGATTGCAAGTATACCTTATTGATGAGCTACCAATGAGGTATGATGTGAATTTATTTAAATTTATTTAAATCTAATGGAATTTATGTGTTTGAAACATGAATGCATGAACATGTCTGGTTGAGTGGTTGAAATCGACAACAAGAATTGGCAACAGTAGCAAAAGAAATTGGAAAATGCAGCAATATGTTGGTAAAGCACTTCAGGAGTAGGGCCATTGTGGGACACTGGTACCCAATAGTGTCCATTGATTTCCATGAGCATGCTATGACCGGTATGATGGTTGAGGCAGGCATATGCCTTGGTTATTTAATCTTCCTATGCGAGGAATCCTTGCCAAGGGATGGATTGCATGGGTTAGGGAATTCTAGGGAACTTGGAAGGTGAGTGACTGCATGGAAGGGGGTTCTGGATTTCCTGAGGGACTATGTAGCAAAGAAGGGAAGGTCACGGATATATTGGTTTTGGTCATTAGCATTTCTAGATGGAATCATATACACATTGGGAGTGCACCCTGAAATAATGAGCTGGTAATTGTTCACTGAGAGAACAAGTGGCATAGGATTGAGTGTTGGACATTGGATGTAGCTTTGACTATGACAGTGGATTCTGGACTTCTTAGGAAGGGGGTGAATACTGGAACTACTTTGAGGGTGGAGGTGTGATCCTTTGGATTCCCTTGTTGATTGATATGGGCATCGTATCCTTTTATTTGTTGGTCTAGAAAATGTCAATATGTGTATATGTGATTACTATAAATACCATAATGAGCTATGTTATAAAGCTCCAATAAGTGGTATGGTTGTTATCTTGTCATGCTTTTATGATGTCTTGCTTTGAGTAGGTCTTTCATTGTAAATACTGCAACGAGCTAAGTTATAAAGTTTCATGGGCAATATGCTTTATTTTCAACGGTCTTACTGAGGTCTTCGTATGGTTTAACACCAAGGACAATGTTCCACAAGGGGGTGGGGGGGCGGTTGTAACAGCCCTGGTGAAAATTCCATCTAATAATGTAAATAAAGGAAAAAATAAGACCATGGGTAAGGGACACGTATTCCAAGCCAAATGTTGGGAAAACATATCCTAGTGGGAATCATTGGATGTGTGTTTTGGCTAAGGAAAATTGGCAAAGGCTAAGGAAAAGGCATTAAAAGGAAAAAAGACATTTTGGCACATTTATTTATGAAAATAAAAAGAATTATGAGAAAAGTAAGGTGAAAGGTCACAGGTTGCATGTGAAGAGGAAATTGAAGGAAAATAATGGAAAATGAAGAAATTAGAGGCCTCATTAATAAAAAGGCTTTTGAGGATTAGTTGGCAGGCTCTTGGTTAGTTAAATTTTGGAGATCTCTCATTATTCTCTCTCTCTCTCTCTCTCTCTCTCTCTCTCTCTCTCTCTCTCCTGGTCACTTAAAGTTTTCTTGGAGCACTCTAACTTTGGATCAAGGAAGAAAAAGCAAGCAAAGGGAAAGGGAGGAATACAAGGATCAAGGAAGAAGAGCAGGATCAGGCAACTTCAGCAGGAATACTTGCAGGTAACATATTGCATGTGTGATTTCCTAGTTGGTTTGGACATGCATGGATTTTCATGTTGGTGCATGGTTCTCTTTTTATGGGTGGCATGGTTTTGTCAGGTTATGACATTAGTTTTTAGCCTAGCCTTGCCTTTTTATGGATGCCATGGTGTTGGGATGTTTATTTTGGTTTTTGAACTTTGGTTTGTCGGAGGAATTTTGGAATTTGGGGTAGAGGTGATCTCAAGTTTCATTCCCAAAGATCTAGGAATCACTTGATTGGTTTTGGCGGGATACACAGTAAAGCCTGAGGGAGAAGTCTCATTTTAGCGCCTAGTGATCTGAGTTTGGATTGTGGTAAAGCCTGAGAGACTAGTCTCAGTTTAGGGCCTAGTGATCTAGGATTGGATTATGGCAAATCCTGAGAGACAACGAGATGGAAAATTCCTCAAGGATAGTGATGGATTCCAAAAGGAATTCCAAGTTTGGCTCAATTTTGATCAGAGCACCGGTTTTGGTGTGATCACCGTTTGATGAGGGTGGAGGTGGTTTAATTTCTAGATTCCCTTGGTTGTTCTTGGATTGGTTGCTCTATGAAATCCCACATTCATCCTTGGAATATGGAACAGAGGTTTAATTTCTGGATTCCCTTGGCTGTTCTTGGATTGGTTACTCTATGAAATCCCACATTCATTCTTACTTTTGCACTGGTTTATATGTGGATTTAAAGGTTTTCATATCTCTGATATTTATATGGTTTTATGCTAGTTATAATCATGGTTATATGACTGGCTCATGTCATGGTTATTTCATGCATTACTTGTAATTATTAAATGAATGGATGAAAGACCTAATTGATAATATAATAGTTCAATGGAGAAGGTATTGATCCTTTTGGTTATGTTTCATAAGTTCTTTCAGTCATTCATGCTTTGTCTTGTATCCTAGACCTACAGGTTGCATTGATGCCAAGTGTTTGACAGAATTTTTGTCCCAGTTGAGGATGCTCAAACTTAGTCTTGAGGTTGGCTTTTTATTTTTATATCTTGTCATCATGTATTTGAGGGATTTTGAAGGTTATAACAAGTTTTGGGTAGAGGCCGAGATTCTGGGCTAGAAAAGTGGCTCAAATATTGGGGACACTGACACATGTCTGCTGAAAAGAGTCCATGGACGCTGACACATAGGCCTGTGAGAGTGAATTTGAATTTTGGTCACTATATTTCCTATAGCATGAGAGCAACCAGGGGTTAAAAGGCTTAAATCATCAGTGGGACTCAAGGACATGATGTCTGAATGGATGACATGTCTTATGAAGGTGTTGTTACTGATGTGGAGGGGTTTGTTTAAGGTGTTGCATCAATTCCATTTCCTTGAGGTCACCAAGGAAGTTGAATCCATTATAGTAGCCCCTCTAGTTGCATGTTTACCTCGGTTGGTCAGTTTCTTGGGTAGACATGGGAGGAGGGGGTGTTACAAAACTTGTGTGGCACCCAATGATGATCATGTCATTATTTTTACTTGGCATTGTCTTTATCTAAGATGTTGTGAACTTGTTGGAAGATGTGATGGATGTGTTCAATAAACATGGTTTTTTTATCAATCTTAGCCTATACATGTGTAGACCTTTCCTACATATTTTCATGAGGCATGGCAACATCAATCAGACACAATGGTTGAAATCCTAGACCCACTTGAAAGGGACTACAACCAGTTGAGATATGGAGAGCTCTTTTATAGTTGTCTTGCACATGGGGAAGGTTCTAATCCCAAGTTTGTGGATGCTTAGAGTTTTGCATGCATAGTATGTGCACTATCATCTTGTTAACAACCTCTGTTTGACCTTCAATCTAGGTATGGAATGTAGTTGACTTGGTAAGATTGATATCCAATAATGACCAGAGGCTCGACCAGAATTTTCTCCAGAACCTTCTATCTTGGTCTGATATAATGGTCTGTGGAATCCCAAAATGTACCCACACTTGTTGAAAGAATAGTTTGGAAGTGCCATCTGTTGTGATACTCTTCTTGCAAGCTACCAATATAGCCATCTTAGAAAATCTATCCACAACCAAAAATACACAGTCATTACCATGATTGGTAAAAGGGAGTACAGAAAAATAGTCTATGGATATGGATTACCAGGTTTGGATGGGAGAAGGTAGAGGAGTGTAAAGGCCTTGCCTCTTGATGTCTTGCTAGGTGATGCCACAAACAGTGAAGGATTTGATATATTTACTAACATCCTGTCTGAGTTTTTGCCAATAAAAATACTTCTGTAGCACTACCACATATTTCTCCACACCAAAGTGTCTTGTGAACTAGTTGTAGTGCTCCTTCCAAATCATCTTGGCACGCTCACTTGAAGGAACACAAAGGTCGCCCAAGTATCATAATAATATGTTCTACAGGTGGAAGTCTAGTACTTACTTTCCATCCACTAGCATTTGGTATGTGGTGGTGAACTCTCAATCAATTTTGTATAGTTACAGACATCCATACGTCTTGTGGCCACAAGAGTTGATAACAGTCATCAGTGCTATAACCAAGGGCTGACTAAGGAAATATACAACATGATTGATGCTTCCCTTCTAGTATGTAATGTTCATATGGAATTGTTGCAGATATGTGGACCACTTATGATGGAAATCATTCTAAAACCTCCCTTACCTTTGAATGAACTGAAGAGTTTGGTGATCCGTGTGGATGACCATCTCCTTCACCATAATGTAATGTTTCCATTTCTAACAAGCCTGCATGATGGAATACATATCTTGGTATATCTGAATTGTATCAAAAAGTGTATCACTGTGATAGTCCACTGAATGCCCTTCTTGGGTGAGAACTACACCAATAGCATAGTTGATCCAGATTTATGAAGGAAAGAAATGAAATACATATTTAAACAAAAACATAGAGCTACAACGAAAACTGAAACTTGAATTCATTGATAACAAAATATTGAAAATTGTTTATATGCAGAATGGAAATAAACTAGCTCATGGGATGTAGCATATCTCTAAGAATAGATGTGGTGGCTAAATGCCTCATGAACTTTGTTACAATGGGGCTTGAAGGCCTATTTATTATTTAGAAACAATGGAAAACCCTAAACATCCAAAAACCTAACCCTAGGAGATGAAGCGCCAAACATTTGTGGGCCCTGTTAGGGTAAATTGGTACATCAACTTCTCGGGGTCATAACTTTGGCATACGATACTCATTTGATGCATATGATACCTTGTTAGAAAGTGTTATACAACAAATTTACCTCCTCATCAACTCAGAGGGGAAAGACATGATAGCTGAAGCAAAGACCAAGATCACATGCCTTGATTCCACACTAACGCTGGCTATGCACTGACAACCTGCTTTATAAAGATTCTCTGCAAGCCTAAGGGTGCTTTACTGACCCAACTAACTCAAGTTACTAGTTTTGGAATAGCGTTAGTGGATCCTAGTGAAGTTTTAAGGGTCAAAGGAATGAATTGACTCATAAATATCTAGATATTTGTTCCTAGATTTACTCAAGAAAAGCAAGGAAACATCCAAATTCAACCTATTTGGAGGATTTCGAATCCTAATGAAGGAGGAAAATGGGAAAGAGCTGAAAAGCATGGCAAGTTCATTGCTTTTTCCCTAGGGAACTCAAGGAGGAACATGGCAACCCTAACTCAATTTCTACATATGCAAAGCTAGGGATATGGTGATAGAGGTCAGAGCATTTGAAAGGATAGCATACTTGACTGTCGAGCATTGTCTCAAATCATAAGAAGTGAGCAAGAAGGGAGAGAGGGAGAGAAGCTGGAGGGGTAAAGGAAGGTTGATACAACAGATGGTTGTAATCACTCTTCCAATATTAATATAGAACTGCAATTATACTATCTACTCCGTGGTGTTGGTACTATCATTCATTCAATTTTTTGTCCAATATATTTTAGCATGAGTAGCTTAGTTATGTGTAACTAGATGTTCTTTTATGTATTCATGTATTAGTTATTAGAGTTGTATGCTATGATTATGCTTGTCTCTTCTATGTGCAGGACTTGATCTGGAGCCGGATTAGGGGACTTCCACCTAGCTGCATTGTGCTCTCCAGCAAATCTACACACACGGAGGCTTGAGGTAATCTCCTTCTCCTACTTTGATAGTTAGTTATTGTTTATGAACATGCATGTAACTTTGTGATAGTTGCAGATAATCTTACAGTATGTCAAAGGTCTCGAGAAGACCTTTAAGGGTATCTTCATTCTCCATACACCATGCATTTTATCCTATAGTAGAATTGGCTACTCCACTGGGGACTATACATCTAGTTCCCAGTTTACCCACAATTCTCAGCTTTCTCCTCCTTCTAAGACCTCCCTATACTTCTGCATTCCCTTTCTGACCCACCAAGAACCTTGCTGCATCTTGCCTACATGTATTCATCTCTGAATCTGATCTAGAAAGCCCTATTTTTGATTGATTTCCCACACTAACGTAGCTTAGCGGACTACACAGAGCTTTATAAAGCATTGTGTCTGCTTATAGGGAGCGTTAGTGGACCTATTAACTCTCTGTGGCCACTGTCACAGAGCATTAGTCTCCCAATAACTTGATTTCCAGCAGTGTCTGTAAGCCAAAAGGGATAGGAAGCCTTCTTATGGACTGAAAGAAGATCTGTTACTGCATTTTTCTAGCAAAATAGGTGTCCTAAATTTTTTTTTTTTAGGAAAAAAATTTTGTTCCCTTTCTTAAAAGCATTTTTTCTGAAAGAAAGATCCACATTTTTTTATTCATTCTTCTGTTTAACTGGTTAAAAGCTGCTCTATTTTGGTTTCAAGAAGTTGTTAAGAAACATTGGAAAGAAGTCCTTTGGTTATGCATGTGTTAAATTACTATGATGCATGGAAAGAATGTGAACATGTGAAAAACTCTCACTTGTAGAATACATCTTGTTTTCATCGAATTGAAAAAAATTAAAGCATTGTCTTGTGCATGATTTATTGAGTCAGAGTCTCATCACATTTCATACGTCAACTCCCCTACTAAAGAAAATAATCAAGTACACATAAAATTTACCTAAAATCAATCAGTAACTCTTTATTGAGCAAACCAACATTAGTTTAGGCTAAGATCGTGGGATAGGAAGTGTGAGTAAACTGCCCACGATCGAACACCAAACTAGTGTCATTAAAAGAGAAAAATTCCTTCTGCACTCATACTACCAGGACCACTTGAGTAAAAGCGAAGCTAAATACGAGACAACATTGGACAGTAAGTGAAGGTAGCCCGCCTTCTCTTACAACTCCTTTGGGTATTCTGTGTATTGGGGATCCCTTCAGGGATTTTGGAGCTGATTTGGGGACTTAAGTATCCTACCCACACAGCGTGCTGTCTATGACTATGTCCCCCTCTGTGGTATCTATGATCTGAGGTATCCTTAGTGTCCAAGCTTTTAGGGACTTACGCAAGGTGACTGGGGTAGGCTGACCTAGTACCTAACATAGATGGACCTACTCTGTGTTGAGTTTTTGGGAGGGTGCTCGTCTTCACGAGAGTTCTTGGACACTCAATCTGAGGTTCGGGCAAAGCTCAAGAGTAACCATAACTATACATTTGGCCAGCCCTCTTTGTTATTCGATGTGATACTGGGTTTCATCTCTGGTGATCAGTGCTTATTAGACAGGGTCATTTCCCTCTATTTGTTGATTGATCAACTTAGAGTATTTTTTATATTTTTTTTAGGTACCCAAGTGCTATCATTTGAGACTTTAATGAATATCACGATAAAATTTATTGATAAAAATTAACAGTCACCATGGCTACATTAGGCCCTCGTCGTCACTCTAGACGATTGCTAGGACTTCCTTCACTCATTGTGGAAGATCCGCCGAGCTCCAGTGAACCAAATTCCCCATCTTCAGGGGATCAGTCTCCCAGATCTCACACGGGATCTATTTGGACAACCGATGATTCAAGTTTGCCGGAGGAGTTCTTTACCGAAGGATTCCTTCCTCCCTTTAATCCTCCACTCACAAATCTGTTGGAACCAGTCTTGGCTCCCGTGGTACTTATGCTTCCTGCTTCGGTAGTTGGAACATTTCCATCTATCCCGTCGACAACTAACGGGTTGTGGGACTTTAGGGACACTTTTGGTCCTCCACCACTTCCCTAGTCAACAGTCACCACAACACTGTCGATGGTGAACCTTGCTATCCTATTTGTCCTAGGTAAAACCACTCACATGACACCCTCTATGAGTGGAACCCAGTCGATGCCGAGTTCCACCCCTTTAGTGTCAAACTACATGCCTTCGACAAGTGCCACATATAGCGCTCCCTATAACACTCAATATGGCACTATGGGCATGGTTCCCATCTACCAACAATATGGTCGGCCACCATTGTACAGTTCAAACCCCAAAATTCATGTATCTGGGGGGGGTTCTCAATATGCACATGCTAGTAGGGAATGTAACAGTTCCCCCTCCATTCTCAGGCATGCATGGTTAGTCGCTAATTGACATGAGCATTCCTTATGTCAATCAAGGACAAATGTTTAGTTCTATGTCGATCGGGAATCCTCAAGGAGGTCCTAACCAATCCATGGGGGCACCCTACTCACAAATTCAAATGAGTCAAGGGGGCACCGCTTATCTTGGGGGAAATTCTATACCCTAGTATCAAAATCCTCATGGAAATCCACTCTATCACCATAGCTCAAGGCAACTGCTACACCACGCAACCCATGTATAATATTGGGAGTCAAATGATGGGAGGAACACAAGGCTTCTCAAGTCATATGTCATCGCCATGGTCCGTGTCGAGGGCACCAAGCTCCCTACCTTTCTTGGCAACGTTGGATATACCCGACTTATACAAACTAACAAACAACCCCATCTATCATAACTTACAATGGTCATCGATCCTGCATAAGATACCAATGGACATCCCTAAGTTCGATGGAAAGCAAGGGGAGGATCCAGGCATCCATATCACCACCTTCCATCTTTGGTGTGTTTCAAACTCTATGGTGGATGATAGTGTCCACTTAAATATTTTTCCCCACACCCTCACTAGCAACGCAACTAAATGGTACATTGAGTTACCATGCGCGTCAATAAACACCTTTGACACTTTAGCGATGGAATTCCTAAAGCACTTCCAGCTACCCATCCGATATGAGACTATGATAGAGCTCTTCACTTCATTACGTCGGGATATTTCCACCCACATCTCCGATCATATACATGAATGGAGATGTAGGCAGAGGTTAGTAAAAGCTCCCCTCCCAGACTATCTCTTATTGGACTGGTTCTGCAAGTCCTTACTCTCGCAAATCACTAGAGATGTCTCTGTAGGTGGTGTGGTCACAGAAGACCAATCCATACATCGTGCCCAGCATTTAGATCTAATATATTGACAATCTAGCACTCTTTACGACATAATCCCCAATGCCCCTCGTAACTCCAATGTTTATGCTACTCAACACCCCGGAGTGCATGCTGACGGGATTGTCAGTGAAACCTCTAGGGCTATTGTAAAACAACTCAGCGGTCACATTGCCCAAATGATAGTGGACCCCTCTACCAAATCGACTGTTCTTCCTACCACCGCGATAAAATCTATGCAGTCTACACAAAAACTTGGTGGTAAGAACAAGAAGAATAAGAAAAAGATCACTCCTTCTGAGGAATAGTCAACAAAGAAACCAAACCCAAAACAAAAGGTCGTTGCGCCTCCTAATGATGAAAAGGATAAACCCACCAGATTTCCTTGCAAAATCTGTGCTGAAGACCACATGACCTATCGTTGTCCGCGTCTTCAAGAATGCATAGAATACATTGCCAAAAAGGATACTGGTAAGACCCTTGCTGTCCTTAAAAATCCTTTTCCTGCTCAGCAGCAGCAAAACCTCATTGCAAACCAATCCCAACCCCTACAAGGGGGCAATGATGTTTTGCACCATCCTTTAGCTAGTGAAGGATCTTCTACTGTTTACACCTTTGAAATGGTAAATCTACAAACACGAGCCAAATCTTATGGAGCTCCTATCGCTCATGTAGAGGAACCTTCCTCAAGTCAAAACCCACTGCCCCACAACGATTTGCATATCAAAAGGCTAGTTGCTGACCTTGTAATTCGCCCCACCCAAAGGGGCACTTTGACGCACAATGCATAATACATCTGCACGTACCGCACAAAACTACAGCATTGTAGAAGACTTGGCGCAAGCGCCATTTGCTATTTCGGTGCTTGAAGTATTAAAACCATGCTCAGCACAAAAGAAAGCTTTGATTTCGGCTATTGGTGGTATCGACCCACAGGATTCCATGCTTGCTATTTTCAACATGGAAAAGTGTAAACCTCCCCTTTCTCACCAGCTTGCATTTCAAGTGCAAATCTTCTCGAAAGGTAAAAGTATACACCGAACTATCATTAACAAAGGTGCTTTTACCTGCGTCATGTTGGCTTCAAGTTGGCTCGCCCTGGGTTCTCCAATGCTATCCCCACCGTCAAAATCCCCGTAAAGCGCTCGACGGCCACACTTTCATCCCAAAAGGTTACCTAGCTAGCTACCCCATCACTTTGTATGGGAAAATGGTAACGGTGGACATAGAAGTCATAGATAAAAAAATCGACTATAATCTCTTGTTGGGTCGCAGTAAAACATATGCCATGACGGCCATCGTATCTACTCTCTTTCACATCATCCTATTTCCATTGGATGGAAAGGTAGTTACAGTAGATCAGTTGTCTTTCTGCACCCCTGATTATTCCCTGTTACCAAGCGGCTCCGCACCCCTAGTAAGTGGTGTACCTGACTCTTATGTCAGTCTCAATACCAGTCTATTGAAAGATTCTTCCCTCATGGGTTGTTTTCCTCTCCAGCTGCCCAAGGTTTCATAGATGGTCAACATGCTTTCATCTATTCCTCATGAACAGACCAATCCATGGATCCTACCAGTTCCTTCAGACCTTGACACATACAGAGAACAAATGTTGTTGTCACCAGCTAAATTGGCTTACCAATCCATTCAATCTGCATCTGCATCTCTGGTCATGTCGGTTCCGGCCAACAGTACCACCGCCCCTCCCATAAATGCTCCTTCTTTCGACCCACTCAATCAATTCCTACCTACAGACGAAGCTATTTGAGAAATCATGAGTTTAGAATAGCAACCTTGGGAGGACTGGCACCATCATGTTTCGATATCTGATTCGGACTCGATGCCTCTTCAAATCCTGTCCCCTAACATACCAAAATTTGTTTCCTCACCCTATACGACCATCCAAAATTTTGAGGCGGAAGGAAACATGGGAAATATTTCAAAGACATTGCTCATCGATATTTCTGTTAAGATAGGCATCATGGAAAACATCCAGATTGGAGTTGATTGCAATCCTGAGGAAATGGCAAGCTTCACCTGCCTATTTAAGGAATTCCGGGATGTATTCACCTAGTCTTATGAGGAAATGCCTAGCATAGATCCGTCTATTGTCGAGCATGAGATCAAGCTTTGCGATAATGAAAAAACCATCGAGTGTTAGATCCCTTCCCTGAAACTAGTCGTTGAACTCCTACCCGGCACTATTGTTGAAGAGGAACGCTTACTATACCTTAATCAGCTGGACGAAACCCATCGAGATGCCGAATTGGCACTCGAAGCCCACAAGCACTGGGTAAAATCCCAATACGACAAAAAGGTTAAGCTTCGTTCTTACCAAGAGGGCGATCTTGTTTTGCTTTATGATAAAAAACATGACCTCATGGGGGCAGGCACACTTCAAACCTTATGGCTAGGTCCCTATTTCGTCAAGAAATTCCTCTCCAAAGGGGCATATGAACTACAAGATTGGGAAGGAGTCCCGCTCAAGAAGCCTAGAAATGGGCTCTATTTGAAATAGTATTATGCCTAGTATTGCACTAGGCATGTGCTTTGTAATTTTATGTATTCATAATTTTTGCTTCCATTTTTTGGTGTGATTGGATTGTTTTGATATTTATTAGAGTACTTGTCTCATACATTCTTCTCGCAATGCAGATTTCTCCATTACCCTTCGCATATGTATGATATGCAGATGGTGCCAGTCGTCACACACGGCACATTGCATGAGCTACTTGGGTCATCTACACACCTAAGTCGGAATTATTTTGTTTCAGAGGAGTCTTTCTTGGTACCACCACCAACAATATTGCCGAGTACATGTCTGTAATTTCACTTCTCACCAAAGCATCATCAAGGGACATCTCCAATCTGGTGGTCAGGTTAGACTCCCAGCTAGTCATTATGTAATTGACAAATCATTATCACGTTCGTAATCCAACCTTGTTACATCATTATCTAAGGGTACAACTCCTAGAACATCGATTTGAAATAATCACATATGAACACATTCCTTGAGAATCTAATGCGGTTGCTGATTCATTAGCTAACTATGTATTAGATTAGCATTTGTCTCATTCTTTATAGAAGCATGCATGAAAGGTAAAAATTTACTGAGTTAAAAATTTACAAAAAAATTAAAAAACATTTACGCCATCAAAATACCAAAATATTTGTATATATATATAGATCAAAATCTAGTCTTTTACATCGAAATATTCCAAAACTTGGATGTTTTAAGTACAAAATGGCTCAAAAGCCCAACTACAAACACTCATTGGCTATGCCAAAACACCTACTAAAAAGAGCCTATTGCTCCTAAAATGCTAAAACTGCTCTAGCTATCCTCCAAAGAGGAACCAGAAACTACTCAGGTACACCGACTGTGTGTCACTACATATGAGTGGGAATCTCCCTCATAGGAAGGGGGGGGCACCCATGGTCAAGCCCTCAAGGTTCCTCAGAACCTCACGAAGATTGTCAGCATCACCCCCTCCAGCAGGTAGTTGGTCGCCTCGTCGCATATGGTGGGGTTCTCCTACAGGTCGTAGTGGCGCCACATCTGTGTTAAAGCATAAAACTTGATGTCGATACTTGTTTCGCCTATAAAAAAACATTACATAAACATTCAAAAGCCAAAAAATACTTAAAGTACTGTTAAAAAATCATTCTCACCTTGAGGACCCCAGTTGGTCCCGAGCGGTAGCATCAAGTCCAAGTCGCCGATAAAGTCCATGCCCTCATAAGCATAGTAATCTATCATCACAATTTGTCCACAAAGCCACTAGAAGAAATCTTCATCGAAGAAATGCCAGATTGGTCTTCCACCTGTGCGAGGATCGAGTGATGACCAGCGACCCTACCTCAGCTCCCTCGGATCAAGGGGACCTAAGCTCATACTTGGGTGCATAACAGGTACCCTCTCAAGAAAGAATGAAACTATGATAGTGCCATACCCAAAACTGTGTTGGGTACGAGTCTTGCATGTCGTTAACTCTGCCTTCAACTGGCGAAGCACTGCTTCACACCCGTTGAACATCTGTGGCTGGACACGATCAACTGAAACCAACAGTTGGGCCTTTGTCACAACGTGGGGACTCTTTGATCCCACCAACCGCACAATCGACCATAAAATTTCCCTCATAGACCTGGACCTTATCCTCTCTGTGGGGACTCTGTTGCTAACTAGTCTGCTCCCAGGGATGCAGTAGGATTGCACTAGCTCTAGGGTAGATCTTGGATCTAGCCTACCACTAGTGAGGTTTTCCTGTGCCCCATGGCACGATAAACCAGTTAAAAAGTATATGTCATCATGGTCAATGACCAGCTCCTGATCTCCAATCCCGAACACTTTCTCGTGTTCATCCCTGCGCTAGATAATCGATCTCAATAAATCCACCTGCCCTTTCATCAGCTCCAACTTTGCATATTTTAGTAAACTGCAGTGGCGCAATGCAAGTATGCATGCTAGATCATTTTGCATCAACAATTATTGGCTATCATGGGCCCGTTCTCTCCATAGGTGAGTCATTATGGCCTAAACCCTGCACAAAACAACCCTAAAGATAGTTAAAATGGGGCAAATTAGCTTCAGGAATCCATGCATGAGGTTTTTAACTGCGCCCTTCAGCTCTAATGCTACCCCCAGTGATACACATGGAGGATTAACGCCCTCCAGTAGCTCGTACAAAGCATTTAATGCTCCCTACAGTCCATCTGGAGGCCGTTAGTGCGTAAATAGGGCTTTAGGGCACCTCAAATCTCCAAAATTCCAAGAAAGGTTAAGAAATGCATAGAGAAAGGTTTTAGCCACTACCTGGGACTAACGGCACATCGAATGGTCACCTGAATCTCCTGCAATGGTCCGTGGAAAATCTACTCCTCTTTAGCTCCAAAATGCTTTCACAAATCTCAAATAGTGAAAATGGTGAATGTGAAAACTCAAAACATTTCCTTATATTTATTTTTGGAGACATGATTTTTTGAAATCATTAAAGAGGAAGTAGTCCATTCTCCATGATTTTCTATCATGCATGAACCCATATGGTAGGAATCGTTGCGCTTTTATACTTTTTCCACTTTTTGATGAAAGTACCTTCAGGAATGAAAAGCAGTAAAAGCTGCATGCAATTCTCAAAGAGAACTGTTCTTTTATGGGATCTTTTCTTGCTCTAAAAAATCAAAAAATCCTCAAGTTTGTCATCATTGGGCTCGTAAAACATATACGATGATGGTCTGAGCAATTCTTTTTCACTCTTTTTCTAGCTCATTAAATTGAAAAGACCTTTAGAGCATTCTTTTTAGGCACTTTTTTCTCGCTCATTAAACTGAAAAAATCCCGAGTTTTGTCTCTGGGCTCATTAAACATTTATAAAGATGACCCAAGATTTCTTTTAGGTACGTTTCTCGCTCATTAAACTGAAAAATCTTGAGTTTTTTTCAACGGGCTCGTTAAAAATCTACAGTAGCAACAAGAGCAGTTTCTTTTTTGGGACCATTTATCGCTCTTAAATCAAAAAATCCCCAAGTTTTTCCCCTCCTTCGGGCTCGTTAAATCTACGAAGGAGGAATGAGTAGTTCTTTTACCTCTTTTTCCTAGCTTACTAAACTGAAAAAGTAAGCTTGAGTTTTCTTCATTTGACTCGTTAAAATTTGATGAAGGTATTGAGTTTGTCGTCGCGTGACTCGTTAAAAATTCACGATGAAAAACGAATTTAGTCCGTCTCTTCGTACTCGTAACAAAATGAGGTCGACATCCATTGAACATAGGTTTCTCTTTATCTGGAACCAATGGATTAACTCACGGAAAAGCAACCGATCTGGGTATACTATTAACCTTTTGTCACACCCGGTTAACAACTATGACAAAGGGACCACCATGGAGTCATTCTTTACGATCTTTTCAAACTCTCTAAATATGAAAAGACCACCGAGTTGTCTAGTCTGGACTCATTAAATTACACAGAGAAAATATAGAGTCGTTCTTTTTGTGGTCCTTTTCAGACTCTTAAAACATGAAAAGATCGACGAGTTTACCCGTCTGGACTCAATAAACTAATCAGACGGGGAAAGTGGACAATACAACTGCATTCAGTATTAGAAAGCATGGTTTGGCAGCAACCGTTCCCTTGAACATGGCACTCCCTCAGATAAACCTTCCTTGTCATGACCTCTCAATATGAATCCTACCATCCTATGAGTTTAGCCTAAAATACCCCGATGTTCCTGCATCTCTATATCCTAACACTCTTTGGTGTTCATGAGTCTAAAGCTACATGGTTAAAACTATTGGCGTGCCTTCTATTGTTCAAGGGTTAACCTTTTGTTTCCTCCATTAACCCATCAAGCATATCCTTTCATCATGCCCTCTGTTGTTTAGACCCAATGCTCAAAGATTACTCAAAAAAAAAATCATTCTTGTCCCGTTTCGTGTCGATTGATGTAGGACACATCATTTCCTACCTTTCGACAGGTATCTTCCTATCAACTTCAACACTCTATCTAGGAAGACAACCCAGAAACACATTCAGTGACTTGGTACTTGTAGACATTAGTGGCAGGTTGCCTTGTGTTTGATCAGGGGTTCTCATTATTGGCTCCTGGTTAAGCGATTCTACGGGTGTTCGACAACAAAAACATCTTTCACACTCGTTAGATTGTACTATGCATCTTGGAGACCATCACCATTATTGGTGGCCTTCCTCGCATCTGTTAATGGTCTCCATTATTGACTGGTAATCAAATGATTTTGTGCATGTTCGACATCAATGCATATATTCACATGTATCAATCTATGTTGTTCGTTGAAGCAGAAATCAATACCTTGGGTAGAGGCTTGCATCACTCAGCCTTGTTTCCTCTCCCAAGTTGTGTATATTGATTTTTGGAGACATCTTATCAAAATGATTCTATTATGACACTGGATCTACATTATGCTTATCGGCGGCCAACATTGTCATATCTCTTTGGAGAAAATCACTTTGACATAGCTACTGAGCATGGGAATGCCTGACTCAGGACATGATTTCAGTAGTTTTATATATATGTGTTGTATTGAGTTTCCCATACCATCCAATGCTCCAATCCTCTCTCTCTTTTTAAAGGAAAATTACAATTAAGTAAAGTATTTTGGCCATTGTCGTAGCCTTTGATCTCATACTTTAGGGGGCATATATTATATAGCAAATTGACCTCCTCGTCAACTTAAAGGGGAAAGACATGATAGCTAAAGCAAAGACCAAGATCACATGCCTTGATTCCACACTAACGCTAGCTATGCACTGACAACCTGCTTTATAAAGCTTCTCTACAAGCCTAAAGGTGCGTTAGTGACCCAACTAACTCAAGTTACTAGTTCGGGAACAGTGTTAGTGGATCCTAGTGAAGTTCTAAGGGTCAAAGGAATGAATTGACTCATAAATATCTAGATATTTGTTCCTAGATTTACTCAAGAAAAGTAAGGAAACATCCAGATTCGACCTATTTGGAGGATTTCTAATCCTAATGAAGGAGGAAAATTGGAAAGAGGTGAAAATCATGGCAAGTTCATTGCTTTTTCCCTTGGGAACTCAAGGAGGAACATGGCAACCCTAACTCAATTTCTACATATGCAAAGCTAGGGCTATGGTGATAGATGTCAGAGCATTTGAAAGGATAGCATACTTGACTGTCGAGCATTGTCTCAAATCATAAGAAGTGAGCAAGAAGGGAGAGAGAGAGAGAATCTAAAGGGGTAAAGGAAGTATGATACAACAGATGTTTGTAATCACTCTTCCAATATTAATATAGAAATGCAGTTGTACTATCTACTCTGTGGCATTGGTACTATCATTCATTCAGTTGTTTGTCCAATACCTTTTAGCATGAGTAGCTTAGTTATGTGTAACTAGATGTTATTTTATGTATTCATGTATTAGTTATCAGAGTTGTATGTTGTGATTATGCTTGTCTCTTTTATGTGTAGGACTTGATCTGGAGCTGGTTAGGGGACTTCCACGTAGCTGCATTGCACTCTCCAGCAAATATACACGAAGGCTTGAGGTAATCTCTTTATCCTACTTTGATAGTTAGTTATTTTTTATGGACATGCATGTAACTTTGTTACGGTTGCAGATAATATTACAGTCTGCTAAAGGTCCCAGGAAGACCTTTGAGGGTATCTTCATTCTCCATACACCATGCATTTTATCCTATAGTAGAAAGATCTCTCTAAGGACTACAACTTTTGACTACAAACATTATTTAAAAGTTAGCGATTTCCCATTTTCCAAAAAAATGTCATTTATGGCCTCAAAACGGCTTCGGAAGTTCAAGACCTGAAAAACTGCTAAAAATAGTAAATTGTGCTATAATTAAGGAATCTGAAAGAAGCAATGGTGCAGGTCCAAGTGGAATAGGAAGGTGGCCACCAATATCCACCTGTATCAATATTCAGAAGAGTTTGTCTCAATTTCAAATGGTTGTTGCAGGTATGACAATGTTAATACTGGTGCAAAGCAAAGGCAGTGCTTCAACTCAACAACCCCCCTCAACAACCACCCTCTTTTGGGACTTGAATCAGGAAAAAATTCCTTTTTCTCCACCCTCAATAACTTGAATCAAATTCCAAGTGATATGAGAGAAACCCAAATCAAACTCTTGACCTGTCAATGCAAAGGTACACCTATGGGTGAGGAGAAAATGTCCATGTATTCTTCCACGACCTATCCACCTACTTTTGCTACATTGAGGAACCCTTCCTGGGGACCATGGATGTGGCCATGATCTTCCCTTTACTTTGAGAGAAAATAAAAAATAAAAAATAAAATAAGATCTAGGAGATGATCTTACTGCATTGCTTAATAGAGATCAAAGAGATGGTGGTAGGAGGGGCTACCTCTAGTATCTTGTATAGCTTACTACCCAAAGTAATAATAATAGTGTGAGGCATAGACTCATACACAACATGACGCCTCCACAACTATAGTTTTCCTAATAACACATCACAAATTTTAAGTGGAGCAACATCATATAGTACCTCATCCGTGAAGGGCATAATGATGTAAAGAAGGAGGCACTACTGGCTGACATGAAGATCTCTTCCTTGGTGGAGCCACCTGATGGTGTATGGTTGTGGGTGTGGTGTGGTTAGTAGGCCCAACCACTAAAGGAACTTCATTGATATGAGGTTCTTTTGGCTCCCACTATCAATAATGAATTGTAGTAGAGACCCTTCACCCACATCTTTGAGTGGAAGAGACACTCCCCTTCTTATGGATCTTCGAGCTCAATCTTCTAGATCTTGGTGGTGGTGATAATGCATATGGGCTCCACATCAATAATCTGCTTCCTTTGTCATTCCCCTTGGCAAGTTCTAACTCAATATTTTGAATATTCATCTAACTCTAAAGCCTTCAGCTTGGCCACCAATGATAGCTTGGTGTGACACTTGCTTGTGTTGTGAGTGGGATCTTATGGAACTCACACCTCTTTCCTGTGTCCTTCTTCATTTTCGTGGTGTTATTCTTTGCTTGTGGCTTCAATGGGTTGTACTAGGTCACCCTACCTTGGCTTTATCCTTTGTTCTGCAATTTGGTGGTTTCTTTTCCCTGCTTCATATTTTCAGATCCAATGTCTCGCATATTCTGTTTAAATTTCTCCTCGATCTTGACAACATATATTTATGTGGTGCTAAGCAAGGATATGTCTAGGAACTCCATCTCATCCTGAATGTATTTGTGTAGACAGTCGCGATACTTGAGTACTAGATGCTACTCAAAATCCTTGATACCCAACTTCATGTGAAGGGTATGAAAATATTTATGAACTTCGGCGCGTCTTGATCCCTTCCCTACTGCAATTTGGTCCATTTTATATACTGATCCTCATAGCTCTAAACAGGGTAATATTGTTGCTTGATGGCATCTAAGGAAGAATTCCAAGTGGGTGAAACTGAAATTAGTGATGGTTCCTTCTTATCTCTCTACTCACAGTAGGTTTCCCACTAATCCTTAGCATGGGAGGTGGCTTTGAGGAGTGAAAAAGTAATCTTTTCCCTATTGGAAAAATCATGAATTGTAAAATATCCTTCTAGCATATTTAACTATTTATCTATGACATCTACATCTATCTAGCCTCCAAATATAGGAATGTCAAAGTTAAACCTTAAAGGGTGGAACATCCAAGGTGGTTTTCGGATGAAGATGCTTTTCCCACTCATACCTGACGAAGGATCTAGGAAAAGTTTTCCATCATGTTGTTCCTTTGTCACTTGAGAGCTTCTTTGAGCAATATTTTGAAAGGATCTCCTAATACCTAATCTTTATTTTACTCTCCCATGGGAGGTTGTATGGTTCGGCGATCCAATCTTACAAGGGTTCAACGAGTTCAAGTCCTAACTCCTTATACATTAAACTCGTGGGGGACATGCACCAAAAAACAATGAAAGAGTAGACTGATCTAAAAACACTAATCCATATTTATGTAGGAATGAAATGAAATACAAACTTAAACAAAATCATATATCTATAATGAAAAATAAACTTCAATTCATTAGTAACAAAATACTAAAATTGTTTGCATGCAAAATGGAAATAAACTAGCTCAAACGATGGTAGCTTATCTCTTAGAAGAGATATGATGGCTACATGCCTTCTGAATTGTGTTACAAAGAGGGTCTGAGGACTTTTTATTATTAAGAAACAATGGGAAAACCATAAACGTACAAAAACCTAACCCTAGGAGATGAAGCACCAAAAGTTTATAGGCCCTATTAGCATTAACTGGAACACCAACTTCCCTCGGTCATAATTCGGCCATATGATCTTCATTTAACATGCATGATACCTTGTTAGAAGATTTATTTGGGGACAATAAAAGAAAATTGGAATTATTTTTCTTATGGCCTATGGGCTTGGTGTGTTTTTCAAAAAAACATCATTTAGGGCCTCAAAATGGCTCATGAAGTTTAGGACCCAAAAAACTGCCAAAAATAATAAATTGTGCTACAATTAAGGAAACTTAAAGAAAAAAATCTTAGAGGTATAGGTCGAATAGGAGGGTGGCCACCAATATCACCTGGATTAGTCCTCCCCTTTTAGGAAGCAATGGGCCCATTGCATTAAGTGCCTCCATGAGATGGGGAAACTTTTGCTAAACTTGGTCCCTAGTGAGTCGCTTGCCTTGGTGCAAGAGTTGGCCAGCTTTGACAACCTGATATAGTTGGATCCTCTATTGGCAAGTGTTTTAAATATGTGTGTCCATGATCTTATCAATGTTGGCCTATTCCATGCAATCTAAGTTGATATTTTTTGGTGTAAGTTTATCAAGAATATCTTATCTATCCAATAATGGTGGAAAGTATGGCTGTAGGCGGTCCACATTGAACATTGGGTGCAACCCAAGGAATGGGGGAATGTTGAGCTCAAAGGCATTGCCTACCACAAAATTGGTGATGGTGTAAATCCTATATAATAGTGGTGGAATTTTTCAATGGGCTTCGACAAGGCATTCTTTCTACAAATGCAACCAAACTTTGTCACCCACTTGAAACTTATGTGGCACCTGATGTTGATCATGTCATTGTTTGTACTTGGCATTAGCTTTATTAAAGATGTTGTGAACCTGCTGGTGGATGTGTTGGATACATTCAATAAACATGGTTTCTTTATCGGCCTCAAACTATACATGTGTAGACTCTTCCTATTTAGTGACATAAGGCATGATAACATCAATCTGACACAATGGTTGAAATCCCTGACCTACATGAAAGGGACTATGACCAGTCGAGCTATGGAGAGCTTTGTTATAGTTTTTTTGCATATAGGCAATGCTCCCATCCAAGTTTCATGGATTCTTAGAGTTGCACATACATAGTATGTCCACTATCATCCTGTTGAGGCCTTTGCCTAGCCAACAATCTAGGGATGGAATGCAGTCGACTTGGTGAGCTTGGTGTCCAATAATGACTAGAGACTCAACCAAAATGTGTTTAGGATTTTTCTATCCTGATCTGATATAATGTTTTGCAAGATCCCAAAATGTACCCAGACTCAGTCAAATAAGAGTTTGGTATTTTCCTTTGTTGTGATAATATTCTTGCAGGTTGCCAATATAGCCATCTTAGAAAATCTATCCACAACCACAAATACATAGTCATTATCATGCTTTTTGGAAGGGAGGCCAGACAAATAGTCCATGGAGATGGATTCCTAGGGTTGGATGGGAGTAGGAAGAGGAGTGTATAGGCCTTGCCTCATGATTTTTTATTGGTGATCGCATAACCAATGCAGGATATGATATATTTTCCAACATCCTATTGGAGTTTTGGCCAATAAAAATACTTCTGCAGTATTGCCACAGTTTTCTCCACACCAAAGTATCTTGTAACCCCACTATAGTGTGCCTCACAAATTAGCTTGGTACACTCACTTAAAGCAACACAAAGTTGGCCTAGGCAGCATAATAATGGATTTTAGAGGTGGAATTATGGTACTTTCTTTCCATCCACTAACATTTGGTATGTGGTGGAAAAATTTGGATCATTTTTGTATAGTTGCATCCATCTATAGGTCTCGTGGCAACAAGAGTTGAGAACAGTGGTCAATGCTGCAACTGGGGGCCAACTTAGCCAATCTGCAACATGATTGGTGCTTCCCTTCTTGTATTTAATGTTCAAATTAAATTATTACATATATGTGGACCAGTTATAATGGTGATCAATCTGCAACTACCCTTGTGTGTGTATGAATTGAAGAGATTGTTGACCTGTGCAGATGATCGTATCCTTCCTTAGAATTTAATGTTTCCATTGTGTTGTAGCAGCTACAACCACCCTCCAAAATTTTTCCTTAGCTTCGTTTTGGAGCCTCCCTACCAGCCATCCTCAGCAGAATGTCTTGCATTGTCAAGTACATGAGCTTTAGTGGTTTTCTAGTAGCTTTCCAACCTATGCATGATATCTTGCTTCACTCCCCTCACAGGCTGCCACTCCGGACTTGGTCCAGTTGCTGGTTGAGCAGCTCCCTCAAGAAATTGCGCAATTTTGGAGGGGAACCAACCTTCCCTCCAGAAATTGCGCAAATATGACTAGCAGCCTATTGAGCCCAAAAACTGCGTAATCCTGTCAAACAGTCTCCCAAGTGAAAACTGCGCAATCTGGCCCGGTAGCGCTGGTCAGCTCAGAAATTCCACAATTCTGGTTAGCAGTCAATTGCTCCTCCCAGAAATTTCACAATCCCTCTGGACAGTCAGCCCAACTTCCTCCCAAAAATTGCGCAAAAATATCCCTCAGTCAAGCAAGTTGTTGCATGTGCCTTCAGGTTGATCGGTTCCACCCAGGAATGAGGAAACTTGACTTGTATGCATGGGATAATTTTTGCCGAAATAGAAAAAAGGAACATGAGAAAAGCATCCCTAGATTTTAGGGAGCTATTTTTAGCAGCTAGAGGTTACATGCAAAGATCGTTTTAGAAACTTTCCTCCAAGTGTCGCTTTTTCCTAGATTTGTGCCATGCGCATCATGAACCTCAAATTTATTTATTCAACACTTTAGAGCTCATTCTTCACATCAATATTGGAGCTCTGACATCCCACAACACATCCAGGAGTCTTCGACACATCCAACTCATCTATTTCTAAGTAAGTCCGCTTAACTTCTCTTTTGCAGCATTTTTGTCACTTCTGTGTTTTGGCTTGTGTGATTGCTATTTGCTTGATATCTATGAATGCTTGTTGTCATTTTCATGCATGTTATATTGTACAAGCATCGTTTCAGTTTTCGTTAGCATCCCACTTTTGTCGCATGCATGAAACTGTTTTGCACGAATGGTCATCAATTTAGCGACTCATTTCACACACATGCATGTTGTTCCATTCTCTGTATCTTTCATTCACTATTTGCATACATGATCATTCACTCATGATTACACTCAGTATCACCATGCATTCACATCTTCATTTGCTTTCAGTTGCCCTTCGGCGGGTCCGAGCTACCTTGGCCTAGACTCTACCTCACCAAGACAAAATTGCACAATTCTAAGAGGGAAGGCTCTGCCTTCCTCCCAAAAAATGCACAATTCTAGCCAATGACTTCCCTCCAGTCTTACCTTATGCAACTCTGAGAGCCAATGACTGCTGGCCCAGAAAATTGTGCAATGTAGTCCCTGGGCCTGCGGCACTTGCCAGCTGAATTGTGCATTGTGTAATCCCTGCACCCAGTAGACCAGTCTAGATTGTGCATTGTGTAATTCTAGTGGTAAACCAGCCTACTGACAGTCCAAACTACCTTTTGTGTAGTTTTGACAGTCAATCTTTCGGCCTCCTGGTGAAAATTGCGCAATCCTTGCCAGTCATTCCCAAGGTGTGTTGCATGTCATCCCTCAAGTTTTCTTTGGATTTAACTGACATATTTCTATCCATGCATGTCACCATGTCTCTAGGTACAATAGGTGTTCATCCGTATCTCAGCAGTTCAGGATCAATGGCCTCCAAGAGAGCAGGGTCAAGGGACACCGACAGAAGCGCAATTGGAGCAGCAATTGAGGAAGTGTCTACAATTTTTCCAATCTATGAAGACATCAAGTTGATCATACACAAATACATCAAGCTAAAATGGCAAGAGGTAAATGATGCATTCTTAGGCACATTTGGGGAAGATCTCGAAGACCACCAAGTCTACCAAGTATATGTGAATAGTCACAAGTCTGGATTTGTACCAGATTGCATATAGGTATCCCGCATTCCCATGTGTGGACATGATACATTGGATCATCTCGCACACTGATTTCGAGACGATGACATTGAGCAGTGTCAATGGGACAGATATTGCTACCTTCAAGGCATAGGATTATTAGTAGATGTACCATTTGTCAAAGCCAGTGATCACCATGGAGACACCCTTCAGCAATGCTAACTCCAAGGAAATCTTGAAGAACTGGGTAAAGGAGCTAGCCAAATTTAGGATGACATCCAACCATATTTACAATATGAAGATGCTACGGAATGCGTATCAATACTTGGTCATCTTTTCATGTCACTTGTATGGCCAAGAGAGCACGGAGACCTTCCCGCAAAGTTGGGTGATCACGTTGGACCAACTGGCCAGTGAAGGAAAAGCATGCAATTAGTCTGACATGTTGGCTCCAAAGTTGAAGGAACATGTAACAGGAGCTCGGGAGCCGCCCAAAGGTCAACAAGCAAAAATCTACATGTATGCTTACATCTTGGATGCAATTTGTGCCCATTAACGGTTCTCGGGCATGAAGTGGGCATGGACATAGGCAGAAACCTCTGTCAATACTTATTATAAATTTCTTTTCAAATGGAGCTTCAGAGGATTTATCACATAGCTATCAGATCATTTTTTCACCCCAGTGTACAAGATGATATTTGAGCAGGATCCACCTTGCATGTCGAAGGCAGAAATGGAGGCACTGATCGACATAGTGGATTGGTATGCCTCACCATCTAGCAACTTCATATGGCTGTACATTGTGGAGAAGCCTCCGCATGTTTCGTTGAAATTTTCCATGGACAAGATCGTCATGCAAGAAGTATCATACCACATCTCGGAAGGACTATCAACTAGGCTGCACCGGATGAAGAAGGCACCTTGGCCCACTCTTCCATTGTGGATTAGGTTATACGAGATATGGAACATCAATCATGTGGATGTCAAAACAAAGGAGATCAAGAAATATACTTTCAATGTCCAAAGCTTCAATCTGTATGACCCACAATGTATTGTTAAAGATCACTACGCGAGATTATAGTTTCAATGGATCCACGAGGCATGTCATTCTGCAAAGGAAGACCCATGGAGATATTGTTGCAACTTCTCCAGGCCCAATGAACTGGTCAACATCATTATGGAATGGTTAGTGAAGCATCATCCAGAAGAGCACCAACATCAGAGGTAAACATACTAGACGCGACAAAGGCAAGAGAAAGATTGTCGACAGCACAGAAGTAGAACAAAGTTGCAAGTTTAGAGAAGACTGACTTATGCAGAAAACAGCTTTGGAAATAGAGGCGAAGAGGAAACAACATGACAAGAGGGTCACACAAAGGCAGAGAGAAAAACAGAGGATGGAGGAAAAAGTGAAGGAGTTTCATGAGTTGAAAGAGCAACTTCGGAAGAAGACAGAGTGAGTAGTTGCAGCAGTAGGACTTCGCTCAAGAGATTGAACAAGCACTTGAGCAGATGAATACAGATATGGAGTAGCAAGAGTTAGAGAAATACATCAACCTCATGCCTTACCACCAAGAGGTTGACCCACCAACTTCACCAGATCCAGAAGCAAAGCAAGTACCAAGCAACCAAGGAGATACTAAGATCCTTAGAGAAAATCTGAAAGGAGAGATGCACAACATATCATTCGATGACTTGTAGCATAGAGTTGTGCAATCACACAGAGTGTCTACTCTGGATGACAACACATCTCCTACATAGTTTGAAGAACAAGTGATCGTGTCTGACATGCACCAGCATCCAGTAGCATTGGTTGATTCTACCAGGGCATATGCCAAAGCCACTAGCTCGAATGTTCACTTCTTAATAGCAGAGAATGAGCGAATGGCTAAGGAGTTACAGATGGCCAAGCAAGGAGGAGAACTGGTTACAACATCCACCCGAGCAAAGTTGAAGAAGGTGATACTATATGAAGTATCCTCCCTTGAGACAATCATGCTGCCATTGTATTCCAAGTTTTGTACCATGCATAAGGTATTTGTCCATCTCAATGGTTGGCAGCAACGATGTGCTAGGAGAGCATGTATCTTGTCAAACATGCATATTGTTGTTGACTACATGCAAACATGGAAAATGAGATACAAGGGAGCCCTGTTACACTTTCCCAAGATGATCAAGCCTAGAGTGGTTGCGGTAAAGGCACGCATCTTGAGTCAGATCTGGAACTATGAATATCTCTCGTAGCTCATCACTAGTTTGTAGGATTCCCATGCACAAGTATTCAAGAGTATGGATGTTGTTGTGCATGCACATGTGATCCCGTCTATTGGAACACTCACCGAGGCAAAGACAAAGGCACAAGTTCGACTGGAGCTTGACTCATACTTTAACGAGTTGATGCGCATAGCCACCAGTGCAGACTTGGTGATCAGTGCAGACACCATGCATTAGTATGTCGTTGGTCCTGCTGCACTCAAGATAATGATGCACATGTTATTAGACGAGTTTGGTAGAGGAGCTAGAGCAGTGAACCCAAATGCAACAGAGGCAAGAGTTCATTTCCAGAAAGATGTCACTGCAGAGTAGATGGACAACATCGTGGACTACCAAGCTTGGCATCAGTTCGCCACCATCAACCATCGTGAAGGTGTCGAGGAGCTAGTCTTCTCACAGTTGTCTCAATCATAGTGATGTCTTGCATGTCTTGCTCAAGCCTATTTTGTCTCACATGGGTACATGTGCAAATTGTATCTAATGTCTTGTCAAGTGGAAGTTCAAGTGTTGATAGTTGGATGTAACAATCATAGAGTAGTTGAAGAGTCATGAGGATAGATGAATAGTCATAAAGGGGAATTTCAAGGGCCACCCCACCCTTTGCTATATATACTCCCTCATAACTCATTGTAGAGGCTTTTGGTTAGCCAATCTTCCGATAGGAATATCTTAGAGAAATCTTGGAGAGTATTGTAATGAGCCTTGGCTTCTCCACTGTGCAGAACTAGTATATCTCTTTGGAGGAGCAGGCAATAGTGACTGAAATGTTCCTCTATCGGAACTAGTGGTTGGTAATGGTTGTATTGTATGACTGGAACTTTCACTTATTAATATAACAAAGCCATCACGTTTCATGCATATGTTGTATTGTATTTTAGTTATCTTGTTTACTCTAAATGATATATGTATCTATTTGCCTACGCATGTGTATATAGACTCTTTCTGTATATATATGTATGAATCTTACTGAAATGTGTTGTTGGTTTAACCATCACTTTGGATTGCTAGCTTACTTTCCTTCCAGTTTGTGATGCATCTTTGCTCGTGTGTTCCCTTCTTAACTTCGTGCTTTCACAGGTTTCCAAGGGGCGCACTCACCTCACCCCCATGTGTTAGAACTGTTCATGCACCTTCCTTGACTTGTTGTATATGTCACACCCTTGCTACCAACATGGACATCTTACTTGCCTCTGCGTGCAACCACGGTCAAGGCAATACCGTACGACCCACTGCTGGGACTCCTACACCAAACAGTCTGAGGTCTAGCTGGGACTTCTTATCAGGGAGATCCCCTGACATGTTGGTGGGTCCAATGCCATCAACATTTATGGTGTGAGAAGGAGGGCTAGATGACAAGTTGTGTCCTCTCATCCTGTTTTGAACCTTTGCACATCTATCATGGATTCTATTACACTCATCCCTCCACGATGTCTTTCTCATGTCGAACCTCTCAACATCACGAGGGATTTTTTTTAACTCTTGTTTGAATTCACCTATGATGGTGAAGGAAAAGTAGCCTGGCCTGAGTAATTAGAAGGCTTCTATTCATTCTTTGATAATGCAGACGAGTTCTATGCAAAGAGGTCAGACTGCTGCTATCATACACACTTCACGAATCCCCACAACAGTGGTGCTGCAGTCTGCCTCCTAGCAACGTGCACTCACTTGACCAGTTATGTGATATCATTGAATCTACTTTCCATCATTTTGATCCAGAACCTCTTGACCAAAAACTGTTACAACAACAGAAGGCCCCACATGAATCGCTAGTGAAATTTGGGAACGCTTCCATGTGTTGCAATTTCAAGCTTCGAAAAGTCAGATGAAATTTTCATATCTTTGGGACAGATTTGAATACTTTCTTAACAAATAAATCAATCCCAAGAAGAATTTCAAGCCCAAGCCCCACTCAGCATACTTCGGTGATGGCGCTGCAATCACAGATGGACACGGTCACTCTCACAAGTGACTGTCCATCATCCCCTCATCAAACAACTCCACCACTGCAGAGTGATGTGGGAGAATAGGCACACACGTCCATTCAACTGTCACATCCTCCCAACATCACTTCTCTCAATTTTCGTGTAGATTTGGTTGCGAAGCCCATGGGCTGTCACATGATTGTTTTACCTCAACCTATGTCTTCGTGTTCTGTTGATCCTCCGGATTTCACTGTCTTGTGTTCTTCCATTCTAGACTCTACATTTGTTGTGAACGAGGATCAATCTATCGATGGATTTGGTGTTCCACAACCAACCTACACTGTCATTCATGAAGAGTATGACTGGGAGTTTAAGCATCACTCCTCAGTGAAGGATGGCTCCCTTCTGTCTGAACCTCCTCTGTTTTTTCCTGACATCTTTGGTGATCTTGCCATCCATAATTTCGCATGTGTATCTCCGTCTATGAATACAACCATTTTTTATCATTCGTAGAACACACTGGATATCATTACATCATCTGACAATGGAGAGGATAAATTATTCACTGAAAATACACTTGATTTTTCATCTACCTTTTCTAGAACGCAAAGGGTGAATTTTTTCGCTTCTCATCTACCCCTTTGTTTGATTCATCAGATCATGAGGATGCCGATGAAATCATTGATTTTGTTGATCACAGCTGTCGTGATCTATTTACTCCTGTATTCGATCACGATGACGATTCTATCATAGTTTATTTTTCGAAGCCACCTGTTTATGATGATCTACCTGTCGACGAAGTCGAAACCCCACAGACTGTTAAGGCACTTCATCCTAAGCTGATGGTTATGTCAGACACTCTCTATCCTAAGATTGGTTTCACTTCCGATCAAGAAATTGTTGAAACACCTGAAGCTCCTCATCACTCATTTGTATGCATTGAAGGTCAATCTCACACATAGATTATGCTTCCTCCACTTGAACTACATGATCCCATCGCTCATTCATTGGAGGAATCTAACATAGCAAGCATGCTTGCATGAGGAAGTTGTCTTTTTTTCTTTCATTTGCTTGCATGTCACAATCAATAGTATGCGTATGCTTAACAGTTGCATGTAGTGTTGCACAGCACTGTGATAAGTCCACGGATTACATGTCATGCAATTGCACTCACTTATGTTCTATGGACACATTTAAACTTGGAGTGTGCTTGTCTTCATTGTTTTATCTTTCATGTTTGTTGGTTCACATAGTTGTGTTGTTCTTGAACCATGCCTTTGCCAACATGGGTCGACCAATGTGTTGGTGGTTGCATTGGAAGTATCACTTCATGTGATTAGGCCCATGCACTGTTAGCTTAGGAGTAGGAGTAGGGTTTTCTTTTGGTTTGTTTGCTTGCATGTATGTTTTCTTCTTACCTTGCATGTTGTTTGCTTACTTTCTTTTCTTCCGCATTTACTTCTACTTTCACTTTGTCTTGTGTTTGTTTGCTTGTTTACATTTGTAGGTTAGTTTCGCATGAAACTGTGTGCAACTCTTGAAACAAAGTTGGGTAAAGTACAAGAGGACTTGTGCAGTTATCAATACTTGATTATTTGTCATCCTACCTCTATATGAAGAACTTGTTATATTTATTCCATGATACATCGATGGAAAATACATACTGTTCAAAGTGAACCTTGGTGAAAACACAACGCTTGCGCGCTAACTAGTGTCACCTACTCTAGTCAGTTGTTTTTGGGTTAATCCTTGTTAGCTCAGTCAAGTAGAGTAAGGTGAGGGAGAAAACCTTAACAAGCATGTCAGAGGTATATATAAACTACTTCTCTAAAGGAACAACCTCTTCTGCTCTCAATAAGTCGAGATCCCTCTTCCGCCTCTAAAATGAGTAAGTGCTATGCACAGTTATGAAAATGAAAAATGAAAAAATGAAAAAGTGAAAATTTTTGAAGAAAAATGAATAAGGCAAAAAAAGAGGAAGGCTTCCTGCATAGAGAGGTGATGCAAGTAACTCCGTCGGGGTACTGATCAGGCTCACTGGCAGCAAAGCAATGCTTATGTTCCTGCGTGACTCCACGCGAGGTACTGTCCAGGCCTGCTGGCAACAGAGCAACACCAAAGATGAAACTAAAACGCTAATGACCATACTACTTGTGCACCAATATACCCCTCACCCCAGTCAAAACAACTGTGTTGGCTTGACTTATAATGTGTGTCAACTGACGAAGGGCTTGGCGGATTCTACATCTTACAATCAAGCAAGTGTGGGAACCAAGATGAACAGAGAACTGAACAATACTTCCAGAGGTGTTAGACTTTCTTTTGATGAACAAGGTCCACTGAAAGAGATGAAGTTCTACCAATGTGTTTCCAAGTGTTGTAGCAGCTACAACCACCCTCCAAAATTTTGACTTAGCTTCATTTTTTAGCCTCACTACCAACCATCCTCAGCAGCATGTCTTGCATTATCAAGTACATGAGCATCAGTGGTTTTCTAGCAGCTTGCCAGCCTATGCATGATAGCTTGCTTCACTCCCCTCACATCCTGCCACTCTAGACTTGGTCCAGCTACTGTCTGAGTAGCTCCCTCAAGAAATTTCACAATTTTGGAGGGGAACTAGCCTTCCCTCCAAAAATTGTGCAAATATGACTGGCAGCTTGTTGGGCCCAGAAACTGCACAATCCTGTCATCAGCCTTCCCAGTGAAAACAACACAATCTAGCCCAACAATGTTGCTCAACCTAGAAATTGCGCAATTAGGGGAAGTAGTCAACTGCTCCTCCCAAAAATTGCACAATCCCTCTGGACAGCCAGCCCAGCTTCCTCCCATTAATTGGGCAAAAATCTCCCTCAGTCAAGCAGGTTATTGCATGTGCCTTCAGGTTGACCGTTTCCAACCTGGACCAAAGAAACTTGACTTGCATGCATGGGTTTCTTTTTCTTGAAATAGAAATATGCAACCTGAAAAAAGCATCCCTAGATTTTAGGGAGCTATTTTTAGCAGCTAAAGGTTACATGCAAATATCATTTTAGAAACTTTCCTCCAAGTGTCGCTTTTTCCTAGATTTGTTGCATGCGCGTCATGAGCCTAAAATTTATTTATTCGATGCTTCAGAGCTCATTATTCACATTGATCTTGGATCTCTGACATCCCACAACACATCCAAGAGTCTTCGACACATCCAGCTCAACTATTTTCGAGTAAGTCTTCTTAACTTGTCTTTTGCAACATTTTTGTCGTTTTTTATGTTTTGGCTTGTGTGAGTGTTGTCTGCTTGATTTCTATGAATGCTTGTTGTTGTTTGCATGCATGTTAGCTTGTACAAGCACTATTTCAGTTTTCGTTAGCATCTCACTACTGTCGCATGCATGACACTGTTTTGCATGAACGGTCGCCGATTTGGCAACACATTTCACACACATGCATGTTGTTCCATTCAATGAATCTTACATTCATTGTTTTCATGCATGATCATTCACTCCTACTTACACTCAATATTGCCATGCATTCACATCTTCATTTTCTTTCAGTTGCCTGTCGGCGGGTCTGGGCAACCTTGGCCCGGACTCTGCCTCACCAAGACAACATTGTGCAATTCTGAGAGGGAAGGCTCTGCCTTCCTCCCAGAAAATGTGCAATTCTGGCCAGTTACTACCCTCCATTATTGCCTTGCACAATCCTGAGAGGCATTATTGTTGGCCCATAAAATTACGCAACGCAGTCCCTGGGCCTACAGCACTTGCCAATTGAAATTGCACATTGTGCAATCCTAGCACCCAGCAGGCCAGTTTGGATTGTGCATTATGTAATTCCAGCAGTCAACCAGCCTCCCAACATTCCAAAATTCCTTTTGCACAGTTTTGGTAGTTAGTGACCCGGCCTCCTAGTGAAAATTGTGCAATCCTTGTAAGTCAGTCCCCAGGAGTGTTTCATGTCATCCCTCAAGTTTTCTTTGGTTTTAACTAACAGATTTCTTGAAATGAATGTTTCCATGTCTCTAGATATAGCAGGTGTTTGTCCATCTCTCAACAGTTTAAGATCAATGGCCTCCAAGAGAGTAAGGTCAAAGGACACTTGTGGAAGTGCAACTAGAGCAGTAGTTGAGAGAGAGTCTATGAGTTTGCCGATCTATAAAGAAACCAAGTTGATTGTAGACAAAGACATCAAGCTAATATGGCAAGAGGTCAATGATGCATTCTCAAGCACATTTGGGGACTATCTTGAAGACCACCAAATCTATGTGAACATTCACAAGTTAGGCTTGTACCGGATTGCATGTAGGTATCCTACATTCCCATGCGCGGACATGATACATTGGATCGTCTCGCACACTGATCCCGAGACGATGACATTGAGCAGTGTCAGTGGGACGATGATAGTTACCTTCAGGGCATAGGATTATCAGTAGATGTACCATTTTTAAAAGCCAGTGATCACCATGGAGACACCCTTCAGCATACCTAGCAACAATGCCAACTCCAAGGATATCTTGAAGAACTGGGTAAAGGAGCCAACCAAACTTAGGATGACACCCAACTAGATTTACAAGACAAAGATACTACAGAAGGTGTATCAATACTTGGTCATCTTTGCATGTCACTTGTATGGCCAAGAGAGCATGAATACCTTCCCGCAAAATTGGGTGATCCCGTTGGACCAACTGGCCAATGAAGGCAAAGCATGCAACTAGTCCGACATGTTGGCTCACGGGTTGAAGGAACAGGTCACAGGAGCTTGGCAGTCACCCAAAGGTTAGCAAGCATAAATCTACATGTTCACTTACATCTTGGATGTAATTTGTACCCGTCAGTAGTTCCCGGGCATGAAGTGGGATGTACATCGATGGAAACCTCTGTGAATACTTATTGTAAATTGTTTTCCGAATGCAACTTCAGAGGAGTTATCACATAGTTTCAAGTCATTTTGTCACCCCAGTGTACAAGATGATATTTGAGCAGGATCCACCTTGCATGTCAAAGGCAGCAATGGAGGCACTGATTGACATAGCGGATTGGTATGCCTCACCGTCCAACACCTTCATATGGATGTACAACACGGAGAATCCTCTGCATGTTTTGCCAAAGTTTTCCATGGACAAGCTCGTCATGTAAGAAGTATCATACCACATCTCAGCAGGATTATTAGCTAGGCTGCACTAGAAGAAGAAGGTACCTTTTGCCACTCTTCCGTTGCAGATCAAGTTGTACGAGATACAAAACCTCAAGCATGCGGATGTCAAAACAGAGGAGATCAAGAAATATCCTTTCGATGTCTAAAGCTTCAATCTGTATGATCTGCATTGTATTGTGAAAGATCATTGCGCGAGAGTACAGTTTCAGTGGATCCACAGGGCATTTCATTGGGCAAAGGAAGACCCATGGAGATATTGTTGCAACTTCTCTAGGCGCAATGAACCGGTTGGCATCGTTGTGGAATGGTTAGCGAATCAGCGTGAATCAGCATCCAGGGGAGCACCAGCAGTAGCAGCAGTAGAGGTAAACATACCGACATGTAACAAAGGTAAAAGAAAGATTGTCGACAATCTAGAGGCAAAAAAAAGTTGCAAGTTCAGAGCATACCCACTTGTGCAGAAAGCATCTTTGGAAATAGAGGAAAAGAGGCAATAGCTCGACAGGAGGATCACGTAAAGGCAAAGAGAAAAATAGAGGATGGAGGAAACAGTGAAGGAGTTGCATGAGTTGAATGAGCAACTTCGGAAGAAGACAGAGTGAGTAGTCACAGGAGAAGGACTTCACTCAAGAGATTGAACGAGGACTTGAGCAGATGGATAAGGCTATGGAGAAACAAGAGTTAGAGCAAGACATCGACCTCGTGCCTTGCCACCAAGAGGTCGACCCACCAGCTTCACCAGATCTGGAAGCAGAGCAATCCCAAGCAACCAAGGAGATATTGAGATCCTTGGAGACAATTTGGAAGGAGAGATTCATAACATATCATTCAATGAGTCATAGAACAGATTTGTGCAATCACATAGAGTGACTATTCTGGATGACAACACATCTCCTGCATAGATTGAACAATGAGTGATCATGTCTGACGTGCTCAAGCATCCATCAGCATTGGCTAATGCTACCAGAGCATATGCCTAAGCCACTAGCTCGAGTGTCCGCTTCTTGATAGCAAAGAACAAGCGAATGGCTAAGGAGTTACAGACAGCCAAGAAAGGAGGAGAACTAGTTATAGCATCCGCCCCAGTAGAGTTGAAGAAGGTGATACTGGATGAAGTATTGTCCCTTGAGATAGTCATGCAGGCATTTTATTCCAAGTGTTACCATGCATAAGGCAGTTGTTGTTGGAAATAATACTAAGAGGTGGGTGAATCAGTATTTACAATTCAATAATTTTTCATTTTCCAATCAGATTTATATACGCTACTTCAGTGAAGTGAAATTGCATGTGAACGCAATTGTGATTAAAGAAACTAGTATATACCCAGAGAACTTATGGTTTGGTTAATTCATCATGTGTTGATCTTTAATCAGTGCATCATTACTTTATTATACAGTAACTATGTGCAGTAATAACATAATAAACCATCACACATAAGCAACACACATGAACACCAAGATTTAAGGTGGAAACCCAATGTGGGAGAAAAACCACCTACTATTGTCATCTCTGTCTTATTTTTAATATAAAGAAAATATGTTTACGATCGTGCACTAGTGCATAATCATACCAGTACACAGGCACCCACCTGTAGAAGGCTACAACCTTCTCTTGTTCTCCAGCTTCTACTGGAAGGGAGAAACAACCCCCTAGCTCTTGTACTAGCCGATATGTTTACTAGTACGTAGGCGCCAGCCTAGAGAAGGCTATGACCTTCTCTCTTCCTCCAAGGACCAAGTTTCATAAATTTTCAGACTAGATGTTCCTGGTACACAACAACATAATATGAAGGCCTCATTTCATCAAATTTTCACACTGGACCCGTCAAAAACTTTGAAGCTCAAACTCTATAATACTAACTGTATCAACCAACAATCAATTAATCTGAGTAGTTAGATGACTATCACCGGAACACTGTGTTGAACCTAGAAACCTGCATCATCATTCAGAACTAACTGCAACCTTAAAAATCATACATCATAATGCATATGCTACTTTAGTGAACCCAACATGTGTGTATATGCTACTTCCCTTAATCAAACCTGCATATACCTCCAAAACTATTGAATCGTAAAAACTTCTAAATAAAATTTGTACCAACCAGTAATATTCTCAACATTTACTATCAAATTACAGAGATCTAGACAGTCAACAGTAAAGATCACCCTTCTCACTTAATCAATCAACCAATCAAATTCAATCTCCTTATGCATTCAGTTCTACTTTGAGATCTAAGAAGACATCATTGAAAGACAACAGTAAACCACTAGCAATGGTCAGATAGATCAGTCATTTCTGAATAACAGGCTTTTCTTTTCTATACGCTACTTGGAAGCTTCAAACCAACATGTATACACGCCTTCAACAAAGTGAACCAGAGTATAGATATGCAAATAATAACTTACAACTTCGTTTCTATTCCAGATTTCGTACATACCCAGATCATGACATTTAAATAATAAAACATGTGTAAGCAATCAGATCTAGCCTAATCAAAATCAAATCATTCAATGATAAGTCATTTCAGGTCTCATGACCTTGATCGAACATTGAATTCAAAGTGCACACAATATTTCAGATTATATCATAATCATAGCCCATGCAACATAAAATATACTTCAGATAGAAGTATTCCTGAGAAACCCTTTCACTTGCACACTTGACCCTTTGATCTTCTCCTCCTTATATAGTTTTTGGCCTTTCTTAATACCTCAGACCAAAACAACACTTAGAACTTGTGGTATTCTTGTACAGGATCAAATAGTCGTTACTCCGCTCAATATTATGGGTTAATACCATGGTATTGACCCTTGGTATTCTTTAATCTTGAATTTCCTTGATTTTCCAACCCATACGTGTGTTTCCTCTTGTGAAAGTGTGTGCATATGTATACACTCCTTTTGTTCTGGTAACCGACGTGTATACACTGCTTTGACAAGGTGAACCTTCATATATAACTTACACTACCCTACAACATCCTTTTCCTTCAACATCTTGATTCCGATCAGTGGACCTTTATTCCAACTTCTTGTTCTTCTATACTAATGCCCAGTTACCTCTGAATTGACCTGTTACCGTGTGAGTTTCCCTTTATCAAATCTGAACTGACCTGTGAGAGAGTTGTTATCAAGGACAACACTTGTATCATAATGCCAACAATATCCCCCTCTGGACTTGATGGCAACCATATTGGTGTTGATTACTTCAAGCTGTTGAACCTGATAGAGATAGCAAGCAACACCAAAATACTCTCCCCCGTTGACATCAAGGGAAAAGGGCAGACCAAGATATTCTCCCCCTTTGAGATACACTATGTTGTCTATGATCCCCATGAGTATGTGCAGAGTCTGCAAAGATATTTTTCAAAAGAATTACATGACTCTATAACTCAACTATGTGAGTATAACCTTCCTATCACCAATGACTCATACATACATCAATCACCCAACCAAGTGGGGATACACCAAATTTGACTCCCCAACCAAGTGGGGATATACCAATTGTTTATATATGACTGAAATATAGCAATTATTACATCATCCTTCCCATGCATAGTGGGGATACAAATTACATGATATGTCTAATAGGACTCAAAAAATAGACTATGACAGAAGGAAACATATTACACTCTAGATCTTTACATGACCTATGCAATAATTGATATGAATATCTAAAACCATAGCTAAAATCAACAACCATAATGCTGACAATGTAGAATGTCTGTGAAGGCTAATGCTCCCCCTGAACTTGTGCTACTTTTGCATTGTCAACAAATCATTCATCAAGGCATCCTCATCAGTCAAATAAAAATCAATGAACAAAGCATATCAGCAAACTGTGATAATCAATATCAGACTGAGCACTCATGTTAGAGTCTAACCCATTGTTTTTCTATCATAAAAACATATACGCTCCTACAACCAAAGAAACTCGTGTATATACATGACTATCCTTCATGAAACTTGTGTATAGGAACCTTCTTTTGAAAACTAGATTTAACAGCAGGATGATGCAGAAACTACTCCCAGCTTTTGTTTGAGATATTCAAATGTTTCTTTGGGAAGCGGTTTAGTAAATATATTAGCAACCTATTCTTTGGAGGGAACATACTCCAATTTAACCTTTTGTTCAAGCACTTGTTCTCGTAGAAAATGGTACTTAATGGGTATATGCTTGGTCTTGGAGTGCATGACTAGAATTTTCCAGATACTGATGGCACTTGTATTATCACATAACATGGAGATGGGTGGAGAACATGTGATTTAAATGTCTTGCAATGTTTGCATCATCCAGATTAGTTGTGTGCAGCAAGATGCAGCAACCACATATTCTGCTTCAGCTATAGATAAGGCAATCGAAATTTGTTTCTTGTTGAACCAAGATACTAACCGTGATCCCATATAGAATTCACCTCCACAAGTTCTTTTTCAATCATCAACATTTCCTGCCCAATCTGCATCTGTATATGCATGAAGAGTAAGATCTATATCTTTAGGATACCATAGACCAAAGTCTTGAGTTCCTTGAAGATATTTGAATATTCTTTTTACAGCCTGAAGATGTGATTCCTTTGGATTTGCTTGGAACCTTCCAACAATTCCTACTGCATGCATGATATCAAGTCTAGTACTTGTTAGATAGAGCAGACTTCCAATCATAGATTTGTATGCTGGTTGATTCACTATAAGTGATTCATCATTAGAACTGAGACTACATCCTATTACCATTGGATTACATACTGGTTTTGAATCTTCCATTCCGTACTTCTTCATAATATGCTTGAGATATTTAGTTTGTGAAAGAAAAATACTGTCTTTTGTTTTTTGTACTTGTAGACCAAGAAAATAAGTAAGTTCACCAAGTAAGGAAATTTCGAATTCTCGCTGCATAACCGAAGAAAAGTTCTGACTCATAGATTCTTCATTGCTTCCAAAGATGATATCGTCAACATAAACAACAATAATTAGTAGTTTATCTTTCTCAATATTGGTGTATAAGTTGTTTTCTGTGGATCCTTTTGTGAACCATTTTTGTTGTAGATATTTGTCAAGACGATAATACCAAGCCCTTGGATCTTGTTTCAGTCCATAAAGAGTCGTTTTGAGCTTGCATACAAGCTTTTCTCTTTCAGTGAGTTGATGTGTCAACATATTTATTATCATATTCTTTTCTTCCAAACATATTTTGAGTTTAGTGATTTCTTCAAGAAAGTCTTCCTCTTCTAAGGCATCCAAAAAATCATCATTGTCATAAGCCATGAGTAGTTTATAATCTTGTTCAGTTTCATCTTCATCACTATTAGATAATCCATCACTATCTTCATGAGTATAGTAACTTCTTCTATTAATAACCTGTTTTCTATTTCCTTTTGCATATTCCTTTCCTTTTTCATGATTATCTTTATGAGGACATTTTGCAGCATAATGGCCAACTCTACCACAAGAAAAGCATTTGAATGGTAGCTTACCTCTGAATCTTCTGAAACCCCGTTGAAGCTTCTTGACAAAGTTTACCTCATCTTCTTCTTCTGAAATATATCCTGATTCATTGTGCTCTTCCTTTTCTTTTCCCTTTGTTGAAGCTTTGAAAGTGACTCTCTCATATCTGATGGACCTCCTTTCCTCATTTCAAAGGTAGTTAGAATTCCATGAAGTTGAACAATGGTAATAGATTGAAGATCCTACTTTTCTTCCATGGAAGAAACTCTTGACTCAAATTTAGAAGACAAAGATCTCAAAATTTTATCTACTAAAGTGGCCTCCTTTATCTCTTCACCCAGATTCTTCATACAATTAACAATCTCATCTACACATAAAAAGTAAATAGCAATACTTTCATCACTATGCATCTTAAGAGTTTCATACTGAATTCTGAGAGTTTGGAGCTTAGCATGTTTTACCTGGGAGTCTCCTTCGTAGCTCTGAATGATTTTGTCCCATATCTTTTTGGATGTCTTGAGCTACATGACTTTGATGAATTCTGATTCTGACAGACTTCCCAATAAATTACTGACTTCTTTGGCATTGGTTTCGTATAACTTCTTACCTGTTGTATCTTTAGGTATTGCTGCTGGAAATTGGTATCGTCCTTCCACAATTTCCCAAACATTAGATCCAAGTGACTGAAGATAGGCTCTGGTTCTTATTTTCCAATATACCAAGTTGTTCCTATTGAAGATTGGTGGTCTAATAAATCCCATGCCTTCATGATTGTTCATCTTGAAAGATCTCCCTTCAAGTGATCAAGATTCTTCTGAAGGACCTACTCTGATACCAATTGTTGGAAATAATACTGAGAGGAGGGGTGAATCAATATTTACAATTCAATAATTTTTCATTTCCTAATCATATTTATATACACTACTTCAATGAAGTGAACTTGCATGTGCACGCAACTGTGATTAAAGAAACCAACGTATACCCAGAGAAACTTATGATTTAGTTAATTCATCATGTGTTAATCTTTAATCAGTGCATCAATACTTTATTATATAGTAACTATGTGTAGTAATAACATAATAAACCATCACACATAAGCAACACACATGAACACCAAGATTTAAGGTGGAAACCAATGCGGAAGAAAAACCACCTACTGTTGTCGTCTCTGTCTTCTTTTTAATATAAGGAAAATCTATTTACAATCTTGTACAGGTGTAGACTCATACCAGTATGTAGGCACCCACCTGTAGGAGGCTATAACCTTCTCTTGTTCTAAAGCTTCTACTAGAAGGGAGCAACAACCCCCTAGCTCTTGTATTAGCCTATATGTTTACTAGTACGTAGGCACCAGCCTACAGAAGGCTACGACCTTCTCTCTTCCTCCAGGGACCATGTTTCATAAATTTTCAGACTGGATGCTCCTAGTACACAACAACATAATATGAAGGCCTCGCTTCATCAAATTTTCACACTGGACCCTTCAAAAACTTTGAAGCTCAAACTCTATAATACTAACTGTATCAACTAATAATCAGTCAATCTGAACAGTCAGATCACTATCACCAGAACACTGCGTTGAACCCAAAAACCTGCATCATCATTCAGAACCAGCTGCAACCTCAAAAATCATACATCAAAATGCATACGCTACTTTAATGAACCCAACCTGCATGTATACGCTACTTCCTTTAACCAAACCTGTGTATACCTCCAAAACTACTGAATCATAAAAACTTCTGAATCAAATCTATACCAACCAGTAATATTCTGAACATCTACTATCAAATTACAGAGATCTAGCCAGTCAGCAGTAAATATCACCCTTCTCACTTAATCAATCAACCAATCAAACTCAATCTCCTTATACATTCAGTTCTACTTTAAGATCTAAGAAGACATCACTGCCAGACAACAGTAAACCAACAACACTGATTAGATAGATCAGTCATTTCTAAATAGAAGGATTTTCTTTTGTATATGATACTTGGAAGCTTCGAACCAGCATGTATACACACCTTCACCAAAGTGAACCAGTGTATAGATATGAAAATACTAACTTACAACTTCATTGTTATTCCAAATTTTAGACATACCCAGATCATGACATTTAAAGAATAAAACATGTGTAAGCAATCAGATCTAGCCCAATCAATATCAAATCATTCAATGATAAGTCATTTCAGGTCTCATGATCCTAATCCAACATTGAATTCAAGATGCACACAATATTTCAGATTATATCATAATCATGGCCACTGCAACATAAAATATACTTCAGATAGAACTATTCTTGAGAAACCCTTTCACTTGCACACTTGACCCTTTGATCTTCTCCTCCTTATATAGTTTTTTTCCTTTCTCAATACCTCGAATGAAAACAACACTTAGAACTTGTGGTATTCTTAGACGGGATCAAATAGTCGTTAATCTGCTCAATACTGTGGGCTAATACCATGGTATTGACCATTGGTATTCTTTAATCTTGAATTTTCTTGATTTTCCAACCCATACATGCTTTTCCTCATGTGAAATTGTGTGCATACGTATACACTCCTTTTGTTCTGGTAACTGGCGTGTATGCGCTGCTTTGACAAGGTGAGCCTACATATACAACTTAAACTATCTTACAACATCATTTTCCTTCAAACTCTTGATTCTGATCAGTGGACCTTTATTCCAGCTTCCTGCTCTTTTGTACCAATGCCCAGTTACCTTTGAATTTACCTATTACGATGTGAGTTTCCCTTTATCAAATCTGAACTGACCTGTGAGAGTGTTTCCATCAAGGACAACACCTGCATCATAATGCCAACAGTTGTCCATCTCAACGGTTGGCAGCAATGATGTGCTAGGAGAGCACCTATCTTGTCAAACATGCATACTACTATTGACTACATGCAAACATGTACATTAAGATACAAGGGAGCCCTGTTACGCTTTCCCAAGACGATGAAGCCCAGAGTGATTGAGCTGAATGCACGCATCCATAGTCAGATTCGAAACTATGAATATCTCCCACAACTCATCACTATTTTATAGGCTTCCCATGCATGAGTATTCAGGAGTATGGATGTTGTTGTGTGTGCACATGTGATCCCATCTATTGGGACACTCACCTAGGGAAAGATGAAGGCACAAGTCTGACTGGAGATTGACTCGTACTTTGATGAGTTGATGTGCATAGCCACCAGCGCACACTTGGTGATCATTGTAGACACCATGCATCAGTATGTCCCTGGTCCGACTACACTCAAGGCAATGATGCACATGTTATTAGACGAGTTGGACAAAGGAGCTAGAGCAGTGTACCTGGATGCAATGGAGGCAAGAGTTCATTTCCATAAATATGTCACCACAGAGTACACGGACACCATCGCGGAATACCAAGCTTGGCATCAATTTTCCAACATCGACCATCGTGAGGATGTCAAGGAGCTGGTCATCCCATAGTTGTCTGACATAGTGATGTCTTGCATGGCTTGCGCAAGCCTATTTTGTCTCACATGGGTACATGTGCAGATTGTATGTAATGTCTTGTCAAGTGGAAGTTCAAGTGTCGATAGTTGGATGTAACAGTCATAGAGTAGTTGAAGAGTCATGAGGATAGATGAACAGTCATAAAGGGGAATGTCAAGGACCACCCCACCCTTTGCTATATATAATCCCTCATAGCTCATTGTAGAGGCTTTTAGTCAGCCAAGCTTCCGATAGGAATATCTCAGAGAAATCTTGGAGACTATTTTAACGAGCCTTAACTTCTCCACTGTGCAGAGCTAGTATATCTCTTTGGAGGAGCAGGTGGCAGTGACTATAACGTTCTGTTGTCGGAAATAGTGGTTGGTCATGGTTGTATTGTATGAGTGGAACTTTCATTTCTTAATATAACAAAGCCAACACATTTCATGCATATGTCATATGGAATTGGAGCTATCTTGTTTACTCTAAACGATATATGTATCTGTTTTCTTATGCATGTGTGTATAGACTCTTTCTATATATGTTTGTATGAATCTTATTTAAATGTGTTATTGCTTTAGCCATCACTTTGGACTACTAGCTTACTTGCCTTACAGTTTGTGATGCATATTTGCTCGTGTGTTCCCTTCTTAACTTCATGCTTTCATAGGTTTCCAAGAGGTGCACTCACCTCACCCTCCGTGTGTTAGAATCATTCATGCACCTTCCTTGACTTGTTGCATATGTCACACCCTTGCTACCAACAGGGACATCTTACTTGCCTCTGCGCGCAACTGTGATCAAGGCGAAACTGTACAACCCACTGCTGGGACTCCTACACCAAACAGTCTGAGGTCTAGTTGGTACTTCTTATCATGGAGATCCCCTAACATGTTGGTGGGTCCAGTACCGTCAACACATTGCCAAAAATCTTACACGATGGAATACATCTCTTTATCGTAGGTGGGGTATTTCTGAATTGTATCATCAGAAAGTGTCCCATTGTTATCGACCACTAGATGCCCTTGCTAGGTGAGAACTATAGTAATAGCATAGTTAGAGGTGTTTGTCTCAATTTCAAATGGTTTTTGCAAGTCTGACAATGTGACTACTAGTGCAAAGCAAAGGCAATGTTTCAACTCAATGAATTCCTTTTGCTAGCACCTCCAATAAAAATTGGCAATGTCCAAAATGTTGTGAAGCTCTATTAGAGTGGTAGAGGTTTTCCAATCCTAAATGAATTGGATCTTAACCTAATCCACATGCATTCCTTGCTCATCAATGATGTAACTCTAATATTAGACTTGGCTCGTGCCAAAGGTGTATTTCTCCAAGCTGTAAAATACTTTATGTTGTCGTAGGGTTTGAAGGACCTATCGAATTTGTTGCAAGTGCTCTTCCCAACTCTTGTTGGATATGAAAATTCCATGCATATATAAAACCATGAATGAGTTGGTGAAGGGTTGCAAGATGTCATCATCAGCCTCATAAATTTTGCATGGAAATTTATCAACCCAAAAAGTGTGACCAACCACTCAAAAAGGCCTCCCTTGGATTTGAAGGTAATCTTCCATACATATGTGGGTTTTATTGGAACTTGATGATAGTCAAACTTGAAATTTATCTTGCTAAATTACTTGGCCCCCTTGAGCTGGTCAAAATGGTCATTAATTTATGGAATTGGATACCTATCCTGGCAATTATTTTGTTTAATGTCTTATAATCAATTCAGAGTCTCTAGGTGCCATCCTTCTTCTGTACAAGTACAATCATAGTCCCGCAAGGTAAGGAACTTGGTCAAATGTTCCCTTTTTGTAGCAGCTCCTGGATCTGTCACTTGATTTCTTCTTTTTCCAGAATACAGTGATGGTCTATTAGCCCATCGAGTAGAGGTGTTCTAAGATTCAGATCAATCAAATGTTTGACCTAACAATGCAAAGATACCACTATTCTTCCATGACCTTATCCATATGCTTTTTCTGCATGGAGGAATCCTTCATGAGGACCATGGATGTGACCATGATATTCCCCCCCTAATTTCATAGATAATCAGAAAGAAAAAAAAAATCCCACTCTATGAGATGATCTTACTACATTTCTTAGCAGAGATCAAAGAGATGTTGGAAGGCACGGCTACCTCCGGTATCCTATATAGCATACTGACCAAAGTAATAATAAGAGTGTGAGGCTTGGACTCATACAAGCATGATGCTTCCACAAGTATGGTTGGTTGAATAACACATCACATACTTCAAGATGAGAAACATCACACAATACCTCATATATGAAGGGCTTGATGTTGTAGGGAAGGTGGCACCATTTCCTAACATGGAGATATCATCCATGGTGGAGTCACCCGATGATGTATGGTTGTGGGTGTGATGTGGTCAGTAAGCCTAACCACTTAATGAACTCTGCTGAGATGAGGTTCTTTTGGATCCCATTGTCAACAATGAACTGTAAGGGATATCCCTTTACCAACATCTATGAGTGGAAGAGGAACTCCCCTTCCTCTAGATCTTTGGGCTAAACCTTCTACACCTTAGTGGTGGCAATGGTGGTGCTAGGCTCCACATTGATAATATGCTTCCCTTTTTTCATTTCCTTTGTTATGTTCTAACTTAGAGTTGGAACATACTTCTGACTCTGAAGCCTTCAGCTCAACCACCAATGACTACTTGGTGCAACACTCACTTATGTTGTGAGTGGGGCTCTTATGGAACTCACACCACTTTCTTATGTCCTTCTTTATCTTCGTGGTGCTATCCTTTGCTTACAACTTCAGTGGGTTGTCCTGGGTCACCCTGCTATTAGAAATTAATTAATGGAGAATTGAAACACATAATTACAGAAACACACAAAATAAGAGAGAAACAGATATATGTGGTTCACCCAATTTGGGTGATGTCCATGGAGAAAAAACTGGTCCTTCCTTATATATTATCCCACAAAATGAAGAGATACAACCTATAACAGATCCATTGTAATTTCCTCTTCACTCTCACACAATCTCCTCTCTCTTTCTCACTCGGAACAATAATACACAGCCACAATATAATTCCCTCATATAAACCAAGGGTTGCCTTATACAGGAAAAAAAACCCGGAATTAAGATAACATCTATCATCATATCATATGCCTAATGAATGACCCATATTGACTATGAAATTACAATATTTTACAAGGCAATTTGTCATCTATTTTTAGCTTCGGGGTCCCACTAGCCCTAAACCCCCAACCAGGGGGACAACCCCCCCCCCCGGGCCCCCGCACCCCCCTTCATGGAAGGTTGTACAGTCCTCATGGGCTATAAACCTAGCCAAAACAAGACCTCTTATCTAGGAAAATAATCAGGCTCAATACCCAACAATCTCCCACTTGGAGATTGATTATAGCAACTCCACACCTGCTTCACTTGCTAGACAATGCTTTCACTTTGGACCTAGTTATTTCTCATCTTCATCATCATACATAAAGACTAATTGAAACTAAGCATAAGCTCATTTTCTCCCTGGTTACAACTTTTGTTAACGTATCTACTTGAAACTTGTTAGTGTGTATCTTTTCTAGCTTCAGTTGTCCATCTTTCAACACTGACAGTATGAAATGGTACTTGAGTTGTATATGTTTAGCCTTGGAATGAAATGTTGAGTTCTTTGCAAGATGAATTGCACTCTACCTATCACTGTATAACCTACCCATCTACTACTTCTTACCTAATTCATCCATAAACCTTTGTAACCAATTCATTTATTTACTCACCTCTGTAGCAACAACATACTCTTCTTTTGTTATTGAAATTGCAACAATGTTTTGCAATTTTGAAACCCAATTGACAGTTGTTCCACCTACAATAAACACATACCCTGTGGTGCTCCTCATGTATCTCTATCACCTACCATATTTGCATCAACATATCCCTGAAGAGTAATGTTTGAACTGCCAAAGCATAATGCTTGATTTGTGGTACCTCTCAAATACATGAGAATCCACTTCACTACCATCCAATTCTCTTTTCCTAGATTGTTCATATATCTACTTACAACTCCCACTACATGTGCAATATCAGGCTTTGTGCAGACCATTGCATACATTAAGCTTCCAACTACTGATGCATATGGAACTTTACACATACAATCCATCTCTTCCTAAGTCTTGGGACACATCTCCTTAGTTTGAAATGGCTAGCCAAAGGTGTACTAATTGGTTTTTCATTATGCATATTAAATATTTCCAATGCCTTTTCTATGTACTCACTCTGAGAAAATGTTAATTTGCAATTTTTATTGTCTTTAGTTATTCTCATACCAGGGATTTGTTTTGCAGCACCCAAATCCTTCATTGCAAATGAATTTTCCAATTTTCCTTTGATCACATTTATTTCCCGCATGTTAGACCTTGCAATAAGCATGTCATCTACATACAATAGCAATATAATATAGTTGCCATAATTTTTATTTTTAAGATAAACAAAATGGTCAGAGTGACATCTAGTATAACCTTGTTCAGATATAAACCTATCAAATTTTAGATACCATTGCCTTGGAGGCTATTTTAATCCATACAAGCTCTTCTTCTATCTGCACATTATTTTTTCCTTCCCTTTGAACTCATACCCTTGTGGCTACTACATATATATGTATTCCTCCAAATCCCCATGGATAAAGGTGTTCTTTACATATAACTGCTCAACATGCAAATCTTTTGTTGCCACTAGACTTAAAATAGTTCTTATTGAAGTCATTTTAATAACAAGAGAAAACATTTCATCAAAGTATATACCTTTCTTTTGTGCAAACCCCTTCACCACAAGTCTAGACTTATACTTGTGTTTACCTCTATCTTCTTCCTTCAACCTATAAACCCATTTATTCTGAAATGTTGTTTTACCTGCAGGAAACTTGACTAAATCCCAAGTCTGGTTATGCATCAAGGATTCCATCTCTTCTTCCATGGATTTCTCCCACTTCTTCTTGGTTTCTACCTGCATTTCTTCTTTGTATCTTTCCGGTTCACCATAATCATTCAACAATACATAATATAATGAAGGAGAGTATCGTTCAAGGGACCTAATTATCCTGGTAGATCTTTTAACACCACTTTCAGGTGTTTGAGGTGCCTATTGATGTCGTGGTTGGTGTTTTTGTTGTGGTTGTTGATCATTATGATTTTTAGGAACCTTTACTTTTTCTATGATCTCATCAAGCACTATGTATTCTTTGTTTTCCTTTTCTTGTTCATTTTCCTGTATCTAATCCTTATACAAGACCTTTTCATTGGATATGACATCTCTTCTCCTAATTATTTTGTGATTTTCATAATCATATAAGAGATAACCAAAATCATTAACACCATATCTAATAAAGGTACATTTCTTTGATTTTTCCTCAAGCTTTGTTCTATTTTCTTTATTGATGTGGGCAAAGGCTTCATAACTGAAAGTCTTTAAAAATGAGTAGTTTACCTTTTTAACTGTCCATGCCCCCTCTAGAATACCACCATCCAAGGAACTTGAAGGCCCTTTGTTTATTAGATAAGCAACAGTATCTACAGCATCTGCCCACAATTGTAAGGGAAATCATGCATGCAATCTCATGCACCTTGCACACTCCATGATTGTCCTATTCATCCTTTCAGACACACCACTTTCTTGTGGTGTTCCTAGAACTATCTTCTCTCTACAAATTCCATTATCTATACAGTAGTTATCAAAATCTTTGTTATAGTATTCACCTCCATTGTCTGATCTGGGACACTTCAACTTATTTCCTATCTCATTCTCAACCAAATCTTTCCATTTCTTGAAAGTATCAAATAAGTCAAATTTATTTTGAAAACAATAAATTTAGGTTTTCCTAGTTTTATCATCAATAAAAGTAACATAATAGTGAGAGCCAATGAGATATGATACCTGAGAAAGTCCCCATACATTTGTATGTACCAGCTCTAATTTTTCACTCTTATTTTCCTTCTCAACTTTGAGAAAATCGATTCTCTTTTGTTTTCCATAAACTCTATTTTCACATAAATCCAAATTAACATATTTCATGCCTGGCAGCAAATTTCTTGAGTGAAGAATCTACATCCCTTTCTCACTCATGTGCCCAGGCCTATGATGCTACAATGTCATATCCCCTCTTATGGAGGTTAAATAATTAACTAAATTAGAAATACCATTGCATAAATACAACATACCAACATTTTCTCCTTTTTCTATTACCAGGGCTCCTTTACTGACCTTCCAAGATTTGTCTGTGAATGTAGTTACACAACATTCACCGCCTAACTTCCCTATTGAAAAGATATTTTTCTTCAGATATGGAACATTCCTTACCTCCTTCAGTATAAATTGGTTTCTATTTTTTTCTTTATAAAAACCTTGCCCACTCCAATGATTTTATAGGGTTTATCATTCCCCAAACGAACATTTCCAAAATCTCCTTGAACATAGTCATGAAAATGTTTCCTATCAGGTGTGGCATGGAATGAAGCCCCTAGATCTACCACCCAAGCATCAATAATATTCTCTAATAAAAGAATAAAGCATCTTTTAACACATCACTTATCACATTCGCTTCATTATTGTTGTCTTGTTGTTCATCTCCTTCTTTTCCTTTTTGAGATTTGCAATATTTCTTCAAGATTTCTTCCCACATTTCCAGCACATTATCCTTGATCTAGATTTGGATCTGCCTTTTCTTGACTTATTGTGATTTCCCCTAAACTCTACATTCAAAGCATTACCTTATGTCTCACCAAATCTTTTCCATTGCATTTCCTCACTAAGGATAGCACCAACAACATCATCAAACTTTAAAGTACTAGATCTAGAAATAGAGTTACTAATAGCCATAACTAAGCCATTCCAACTTTCTAGAAATGAGCATAGAAATAACAGAGTCCTAAATTCATCATCAAAATTTACCCCTACAGAACTTAACTGGCTGGTAACCATGTTAAATTCATTTAAATGATCAGCAATATATCCACCTTTTGACATCTTCATATTAAATAGATGCTTCATAAGAAATACCTTATTTGAGATCGAGGGTTTTTCATATATTTTGGCCAATGCCACCATAGAAAATTTTAGGGGCGAATGTTCGCCCTTTAGCGAAATTAAGGGGTTTTAAATTTTTAGTGGACGAATATTTTGTATCATAGTAAATTTTTACAAATCACCTCAAATAGCCCACCTTATTTTAAGGGAGAGGGTAAAAAAGGTAAATTTAGCCCTTGAAATTAGGAGTTACAACGTTCCATTCGCCCATTTTCAAGAATAGGTTTTATTTAAGTGAATCCATTCGCCCATTTTCAAGAATAGGTTTTATTTAAGTGAATCCTATGGGCCAAAGGCTCAAATACCATATTTATAAAAGAGGTATGGTAAATTAATAAAGATATAAATAAATGAGAGGTATGGTAAATAAATAAAACATTTTTTATATTTACTCCATAAGTCACCTTATATACATGCAAGGGTGTAAACAAATAAAAATATAAGTAAAGTGGAGGTATGGTAAATAAATAAAACGTTTTTTTATACTTACTCAAAAGGTATGGTAAATAAATAAAAATATAAATAAACTAGATGCATGGTAAATAAATAAAACCTCTTTTTATATTTAGTCCATAACCCTCATTCTATTTATGAAGGCTCAAGAAAGAGGTTTTATTTAAGTGAATCCTATTGGCCAAATACCATATTTGTAAAAGAGGTATGGTAATTAATAAAAATATAAATAAACGAGAGGTATGGTAAACAAAAAAAACATTTTTTTATATTTACCCCATAAGTCACTTATATTTATGAACACTCAACAAATGTGTTATATTTAGGTGAAACCTATGGGCAAAATACTATGGGACAAATACCATGGACTAGATTGTTATTAATACCATGCAAAAAAAACATTATTAGCCCTAATATTAGTATTAATAAAAATAAAAATGGCACATGGTATTGACCCATGGTATTCACCAAAATGGCACATGGTATTGACCCATGGTATTCACCTGGAATGTATCCTATTTAAATGGGGAATTAAACCAGCATAGATCCATCTTTACTCTGGATCTACGAGAGGTATCAAATATTGTGATATGAAAACTAGCATAGAGTGAAAAAATATTTGATATGATCAAGAGTAAAAATGGATGTTGTAATTTAATGTATGTTAAACATTTTAGCTTGGTTAAATTAAAAAATAAAATAAAAATCAACTATTAATTTTATTAATTTTTATAAATTACTTATAGTAATTTTTAAGCTCCAGGTTTATGATAACCCATGGTATTGACCCATGGTAATACCATGGTATTCATGTGAGCATAGACTATTTAAAGGGAAAATTCTATCATCTTAGATCCATCTTAATTCTAGGTCTACCAAGTGCTCAGAGGGATAAATAGATTTCATCCCCCTAAGAGTGGTAGATGTGGAGTTAAGATGGATATAGGTTGGTTTTTATGATAATGAAGATATTAAATAGACTTAGGAAATTATATTGTAAAAACATCTTAAGGTGAATGGTTAAAGCATAGACATTGGACAAGTATATTTGTATACTTCTGTTTTAAACTGAAACAAATCCAGGGCTAAAAGGAATGGATTCATTGCACTAGTCATCCTTCTATAACTTTCCAACATATGCTGGAGTAAGAAGATTGTAATTTGGGTAATTTTTCTAATTGCAAACAGGAACATACTTGTGTATTGGCAGGGTGGTTAGGAGGTCCCTAGAAGTGATGAATTTGATTTTTTCTTGGTTTTATATATAGTATTAGGTTTTTTCTCATGCTTTCTGTGAATGGCAGGGTGAATTTTATCCTACACCCACTAGGTTATCGATATGTAATTTCGATAATTTTGATTTCAAAAGATATTTTAAAGAAATGCAATGATTTCATTTGTGTATTCAATAAACACAAGATTTTATAATTGAGTAAAATATTCGCCATGCCTAGTGAGAGATTCGCCAAAAAATTATATATACATATCATATTATTGATAAAATCGCCTTCCATTTTTCCTATATACCATGGAGATTCGCCGATTTATTATACATGTAAATTTAGGGGGGGTTCTTAAAATTTTCCCTGAATGCCACCATTAAACCTTTTTTTGTTGTTTCCTTTGAAATTGTGAATGCCACTGACACTACCACACACAACTATATTTTTCCCAGTGCCTTTTTATCAGGAATTTCCCATTCTTCATTTTTCATACTCGTCGAGTTCTTTTATTTTCTTCTCAACGGTAAATAAAGATATTTCTAATACAAATAATCCCCCATTTTCATCTTCTATAGCTGGTAGTTTTGACCATTGAATTTCTCAACCCTCAACCTACCATCTTCTACCTTTGCTCCCATTCAAACTACGAACCCTTCTTTCCTGTGAGTTTATTATCCAAATATATCTTTGAATCTTATACCAAATTTTATAAATTAATTAGCGGAGCAATGAAACACATAAAATATTGTGTAAACACAAATACAAAAATACATAAAACAAGAGAGACACAAATATACATGATTCACCCAATTTGGGATACGTCCACAGAGAAATAAACATTCCTTCATTTCATATTATCCAATAAAATGAAGAGATACAACCTACAATAGATCCATTGTAATTTCCTCTTTGTTCTCAGACAGTATCCTCTCTCTTTCTTGCTCAAAATAATAATACGCAGTCGTAATACAATTCCCTCATATAAATTGAGGGTTTCCTTCTAGGAGAAAAAACCCTAAATTAACATAACTTCTATTGTCCGATCATTCTCCTAATTAATGAATGAGATTGACTACAAAATTACAATAATTTACAAGGAAATTTACAAAGTCCCCCCTGCATGGAGGGGTGTATATTTTTCCTAGAGTATACACCCGGTGGAAACAAGACCTCTGGATCAGGTAGATAATTGGACTCCACACCTAACACCTGCCTTGGATTTGTCCTTTATTCTCTGTTTTGGGGGTGTCTTTTCCATACTTTGGATTTGCAGAACCAAATTTTGGCTTCTTTTGTTTAAACTTATGCTCGATCTTGACAACATATTGGTATGTGGCACCAAGTGAGGAGATTTCTAGGAACTCCATCATGTCCTAAATGTATTTGTGTAGACAGTCGCAATGCTTGAGTACCAGATGCCACTCAAAATCCTGATACCCAACTTAATGTGAAGGGTATGAAAAATATTTGTGAACTTTAGCACGTCTTGGTCCCTTCCATACTGTAGTGTGGTCCATTTTATGTACTTATCTTCATAGCTCCAAAAAGGGTAATATTGTTCGTTGATGATGTCTTGAAAAGAGTTCCAAGTGCATGTGGCTAAAAATAGTGAGGGTTCCTTCTCGTCCCTTTGCTCACAGTAGGTTTCCAACCAATCCTTCACATCAAGGGTGGTTTTGAGTGCAAAAGTAATATTTTTCGTATTGGAAAAATCCTGAACCGAAAAATATCCTTCTAGCAAATTTAACCACTTAACTATAACATTTGCACCTTTATGGCCTTCAAATATAGGAATTTTACATTTAAATTATAGCTTAAAGGGGGTCCCTCTGAGGTGGCTGCTAGATGAAGATGCTTCACCCACTAATACCCGCAAAATTATCTGGTAAAATTTATCCATCATCTCATTCTTTGGTCACTCGAGGGCTTCTTCGATAAATATTTTGTAAGGATCTCCTATTCCCTCCTCTTTATTTTCTTCTGTGATAGGAGGTTGTTGGGTTCGGAGAGGCAGGTCTTGCAAGGGTTCAACCATTTCAATTCCTAACTCCTTATACCCTAACCTCATTGGGGACATGCACCGAAAAACAGAAAAAGAGCAAACCACTCTGATACCATTGATCCAAATTTATGCAGGAACAAAATAAAATAGATATTTAAAAAAAAACATAGAGCTATAGTGAAAGGTAAACTTCAGTTCATTAATAACAAAATACTCAAATTGTTTACATGCATAATGGAAATAAACTAGCTTGGCCAATGGTAGCTTAGCTCTGAGAAGTGATGTGATGGCTACATGCCTTTTGAACTGTGTTATAATGAGGCTCCAAGGGTTTGTTTATTATTGAGAGGGAAAACCCTAAAAATAAAAAAACCTAACCCTAGGAGATGAAGCACCAAGATTTTATAGGCCCCATTAGGATTAGTTGGAACACCAACTTCTCAAGGTAGTAATTCAGACATATGATATTTGTTTGGCATGCACGACACCTCGTTAGAAAGATATATCCGAGAAAAAAAAAATCCATGAGATCCTATGCCCAAGGGCTATTAGGTTGGTGAAATTTTCAAAAAAATGTTGTTTAGAGCCTCAAAATGGATCTAGAAGTTTAGGACCTAAAAAACTACCAAAAATAGTAAATTGTGCTACAATTAAGGAAACTAAAAGAAAAAGTGTTGCAGGTCAAGGTGAAATCGGCAGGTGGCTAGCAATATCCACTTGGATCATTCCTCCCCCCTTGGGAAGCAATGGTCCCCATTACATTAAGTGCCTCTAATAGATGGGGAAACTTATGTTGAACTTTGTCCTTGTTGAGCCACTTACCTTGGTGTAGGAATTGGCCATCTTTGAAAACCCAATACAATTGGATCCTCTATTGGCGAGTGTTCTTAATTTGTGTGTCCATGATCTGATCATTCATGTCTTGTTCCATTCAATTTGGGTTGAGCTTTGTTGGTTTTAGTTTCCCAGCAATATCTAATGTGTCCAACAATGGTGGAAAGTATGGTTGAAGGTGGTCCACATTGAACATTGGGTGTAGGCCAAGGAATGGGAGAATGTTGAGCTTGAAAGCATTGTCTCCCACAACCTTGGTGATAGTGAAAGGTCTGTATCAGAGAGGTCAAAGTTTCTTATGGGCTTTGACATGGAGTTCTTTCTGCAAATTCAACCAAACTTTGTCACCCACCTAAAACATATGTGGTTCCCGATGTTGATCATGTCGTTGTTTGTACTTAGCATTAGATTTCTAAGATGTCATGAACCTTCTAACAGATGTGGTGGATGCATTCAATAAACTTGGTTGCTTTATTAGCATCAGACTATACACGTGTGGAATTTTCATGTGCAGTCACATGAGGCATGGAAACAATCAATCAAACATAACGTTTGAAATCCAAAACCCACTTGAAAGGGATTGTGTCCATTCGAGTTATGCAGAGCTCTGTTATAGTTGTGTTGCACATAAGGAAGGATCTCATCCCAAGTTCGTGGATGATTGGAGTTGTACATATGTAGTATGTGCACTATCATCCTATTGACAACCTTTGTCTCGCCATTAGTCTAGGGATGGAATGCAGCTGACTTGGTGAGCTTTGTGTCCAATAATGACCAAAGGCTCAACTAAAATGTGCTCAAGAACCTACTATCATGATATAATATAATGTTCTGCGGGATCCCAAAATGTACCAACACTCATTCTAAGAAGAGTCTAGCAATGTCCTATGTTGTGATACTCTTCTTGCAGGTCGTCAATATTTCCATCTTAGAAAATCTATCCATAACCAAAAATACACAGTCATTACCATGCTTGGTGGAAGGGAGGCTAGACAGATAATCCATGTAGATAGATTCCTAGTGCTGGATGGGAGTAGGCAGAGGAGTGTACATGCCTTGCCTCTTATTGGTTGGCTTGGCAATGGCACAAGAAGTGCAGGATATAATATATTTTCCAACATCCTGTCGAAGTGTTGGCCAATAAAAATACTTCTATAGTGTCGCCACAATTTTCTCCACACCAAAGTGTCTTGCAACCCCGTTGAAGTCTGCCTCCCAAATCATCTTGGCACACTTGCTTGAAATAACACAAAGGTGACTTAGGTAGCACAATAATGTGTTCTGGAGGTGGAATTCTGGTACTTGTTTTCCATCCACTAGTATCTGGTATGTGGTGGCGAGCTCTGGATCATTTTTGTATAGTTGTGGTCATATGGAGGTCTCATGGCCACAAGAGTTGAGAAGCAACCAGGGGCCAATTAAGGAAATCTGCAACATCATTGGTGTTTCACTTCTTGGACCACTTGTGATGACAATCATTCTACAACTTTACGTGCATCTGTATGAACTAAAGAGGTTGGTGAATTGTATGGATGATTGTCTCCTTCCCTATAATGTGATGTTTCCATTGTCGAAAATATTGCACGGTGGAATACATATCTTTATCGTAGGTGGGGTATTTATGAATTGTACTAGAAAGTGTATCACTGTGGTATGCCACCAGATTCCCTTGTTGGGTGAAAACTACACCAATAACATAGTTAGAGGTGTTTGTCTCAATTTCAAATGGTTGTTGCAGGTCTAACAATGTGAGTACTGGTGCAAAGAAAATGTGGTGCTTCAACTCAACGAATGCCTTTTGTTGGGACTCGGACTAGAAAAACTTTGTTTTTACTCCGCCCTTGGTAACTTTACTCAAAGGTCAAGTGATATGAGAGAATCCCAACACCAACCTTCGATAAAAATTGACAAGGCCCAAAAATATGCAAAGCTCTGTTAGAGTGGTCGGGGCTGGGCAGTCATGAATGACTTGGATCTTATCTGGATCCACATGCATGCTTTTCTCATCAATGATGTAACCCAGATATTGGACATGGCTCATGCCAATGGTGCATTTCTCCAAGTCAGCACATAGTTTGTGTTGGCATAGGGTTTGAAGGACCTCTCAAATGTGTTGCAAGTGCTCTTCCCAAATATTGCTAAAGATGAGGATGTCATCCAGATATACAACCATGAACAAGTTGGTGAATGGCCACAAGATTTCATCCATTAGCCTCATAAAAGTTGTAGGGGAATTTATCAACCCGAAAGGCATGACCAACCACTAAAAAAGGCCCTCCTTGGATTTGAAGGCTGTGTTACATAAATCTGTCTGTTTTATTGGAACTTGGTGATAGCCAGACTTCAAATTGATCTTGTTGAAGTACTCGACCCACTTGAGCTGGTCAAGAAGGTCATTAATATGTGGTATTGGATACATGTTCTTGACAATGATTATGTTTAGTGTCCAATAACAAATGTAGAGTCTTCATGTGCCATCCTTCTTTCATACAAGTATAATCAGGTTCTCACAACGTAAGGAACTTGGTCGGATGTGACCTTTTTGTAGTAGCTCCTAGATCTTCTACTTGATTTCTTCATTTTCCATAATAGAGCGATGATATATCGGCCCATTCGGTAGAGGTGCTGTGGGAGTTAGATTGGTCAAATGCTTGACTTGACAATGCAAAGTTACCCATGTGGATGAGGAAAAGATGTTTGTGTATTCTTCCACGATCTTATCCACATGCTTTGTTGCATGGAGGAACCCTTCCTGGGGGCCATGGAGGTGGCCACGATCTTCCCCATACTTTGAGAGTGAATCAAAATGAAAATAGTGTTAAAAAAAGAAATAGTATGTATGTGTATACTTTAGTAGTCTAATTGATCCAAATTTATGTAGGAATGAAATGAAATACAGACTTAAATAGAAACACAAAGCTACAACAAAAAATGAACTTCAATTAGTTAATAATAAAATACTAAAATTGTTTACATGCAGAATGGAAATAACCTAACTCGAGCGATGGTAGCTTTTCTCTGAGAAGATATGTGATGGTTACATTCCTTCTAGACTGTGTTATAGTGAGGCTCTGAGGCCTCTTTATTATTGACAAATAATGGGAAAACCCTAAACATCCAAAAATCTAATCCTAGGAGATGAAGTGCCAAACTTTTGTATGCCCCATTGGGATTAGTTGGAATGCCAATCTCTCAGGATCGTAATTTGGCCATATGATATTCATTTGGCATGCACGATATCTCGTTAGAAAGATCTGTCCAAGGAAAACACATTTTCCAAGAAATACCATGTAATTATTTGTCAATATTGGCACATTTTTCAAAAAAATCCTGTTTAGGGCCTCAAAACAACTCTGAAAGTTTAGGACTTGAAAAACTACCAAAAATAGTAAATTGTGCTACAATTAAGGAAACCAAAAGAAACAATGTTGGAGGTGCATATGGAATAGGAGGGTGGCCACCAATATCCACCTAGATTAGTCCTCCCCCCTTGGGAATAAATGGTCACCATTGCATTAAGTGCCTCCATGAGATGAGGAAACTTATGTTGAACTTGATCCCTAATGAGCCACTTGCCTTGGTGGAGGAGTTGTACAAATTTGAAAAATCGATAGAGTTGGATCCTCTATTGGCAAGTGTTCTTAATATGTGTTTCCATGATCTGCTCAGTTGTGGCATGTTCCATGCAATTTAGGTTGGGCTTTGTTGGTGCCAACTACTTAGCAAATCTGTTGTGTCCAACAATGGTGGAAAGTATGGCCGAAGGTGGTCCACATTGAACAATGGGTGCAGACTAAGGAATGGGGGAATGATGAGCTCAAAATTGTTGTCTCCCACAACCTTGGTGATGGTGTAAGGCCCATATCAGAGTAGTTGAAGTTTCTGATGGGCTCCGACAAAGCATTCTTTCTGTAGATCCAACCAAACCTTGTTTCCCACCTGAAACTTATGTGGCACTCGATGTTGATCATGTCATTTTTTATAATTGAAATTGGCTTTATCTAAGATATATTGAACCTATTAGCGTATGTGCTAGATTCATTTAATAAACATGGTTACTTTATCAGCCTCAGAATGTACATGTGTAGACTCTTCTTGTGTAGTTGCATGAGGAATGGAAACATCAAGCAGACACAATGGTTGAAATCAAAATGTTATCACCAAAAAATTGATCATCTAGCCTAATTTACTATATGGATCGAAGTACACCATGTAAAGCCAATTTTACCATAATAAAATTGCTTTCACTGTGAGAAATTAGTTAATAAACCACCTTTGTTAAGTAATTTATAGTTAAACCCGTGAAGAATAATTAAATAAATCACTATTTATTTGATTTTCTTCTAGGAATAATTAATTAAACCATTGTTTAATTATTATTCCTTGTCATATTTGACCCAATCATGAAAAATAAATAGATAAATCATTATTTTTCTTATTTTTCTCTAGGAATAATTAATTAATCACTAATTAATTATTATTCTTTGCCAAATTTGACTAAATCCCTTAAGAATAATTAACTAAATCGTTATTTGTTTATTACTCTTCAACTAATTCCTTGAGATGATAAATAAATCATTTATTTATTTACTATTTCTAAATAAAAGTTTAAATACTTTTTCCCTCCTAACCAAATATAATAAAATATTCCAAGTGGTTATTCCCATTCTACCAAATATAATAAAATATTCCAAGTTGTTATTCCAAGAATGGGATCAATAATATTTTATTATTGCTCATTATTCAATGATAACTCGATATTTTGTTATAAATAGAAGGGTTTTCCATTCAGTGTTCACTTTTGATTATTTTCATTGTTGTAACTCTAATTATTTTCATTGTTGCATGCCATATTTTTGTTGGGTTTACACATTATAGAGGAGAGAGACTCTACACAAGCTAAAGACGTTTGAGGATAGCCAAAAACCCATCCCATAGAGGGGGACTGGTAACATCTATTTGTTCCCTCCACAAGTGTTATAATAAAACTATTCTTTGTATATCTGGTTTCCATTAGATGATTGGAGTTATTACTCTTTCTTTTTGTTGTTTAACTATGATTGTGGCATAGATCCAGACTTTGGTAGGTTTTGTTTCTATCAGTTGTTGTAGATCTACAACGTTTAGTAGCCATTTATATTGTTGAGATTGTTTGTCATCTTAAGTGAGTTCTTTTCATACATCTTTGACAAGAAACCACTACAACAAAATTAGTGACTTTGATGGGTTTTATACTTTAGATCTAGAAACCTAGGTGACCTTCAGTTTTCAGCTTAGGGTTTTTTGTTTTTTCAATTCTATTAATGTTTCATAGTTTTTTAAATCTAGATCTAATAAATTTTTTACTTCCACAAGCTTTCTGGTCATTTCGGTAGGTCACACTAACCAGTCATGACAAAGGCGACACTTTTTTTCCGAGATTTTCCGACCGAGATCAAAAGAGCAGAAATCGCACTTTTTGGCCCAAAAAATGCAATCTGGAGGCCAAAATGCACTAAACAACCCAAAAAGTGCGATCCCTATAGAGAAATAGGTCAGTACTTGTGATTTCTAGGTTTTAGGGTTTTTCTCAAATCTGTTTATGGGTTTTGCAAAGAGTTTTCTGTTGGGTTGTCTGAACTTTGTCTTGTACTACTTAGACTTTGATCCAATTTGATTTTCTCATCGAAGTCAAATTTAGCCTCCCTTAGGGCTTCTAGTACACTTCCACCTTTGTAGAGGAGTTGCACTAAGTGAGTAGTTTGAGTTTCTACAACGCTTTCAACCACATTTTCCAAATCTATACCTTTTTGTTTCAGATCTATTAAGATAGGTTGTTTCCATCCATAGTTTCACATTTAAACTTGTTTGGTCATTTTCCTTAGGGTCCCATTGGTTTCCCTAGGTGTTTCAACCATCTCCCTATCTTTTTGCAGCAATCTTCCCCTCTGGTTTTTTGTTGTCGTTGCACCACTTTCTAGCAGTGTAGTGTCACTTGATCCCAATCACACCGACATTTAGATCTTTAGACTGTTTCAATGTATTTTCCATCTATTTAGCCACCAAGCAGTACAGTGTTTGCAAACCCAGTTTGGGTGGGGTTTATTTAATTTTTTTGCTGTTCATTTTCTGTTATTTATTTTAGTTTATTTTTAGCAAGCTTTTTTCTTTTTTACAAACATCGTCTAGGATTAATCAATTAATACACTTGCACACACAAACACTCCTTAAGCGAAGGGCGCTTGGTTTACACCACCAAGACAAGACTTAACATAATAAATTTATCTCCTCATCGAGACAAATATATATTATTGATATCCCTTCACCATTTCCATGTCACGTGTGTCCTACCACTATTGCACCACCAAGGTCTTTGTCATGGAGACTATTAGGCCTTCACCCCCAGTTTCCTCTTGAGCATATTACCCTTCCTCATCTGGTTCGAGTTCATAGCCCTTTGAGTCTCCACACTGACTCTTCTCCTGGTTCATCTAATTTGTCATCTAATTCCAAGCCTCCTTCACCGCATATCGCCACCATGTCTGGACCCACAGCTAGTGTAGGAACCCAACCTGGTGTTGGATCTGGTTCTATCCTAGTGGTCACATCAAGTGAAACAGCCTTAGGAACCATTCTAGAATCCCCCATGCTCCCCTTTATGGTTGGCTTAAGTCTACCGAATTTTAACTAGTTGATAAACGACCCCATACACCATGATGCTGGTTGGCCCTCTATGCCAACTAAGCTTCCCTCAGACATCCCGAAGTTTGAGGGTAATGCTGGTGAGGATCCTACGAACCATGTCTAATCCTTCCACATGTGGTGTTCGTCCAACTCCATAACAGATGAGTACATTCGTCTTCGGCTCTTCCAACACACACTCACTAGAGACGCTGAAAAATGGCATGTAGACCAGCCCTCTGCATCTCATTATGTTTTCACGACGCTTGCTAAAGCGTTCATTTCATATTTCTAGTTACCTCTCCGGTACAACACTAGTACAGAGCTATTGACCACATTTCGTCAGTCCTCTACCACTCTCCTTTCTGACCATGTTGAAGAGTGGCGTTAAAGGAGGAGAGCATGTCATTCCCCACCTTTTGAAAGACCGTGTTAATCTAGATTGATTTCTTAGGAGCCTTTTATCTCCCATTGGAAAAGATGTCGCATCCCATTTTCCTCATACTGAGGAATAAGCTCTCTAAACCACTCTAAGATATGATCTAATTTATGCACAATTCGGTTATATCTATACCATCATTCCGGACCTCCCTCGTCCTAGAAGTGCCAATGCACTGGGGGCATCTCACGCCACCAATGGTATCGTTGGATCCCTTTCACACTCTTCACCATATACTCAGCAAATTTATGGCTACCCATAGGGGGGAACCTGTTCCTCCAACACTTATGCCCCTCCTGCTAGCAACATGTTTCTAGGACCCCAACCCGTCTACCAAACTGTTGCTCCTTCTTATGCACAACCTAGTGCTCCAGCACCTCAAGCATTAGTGTCGCAGCCTCCCATGCATCCTCAGCCCCAGCAGCCACCACCTCCTTAGGGTTAAGTGTTTGCGTAACAAAGTGATACCAATCCCAAAAATTCGAAGAAAAAGAATAAGAGGAAGGGTAACAAGGTTAACTAGGGTAATCAACCTAACACCAACAACCAGCAACAGGGCGGCCAGACCAAGAAGAAAAGGTTATTCATACGACACCATGGTGTACATGTTCATTATACACATGGTCATTATACACATGATTGTCCTCTCTTACCCCAAATGCACCGAATGTGGGAAGGTCAAGAAGCTTCTAGAGGTCAATAATCGCCTCAAAATCCTGCGCCATCTCAACCTGCAGTGCTCACAAATTCTTTCCCTCAGGAAGGATTTGTTGCTACTCAACCCCAGCTAGGTCAAGCAGCCCATCTCCCCCAACCTTCTGGTCTTGGTGACTACCAAATCCTTGTGATGAACTCTGATGAGGTTAACCCCTCCAATATCAACCTACAAACTCGGTTGCGTCAATATGACAAGCTCTCCACTTCGTCAGCTACCGAGTCCAAAACCAAAGTATCTGTTGAGCCTCTTACGACACCAAATGGTCCTTTACAGATCCCTCAACCTAAGTTTGAGGCCATTCCTAAGATCCCAAAGGGACCACTACATTGTAATGCGACTTCAAACAGAGATGCCCATACATACAGTATAGTAGATGACTTGGTGCAATCACCTGTTGCCATGTTGATGCTGGAAGTCCTCCAATCATGCCCATCCCAAAAGAAAGGTCTACTAACTGCCTTGGGTGCAATAGATCCTTCTGACGGTCGCCTAATTGTATTCCTAGTTGATACATCAGAACATCCCCCATTGCCTTCATCTGTTTCTTTCCAAATACCAGTTAGAGTCTATAATGCCATCATCTCCCAATGCATTATTGATGAAGGTGCATCCACCTGTGTGATGTCCGCTGTTGTTTGGAAACAACTTAATTCACCTGAGTTGTCCCCCTCCACCATCACTTTGCGTGCTTGGGATAAACACTCCTCCCAGCCCCTTAGCATGTACCGCAACTGTGCAGTGACCCTTGCGGGCAACATTGTCCATGTCAACATTGAAGTCATTGATGCCCCTTTGGATTACAACATTCTCTTAGGTCGTAGTTACACATATTCCATGTCAATCATCGCATATGTGGTATTCTGCAAGATGTGTTCCCCATGAAGGGAAGATCGTTACCATTGATCAGTTGACTTACTACGAGCTGACATCCATGACTTCCCCTGAGTCCATTATCTCATCAATGTCCAACAAACAGTCTTCAACCCCTACTACCAATGTTTCACCCGAAGTCTATAAAGACTCCTCATTATTGGGTGATTTCCCTGGTCCTCACCCTCCCATCTCAGAGATTAATTATATGAGCGTTTGCATGTTACAAGCGTCATCCTTAAGTTTCTCACAGGTCAACCTCTCTAAGGTTTCTACGTGCACTTCTATCAAACCTCCTTCGACAGAATCCCAGGTCTCAACATTCGTAGATCCTCTATCTACCAGCTCATCATCTCCCATTTCAAATGATGCGTATGTGAACCTTCTTTCTCACGCTGATGCACCAGGTAACATCGTCACATCATGTATTCAGTCTTCCTCCTGTTCACCCATATTCCATTCTGATGAGGACATCATGGAAGCTATGTCTACCCCTGATTACCCTTGGGATGATATGCACCACCGTGCATACTTCCTACCACAGCAGTCCCATGACCAATATGTTGTGGAATCAAAAGACTTCATCCATTGCAAAGTCAATTGGTTTCGAAATCCCATACCCACCCCAGATGCTTTCGAAGAAGGGAACATGGCCAACATCTCTCTTATTATCAAAATCAACACTTCAGATAAACCAGGGGTTGAAGAAAACATTACCTTTGGGGCGCAATGCACCCCAGAAGAAATTGAAGCTTACACAAACCTCTTCAAAGAATTTTATGATGTTTTCACCTGGTCCTATTATGACATGCCTAGACTTGATCCCGCCATTGTTAAACACCATATCGACACATGGCTTGATGCCACTCCTATCCTACAGAAGTTGAGACCCATCCACCCTTCTCGACGTGAGGCCATAAAAACTGAAATCGACAAGCTCAACCTGGCTGATTTCATCTATCCTATTGAGCATACCACATGGGTATCCAACCCGGTTCCTATTCTCAAGAAGCAAGGCACCATTAATTTTTGCACAGATTTTCATGATCTGAACAAATCTTTTCCCAAAGACAACTTTCTCACACCCTTTATTGACCATATCATTGATGAGTGTGCGGGTCACGAGGTTCTATCCTTTATGGATGGATTCTTTGAGTACAACTAGATCAATATCTATCATGTCGATCAGTTAAAGACAACGTTCATTAGTTCGTCGGGAACCTTTGCATATCAGGTCATGCCATTCGGCTTAAAAAATGTTGGAGCCACATTTTAGCGGGCCATTTCAGATTGCTTTCATGACTTGGCGCGCCTTATCCTTTCTTACCTTGACGATCTCACTGCGCGTTCTAGGTCTCGGGCGCAACATATTCATGATTTGTGCACCATTTTCCCCGATGTCGCAAGTATTACATTCGTCTTAATCCGTTGAAATGTGCCTTTTGTGTTCCGGTCAGCCGTCTGTTAGGCTTCATTGTGTCAAAAGACGGTATCACCCTTGACCCCTTAAAAGTTCAATCCATTCTTGAACTACCACCTCCTCGTACCTTGCACCAGTTACAAAGCCTTCAAGGAAAAGCTAACTTCCTTCGCAGGTTCATGCCTAACTATACGACCACCGCGCATGGGTTTCTCAAACTCCTTCGCTCCACCATTCCATTTGTTTTGGATGACAATGCTCAACAGTCCTTTGATGCCCTGAAACATGTTCTCACTTCCGCACCCTTGATCAGTCCCCTTGACTTCACCAAGGACTTCATCTTGTACATCTCATCTTCCGCCCATTCAGTCATTGGGATCCTTATACAAGAAGATGAGGATCGAAATGAGCATGTTATCTATTATGTCAGTAAGAACTTAGTAGGTCCCCCTGTGAACTACTCCCATGAAGAGAAGTTAGCATTGGCTGTCGTGTTCTCCGTCCAAAAGCTCTATCACTATATCCTCATGCATGCCACTAGGGTCGTAACAAACTCCAACCCCATGACCTTCCTATTGAGTCGATGGATCATCAATGGGAAGTATGCATGTTGGATCATAATCCTCCAAGAATTCGATCTCGAGTTTGTTATGCTTAAGAGTAAGAAAGTTTTGGCCCTCACTCAACTCATTTCTGAATTACCCACTAGTGCATGTGATCTCTTGATTAATGACAAGCTCCTGGATGAACACTTGTTTGCCATCACTTCAAAGGATCCTTGGTATGGAGATATTATCACATATTTGTGAACCTAAAAATTATCTCCCCATATTACCTGTGATGATCAATGATGGATTCAATACCAGGCCCCTCGCTACCTCCTCATCGATGACAACCTCTATCGTCACGGTGTGGATCTATCCTTCGTTGTTGTCTCACCCATCTTGAAGCAGAGCAAGTGCTAAATGCATGTCATAGTGCTGTTTATGGTGGTCACCTCTCTAGTATGGCTACTACCCAAAAATTCATGAGCGTTGGTTACTTTTGGCCTTCTCTCTTCAGCGATTGCATTGAGGCAGTCAAACACTGCCCCAATTGTCAACATTTTTCCCCAAAGGCAAGAGCCCCACCGGCTCCCCTCCATCCTGTCATCGCTACTGGTCCTTTCTATAAATGGGTCATTGACTTTATGGAGTGTCAACCATCATCTGTTAATAACCATAAGTATATTATCGTGGCGGTCGATTATTTTACCAAATGGGCTGAGGCCATGCCAACGTTCAATAACACAGCGGTTATCGCAACCCTTTTATTTTTTAACCATGTTATCGCTCGATTCGGGGTTTCGAAACAATTTGTTTCTAACCATGGCTGAAATTTTCAAAATGAGGTATGGCATGAACTATCCTCACTGTTGGGCTTCCAGCATCAGTATTCATTGTCTTATTACCCCCAAGGTAATGGACAAGTTGAAGCAGTCAACAAGATTCTCAAGACAATGCTTCAGCGAGCGGTGAATAAGCATAAGACCAACTGACACCTTATTCTCTTCCCAACTTTGTGGGCCTATAGAACTTCTATTAAAACCGCCATCGGGTTTATTCCTTTCCACCTTGTCTTTGGCGAGGAGTCAATCTTACCAATCGAGTGTGAGATCCCTTCCCTCCACCTAGCTGTCGAACTTCTCCCTAACACCCAACCATTAGAACAAAGACTTGTCATGCTCAAATGCACCTTTGAAGACCGTCGTGTTGCTTTGAAAACCATCGAAGCAGCCAAAAAGTGCACCAAAGCTCAATATGACTGAAAAGTCAACCCTTGTGCCTTTCACGATGGTGATCTTGTTCTAGTGTATGACCAGGCCATTGTACCTTTGGGCATGGGAAGTTCAAATCATTATGGCTAGGACCTTACATCATTTGTAAGGACTTAGGTAAGGGGAAATATCTCCTAGAAGATTTTGAAGGCAAACTCCTTCCCAATCCTTGTAATGCACTCTACCTCAAGAAATTTTACCAATAGCATTTCCCATTGATTGGTGCGTATTTATTTCTGTCATACATTTAGGTAGGTTGCATCACTTCATTCAATTATTTGACACTTCAATTCGTCGCCTATCAAAATCAAATTTCATCATAAAGCGACACTTGTATTTTTAGTTTCACCTCCTCTTAATACTTATCATACCATATTTTAACTTTCGTCATGAGTAACCATCTTTTACTCGTGTTTTCGTGGTCCCCACTGGGCCTACTCTATGTGGCAACGACATCGAGTCTCCCTTGTTTAGAGCATCCACGATGAGTCACCCTTGCATTCGTGGAGTCTATTTCATGTCCCATCATATCATGTCACATATTCCATCCATATTTGCATATCATTCATCCTATGTCGCCCATTTTTGGCCTCCAGTCATATTGTCCCCATCCCCTCCAGAGTTGTGTCAGTTGCTACCAAGTCAACCATGCACTTTATGCTCTAACAAGGGTAGTCATCTGTTTGTCCCTCAGTCCCACTTTTCCCCATTATCCCTAGTGTCAGTACATCAGTCACATTACTATTTTCCCTCATGCTTTAGTTGAGGATCCTCATTGCCTCATCTATCACAAGCCCTATTCTGTCGACATCAGCTCATTTATTCCAGAAGAATGGCCTAGAGGGTAGTGTATCTCGGTTCCAGCTTCCATTCTTGTTTGGCACTTTAGATTGAGCAGAGGGTCTCATTATTGCCCTTTGACTTGGTCATTTCATGTTCATGATCCATACACTTGATGGTCCAGTGATGCAGCAGATTGTACCAGTGATTCTCGGGTGTGTGTGAGATGTTTTAGACCTCATGAGGGGGTGGCCCTTCAGGTATCCCCCCACATGCCCGGATGCATACCTACTATGCTATAACCTCAGATGCAGTTCCGCAGATTTGATGGGTTTGGTTCCTACCAATCACAGTGTTCATAGCATGCACGTCTCCTCTAGATGATCCATTCAGTTTTGCAGAGCCCTTCCTTGTTCAACAGGGCTTCTCTAGTTGTTCTACCCTCCCTCCCACCCATTTTTTGAGGGAAGGGGCTTTTATCTCATGTACTCAGATATTATTGTATTTAGTCATGGCTCATGTTTTTCCAGGTGCATTATGTATATGGGACACATTGTATTATTTTCTGGCTCTGTTATGCCAGCATGTCATGTACCATTCAGCATGTACTTCATTGCTTAGTTTTATATTTCTAGCGAACCGTTATTTTTGTACTAACTTATCTTGGCAGGTATGGGTATGCCTCCCCCACCTCAGTGAGGTCCGTTACCACAACATAAAAGGAGATTTGCATTAGTCTCACCCCCTCTATCCTTATCCTCTTTCAAATTCAGCTTCATTGCTCTCTCTCTCTCTCTCTCTCTCTCTCTCTCTCTCTCTAACTCCCCTGTGTTGTCTAGTGATTGTGTCTTTACAACATACTTCGATCATACATTTTTCTCCTAACACTCATACTTTGGGTGGCAATCTGTTATCACCAAAAAATTGATCATCTAGCCTAATTTACTAGATGGATCAAAGTAAACCATGTAAAGCCAATTTTACCATAATAAAATTGCTTTCAATGTGAGAAATTACTTAATAAACCACCTTTGTTAAGTAATTTGTAGTTAAACCCATGAAGAATAATTAAATAAATCACTATTTATTTGATTTTCATCTAGGAATAATTAATTAAACCATTGTTCAATTAGTATTCCTTCATATTTGACCCAACAATGAAAAATAAACAGATAAATCATTATTTATCTTATTTTTCTCTAAGAATAATTAATTAATCACTAATTAATTATTATTCTTTACCAAATTTGACTAAACCCCTTAAGAATAATTAAATACATCATTATTTGTTTATTATTCTTCAACTAATCCCTTGAGGTGATAAATAAATCATTTATTTATTTATTATTTCTAAATAAAAGTTTAAATACTTTTTCCCTCCTAACCAAATATAATAAAATATTCCAAGTGGTTATTCCAAGAATGGGATCAATGCTATTTTATTATTGCTCATTATTCGAGGATAACAAAATATTTTGTTATAAATAGAGGGTTTTCCATTCATTATTCACTTTTGATTATTTTCATTGTTGCACTCACTGTTGTAACTCTGATTATTTTCATTGTCGCACACCATATTTTTGTTAAGTTTACACATTATAGAGAAGACAGACTCTACACAAGTTGAAGACGTTTGAGGATAGCCAAGAACCCATCCTATAGAGGGGGACTGGTAACATTTATTTGTTCCCTTCACAGGTGTTATAATATACACTATTCTTTGTATATTTTATTTCCATTAGACGATTGGAGTTATTACTCTTTCTTTTTGTTGTTTAACTATGATTGTGGCATAGATCCAGACGTTGGTAGGTTTTGTTTCTATCAGTTGTTGCAGATCTATAATGTTTAGGAGTCATTTATATTGTTGAGATTGTTTCTCATCCACAATCTTATGTGGGTTATTTTCGTACATCTTTGAGAAGAAAACACTACAACACAAAAACCCACTTGAAAGGGAATACAACCAATCGAGTTATGGAGAGCTATATTATATATATATTGCACATAGGGAAAGGTCTCATCCCAAGTTCTCGGATGCTTGCAGTTATACATGCGTAGTATGTGCACCATCATTATATTGACGACCTTTGTCTTTCCATTAGTGTGGGGATAGAATGCAGTCAACTTGGTGACCTTGGTGTCCAATAATGACCAAAGGCTTGACCAAAATGTTCTCAAGAAATTCTTATCTCAATTTGTTATAATGGTTTGTGGGATTCCAAAATGTACCCACACTTGTTCAAAGAAGAGTTTTGTAGTGTCCTCTATTTTGATACTCTTCTTGTAGGCCGCCAATATAGTCATCTTAGAAAATCTCTCAACAACCACAAATACACAATCATTATTGTGCTTGGTGGAAGGGAGGATAGACAGATAGTCCATGGAGATGGATTCCCAAGGCTAGTGGGAAGTAGGCATAGGAGTGTACATGCCTTACCTCTTGATGATTGGCTTGGTGATGGCACAAGAAGTGTAGGATCTAATATATTTTCCAACATCATGTCAAAGTTTTGGCCAATAGAAATAATTTTGTAGTACTGCCATAGTCTTCTCCACACCAAAATGTCTTGAGACCCAATTGTAGTGTGCCTCCCAAATTTGCTTGGCAGCTCACTTGAAGGAACACAAAGGTGGCCCAGGTAGCATAATAATTGGATCTACAGGTGGAATTCTGGTACTTTCTTTCCATCCCCTATAATTTGGTGTGTGGCGGTGAACTCTGAATCATTTTTGTATAGTTGCGGCCATATTCCAGAGGTCTCGTGGCCACAAGAGTTGAGAACAGTGGTCAGTGCTGCAACTAGAGGTCGACTGAGGCAATCTACAACATGATTAGTGCTTCCATTCTTGTATCTAATGTTCAAATGGTATTTTTTCATATATATGGACCACTTCTGATGGAAATCATTCTGAAACTTCCCTTGTGCCATTATGAACTGAAGAGGTCAGTGATCTATGTGGATGATCATCTCCTTCCATGGAATGTAATGTTTCCATTGTCATCAAGCATGCTCAATGGAATGCATCTCTTTATCATAGGTGGGGTATTTCTAAATTGTATCCAAAAGGGTCTCACTATGATAGGCCACCTGATGCCCTTGTTGGGTGAGAACTGCACCAATAGCCTAACTGGAGGCATTTGTCTCAATTTCAAAGTGTTTTTGCAAGTCTTGCAACGTGATTACTTGTGTAGAGCGAAGGCGATACTTCAACTCAACAAACACCTACTTTTGGGACTTGGACCAATAAAATTTTTATTTCTTAGGGCTGGGAAATCATGAATGACTTAGATCCTATCCAAATCCACATGCATGCCTTTCTCATCAATGATGTAATCCATATATTGGACCGGGCTCATACCAAAGGTGAATTTCTCCAAGTTGGCACATATTTTATGTTGTCACGGGGTTTGAAGGACCTATCAAATGTGTTACAAGTTCTCTTATAAACTCTTGCTGAAGATGAGGATGTCATACATATATACAACCATGAACGAGTTGGTGAAGGGACATAAGATGTCATCCATCATCCTCATAAAAGTTGCAGGGGCATTTTTCAACCTGAAAGGCATGACCAACTACTCAAAAAGGCCCTCCTTGGATTTTAAGGCGGTCTTCTATACATCCATGGGTTTTATTGGAACCTGGTGATAACCAGACTTCAAGTCGACCTTGTTGATGTACTTTTCTCCCTTGAGTTGGTCAAGAAGGTCATAAATCCAAGGGATTGGATACCTGTTCCTGACAGTTATTTTGTTTATTTTTCGATAATCAATGCAGAGTCTCCAGGTGACATCCTTCATCTATACAAGTATAATCGAGTTCCCACAAGGCGAGGAACTTGGTTAGATGTGCCCTTTTTTCAGCATCTCTTAGATCTGCTACTTCATTTCTTCATTTTCCAAAATAGAGCGACATTATATTAGCCCATTGGGTAGTGGTGCTCCAAGAGTCAGATCGATTGAATGCTTGACCTAACAATACAAAGATACCCCTATGGGTGAGGATAATAATTTGTCCTTGTATTCTTCCATGACCTTATCCACCTTATTTTTCTACGTGGAAGAAACCATCCTGGGGGCCATGAATGTGGCCACAATATTTCCTCTACTTTGAGAGTAAATCCGAAAAAAATAAATAAATAGAAAATAAAAATAAATAAATAATAATAATAATAATAATAAAATAATAAAAATAATAATAACAATAATAATAATAATAATAATAATAAATAAATAAATACATAAATCCTCAGTTTGGTAGATAATCTTACCGCATTTCTTAGCATAGATCAAAGAGATGGTGGTAGGAAAGGCTACCTCTAGTATCTTATATAGCTTACTTCCCAATTTAATAATAACAATACGAGGCCTAAACTGATACAAAACATGACAGTTCCACAAGTATGTTTGGCCAACTAACACATCACATACTTCAAGAGGAAAACATCACACAATACATCATTCGTGAAGGGCTTGATGTTGTAAGGAAGGTGACACTACTGGCTGACACAAAGATATCTTCCTTAGTGGAGCCACCTGATGGTGTATGGTTGCAGGTGTGGTATAGTCGGTAGGCCCAACTTCTTAGCGACCTCTACTGAGATGAGATTCTTTTAGCTCCCACTATCAACAATGAACTGTAGTGAAGATCCCTTCACCCACATCTGTGAGTGGAAGAGACACTCCCCTTCCTCTAGATCTTTGGCTCAATCTTCTGGATCTTGGTGGTGGAAACAGTGGAATTGAGCCCCACAATCGATAATATGCTTCCATTTTTCATTCCACTTGTCGGGTTCTAAATCAGATTCAAAACATGCATCTGACTCTGAAGCCTTCACCTAAGCCACCAGTGACTTCTTGGCACGACACTCACTTGTGTTGTGAGTGGGGCTCTTATGAAATTCTCATTACTTTCCTATGTCCTTCTTTGTCTTCGTGTTGCTATTCTTTGCTTGCGGCTTTGATGGGTTGCCTTAGGTCACCCCACCTTGGCTGTGTCCTTTATTCTGTAGTTTGGGGGTGCCTTTTCCTTGCTTTGGATTCACAGATCCAAATTCTTGCTTCGTCTATTTAAATTTTTGCTTGATCTTGACAACGTATTAGTATGTGGTGCTAAGAGAGGAGATGTCTAAGAAACCCATCTTGTCCTTAATATATTTGTGTAGACAGCTGTAGTACTTGAGTACTAGATTCCCCTCAAAATACTTGATACCCAACCTTGTGGAAAGGGTATCAGAAATATTTGAGAACTCCAACACATCTTGGTCCCTTCCTTGCCACAGTGTGGTCCATTTTATGTACTTATCTTCATAGCTCCCCATAGGGTAATATTTTTCCTTGATGACATCTAAGAAAGAATTCCAGGTGGGTGTTGCTAAAAATAGTGATGGTTCCTTCTTGTCCCTTTGCTCACCATATATTTTCCACCAATCCTTAGCATGGCAAGTGCCTTTGAGGAGTACAAAAGTAATATTTTCCTTATTGGAAAAATCATGAACCAAAAAATATCCTTCCATCAGATTTAACCATTTATCTATGGAATCTACATCTATTTGTGCTTCAAATATAGGAACATCAAAGTTAAATTGCGCCTTAAAGGGGGTGGCACCTCCGAGGTGGCTTCCAAATGAAGATGATTCACCCACTGATACCCGCCAAAAGATTTGGGAAAAGTTACCCATCATCTTGTTCCTTTGTTGCTCGAGGGCTTCTTCGAGAAATATTTTGAAAGGATCTCCTCCTCCCTCGTATTTATTTTCTTCTATTATGAGAGGCCTTCCGGTTCGACGAGGTTGGTATTGCAAGGGTTCAACCAATTAAAGTTATAATCCTTATACCCTAACCTCATTGGGGTCATGCCCAGAAAACAAGAAAGAGAAGACTGCCCTAATACCACTGGTCGAGATTTATGCAAGAATGAAATGAAATACAAAATTAAAAAAAAAACATATATCTACAACGAAAACTAAACTTCAATTCATTAATAATAAAATGATCAAACGATTTACATGCATAATCGAAATAAACTAGCTCAAGTGATGTTATATTATCTTTGAGAAGAGATTTGAGGGTTACATACCTTATTAATTGTGTTATAATGAGGCTCTGAGGATTTTTTATTATTGAGAAACAATGGGAAAACCCTAAATATCCAAAAACCTAACCCTAGGAGATGAAGCACCAAAATTTTATAGGCCCCATTGGAATTAGTTGGAACACCGACTTCCTGGGTTTCTAATTCGTCCATATGATCTTCATTTGGTGAGCATGATACCTCATTAGAAAGATCTATCTGAGGATAACAAATTTTCCAAGAAACCCCATGCCCATGGAATATGAGCTTAGAACGTATTTCAAAAAAAGCATCATTTAGGAGCTCAAAATGGATCTAGAAATTTAGGACCCAAAAAACTTCCATAAATAATAAATTGTGCTACAATTAAGGAAATTAAAAGAAACAATGTTGGGGGTCCAGGTGTAACACCCCCTCCCAAGTCTACCCAATGTAACCATGCCAACGGGGGTAAACATGAGAAGAGAGGCTATTATGATCCAATTCGACATCCTATGTCACCTTAAGGAAGTGGAATTGATGGAACATCACATACAGTCATCCAACATCATCAACAGGCCCCTCAGGAGACAAGTTAGCCACCTAGATAGCCTGTCTCTGAGTCCCACTGCTATTATACATCTCTTAGGCCTTAGCCACTCTCATGCTATGGGAAATGGAGTGACCAACAACATAAAGTCGCTCTCACAGGCTTGCCTACCAGTGACTATGGTCCAGAATTTCTAGTTTTGTGCCAGCGACCCCGGGATTTAAGCCACTTTTCTAGCCCATAATCCTGGCCTCTACCCAGAACTTGTTGTAACTTTTAGAAATCATTAAAAACATGATAACCATGCTAATCAATCAAAAATCACCCTCAGGACTAGGCTTGAGCATCCCTAGCCAGGACTGACATTCTGTCAAACACTTGGCATCAGTACAACCTACCAGTCTAAGGTACAAGACAGAGCATAAATGACTGAAACAACTTATGAAACATCATCAAAAGGATCACCTCCTTCTCCATTGAACTACTAGATCATCAATTAGGTCTTTCATCCATACATTTAACAGTTACAAGTAAATACATGAAATAACCATGACATATACCAATCACGCAACCATGCTTATAACCAACATTAAACCACATAAACATCAGAGATATGATAGCCATTAAATCCACATATAAATCAGTGCAAAATTAAGAGAACTTAGCTTTTATTAATCATATACAAATCCGACTAGGTTTAGGACTTCCACGTACCACCTGACCATAGACATGGCTAAACAAAATCTCTCTTTCATCCAATCACCCTCGTGCCATATACCAAGCATGAATGTGGGGTCTCATAGAACAACCAAGGGAATCTAGAGGTTAAACCACCTCCACGCTCATCCAACCATAATCAAACCAAAACCGGTGCTCCAATCACAACTGAATAGAACTTGGAATGCCATCCAGAATCCATCACTATCCTTGAGGAATTTTCTATCTCCTTGTCTCTCATGCTTTACCGCAATCCAAACCCAAATCATTGAGCCCTAAACTGAGATTTCTCCCTCAATCTTTATCGTGTATCCCATCAAAACCAGTCAAGGGATTCCTAGGCCTTTGGGAATGAACCTTGAGACCACCTCCACCCTGGATTCTTAAATCCATCCAGCAATTCCAAAGTTCCAAAACCGAAATAAACATCTCAACATACCATGGCATCCAGAAAAAGGCTAGGCTAGGTTGAAAACCACTGTCATAACCCAGCAAAACCATGCCACCGAAAACAAGAAAACCATACACAAACATCCAAAGCCATGCATGTCCAAACCATCTAGGAAACCACACATGCAAAAGGTTACCTGCAAGTATTGCTGTTGAAGTTGCTTGACCCCACTTTTCTTTCCTTGTTCCTTGCTTTATTTTCCTTTACTTTCCTCGCCTTCCCTTTCCTTTGCTCCAAACTAGAGTGCTCCAAGAAAACTATAAGTGACTAAGAGAGTGAGAGAGAGAGAATACTGAGAGAGATTCAAACTTGAACTTGACAAAAGGTTAAACTAACAAAAGCGATGAACTGGTCTTTAGAAGCTTTTTTATGCACGAGGCCTCTAATTTCTTCATTTCCATTATATTCCTTCAATTTTCTCCGCACATGCAACCTATGACCTTTACCTTCTTTTTCTCCTAGTTCCCTTTATTTTCATAAATAAATTCCTTTTCCTTAACCTTCGCCAATTTTCCTTAGCCCAAACACACATCCAGTGATGCCCACTATGATATATTTGCCCAGCATTCAGCTTGGAATAAGTGTCCCTTAACAGTGGTATTTTTTGCCTTTATTAACTTTTATTACATGAAATTTTCACCAGCGTTGTTACATATCCCTACCCCTTGGTGGAACACCATCCTCGATTTTAAACCACACCAAGACCTCAGCAAAACCACTGAAAAGAAAACATACTGCCTATGGAGCTTTATAATTTAGCTCATTGCAGTATTTACAATGAAGAACCTACTCAAAAGCAAAACATCATGACAAGATAATAATCATACTACTTATTGGAGCTTTATAAATTATCTCATGGTAGTATCTACATTCATATACATATACATATACAAATATCAAAACATTAGGAAAACATATGCCAAACATAAACCAACATCAAACTGAAACTAATTTTCCTCAACTGGCAAACAATGAAGGATATATGGCCTGCATCTGATCTGTCATCTCCCATGTAGCTTCTTCATGCCCAAAGTGCTTCCACTGCACTTTAACTTGCTCTATGGCTCTATTTCTTAGCATGAGATGTTTTCACTGCAATATGACTGAGGCTCCAGCTGGAACTCTCCTTCTTCCTCCACCTGTAATATAGACCAACCAATAACATGATCAAGATCCTTTATATACTTCTTAAGCAATGAAATACAGAAAACATCATGGACTTTCACTGTTGGAGGCAGTGCAAGTCAATATGCCACTGGTCCAATCCTCTCAAGGATCACAAAAGGCCTGCAATATCATGGTGCCAACTTGACACATGAACCAATCCTCAAAGAGATTTTCTTGGGCTTGATGTGCAAATACACATTCTCCCCAACATGAGACTCTTTGAACACCATGTGTTGATCCTGCGCTACCTTTAGATTCTTCTTTATAACCTACATTTCATGCTCCATGTCCACCAACATATTCGGTCCAATAAGTACCTTGTTCACTACATCACTCTAACTGATGGGAGTGTTACAACTCTGCCCATACAATGCCTTGAAAGGACTCATCCTCAATGACTCATGATAACCATTGTTGTATGCGAAATCAACCAATGGTAGATACTCTTTCCATTTCTTCTGCTGGTGCATCACGTACATCCTCAGCATATCTTCCAAGATCCTATTGACCCTCTGTCTGACCATTTGTCTGCGAATGATAAGTTGTGTTGAAGGCAAACTTTGTACCCAAGCATACAAATAGCTCCTTCCAAAACATGGAAGTGAACTTTGCATCCCTGTTTGACACAATCTTCTTTGGAACACCATGTAGTCTTACTATCTCTCTGATGAACACCTGTGTTACCTCACTAGCTGAATATCTAGTCTTTACTGGAATGAAGTGAGCTACCTTGCTCAATCTGTCAACCACGACCATAATAGAATCATGTTGTTTCACTATCCTCGGAAGACCTATAATGAAATCCATGGAATGACCTCCCATTTCCATTCTGGAATCGCTATAGGCCGTAGTAGACCACCTGGATGCTTGCACTCTGCCTTTACCTATTGACAATATAAACATATAGCCACGAACTCAGCCACTTATTTCTTTAGATTCGGCTAATAATATAACTTGATTACCTTCGTCAATGTCTTCTGATATCCTAGATCATCGGAATATAGTTTCACATGAAACTCCCTCAAGATAAGCTTCTTGAGCTCACTGCAATTCGATACATAGATCCTGTCTCGAAACCTCACCAAGCCATCTGCTATGAGATGATAGTCTGCATCCTGACCCCTTGTGCCTGTACCTACACCTATACCTGTACCTATACATGTACTTGCACGTGTACCTGTACCTGTACATGTGCTCTATTGTAACCTATGCATGATCTCCATGTGTTTGTCATTTCGTTGACGTGCCTGCAAAATACTATCCTATAACTTTGTCCCATAAGAGCTTATAGCTGCTATATGATTTACCTATACCTTCCTGCTAAGAGCATCTACAACCCGGTTCTCCTTCCCTTTGATGTATCTGATCTCAAAGTCAAACTCACTAAGGGTGGCAAACCATCTAGCTTGCCTGGCATTTAGATTCGGCTAGTCAAACAAATACCTCAACCCACTATGATTGCTCATCAATGTGAACCTCCTACCCAGGAGATAATGTCTCCACATCTTCAATGCATGTATAATAATTGCTAGCGCAAGATCATGCGTCGGATAGTTCTTCTCATACTCATTCAGTTTTTGTGACTCATAGCACACTACATGTCTTTATTAAATGAGAACTCCACCAAGTTTGCAAGCATATGTACACCCAAAAAAATCATGGTCTAGATCCGCAATATTTAACACTGGTGCATGTGTCAACAATTGCTTAAGATGCTCAAAAACTATCTTCACATTTCATTGTCCATTCAAACTTCTTAACTTTCTGCTGCAATGATGTGATAGGATATGCAATGCATGAGAAGTTCTTGATGAACCTCCTATAGTAACTTGCCAATCCCATAAATGATCTCACCTCATCTACAATCTTTGGAGCTGCCCATTCCATGATGGCCCTTATCTTTTTCGGATCTACTATTATGGCTTCCTTGGAGACAACATGTCCCAAGTAATGTACCTTAGTCTGAAAGAGGCTACACTTGCTAAGTTTATCATACAACTGATGCTCTATTAGCAATCTCAACACTGCTTCTAAATGTTCGGCATTTTCCTCCTCATTCTTAGAATATACTAGTATGTCATCAATGAATACAATAACAAACTTGTCCAAATAAGGATGCACCACATTATTCATAAAACACATGAATGTAGCTCAAGAATTAGTCAAATCAAATGGAACAACAACAGACTTATAATGGCCATACCTTGTCCAAGACGTAGTCTTAAAGATATCCTCTTCCTTGATGTGCACCTGATGGTATCTCGATCTCAAGTCGATCTTAGAGAATAGTGTTGCTCCATTTAGCTAATCAAACAAATCATCAATCCTAGACAAACGGTACATGTTCTTGATCGTTACTTTGTCCAGCTACCTGAAATCAATGCACAATCTAATAGTACCATATTTCTTCTTTACAAACAACACTGGTGCACCCCAAGGTGATACACTAGGTATGATGTATTGATCCAGGTGGCTCCAGACACATGCAAAAGTCCAAGAGGACTCAGAAAGGGTCAAAATTCAAAGTGGTCAAAACACTCCCAAAGCAGTACCAGATCGAAGTGCTCATCGCCTTGATTCCAACGGTGTGAATGACACTCAAATCCGAGCTCGTATGAGGGAGATAGAGCTAGTCAAATTTCAGGGTTGACTTTGCCAAGTGGTAGGGTTAATGGACCTACAAATTGCACCGACAATGGTCATTAGAATCTGGTCACCGACGGTGGGCGAAATTGTTGCCTCTTTAATTCACCTAATAACATCTACGTTCAAGAATTTTCAAAAAAAAGGCTTACGGTTATGAATTTTCAAAAAAAAGGTTGACAGTTATATGTATGGGGGTGTGGGCCACCAACACCGCCACCCATATTAACATAACATACATTATTTATAGGCCGGCAGGAATTAAGCCCGCCCAACCATGTGGTCGGCCCACTCCACAGGCAGCCTAACCCAAAACACATCAATGCAACAACCCATTTAATACACCAACACATGAAAACCGCGCCATTCCAAAATAAATTAACCATTGTTTAAAATAATAAAACGTGCCAAAAATTAATGCACCATAAAATCAAACACCGTGTATTTTTGGAGGGGTCAGGATTTGATCCCCCTCCCTCCCACCTCGTCGCCTCTGCCTTAACCAACTCGCCCAAATATATTTTTTGTTCATTTCATTTCACACAGTGGAAAAAAGGGGAATGAAGAGAGGAACCGAGAACAAAGTTTTGAGCAGTGGAACCATGACACAGTTCCAGTAGGCAAAATGATGGCACGCTTTTCGAGACAAAATTTTGCAGAGAATCTTAAAATGCCAAAAAGATTCCTTAAGAGGTAAAAATTATTTTTATCAAAATGTAATCAAGTTTACAGTTATTTTTCTTAGATTTTAATAGGGAATGCAATGGAGGGGTTGGATTCACCTTTTGAGTGGCAGATTTGCAGATTCCCAGCGAAGGAGAATCTTCAAGAATCTTGAGGGAATCTTCCAGATTCCTTGGACGCTGAATTTTCCCAGATTCATAATGCAACCAACTTTATACTCATTCTTCTCAGAATTTCACAAGGATCTCAATGGCATTATTAGTTTGTTGATTTGAGTAGCAGATATTCAGATGACCCGAAGAAGGGAATCTTTGAGGAATCTGGGGGGAATCTAAAAGATTCCTGCAGCCCCAGATTTTCACTTTGTCAGAATTTAGAAATTTGACAGTTGATTTTATACTATTCAACGCCGTAAATCGGATGGTGTGATTAGATTTTCCATTTGATCATTCCATTTTTCGGCCACTTTTCAAAGTGGAATGCAGGTGTCAGCGTTCAATGTGCGAGCAGTCATTTCCATGAGATTCGACGCCATGAGATTCATGGTGCGGCTAGATCTAGCCATTTATCATCCTCTTCTTCAGATAACTCATTGATGTGAGGTATATGCAATATGATCATGTACTTCTTTATCTCTTTGCTTGAGATGCATTATGTTGTATAGATCCCTGTTTGATGTTTGATGTGGGATCTTGTTTTGTTCTTGATGTGAGATGTACTTATTGTCATGTTTTGATTGAGATCCCTTTGTCACCATGTTGATGGGATACTCATGTGTCGCCATGTATGTTTGAATTGAGATCCCTTTGATGCCATGTTGGCGGGATGCTCATTATTAACATACGTGAAATTATGTCATGCTGATAGGAGTCCTTTTTTGAATGAAAGTTCCTGTAGCAGAACTGTTGGGTTGTGTTATATGCTTTCCATGACTAGCCCACATAGTTAACTGGAGGGGTGGAGTCACAGGGGGTTTGAGGGGTGCAGGTAACCCCCCTCTATGGGGTCCGAGGCAGCACCCCAGGAAATTTTGTTTTTTGGACCCTATATTAGGTTGGGTGGACATACCTATGGTTTTGTGCATATTTTTCGCACATGGTTTTGGACGCGATGGTTTTCATTCCATGGTTTTAGGCACGATGGTTTTTGGTCCATGGTATTGGATGCTTCGGCATGTATAAATATGTATTGTAACATTGAAAGGAACATAATGAAAAATCAAGCTGGTAGTCCCAGTTTTGGGATTCAGGGGAAAATCTCTATGTATATGTGCTTTATGTGTTATGCTCTCGCATTGTTTATTTTCTTTGTTTTAGAATTAGTATGTAGGTAATTTCTATATGGGGTTAAAACCTACATTTGGTATTAGAGCTGTTTTGGCTTCAAGGAGACGCCTTTATTGCTGAGGGGTTTCACTCGAGCCTATGGTAGACCCTGTTCAGTGGGAGATTTGTGAGATCGATATTGGTGGTGAAAGAAGATAGCGAGCAGTGGAAAGCTAGAGATCGAGAAATTTAATGGTCAGAGTTTTGAGTTGTGGAAACTCAAGATGGAGGATTTGTTGGTGGATAAAGATCAGTGGATCGTGGTAGATCCAGGTACTGAACCAATGGGAGTGTCCGATGAAGAATGGAAGAAGTTAGATCGGAAGGCAAAGAGCACAATACGATTGTGTGTCTTAGATTCAGTATTGATGAATGTATTAGGGGAAGCTACGACAAAGGCTTTGTGGGACAAGTTAGGGACTTTGTACCAATCTAAGTCTCTGGTGAATAAACTGTTCCTACGGAAAAAGTTGTATAACCTGAGGATGAAAGATGGAGACTCGGTGACAGAGCATCTGAACACATTTAATACTGTGGTAAGTCAGTTATTATCTATTGATATTAAAATTTCAGATGAAGATAAGTGCATCAGTTTGTTGTGTTCTCTACCAGATTCGTGGGATAGTCTGGTTATTGCAATAGGTAGCAATACAAGTACCTTGCAGTTTGATGAGATAGTCTCATCCTTGCTGACAGAGGAGATGAGACGAAAAAATATGGCGAGCCAGAATGGTGATGCCTTGTATGTACGAGGACGGTCCCAGAACATAAACAAAAATAAGTCATTGAGTGGGAGATCTAAATCTAGAGGGAGATCTAAATCTCCAGGAAAACCTATAAAGGTGGTGTGCTGGAAATGTGGAAAGGAAGGGCACTACAAAAAGGACTGTAAATCTAAAGCTCCTGATAAAGGAAAGGGATCTGATGATGCTCCTTCTGCAAAGGTGAAAACCGCCTCAGATGAAGGTGGGGATGTGTACTATGCTTCTTCAAGTACACATGTAGATCATGAGGCATGGTTGATTGACTCAGGTGCATCGTTTCACTTCACTCCCCATAGAGAGTGGTTCTATGAGTATGAGAAATATGATGGTGGTGATGTCTTCTTAGGGGATGATAGGAAGGCTATAATCATTGGTCGTGGAAAAGTAAAGTTGAAGTTCCAAGGTGGAAGGGTTAGAACACTTTCGGGTGTTCTACATATTCCTGCATTGGCCAGAAATCTGATTTCTGTATGCAAGCTGGATGATGCAGGTGTAAAAACAGTGTTCAAGAAGGATACCTACAAAATGGTTCGGGGAGGATTGGTATTGATGCGGGGAGTTCAGATTGGAACTCTGTACAAGCAGCAAGGTAGCACTATTATTGATGGGTGCAACAGTTCTCTAGTTCCTGAAAGTGGAGTAGAAAATCTAGTGGTCTCTGGAGAGAAGACCATGTTGTGGCATCAAAGGCTTGGACATATTAGAGAGAAGGGCCTTCGAATATTTCATGGTAAAGGCATGGTAGAAGGTATGAGTAATAGCTCTCTAGATTTTATTTCTGTGAAAATTGTGTATATGGGAAGCAGAATCGGGTGAGTTTCCCCTCTAGTGGTAAGAGGGAAAAACATATATTAGAACTTGTGCACAGTGATGTGTTTGGACCTGTGAAGGTTCCATCATTAGGTAAGTTTGTGTACTATGTATCATTTATATATGACTTCTCAAGGAATACATGGATATATTTCCTTAAGAAGAAATATGAAGTCTTTGACATGTTTAAAGAATTTAAGGCTTTGGTGAAAAACCAGACAGAGAAGAAGATACAGGTGTTGAGGACAGATAATGGTGGAGAGTTTTGTAGTAAGGAATTTGAAGAATTCTGTAAGTGTGGTATAGCACGGCAGAACACTACTCCATACACACCTGAGCAAAATGGAGCTGCAGAAAGAATGAACAAGACGTTGATGGAAAGGGCAAGAAGCATGCTCAGCGGTGTCAGGTTAGGACAGGAATTCTATGTAGAGGCAGTGGAGAAAGCATGTTACGTAGTCAACAAATCACCTTCATCAGCGTTGGAGGATAAGACTCCACAAGAGGTATGGACTAGTAAGAGATCCTCTCTTTCACATCTGAGGGTATTTGGATGTGATGCATATGTACATGTTCCAAAGGATAAAAGAACCAAGTTGGATAGTAAATCTGAAAAGTGCATGTTTATTGGGTATAAGGATGGTTTAAAGGGTTATAAGCTTTGGAACCAAGTAACAAGGAAGTTTGTGTACAGCCGAGATGTGGTGTTCAGAATGGTGAAAGATGTTATTAAACATGAAGTCCAACCAAAGGAACCTAAGAAGATAGAGTTTGAGCTTAAGGAGGAAGAATCAGACTCTACAGCAAAGGAGGAATCAGAAGATGAAGAACCACAAACTTCGGGTGTGAGAAGATCAGTTCAAGAAAGAAGGCAATCGAAAAGGTATAGTCCATCTTCTTTCTGTTCAAATTTTTCTTTATCTGTTACTGATGATGATCCTAGAACTGTGAAGGAAGAAATAGATTCAGAGGATGGAAAACTCTGGAAAGAGGCCATAGTTGATGAAATGGCATCTTTGCACAAAAATGAGGCTTGGGATCTGGTGGAGTTGCCAGCTGGAAGGAAACCCATTGGCAGCAAATGGGTGTTCAAGAAGAAGACAAATGTAGAAGGAAAGGTGGAGAAAGACAAAGCTCGTTTGGTAGCAAAAGGTTATTCCCAAGTGTCGGGAATTGATTTTGGTGATATTTTTTCGCCTATTGTCAAGGTAACTTCTATTAGATTACTTTTATCTGTTGTTGCTACTTTTGATTTTAAGGTAGAATAAATGGATGTGAAGACAACATTTCTTCACGGGGATCTGGAAGAGGAGATCTACATGAAGCAACCTGAAGACTTTGCGGTGAAGGGTAAGAAAGAAATGGTATGCAAGTTAAAGAAGTCTCTGTATGGGTTAAAATAGTCACCAAGGATGTGGTATTAGAAATTTGATACATTTATACAGGGACTTGGCTTCACTAGAAGCAAAGCAGATCATTGTGTGTATTTTAAATTAATTGGTGACCGTGTTATTTTTCTGGTCTTGTATGTGGATGACATGTTGCTAGTTGGAAATGACAAAGAAATTATCTAGGATTTGAACACCCACTTATCCTCCAAATTCGACATGAAAAATCTTGGTGCTGCAAACTATATTTTGGGCATGGAACTTAAAAGGGATCGAACAAAGAGGAAGCTCTAGTTAAACCAGAGGAAGTATGTCGAGACAATATTGAAGAGGTTTTATATGCAGGATAGTAAACCGGTGAAGGTTCCTATTCATGTAGGTGTAGAGTTATCTATTGAACAGTGTCCCAAGACACAAGAAGAGGAAGAGGACATGTCTCGTGTTCCATATGCAAGTGTAGTCGGTAGCCTGATGTATGCGATGGTCTGTATTAGACCAGACATTGCACATGCAGTGGGAGTATTGAGCAAGTTTATGTCAAAACCAGGGAAGGAGCACTGGACAGCAATGAAGCAGGTTTTCAGGTATTTGTGTGGCACTAGTGATTATGGTTTGTGATGCCAAGGAAGACTAGGATTGGACAGAGTGTTGGATATTTGTGGCGTTGTTGATGCAGACTGGGCTGGAGATCTGGATCAGAGAAGATCTACAAGTGGGTATGTATTTAACCTATTTGTAGGTGCAGTCAGTTGGATGAGTAAGAAACAATCTATAGTGGCACTATCAACTACAGAGGCAGAATACATGGCAGCCACTCATGCAAGAAAGGAAGTAGTTTGGTTGTAGAGATTTTGTTCAAGTATGGGGTTAGTACAAGGAGCTATAAGGATAGAATGTGATAGCCAAAGTGCAATTTCCTTGGCAAAGAACCCTGCATATCATTAAAAGACAAAGCACATTGATGTTTAGTATCACTTTGTGAGGTATATGATAGAAGACAAAAAGGTGTTGCTAGTAAAGGTGGACAGTTTGAAGAATACTACAGATGCATTGACAAAATCTATGAGCTTTGATAAGTTCTCTTGGTGTAGAGAAACAATGGGCATTGCAGGGCAGGATAAATGACTAAGCTCTCTTGTGGCCCCCTGTGGAAAGAAAACAACAAGTGGGAGAATGTTGGGTTGTGTTATATTCTTTCCACAACTAGCCCACGTAGTTAACCGGGGGGGGGGGGGGGGTCACAAGGGGTTTGAGGGGTGCAGGTAACCCCCCTCGCTACCCCGGAAAATTTTGTTTTTTGGACCCTATATTAGGTTGGGCGGACCTACCTATGGTTTTGTGCATATTTTTTGCATATGGTTTTGGACGCGATGGTTTTCAGTCCATGGTATTGGATGCTTCAGCATGTATAAATATGTATTGTAACATTGAAAGGAACATAATGAAAAATCAAGATGGTAGTCCCAATTTTGGGATCCAGGGGAAAATCTCTGTGTATATGTGTTTTATGTGTTACGCTCTCACATTATTTATTTTCTTTGTTTTAGAATTCGTATGCAGGTAATTTCTGTACAGAGTTAAAACCTACAAGAACATCTCTTGGAGCCACTCCTGCATGAGGGAATTTTCCTTGTATGATAGAGAAAATACATGCATTTACATCATCACTCTTTCCAGCACTTAATGCAGCGGCCTACACCATCTTGACACTGGGGCCCGGAGATGTAGTCCCTCCTAGATGAACTCCATTATCAACGTCTTGTGTATTATGTTTCTGATTCTTGTCATGTTCCCTCTTATTTACAACATTCATATATGTTCCTTTATGCTCTTCTAAATGCAATTTTAACAACATCACGGAAGTAAAAGATCTTGGTTAAATTTGGGAGTTGAGTCAACTCGGATCATGTATCCTTTGTCCAACATTTCCTTTAGATGCAACTTCAACTATACCAACTCAGGTGTGCTCATCCTGTAAGGTGCTTTCAATGCTGGTGCTGCCCCTGACACTAACTAAATAGAAAATTCTACCTCCCTGTGAGGTGGAAACTCTGTAATGTCCTCAGGGAATACATCCGAAAACTGCTGCAAAACTGGGTACCTTCTCAACACATCAACATCATCAACCTCCTTACCCTTGTTAGTGGAAATGTGTACTGCAAACATCACACATCCTTTTCTGCAACTATGATTAGCTTGCATAGCGGTAACCATCCTCAGTGATGTAGGCTTCTTCTTTCCCTACAAGGTCCTCTTTTCTCCATTATCTTCCACACACTCAATGGCCTTGTCAAAGAAATCCACTTTGGTTCTATGAAGGTATAGCAAATACATACCCAAAAGAATACTATATGATCCCAATGGAAATACATTCAAATGTGTTGCTGTAGGCATACCATTTAACTCAAATTCACAAGCTCTTACCCAATGGTGAACTCGCTTCTTCGTACCTGTAGCCAATTGTACCAACCAAGATTCTGCATGCACTTCTTTTCTCAAACCACACTTATCCACCAGGTTAGGACTAATATAACTATAGTTAGATCCAGGATCAATCAAAATAGAAACAACTTGATCACAAAGCTTATCATCCATCTCAATTATCAATGCCTAATGATCCACCTGCTTGTTATCCACAGCTGCATAAATCCAAGGAATGTTATGACCAACATCACCAACTATATGCGCCTCCTAAGCACTATAGATCTGGGGCTATCACCACTATGATACTATGGGCAATCCCTCTTACGATTATTCTTGCCATATATCCAACATTGTAGTGGTTCCTTACCACCGCCTCTAGCCTAGCATTCTCCATGTCCCTTCTCAGCTGCATTGAATCTCTTGTAAGGAACTAAATTATCTTTCTCACTTGTAGCTTGAGGTCTTCCTCTCTTTGGTAGCCATTTTCCTTTAGCTTTGTCATTTCTTTTCAAGTCATGTTTAGGCTCAACTTTGCACTTCGACTGCTCATAACAATGCTTCAACTTTCGGATGGCCTCCTCCAATGATCTAGGCTCATCGAGCTCAATCTAGTCTCTATATGCAGCTAGAAATCCACTAATGAATCTTTGAACCTTGGCCTTCTCCTCTCTGAGGTAAGGCACATATCTCAACAACTCCAAAAATCTGCTAGTATACTCCTCATATGTCATAGAACCCATCCACAACTCATAAAACTCCTTAGCTCTATCATCATAATACCTCTCAGACAAGTACTTCTTCTTGAATATATTTTTGAACGCATTCCAAGTCAATTCATCCTCATGTATGTCCTTAAAATTCTTCATGTCTTCCTACCAAATATTCGCTTTACCTTTGAGACTGAAAAGGGTTATCCTTTCTTTCATGTTTTCTGAACAATCATGCAATCTAAATAATTTTCGCATGCCAAGAAACCAAACCTCTACATCCTGTGATTTATTCATCTCTCCATAAAAGGTAGGTGGTTTTTCCTTCTTGAACTCATTTGGTAAGTACCCCCTATCATTCCTCATGTATGGATGATAATGATGACAATCATGATGTCTATCAAAACCGAAACTAGAGTAATACCTATGTCCAGTACCTCTCCTATCCGGAGTGTCCAACAACCTACCATATCTGAGAATTTTAGATCTATCTGACCTATCTATACTATGAGACCTAATTCCATATGCCCCATTAGTTCTATCCTCATGTCCATGGCTTATCCAAAGAGGTCCCTGTCACTACAAATCTAACAAACTCTGAATTAGTATAAGATTCACCTCTGCTTATTTCTCTTGTGCATGCATGATTTTGTCATTGTCTACTTTGCAACTCTTTATTTCTTCCTTCATGCTTCTCAAGGTGTCTACTAAGTCAGAAGAGTGCCCCACACCATGCTGCCCATCTAATTCATAGGGAGATTCTATGTAGTCTACCATCTTGCTGGCCATATGATCTCTTTCCTACAAGGCATACTATGTCATATAAACCAAATCACCATAAATCAATGTACCTTAGCCTAATCAGGGAGGATACCTTGTCTGCAAGATCATCAAATCATCATGATGCATGTACAACATAACCATAATAACATATAGACATATATTAATAAGTGAATCAATGCATAACCATCATACTAACTAGGGTCTAGTCATCAATGCAAGGCCATATCAATAATGCATGCTATGACCTTAGGCATGAAAATAACCATTACTCCAGTATACAAATTGCCTCATGCAACCATCAACCTACATAAGAAATGCCTAATTAACTACACATGTGCATAACCACATGTAGTCAAGCATAAGTGATCAATTATTGTAATCAACCTACAAGACTAATGCATGTAATCAAATAACCAAGAATGCAACCCAGTGTACAAGGATGTAATCAAGTTGCATGTAATTGTATAACCAGTCATATACTCATGACGATGCATTCCATAAACTGGACATCAAGTTACCCATGATAACCTTACTTCTACCATGATCAAAATGATGCAGTGAAATAAGCACATGGAATGTCAGTGTAAGAGCTGCACACACAACTGACATGCATGCATGACCAACACATTCACCCATATCTATAACACTAGATATGACCCAAAGAGAGCATAACCATGCTCTGATACCAATCTATAACACCCCCTCCCAAGTCTACCCAAAGTAACCATGCCAACAGGGGTAAACATGATAAGAGATGCTACTATGATCCAATTAGACCTCCTATCTCACCTTAAGTAAGTGGAATCGATGGAACATCACATACAGTCATCCAACATCATCAACAAACCCCTTAGGAGATAAGTCAACCACTCAGACAACCTGTTCCTGGGTCCCACTGCTATTCTACGGCTCTTAGGCCTCATTTTCTCTCATGTTATGGACAAGGGAGTGACCAACAACCTAAAGTCACTCTCACAGGCCTACCTGCCAGCAACTGTGGTCCAGAATTGCTAGTTTTGTGCCAGCGACCCCAGGATTTGAACCACTTTTCTAGCCTAGAATCCTGGCCTCTGCCCAAAACTTGTTGTAACTTTCAGAAATCATTAAAAACATGATACCCATGCTGATCAACCAAAAATCACACTCAGGACTAGGCTTGAGCATCACGAACCGGGACTGACATTATGTCAAACACTTGGCATCAATGTAACCTACAGGTCTAGGGTAGAAGACATAGCGTAAATGACTGAAACAACTTATGAAACATCATCAGAAGGATCACAATCTTCTCCATTGAACTACTAGATCATCAATTAGGTCTTGTATCCATCCATTTAACAGTTACAAGTAAATACATGAAATAACCATGACATATACCAGTCACAGAACCATGCTTATACCCAACACTAAACCATGTAAATATCATAGATATGTTAAACATTAAATCCACATATAAATCAATGCAAAAGTAAGAGAACTTATCTTTTATTAATCATAGACAAATCCGACCAGGTTGGGACTTCCATGTACCACCTGACCATAGACATGGCTGAACCAAATCTCTCTTTCAGCCAGCCACCCCCATTCCATATTCCAAGCATGAATGTGGGATCTCATAGAACAACCAATCCAAGAACAACCAAGCGAATATAGAGGTTAAAACACCTCCACCGTCATCCAACTGTGATCACACCAAAACTGGTGCTTTGATCACAACCAAACAAAACTTGGAATGCCATTCGGAATCCATCACTATCCTTGAGGATTTTTTTGTCTCCTTATCTCTCAGTCTTTACCACAATCCAAACCCAGATCTCTAGGCCCTAAATTGAGACTTCTCCCTCAGGATTTACTGTGCATCCCACCAAAACTGGTCAATGGATTCCTAGGCCTTTGGGAATGAACCTTGAGACCACCTCCACCCCAGATTTCGAAATCCATCCGGCAATTCCAAAGTTCCAAAATCAAAATAAACATCCCAACATACCATGGCATCTAAAAAAAGGCTAGGCTAAGCTGAAAACGACTGTCATAAACTAGAAAAACCATGCCACTGACAACAAGATAACCATACACCAACATGAAAAGTCAAGCATGTCAAAGCCAGCTAGGAAACCACACATGCAAAAGGTTACCTACAAGTATTCTTGTTGAAGCTGCTTGACCCTACTTTCCTTTCCTTGTTCCTTGCTTGATTTTCCTTTCCTTGCCTTGCCTTCCCTTTCCTTTGCTCCAAACTAAAGTTCTCCAAGAAAACTCTAAGAGACTAAGAAAGTGAGAGAGAGAGAGAGAATAATGAGAGAACTCCAATCTTGAACTTGAAAAAAGGCTAAACTTACAAAAGTCATGAACTGATCCTCATAAGCCTTTTTAGGCATGAGGCCTCTAATTCTTCATTTTCCATTATTTTCCTTCAATTTCCTCCTCACATGCAACCTGTGACCTTTTACCTTCCTTTTCTCCTATTTTCCTTTCTTTTCATAAATAAATGTGCCAAATTCCTTTTTTCCTTTTAAGGCCTTTTCCTTAGCCTTTGCCAATTTTCCTTAGCCAAAACACACATCCAATGATACCCATTAGGATATATTTTCCCAAATTTCAGCTTGGAATAAGTATCCCTTAACCATGGTCCTTTTTTTCCTTTATTACCTTTTATTACATGAACTTTTCACCGGGGCTATCACACCAGGCAGAATAAATAGGTAGCCACCAATATCCACCTCGATAACAAATGGCTAAGTGAGGTGGGTTCCTTGTCCGACAAAACAACAAGGAGCCTTGTAAACCAATTTGGTGTGTGGCTTGACAATGACCTTGAAATCGGATTATTATTAGTTATTATTAATCACCTAATCTTCTTGAGAAAAAACATTAAAGAGAAGTATTTATAATTTAATAAGTATAAAATAATAATCATTATTTTTCAAAAAAATATTCATTACTAAGTTAAATAATTTAAAAAAAGTTAATATCAAGATCTTTATTTTATATTGACAAATATATATAGTATATGTTGAAGATCATTTTTGGTCTTCCGGAATAGGAACTTGACTGAGAACATTGATAAAGCGTGGTCTCAAAATGTTCCAAAATAAGAATATTGAGTTGGTTGAAGGCCAAGATTGTAATGATATGAATTACAAAACTTGGTTGTGATATCCATGATAACTAGATAAACATGAAAGCAAAAGACATATCTACTAGAAACCAAGTAAACTAACAAGATCACTCCCATTGGCAATTGTTGGTGCTCAAATTGTTCCGAGAGTAGAACAAATTAAGGATGCATTCACTAAGGACTGAGAAGCCCTCCCACTCTAGGCATTGTAGGTTGACCACCAATATGCCACAGTGGGTATCCCTGACAACACTTATATGATTTTCAAGAAAGCAAATATAATAAGGTTAGATAATAGTAATTGGAAACGTTGCAATAATATTGAAGTGTAAATAGAAGAAAGAATAATTACTAACGATCATTGAATTATACAACTCGTGCATATATGATAAACCCAAAACACTAGAAATAAAGGGAAAATGATGGAACATAATAAAAACAAGTATAAAAATTAACACAACAGACACAGGTACGTGAGATAATAGCACACCCGATAATAAGGTAAGAATATTGCAACAAGTGAAAGTATCCCTAATTTCTCAATTTAGTTCTCCTATGATGGGTGAATCCAATAGTAGATATTAAGATCCTGAAATCATAAAGACAAATGAGAAACATACAGGTTTCAGATTTTATCCAATTTCTCAGATACAACAAATCACAGAAATCAAATGCTTGTCATTCAATCATCCAATTTGATAATATAAATATCGGGACATGAAATACTACAAAGAAAAAGAATACTAAACATGGAACAAGTCCTAGATTTAGCACTTCAATTGTCATACACAAATACACATAAAAGGGTTTATCAATAATGTGGAGTAATTTCATTCATACAATAAAAGTGTGTGTAACATGTACAATCAGAACTATAAAAAACAAAACTTTATCTTCTGTCAACAACCCCTCGATTACAGGAAACAAGGTTTTAAATAGTAGTATAACAAAGTAACTATTTGAAATAATTGTCTCTAAATAAATGTTTGAATTTAAATTAAACAACTCATTTTTAAAAAATAAACCACTTAAACATTAAGGTCGCCTCCGTGACTTTGAAATCTTGACATTCTTTGACGTGTCGGTAGGAGAAAGACTATGGGACCCACACATATTGATCATCGGCGCTTTAGTAGTGATCAACAATATCTCACTCCAGTGTTTAGGCTGATCTCTTACTGATTGTATTGATTGAACGAGTTGCACTGCTTGAGTAGCTAAACATATATGTTCCAAAGTAAGACTTCATTTCAAATGCTTCCTCACCTTAGCGATTTGATCCCATTATGTAGTAGATAATCAAAACACGTTCTTATATTTGTTTATGACTATGACTAAATGAGATATGATTTGGTATCATTTCATAGGAAGATTCTATATCAACATAATAATTCCAGCTAGGATAGTAAAATCCCTACAGAGAGCGTTCATCACCACACATGGTGAGACCAACTTTTTTCCCTATATGGCTAAGCAGCCAAGGCCTTGCTCTGTAGTTCTCAATTTATCACAAAACTATTCATGGGATATTAGCTAGTTTTCCTTTCCCTATAAGGATGGTATGCCAAACCTACTAAGATAATTCCAGCCGGTTCTAAAATCATTGATTTCCTTAGAAGCTTTATTAAACCCCTCCCACATAACATGCATTACAGTACACCTCTCCTTCATCTTACAAAGGTGATGCAAGAGAATGTGACTTAGAGGGAAAAAATCTTCAAACATATTCCAAAAATCCAAAAAAAAATCTACAGGCAAGGGAGTGGGGTCCTTTAGCCAGCAAGGTTCATGCTTTTCTAGCTTAGGATAATGATAAAATTAAGAATAAAGATCAAGTTGTAATAAGTCGCTTTATGATAAGTTGTAGTAGCTTTATTGCTTTAAATCACTTATGTAAAAGCCATGCTTTTGTACAAGATAAAGGCCGAGAAGGCTTATCTATTAATTATAAATAAGAAATAGCAGGACTCTCAAAATATAGAGCCTGGAAGCATTATCATTTGAGAAGAAAAATCTCTCTCTGTTCATCGGAATTAATGACTCCCTGTTAACTGGTATTTTATGCATGTATCAGTTCTGATCCTATTGTTTTCCACGTGTATTAATGGAGATTCAATCGTTGTTTTTTTATTAACTCTTAATATTAGACCTGTTGGGGAGTTTTCCCTTCATATCGGTGAGCGCAGGCTTCTTAATTGCATTGTTAAGTCCCGTAGACAAAACTCTATTTTACACATAGAAATCGTGATATTTCCTTGGGCAGAACATAGTTCCAGACCTGAAACTTTATTGGATTTGGTTCATACCCATATCGGGTCCGAACCGATATCGCAATATCGCAAGTGGAGCATGGAGGGGACCTTTGGAACCACCGAGTGCCGAAACCCCGATAGTCCAGACCCGAATCATTATAGAGCAGGGTAGAAAGGGTGTTGGGTCCGCAAAGTGTATCGCGTCGCAAGTTCGGAGCAGGGGAAGCCAAGTCTTTGGGACAACGGGATCACCAATTGCGATCTCCGATATATACATATATATTATCGCATCGGAGGAAGGAAGGAGGAAGGACCATAAAAGTGTCGATAGTGTATATTGCGTATACCGCAATACTTTGAATATAAAAGCGTCGATAGTGTTAATTCTTCGGAATTAACACAAGACTGTTTATAAGCCGTGACAGTGATATAAAGCATCGATATTGTATTTTGTTCCTTTGGAACAAAACCCTGCCGATCGTGTATATTGCGTTATAAACGCATTTCCACTTGTTTAAAAGCAACGATAGTGTATTACTGTCATTCCTTTGGAATTACAGTCCCGTAAAGGATAAGAGCTCTGTGTGAGAAATATCGCTGATAACAATTGTTGGAGCAATCAGAGGAGAATCCATGAGGCTGTCAGTTAACAGTAAATGACTGATACGCCAATACAAACAGAGGGAGAAATTTGGCCTGATATTGATGAAATTGTAGCCAGATTTGAGAGGTTGTCCATATCGCCTGCACCCAGGCCACCATTAGTGGTATCAGAGCCCCCTTTTGATACTGAATTGAATCTCAAAAGCAGGAGAAGGAAAGTTAATATGGCTTTCAAAGTTGGAAGAGGACGAGGATGTGGACGTGGTGGAAGAGGACAGCCTGTTGCAAACGCTGAAGTAATGGAAGCTATGCAACAGATGCAAGCTAGATTGGATGCATTAACAATAGGTAGAAACATAGATGATGGAGATGTTAGTGAACCTGAGGTTGAAGCTGCAGAGGAGGAAGCTGTAGCAGTTACTCCTAAGATGAGGTTCTTTCAGTCAGTATTGAGATCCACAGCTAGGCCAAAGACCGAGGTTCCAATATATGAAGGAGGACTGAATCTAGAAGAATTAATAGACTAGATTAATGGCATGGAGAAATTCTTTGATTATGAAGAAATAGAAGATGAGAAGAAAGTCAAGTTTGTTGTCACCAAGTTAAAAGGCCATGTAGTGCTTTGGTGGGATGGTGTGCAGGCAGAAAGGAAGAGACTTGGCAAGCAACCAATCAAGAATTGGAGCAGGATGGTAGCAAAGCTAAGAGGTAAGTTTCTGCCAAGTAATTATCAGCAAACCTTGTTCAGACAGATGCAGAATCTTAGACAAAGGTCTTTGACAGTGAAAGAATACACAGAGGAATTCTACAAGGTAAGTATAAGAGCTGGAGAAGCCCAGGATACAGATGAGAAGGTGGCTAGATATGTGAATGGCCTTAGGATGGACATTCAAGATGAGATAAGTCTACTGTCTCATAAAACAGTAGAGGAAGCTTACCAAATAGCACTAAAAGCTGAAGAAAAACTCATGAGGAAGCAGTCTGCCAGAGGGAGAGGTACTTTCCGAGGAAGGGGAAGACAAGGTGGTAGAGGGAGATTTACAGCACCTAAAGATGGAGCTAGCAACAACTCAACCCAGCATGCACCCACAGGAGGTGATGCAAGAGGCAAAGGGAGTTTTTCTAGAGGAAGAGGAGGCAGAGGAAGAGGCATAGAAATAAGATGTTACAGATGTAACAAACTGGGACACAGAGCTTTTGAGTGCCCAGAGAATGCAAAAACAAATCAGAGGAATGCAACTGTTGCTCCAGTTGAGGGGGAAGCACCAATAGTAACAGTGACAGAAGAAGAAAATATACTAGAGAGAGGAGAATATTTGGTAATTAATAAAGTTTTGCTCAAGCTAGCAAAAGAGGTGGTTGAACCATCAGAAAGAAAAACTTTATTCAGGACAGTGTGTAAAGTCCAAGGGAAATGTTGTCAGATGATCATTGATAGTGGTAGCACTAATAATTTGGTCTCTACAAAAGTGGTAGAGAAATTGAAGCTGAAGACGATGAAACATCCAACACCTTACAAGGTGTCATGGTTGCAAAAGGGACATCAATTGTTGGTGAATGAACAGTGTGAAGTGGAATTTCAGGTGGGCAAGTATAAAGATAAATTTGTTTGTGATGTGATGCCAATGGATGTGTGTCACATATTTCTTGGAAGACCTTGGCAATATGAAAGAGGAGCCATGCGTGATGGAAAAAGAAACACCTAAAAGTTTGGAAAAGATGGTGTAAATCATACATTGCTACCTCTGCAAGAAGAAGATGTACCGGTAAAGAAGACTGATCCAAAAACTCTGTTATTAGGAGGAAAGGAATCCTTGAAGCAGATTGAAGAAAATGAGGTAAATTTTGTTGTGATTTTCAAGCCCAAGGTAATAATGACTTCTACTAAAATTTTTGATTTACCCATTGAAATTCATGAAATGTTGGAGAAATATTGTGATATTATTGTTGATGATTTGCCTAATGAAATACCACCCATTAGAAGAATTATCCATCATATAGATTTGATTCTTGGAGCAAGTCTGCCTAACAAAGTAGCTTATAGAATGACTCCTACAGAAAATGAAGAAGTTAGAAAGCAGGTGCAAGAATTGCTTGACAAAGGGTTGATCAGAGAGAGCTTGAGTCCTTGCACAATCCCAACAATGCTGAGTCCAAAGAAATATGGAGGCTGGAGAATGTGTACAAATTCAAGAGCCATCAATAAAATCACAATCAGATATAGATTTCCATTACCTAGAATTGAAGATTTAATGGATTGCTTGAGTGGAGCAAAGTATTTTTCAAAACTAGATATTAAAAGTGGATATCATCAGATAAGAATAAGAGAAGGGGATGAGTGGAAAACCGCTTTTAAGACAAATGAGGGATTGTATGAGTGAAGAGTAATGCCTTTTGGGTTGTCAAATGCACCAAGTACATTTATGAGACTCATGAATGAAGTTTTTAAAGATTTCATTACTAAATTTGTAATAGTATATCTGGACGATATTTTAGTTTACAGCAAGTCTAAAGAAGAGCATATGAGGCATTTGAATTATGTCTTACAAAGGCTGTAGCAAGAGAAATTATTGCTAAATTTGAACAAGTGTTCATTCATGAAAGAGGAGCTAGTATACTTGGGTTTTATTATTTCTACTAAAGGGCTGAAAATGGATCCAAAGAAGATCAAGTAAATCATGGAATGGCCTTCACCCAAGAGTATTTTTGAGGTAAGAAGTTTTCATGGTCTTGCTAGTTTTTATAGAAAATTCATCAAGAATTTTAGTAAGATTAATGCATCTATCATTGAAACCATAAATAAGGATAAACAACCATTTAGATGGACTGCTGAAGCAAAGAAGAATTTTCAGCTGTTAAAGAAGAAAATCACTGAAAAGCCTATTTTGGTTCTGCCTGATTTTAACAAACCTTTTCAGGTAAAGTGTGATGCCAGCGGAGAAGCAATTGGAGGTGTTTTAAGCCAAGAAGATAGACCAATAGTTTACTTTAGTGAAAAGCTAAATGATTCCACAAAGAAGTATTCTTCTTATGATAAGGAGTTATACACAGTTGTACAGTCGTTGAAGAAATGGAGGCATTATTTAATGTCGAAGGAATTCATCCTTTATTTAGATAACCATGCACTACAGTTTATAATGCAACAGCCAAAAACATGCTAAATGGGTAGAGTATCTTCAAGGTTTCCATTTTGTTTTGAAGCATATAAATGGCCAATCAAATAAATTTGCAGATGCCTTAAGTAGGAGAAATGTATTGCTTTAAGAGAGTCAAATCCAAGTGTTGGGTTTTGATTTTCTTAAGGAATTATATGAGACTGATTCAGATTTTAAAGAGGCATTTGAGGCTTGTAAAAATCTTGTTTTGATGGATAGGATTAAATGGTTGGATTACTTCTTACAAGATGGACTGTTGTTTAAAAAAAATCAGCTGTGCATACCAAATTGTTCAATGAGGGAGAATTTAATTAAAGAAAAACATAGTGGAGGACTTGCAGGACATTTTGGCATAGAGAAGACTTATGAGCAGCTAAACAGATTTTATTTCTGGCCGAAAATGAAATCTGAAGTGGAGAAGTATGTGAAAACTTGCAAAATTTGTCAATATGCAAAGGGAAGGAGCCAAAACACAGGTTTGTATATTCCATTACCAATTCTAAAAAGGCCTTGGGATATGGTAAGTATGGATTTTGTTTTGGGCTTACCAAAGACTCAAAGAGGTAATGATTCAATTTTTGTTGTAGTGGACAGATTTTCAAAAATGGCACACTTTATTCCATGTTATAAAACTAGTGATGCTTCTCACATTGCTAATTTGTTTTTTAAGGAGATTGTAAGATTGCATGGATTGCCCAAAAGTATTGTCTCAGACAAGGATTCCAAATTTGTTGGACATTTCTGGAGGACACTGTGGAAGAAGCTGGGAACTAAATTAAGTTTCATTTTTTCCTATCATCCACAAACTGATGGACAGACTGAAGTGGTGAACAGGAGTTTAGGCAATGTTTTAAGGAGCCTTACTGCAGAACATCCAAAGCAATGGGATCAAGTGTTAGCACAAGTTGAGTATGCATATAATGACTCACCTAACAGGAGTACAGGACAGAGTCCATTCCATATTGTTTATGGAATGCATCCAAGAGGAGTAGCTGAGTTAAGAAATTTGGGAAAAGAAGAGATGAGAAGTGCAAAGGGTGAAGACTTTGCTTTAGAAATGCAAGTAATACATGAGTAAGTGAAGCAACAACTGCAGGATAGCAACATCAAATACAAAACCAAAGCAGACATGAGAAGAAGAGAGGTGAACTTTGAAGTTGGGGATTTGGTTTTAGCACATCTCAGAAAGGAGAGGTTTCCAAAGAGGGAGTATAATAAATTGAAGTTCAAGAAAATTGGACTGTGCAGAGTATTGAGGAAATTTTCTACAAATGCCTATGAGATTGAGTTACCCCCTGATGTTGGAATATCACCAATTTTTAATGTTGCAGACCTGTACAAGTATGAAGGTGAAAATGCAGATGATACAACACAAAATCAAGAGACCCAAGAGATTGACTGGGTAAAACAGTTACCCACAGCAAAGAATTTGCAGCCAGAAAGAATTCTAGACAAGAAGGTGTTTAAGAAAACAAGGGGACAAGAGTACTTCTAGTATTTGGTAAAGTGGAAGGATCAGCTGACCACTGAAGCTACTTGGGTTACAGAAGACATGCTACAGAAACTAGGCAGTTCTGTAGATGAACTCATGGACAGGAGCCCATGAAGAATTTTGTCCTCAGGAGTCTGATGCAGGAGCATGTGACTTAGAGGGAAAAAATCTTCAAACATATTCCAAAAATCCAAAAAAAAATATACAGGCAAGGGAGTGGGGTCCTTTAGCCAGCAAGGTTCATGCTTTTCTAGCTTAGGATAATGATAAAATTAAGAATAAAGATCAAGTTGTAATAAGTCACTTTATGATAAGCTGTAGTAGCTTTATTGCTTTAAATCACTTATGTAAAAGCCATGCTTTTGTACAAGATAAAGGCCGAGAAGGCTTATCTATTAATTATAAATAAGAAATAGCGGGACTCTCAGAATAGAGAGCCTGGAAGCATTATCATTTGAGAAGAAAATCTCTCTGTGTTCATCGGAATTAATGACTCCCTGTTAACTGGTATTTTATGCATGTATCAGTTTTGATCTTGTTGTTTTTTGCGTGTATTAATGGAGATTCAATCATTGTTTTTCGATTAACTCTTAATATTAGACCTATTGGGGAGTTTTCCCTTCATATCGGTGAGCACAGGCTTCTTAATTGCATTGTTAAGTCCCGTAGACAAAACTCTGTTTTACATAGAGAAATCGTGATATTTCCTTGGGCAAAACATAGTTCTGGACCTAAAACTTTATTGGATTTGGTTCATACCCATATCGGGTCCGAACCGATATCACAATATCGCAAGTGGAGCGTGGAGGGGACCTTTGGAACCGCCAAGTGCCAAAACCCCAATAGTCCAAACCCGAATCATTATAGAGCAGGGTAGAAAGGGTGTCGGGTCTGCAAAGTGTACCACATCGCAAGTTCGGAGCGGGGAAGCCAAGTCTTTGGAACAACGGGATCGCCGATTGATCTCTGATATACACATATATATTATCGCATCGAAGGAAGGAAGGAGGAAGGACCATAAAAGCGTCGATAGTGTATATTGTGTATACCACAATACTTTGAATATAAAAGCGCCGATAGTGTTAATTCTTTGGAATTAACACAAGACTATTTATAAGCCGCGACAGTGATAAAAAGCATCGATATTGTATTTTGTTCCTTTGGAAGAATACCCTGCAGATCATGTATATTTCATTATAAATGCATTTCCACTTGTTTAAAAGCAACGATAGTGTATTACTTTCATTCCTTTAGAATTATAGTCCCCGTAAAGGATAGGAGCTCTGTGTGAGAAATACCGCCAATAGCAATTGTTGGAACAACCAGAGGAGAATCCATGAGACTGTTAGTTAATAGTAAATGCCTGATACACCAATACAAACAAAGGGAGAAATTTGGGCTGATATTGATGAAATTATAGCCAGATTTGAGAGGTTGTCCATATCGCCTGCACCCAGGCCACCAAAAGGGAGAAAACACACTGATCTCTTGGAGGTAAATTCAAACTTGCTAGTGTTTCATCCTCCAAGGTATTGATGAAATCAATAAGTGAATCAACATCCTTTAATGTTTCCTCCAGTACTTTGGTTGTGCTCTTTGCCTCCAGATTGGCACTTTTAATGATGGTTTTTTCACAATCAGAAAGGATTTCCACATAAGCTCTTACTGTGGAGATTTTTTTTTAATATCCTTCAAGATTTCTTATTTAGCTTGTATTAGGACATGTCTTCCTGTGTGGGTGACTTTTATTATCTCCTACAAGGTTTAAACCTCACCTTGATTATGCTTAAGCGCTTTTTGAATCTGTTCAATTATGTCATTCTTCTGGTTTTCTAAATTTTCCCCTCTTTGTTCTGCTCTCTTCTTCTCCAATCTAGCTTCTTCTAGCTCTTGTTCCAACTGAGTTATTTTGATGTGCAGAAGCTTTGAGTCCTCAGCTTCAGATGCTTGGGATGTATTGAGAATTTGGTCAATTTTAGTTTTGTAATCTGCCAGAAGTTTAAGGTGGTGTTCCTCTTTAGCACGAGATTCTTCTTTCAAGACCTCCATATATCTAAATACTTCCTTAAGTTCTTCCTCTTTGAGTTGTAAGGATTTTTTCATCTCTTGCAGATGGGTTTTGACCTCTTCTTTCCTTTCAAAATCTTGAATCAAGATATGCAGGGCATGATCAAGTATCTTCATTATGGCATGCAAGACTTTGATTTCCTTCTCCTTTTCTTCCAGTAATTTTTTAAATGACCCGATTTCTTTAGGTTGACCAAATTTCTGAATTACAATATCTTCCAATTATTTAATCCGATTAGATCTAGTTCTTAGAGCTACCCATGCTATGTGTAACTGATCAGAAACATTTTCCAACATCACCTGCATTCTTCTATTTCCCATTGTTAAATCAAGCAAACTCATGGCAACAATTTCTCCTGCTTGTCGATGTAAGTTGATTACATCCATATCCGACACTTTCCCCAAATTAATAGCTAAAGAAGAAGTCTGTTATCATAGCATCTATTGGTTCTCCCCTATCTTTGGTTGAGCTATAGTGAGGCTTAGAGTATTTATTTCAAAATCGGTAGTAGAAATAAATCAAGGTCCATTTGTAGGGACCACATCCTTGAGTGTTGCAGCTTCTACTGATTGAGACAACTTAGACAATAGAGCTAATTTTGTACCAATTTTCATTGTGGGTTTTCCTTCCATGAATTTATGCTTGATGCCAATGGCCTATGCCCCAAAATCCTTTGGTCTAGTATCAACAATAGCTTGCCACATCTCTTAACTTAACTATTCTATTTCTTGCTCGAATAACTCAATATCGACATCATCTCCTTTTGCTTTCACCCGTCGTGATGCTTCAATCGGAATTAAGACCTTTGATTTTATTTTTGTTGTAAGGGCTGGTGAAGCAAGAGTCAACCATTCTATAGTGGTGTATTGTGTTTGGATTCCAGTGGAGCTTGAAGAAAAGTGACTTATTCCTTCATTTTCTATAGATGTATGTGTCACTGTCTATGTAGGACTATCCATAGATAGTATGTTATTTTGCAACTTTTATGTTTTGGGCTTACTTTCATGTACATAAGCTAATAATCCTACTTGTTTCTTCAATATCGAGATAATTCCCAGAGGATTGTATTATCTATTTTCATCCTGCAACAATCCAAATGATTGCATTTCCTTTTCCAGTGCATCTATATCATTTTTACTTTTAACAAATAAAGGTGCAATAGAATAGGGATAACTGAAAAGTGCTCCTTTCTTCTTAGAAACAAAATGTAACTCATTTATAACAATCTTTTGTCTGAGCACTTCATAAGAAAACAACAAAGGTGAAACATACTTTGGTAATTGGAAAGGTTGTTTCTAAAAACCGTATAGACGGATTAAAGTGAAGTCAAGGTACAGGAACTAACTTCCTATACTATGTTCTTCAGTAAGCCTGAGTATTCTTCTTTGTTCCTCTGAAATTATATCTACGGCTTCTTCAGTAAGTTTCACTTTCAAATAATATGTGAAACAATCTATATATTAAGCATATAAATTAGGGAGACACTCTGGGTATATTACATCTATCCACCTATAAATTTCCTATGCTTTATTATCCATGTTTGTAATACTTAGGAGAATCTTAGTAGATAGGAAATAATAAGGATAACTGAATAGAATCGAATGGAATAGATATGTAAAATGATGGCATGAGCTGAATGGGATGACAGTAGAGAGATCAACTGTAATGGATCACACTAAATACTTAGGAAAATTAATTTCCTATCAGTCCAACTTTAGGGTAATGAGTTGAATCGCTAAGAAGATGGATTCATCCATTTTCGAATCATCGCCAACCCAAAAAATGATAAAAAACAGAGAGGTCAAAGCCTGATAGAAGGGCTTCAAGGAATTGAGTACTACAGGGAGTTACAACTTCAGCTTTGGGTCAAGGTTTAGGAATAAACCTTTCAAAAATTCTACTTTATCTTCCTCGACCCATGTAATAAATTCTTGGTCTGACCCTTTATCTGTTATATCAATTCCTTATGCAGGGATGCCAAGAATTTTGGAAATTATTTCCTCATCGAGTCTCGGGAAAAATTTATGTCTCAAGAGAGAGAAGATAGTCTGTTGTTCGAGTTTGAAATGCTCGACGAGTAACAAAATAAAATCTGGGTCGAAATGAATTAGGGGAAGGGTGGCATCTTGAATCCCAGACTTTATCAGACATAGGTCTTTGTTTGAGCCACTTGAAGAGGAGGTTAGGTTTCCTTTAAGCGTAAGGATGTCCATCAAATAGGTCTTGGTATCATGATGCAAGCTAATTCATTAACTAGAGTGTCCCTAGACAATAATTCTGACATCTCAAACTTCTCAGAAACTAAATTACTAGTTGAATGAAAGGCAGAGCAAGCGGAAAAGAACTTACTGGATGAATGGTGACAGTGACCCAGCCTTGGGTCTGCACAGGAGTTAGCTTTTGCTACTACTAGGCTTCCATGCTACATGCAAGAGAAGGAGAAAAAGATGAATGAATAATGGAAATTTGGTGGCATTAACATTTAATAAAGTTAAATGATTAATTAATGAAACACGATAACTATCGTATGGTAGATGGCAGGCTTGATGACCGAAAAGATTAGTCCCATCCATTGGGTGCAAGAAGGTGATTACACATCATGCAAGTATGGACTCAAAAACCATCAATAATAGATTAGACAAATGACTGAGATCGCATTAGGTCTGAAAGAGACATTATCTCCCTTGCTTGTTTGGGTGCTATATGAATCAATCGTCGTCAAATCGATTTATATTAATGTTTGGGATTCATTGAGTGGTGGCTAGAAGTTTAATGCTTGCACATGTCTATGTGCGATAAGACAAATCAAAGCGTTGATCCTAAATCGAACGGTCAGAACTTTCAAAGAGATGATTAAATATTACGTTCATCGAGGATGGGACATGGATTAAAATTTATGCATATTTAGACCCAATGAACTAATTTGCATCCTTGATTTCAAGAGGCATAAGATAAATAGTCAAATCTACAAACCAGATATCATCCTTCCCATTAAACAAATTTAAAAGGATTTTTGATTAACTTTATCATTATTATTTTAGGAAGGGAAGTTGTAAAAAGAAAAAGAGAGGGTTTGAATTTTTGAATAACAACAATATCCCAAATAAGAATCATGAGATTAAGAAATAAGAGCGAGGTGCACAACTGGAGCAGGAAGTTACAAGCCTTTGTCTCATAGTAGAGCAAATTCCATTCTCTACATTTTTCCATCCATAATTTGATAAAGTAGATGGAGCTATTCCATGCGAAGGAGGAGTTCATCTCTGTTTTTATTACAATCAAATAATACCTTACCCAACAATTTTTTTACATGCCAATATAGGTCTACCAGGTGTAAGTATTGATTGCGACATGCCCTTGGAGTGGCCAGGTCTGGAATCTAGTTTCCCACCTCCTCCATAACTTCAGATACTGACAATTCATTTTTTTCATCCACTAATTCTTGTTCCATGTTTGAAATCTCTTGTTGGACCACCAATGGAGTGTGTTTAAGATATCTGTCCACTGCGAACTAGGCTTGAGTCAATGCCTGGGAATTATTGATTGGGCCATGGCCCCCAGCCCCACACCTTGAACGAACCTTTTTCCTAGGCATCATGTTTAATGAGAAGGTATCACAATTGAAACAAAGGGCGTAAGGGAAGAGGAATGAAGCGAGAATGGGAATGAGAGAGGTGGCAAGAGAGACTGGAAGAAGTAGGGAGAAACTTTGGCAGGAAGGTGTTGTGACCACCAACAACCCCCCTCCTTCTTTAGTATTAGCAATAACGCTAAAGAAGTGGGGGCCCTTAGTAAAAAATCCAAAAAGATTTTATAAAATTTTTTGTATTATACTCCTAAAAAATACATTGCACGGAGAAGAGTCAAGCATTCCTTTATGAGCACATTAAAACAACTGCGAAGAAACGGCGCGAAATTCACTGCATCGCATACATTAAGAAACGCCCATAAATGAATAATCTTAAGAAATCTCCGATGGCCGATATGCGACATCGCATATCGCAACGTCGCATAAATAGCACACAAATAACTTAACAAATTGCAGCGATCTGCGATGCTGCGATCTACGATAAAAGCAATCTGCGATCTCGCGATGCTGCGATCTGCGATCTTGCGATGATGCGATCTGCGATAATTGTGATGCTGCAATCTGCGATAATTGCGATCTACGATCTTGCGATGATGTGATCTGCACAATTCTGCGATACGAGTTACAGAAATCACCCATCGCAAATTTTCCTCAGCTCAGCATTCAAGAAAAGATATCCCTAAACCAAAAAATTGGGCGCACGCCTTAAAGAAACTTAATGAATGTACGCCAAGGTATTCATGAAGGACAGTTTTGTGTTTTTCGAAGAGTCAGTTCACTGTGGGTGTCATGATTTTACACATTCGTAGAACTTAAAGCTTTCATGTCAAAATTTATTATCATTACTTTTTCCTTTGCGTGAACTGCAGGAAACATCTAAGGAAAAAGGGAAAGCGCCAATGCTCGGAGAACAGAGAAGAGATGCCATCATAAACGGATACCGCATGTAACAGAAACACAGATTTCAAAGTGTTACTGAACAGGTGCTGATATCAATAGGCGATTCGACACTCAAGGTCAAAAAAACTCACAAAAGCAGCATGTTTACAAAATTCTGAAGCTCATACCCGGTAAAGGAAAAAGCGCTAAAGGTGGAAAACGCACCAGAAAGGCCCGGATCAAAGAACGGAGGCAGTTTTTGATGCGCGATTAGCGCCTAGCACTAATCGCGCATCGCTAAGAAAATTGTTCAGAAAGCAAAGTCCCTAACTTGCTCAGTCATCCGCGAGTCCGGAAGCCGAGATAGCAAAAGCAGAGGCAGTTTAAGAAGAATCTGGGTTGTTACCAAGCATACACGCAGTAAATTCGCCCAACCAGAAGATGATTCTCAAAAATATCTTCTAGTTTACTAAAAAGTGGTGCCAGCACTTGCCATTTCTATTTTCGTAGCTCAAACAAAAGCAGAAGACGATTAGCCGACTCTTCCCAGACAAATGTTGCATGCTCGCAGCATTAAGAAACAAATGCAGAAATAGTTAGAAATTAGATTCAATTTTTAGAAAAAAGTTTGCTTAGATAAATGGCGGTCATTTAAACCGTATCCGAAATTTATGTAATTAAGTTATTTAGTTAGCAGTATTTAAACCCTTCTCATGCATTTAGAGAAGGGTCCAGAAATTTGTCAAAAACTTGTCCTCAGAACATGCACTTCTGCACCCTCAGAGGAGGTTTTGATGAATGGATGGATCGAGATTTATCAATGTTTGCATTTGATATCTGCTACTGATGTTGCACTTTTGTACTCTTGGTAGATATTGGAACAAGGAGAGATAAATCATTGTTTCTTGAAGCTTATGAGTAGGACTTGTCATAAATGGTACTTTTATCTCTTGGCTATTTCTACTTATATTCTTAAAGTGATATACAGTTTTTTTAGTTGTTTATATGTTATTGCATGAATGTATGAGTTACCATTTGGCACTTTTGTACGGTGGAGTCATTTATTTATGTTTGATATATGAATAACTTATTATGCGATATGCTGTTCACAACTATTTTGTCTAACTTTTTATGCAAAGTGGTTCTTCTTAATTGATTTCCATTCTTATGATAGCTGAATGATCTTTATTACCAGTTATTGTTTGAAATCTCTTTAGATCGCATAATAGAAGAAATACACCCCGGGTTAGCATAGATTAGATGTGCTGTTTTCATTAGATTACAATAGCATAGAATTAGATTAAAGTAGCTTAGATTAGAACTCTTAGATCAGCATCATCCAACTTTGCACACACACCCTTAGATTGGGAAACTGGTCCCATTATCCCCAATCGGACCCACTATACCAAATGAATAAGGAGCTGCCAACCAAGGTCCGGACCGGGTGGGTATCCCCCTTGTTGTCGACCCGATTTTCGGGCCTTCAACATATCTGGCGCTAGAAGGAGGGCCTGAACTATAAATGGCACTTAAATCAAAATCTAAATACTATTCTGAGAGTAAAACGCCCTTATCATCTCCCCCGACTTCTCCAGTATATTTAAATCCAGAGTCGGAAGTCGCTCGAGTATCAATCGCTGCTACACACCCTGATGTTTCAAACCAATTTACCATTAAACCTCCTGGGGTTGAATCTCTGATTCACAAACTTCAGGGATTTTCCATTTCTCCTCAGAGGTCTGATAAATCTCAAAGTAGTGTGACTTCGCAGTACAATCCTGCTCATCCCCTAACCAGATTAAAAAGTGAAAAATTTGGCATCCAGCCAACTGAGTTGCCTCTTCCCACCAGGAAAAGAGCGAGGAAATCACCACAAGAGTCTAACAGTGAGACTCTTTCATCTACATCGCCCATTTCAACTACCTCACTATGAATTCAACCACCCACACCTCCATTCCAAACCATCATCCATCCGTCTACCACAATCCCTCTTCAATCATCCATGATCATAGTATCCTCATATTCCCAACCACAGAGATCATCTCTTGCGCTTTTCTCTACTAGCAGCTCAACGATGGCCCAATCTCCATGGAACAACCTTGGGGCAGTCTTGATGCCTGCACCCTTGAGCCCAGTACCGACCCATCCTGAGAAATGGCTGCCTAAATTCAATCCAGAAGCAGGCATGCTAGCAGAAGAACACATAAACAATTTCATGCTTTCTATCAATCTCAACGGAGTTACTAACGAAGATGTTGTTGTTCGGCTTTTTCCCTATACACTGCAAGGAACAGCCGGGTCATGGTATTTTTCATTACCTTCCGGGTCTATCACAAGTTGGGATATCTTCCACAATCAATTCCTTATCAAGTTTGGTGATGACAGATCAATAGCAACATTAATCAATGACCTATCCAATCTTAAGGCCCAAGCTAAAGAACCTATCAAAGATTTCGATTTACGGTTCAATAAGATTCTCAACAAAATTCCTACTGCTTCCCAACCCAGCGAAGAAGTACGATGTGAATGGTACATTACTGCTTTACCATCAAACATAGCAATCTTCGTGGATAGAGCAAATAAAACAACCTTAGTTGAAAACATGACAGAGGCGATAGCAGTAGAGAAACGCGTAATAGCCCTGGAAAAGAGATCCGCGATAGAGGAACGAAAGTCTAAAAAAGTCACCTTCAAGGAAGACTCCAAGAAGAAACAAACAAAAGACCCTTTCGATTTGGAAGGATTGCAGAAAGTATTAAAGACCATGTCTAATGAGATGATTGACATAAAAAAACAAGTAGCAGAAACTTCTTTAAAAAAGCCCTACAGAACTTTTAAAAGAGGTCCTTCAATGGATGCAAAACCACCCAATGCCATCTCCAATGCTGAAACTGAGGAAGAGGAAGAAGAAGAAAGTGCCACTGAAGGGCAAACCGATGACGAAGAAGTTGTGGAATTACAAGGAATGTGGGATTTCATCCTCCCACAAGAAGAAGATCAAGAAGTATTTCCGGTTAGCACACGAAGCAAAAATCAGCTTGATCCTCCCCAAACTACCCCTAAGCAGAAGGGAGCAAGCCCTACAACAAAAGATAAAGTGGCAACAAAGAAAACAACAACTAAAGCGACTCAATCTAGCCCAATCCGAGCAGATCAAACAACTCCATCAAAAACATTGATATTGTCGGATGAAATGGAGTACAATATTGTTGATGACATGAAAAAGACTAGGGCTAATATTACCCTTTATGAATTGAGCAAATTGAAGCATCAACAGAAGATAATGATGAAAGAATTACATGTTGTGCCTATTGTACCTTTGCTTGTCGCTGTACTCTCTCAAGCTTCCCATAACATGGGAAGACCTCCAACTAACGCTATCAATAAGATTGATCCAAATGATATCGCCTTGATTGGAGGAAGATCAAGATCTCACACTCCCCTGTTTCTTCTCACTTACGAGATTTTCAGCAAAAATGTGCACAATTGTTTGGTAGATTTCGGTGCTTCTTCGAATATTTTACCCAGATCAATATGTGCTAAGCTAAATGTTCAACCACAAAAATCCGCAGTGCGTATAGTTCAGCTTGATCGATCTCAAGTCGAAGTGATTGGTGAAATTAATCAAGTAACCATAAGATTGTCATCTAACCCGAAGGTATGTCAGATTATTGACATTCTAGTGGCCGATATCCCAGAATTCTATGGATTAATTCTTAGCAGGGATTGGTCCGAGAAACTCCACGGATACTTTGCAACCGACTGGTCGCACATGTGGTTACCCTACAACGGTAAACCGAACCAGATAAAGGTTGAACGAGAGTTACACCAGAAGTACATAGTAACGGAATTAGAGGGAGAAAATGAAGTAGTATCGTATAACAGCAGTATCATAGGCAATTACTCGGTAGATTCTTTTCTCGGTAATTTCAATGCTCACCCATCACCTTACTTAGAAAATTCAGTTTTGTCCCAAGTCGAAAATTTTTCCCAAACTGATAGTTCAAAGTGTGTTAATTTTGTAGATGAACATGTAAATACATCTTTGTTTTGGAAATTATATTTCGATGGCTCTAAATCTAACGAAGGAGCAAGAGCAGGATGCGTTGTGATTAGTCCAGAAGGAAACAAGACCATGCTTACATGCAAACTCGAATTCAATTGCACAAACAATACAACAGAATATGAGGCCTTGGTGCAAGGCCTATACAAAGCAATCGGGTTAAACTTCAAGTATCTTCAGGTCTTTGGAGACTCTGAGATTATCGTCAAACAGGTACGTAACACTATACATTGCCTATCAGGTCATTTAAAACACTATCAATCTTTAGTACAAGATCTGACTGAGCATTTCATATCATTTAATATTTCTTCAATCCCGAGACTCCAAAACGCGAGCGCAGACCTTTTGGCTAACGTAGCCTCTAGGCTTATTCCCTCCGAAGATTTTAGTCTAGATAGATTCTCAATAGAATTAATCTTTAGACCATCCATCCCTGACAACATTACAAATTGGAGAGTATTCAATGATAATCCTGATATTGTAAATTTCCTCACTTCTGAAGGATCCTACTCCAATCAGATAATTGACGAAGACCATCACGATCGACAAACACAACAAAATAGCACTGATAATGCTATACCTAAATCGGTGGTTAAGTTAGAAGACTTGTACGATTTGAAAAATCGGTTTAAAAGGTGTACCAATTCAAAGCTTTATAGTTCAACTCTGAACTACGAATTAGTAAACCTAGGAACCGATGATAAACCACAAAACGTTAATCTAGGCATAGGCCTAGCCCCTGAAGAAAAACTAGCGTATATTCGTCTTTTGAGACAATATAAAAATGTTTTTGCCTGGAATTACGATGAGCTGAAGACATACGACACTTCTATCATTCAACACACTATTCCTATGATTGACAACGAAAAACCTGTCCAACAGAAACTGAGAAAGATCCACCCCAATTTAGAAAATCAGATAAAAACTGAGCTAAATAAGTTATTAAAAGCCAGAATAATTTTCCCCATCAGACATTCCAAATGGGTCTCCAATATGGTACCCATTAGGAAGAAGAACGGAGATATTAGAATCTGTATCGATTTTCGAAATCTTAACAAAGCCTGTCAAAAATACAATTTTCCTCTTCCACCTATGGAACAGATACAGGCAGTAGCAGGCTCAGAACTGATGTCTTTCTTGGAAGGATTTTCAGGATATAATCAAGTGTTGGTGCATCCCAATGATCAGTTGAAAACCACATTCAGAACTAAATGGGGCACATACGCATATCAGAAGATGCCATTTGGTTTGATTAATGCCAGCGCTACATTTCAAAGAGCCATGGACATCGCATTTAAGGGTTTAGTCAATAAATCTGTAGTGATTTATTTGGATGATATAATAGTGTATTCCAAGAAGCGAAGTGACCATCTCAGAGATTTAAAACAAATTTTTCAACGATGTTTAAGGTATGGGATTTCACTTAACCCAAAGAAATCTTTTTTCACATTAAGTGAAGGAAAACTTCTAGGATTCATAGTGTCAAAGTCCAGTATTCACATTGATCCTGACAGAATCAAAGAGATCTCTGAAATATCCCTACCTCATAATAAAAAAGCCATGCAATCTTTCCTTGGTCAAATCAATTTTGTAAAGAGATTTGTCCCAGATTTTTCACGAATTGTGTCTCCTTTGCAAACCATGATTAAAAAGAATTCAACTTTCAAATGGGGTCAAGATGAACATGAAGCATTCAACCTGATCAAACAAGCTATTATTAATGCTCCATCTTTAGCAACCCCGAATTTTTCAGAATCTTTTGTTTTATACACATTTGCCTCAGAGAAATCATATGCTGTGATTCTAACCCAAGCAAATCAAGAAAAAACAGAAGCTCCAATTGCGTTTTTTAGCTCAAATTTACAAGGTGTTGAACTCAATTATTCAGACGTAGAGAAACAGGCCTATGCTGTTTTCAAAGCAGTCAAATATTTCAGACCTTTCTTACTCAAAACCCATATTAAGATCATAGTACCGTTTCCAGCGGTAAGAAATCTTCTAGTACAGAAGGATATGGGCGAGAAAAGAGCAAATTGGATCACTGCTTTACAGGAATACGATCTTGAGATTAAACCAGCAAACATCGTAAGAGGTCAAGGCTTCTGCAAAATGTTGGCTGGAGCATCGCAAATCCCTGAAATTTCATCCGAAGAGGTACAAATGTATGAGGTAAGCCTAAACGATGCAGAATCATTGTATGCTGATATCATTTATTATCTTAAGAACGGGTATGCTCCATCGCACCTGGATCACACTAAGAAAAGAGCTCTGAGATTGAAAGCTAAACAATATCAGCTCATAAATGATATTCTTTTTAGAAAGAATTATGATTCTGTTCTTCTTAGATGTCTTGAAAAAACTGAAGCCGAAAAAGTTTTGCAGGAACTCCACGATGGACCAACAGGCAGACACTATGTTGGAGATGCTACTGCACATAAAATTTTACGTGCAGGATATTACTGGCCTACGCTGTTCAAAGATTCACACAGTTACGTGAGGAAATGTCAAGTCTGCCAAACTACTACTGGAAGACAAAAGAAGCCGTCCCTGCCACTACAACCGGTAAACATCGAGCAACCATTCAGCCAGTGGGGCTTGGACATAATAGGTGAGATCGTTCCTCACTCTTCTAAGCAGCATAGATACTGTTAGCGTTGTTGTGCAAAAGGGTCAAGAATGGGTTCAAAATGCTTTTGAAGGCAACGAATATACGTATAGTCATGCTCAAGATCCATTCATGCTGTCAAAACCCTCATGTTGGGCTAAAAGGTCTTCCACCGATAAAATTTTGCGAGAGAAAAGCCCTTAGGAAGGCGGAAATGATCTATCGGGAGGCCTAAAGCACTCCAAAACAAGCAAAATTCAAAATCGCAGGCCTAGTAGTTCAAATGAGCGACAACCGTTTGATCTGGCCGATCAACGGTCCAGATCGCATCGGCGGGTCGAAATTGGAGGAGGCAGATCGGCGGGTGATATCGCGTCGGCATATCGCATCGGCAAAATGGTAGTGGCAATGGCAGTGACAATGATGTGGCATCACCGATGAGCGATCGCCGATATTGTGTCGGCGTATCGCTATCGGGCGTTTCAATAGGAGCATGGCCTTTGCTTATATAAATGACCGCCGATGGGCCGAACCCGATGACCATAACACTCCATTTTATATTCTGTAAAGTCCGCGCCCATAGTGTTTAAATATATTTTGTGTATTTTCTTTATATAAATAAAATACAAAAAGAAGCTTATGGCAAGCGCCGATCGCTGACGGGGTTCGGGCCCGATAGGGTTCTAAAAGGCCAAATATATATATTTCAAGTCCACCAAAGCCAATTTTTCAGGTTTTGCGGCAGTTTTGCAGTGGCGCGGAAATCATTAATGTAAGCATACAGCAGTACAGCGCAGTAGGCAGTTGCCTTCAATTGACAGTATGGCCGAGGAAGAGATAGGACGCCACAGATCCAGTCATAGCATTCAGTGGTTATGGGATTCGCCCATACTTCGTCTCACCTACCCTAGAAGGATCGCAGAGCACCAGACAGGGACAAATTTATTCAATGCACGGCCAGATTTATACCAGGGGCCCATTCTTGAATGTAAATATGGTTGGTGGCCATTTATGGGCTCCTCCACGTATTGTTCAGTAGAGATATTTTGTATTGTAGCAGTATATATATACTCAGAACAGAGATGTAATGGATTGATGAGTGTTTGATGAATGAAAGCTTATGGTAGCCTTTTAACTTCTAGAGACTGTTAATACTATGAGACCTGCAGCTTCTGGTCTTGATTTCCATTAATACAAGCTTCTTTTGCTGTCACCTGCTCACTTTTCACTTCTGCTTCTTGTTCTAGGCTGTGCTTGTTTGCATTTATTGATGTGCTATAAATGTTTGATATCAGAGGGGCTGTCATCCCACCTTTGTATTATGCTTTAGTGGCTCATTGAAATTGTTTGCAGGTTGTTGTTATTCAAATAGCAGAGAGCTGTCATCCTCATTGTCTATTGAATAATAGGCGTGCAAATCCTCTAACTGATTGCAGCTGGCCATCACAGAGCTCTGTGCATCTGCTGGTGCAATCAGTCTTCTTCATTATCACTTTTACCTTAAACCGTGAGTAGTTGGTGGTTGAAAGCCTTGTAGTTTGGGGGTCTTCACCCATGCCTGGGGTAAATCATAGTAGGAGTGGTTATCTGGCTTAGAGGTGCTGCACATCTTCCATTTATCCATCATTTTATCCAACAAAAACTGTTGAATTTTTAATGTTCCCGAGCATCACTGATATACAACCTAGGTGAGTTTCTTGGGGTGTTAACATTAATTGGCGCCGTTGCCGGGGACAGGAGAATCGAAGCTCAGCTTCCCTGGGAGACGACACAGCTTCAAGCTTTGACGACAGACAAGGTTTGAACACATAGTTCGGTTGTAATCATCTGTCTAGCGACTCCACTGGAGGAAGGCCATCCTTTGGCGACTCCACATTGAATTTCTGGCACAGTTTGTGAGGCATACTAGAAGAAATCTGCAGAAGTCTCCAGCTGTTCCAGTGCCTGACCCTGAAAAGATTGTTAACCCGAAGAAAACATCGCAAAAAGGAGCATCAGGATTAGGTAAGCCCAAGAAGTCTTATTTGTCTCTGCATGAGGAGTTTTTAGTTGAGGATACACAATTTGAAGATTTAGAGCCTAGTATTGCTAAGGAAGAAATACGTGCAGAGACTCATAAAGCTCCTTCTCCCTTTAGTTCCCCTTTGAGTCTGAGTCCGAAGAAAGTTTCCCATACTGTCCAAAACATCCCAATATCTTTCCCATCCATTACATTATCTCCCACTGCTCCATCTGTTAGTATTCTTCTGCATATTCCAAACATGGTAGGACAGCAAGCACCTACAAGGATTGAAAGGATTGTTGCTGCTAGATATGGACCTTTGATATTGCCTACACCTTTAAATGCCATGCCTACAGGAGAATATCAAAAATATATGCCCAAATTCACTGGAACAGAGGGAGTCACAGCAGAAGAACATCTTGAAGCTTTTTACAGTTATGCTGATAATTTAGACATAAGTGAGAATGATGTATGGATGAGAGTTTTTGTCCAGAGTCTTGATGGAGAGGCTAGGAAGTGGTTTAGAGAATTACCCCAGAGATCTATAACAGATATAGAAGCATTAGATGAGGCATTTTTGAAGCAATGGGGAGATAAGAAGGACTTGCTGTATTATCATACAGAGTTTGGAAACTTGAAAAGAGAAAAGAGTGAGTCTTTACCTGACTTCAATAAAAGATTTAATAGAATGTATAGTAAAATACCAGCTGAGGTAAAGCCTACCCCTACTGCTGCCAAACTCACATATGCCAATGCTTTTGATTCTGACTTTTGCTTATTGTTGAGAGAAAGATGATGTGCTACGCTGGGTGATATGCAAGAGGCAGCCTTGGAGGTGGAATCAAATATTATGGCAGCAGAAAAGTTAAAGAGTCAAGGTGACAGAAGAAGGCCGAGAGGTGAGGCTTCTTCTTCTACTGCATCAACTTCCGAGCCTAAGTTAGACAAAATGACCAAAATGATAGAGTCATTGGCTGCCGAAATTTCTAAGTTAAAAGTTGATCAGACTTCTGGCAAAACAAGGCAACAAAACACATTTGTCCCAAGAAATCCAAACCCATTCAGAAAAGCAAATGAGCAGCTACAGATTATGCAAAGGGGTGAAGAAGCAAGAGAAGATCATAAAGTAAAAGCTCCCTTTCAGAATGCAGTCATGGAGGGGGAACAATCTGAAGAAGATGAAGATGAAATTCACTGCTTGGAGGATAAAGGTAATGCTGCATTTTTAACATTGGCCGAATATGAAGAGTCATTGCTGCAAGAGCAAAATAGCCAGAGGTGGGACAGTGGTGCCGTTCTGCAATCTGGTGAGCAGCAGCAAAGATATAATCTAAGATCCAATGCAAAGAATGTCAAAGAAAATACTGCGCAAGAAGCTGCCGCTGGAACAGTGCCACAGAACACCAGGCAAAGGAGACTAGCAGCTGATTCTGTCACCCTTAAAGCCCCTGTTCAAGAGATGAAAACTGCTGATAAATTGTTCTCATCTTTCAGTTTTGAGTCAGAAGTTCAGAAGCTGAAAATAGCTGTCCCTCTGGCTAAGTTGGTCAAGAGTGAAATGTTTAGGAAGCCCATCCTTCAGGCCCTTGAGCTAGAACCTAACCAATCCTTCATTGACTCTGTCAATTTGCAAGATGACAAGCCTACTATCGTGCTCAACCCCATGGTTGAACCTGCTGATGATAGTTCTCCATCTTTCTATGTTTCATTAACCATCCATGATAAAATCCTCCACAACTGCCTGCTAGACACAGGGGCCAGTCACAATTTAATGCCTAAAACTGTCATGAAAGAGTTAGGCCTTGATATCACTAGACCTTATCATGATTTGTTCTCTTTTGATTCAAGGAAGGTAAAATGCCTTGGATTAATTAAGGATCTGGCCATTACCCTAACCCAGCTGCCCATGAAAAGTATGATGATGGATATAGTGGTGGCCGATGTTCCTCCTAAGTTTGGTATGCTATTATCTAGAGGTGGATTAAGAGACTAGGAGGGACATTGCAGAATGATCTATCTTATGCAACTGTTCCAGTGTTTGGAGGAGAAAGCAGGAGGTTATATAGAGAAGCACAGCTGGCATATGTTATTAGTGATGAGAAGAATCCTACAAACCATCCCATATATGCAGTGGATACTGATTTTGGAGCTTGCATCCTCCAAATAGAAGAATCTCAGAAGGCTGCATTGCATATCCGGAAACCAGCAGCTCAGGCTGAACATGATACAGGTGGTCAGATTTGGGAGATGTTCTTTGATGGAGCATGTACCAAGGAGACTGCGGGAGCAGGGGTGGTGCTAGTGTCTCCACAGCAAGAAATAGTTCAGTTATCTCTAAAGCTGGTTTTTCAGGTGACAAACAACATAGTAGAATATGAAGCACTGTTGTTGGGCCTTCATGAAGCCAAAGATAGAGGAATAAAAAATCTGAAGGTATTTGGAGATGCTGATCTGATAATTCAGCAAGTAAACAGAATGTTCCAAGCAAAGCATCCGAGGCTGAAAGCTTATAGAGATGAGGTATGGAGAGTCAAAGAGTTCTTTGATTTTTTCTGCATTTCATATATTCCGAGAGCCCAAAATCAGCTTGTTGATTCCCTTGCTGTCTCTGCTAGTTTGTTCATCCCTCCATCGCCTCCCAAACTAGTTTATGAGGTACAAATGAAGTATAGACCTTCTGTGCCTGATAATGTCCACCATTGGAAGGTTTTTGATGATGACGATGAGTTAAGTAGGTTCCTTCAAGTCATTGATGAGTTCTCTGAAATGCAAATTGACCAAAACAATGATGCTTTGTTAGAAGATCCCAAGTCCCAGCTTAGAAATAAAATTGGCAAGAATAACATATTCCAGCTTTCTAGTAACCATATTCCTAAGGGTCTAATTCCTCTTGAAAGATTGTTTGACCGCAATGATGTGCCTTACAAAGCTGCCCAAAAAGAAGATCAGTCTCAAGTTTGCAAGCATGATATAGGAGGTCTAGGTCAGCCCAAATTCATAAATCTCTCCACTAATCTATCTGCTGATCAGAGAGCTGAATATTGCAAATTAATGAGGCAATTTGCTGATGTGTTCGCTTGGGAGTACAGTGATCTGAAAACATATGACAGGAGTATAATACAGCATAAAATTCCACTTGAAAAAGGCACTACTCCTTTCAAACAAAAGCTGAGGCCGATGAACCCTATGCTCCTTCCTCTGGTCGAGAAAGAAATGAAAAAGTTGTTGGCTGCTAAAATTATAGTGCCTCTCAGATATTCTAAATGGGTGGCCAATCTGGTTGTTGTGAGGAAGAAGAATGGAGAAATTAGACTATGCGTTGATTTCAGGAATCTAAATAAATGCTCCAAGAAAGATAATTATCCCTTGCCAAAAATGGAGCATTTGTTGCAGCAAGTCTCAGGTGCCAAAGTGATGTCTTTCATAGATGGGTTTTCAGGCTTCAATCAAATCGCTGTGCATCCAGATGATCAAGAAAAGACAGCATTTACCACTCCTTGGGGCACGTTCATGTATGAAAAAATGCCATTTGGGCTAATGAATGCTGGAGCCACCTTTCAGCGCGTTATGGATATTGCTTTTGTGGGTGAAAAGGATAAATTCGTGCTGATATATCTTGATGACATAACTGTTTATTCTGGCAGCCACCGTGATCATTTACAGCATTTAAGAAAGGTGTTTTTGAAGTGCAGAAGGTTTGGGATTTCACTCAATCCCAAAAAATCCCAATTCGCTTTGGAAGAAGGGAAATTGTTGGGACACGTAGTATCTGCTGCAGGCGTTCAGATCGACCCAGAAAGAGTCAAAGCGATTCGAACCTTGACCCTTCCAAGATCAAAGAAGGATATACAGTCATTTCTTGGCAAAATCAACTTTGTGAGGAGGTTCATCCCCAATTTTGCAGAGCTGGTTAAGCACATAACCTCCATGTTAAGAAAGGGAGCAGAGGTAAAGTGGACTGATGCGGCCAGAAAATCTTTTGAGTCCATTAAGAGGGCTATTGTAGAAGCTCCGACTTTAAAGAGTCCTGACTATAGCAAGGAGTTTCATCTCTTCTCATTTGCCTCTAAGGATACCATTGCAGCTGTCCTGTTGCAGCAAGATGAAGCAGGCCAAGAGCATCCAGTTGCCTTTTTCAGCAAGAATCTGAGGGATGCTGAACTAAGGTATGATATTATTGAAAAGCAGGCTTATGCTCTTATCAAATCTTTGAAGGCTTTCAGAGTATACATCTTGCATTCCAAAATAGTTGCATATGTGCCTGCTGCTGCAGTAAAGGATGTTTTAACGCAGCCTGATGTTGATGGAAAGAGAGCAAAGTGGATTGCAAAATTGATAGAATTCAGCATAGAGCTGAAGCCCACCAAACTGGTAAGAGGTCAGGGACTTGCTAAACTATTGGCTGAAGAAAATTGCAGCTCTTTGGACATCGATTTCTTGTTCAATATAACAGAAAATGGTATAATGGAAGAACATGAAACAGCTGAAACGCAGAAAGGACAGTCAGTGGCCGAGAACCTAGCCTCTTGTAGCTGGTATGCTGCAATAATTAATTTCCTGCTAAAACTAGAAGTTCCTTTAGAATTTTCTCAAAGTCAAGCAAGAACGTTAAAGCTCAAGGCAACGAAATATTGCATCAATGGTAGCTTGCTTTATTGGAGGGATCCATCTGGAGTGCTTTTAAGATGCCTGGATAAACAGCAGTCAATAGAAGTTATGCAGCAGTTCCATGACAGCATGTGTGGAGGACATCATTATTGGAGAACTACAGCCCAAAATATTCTCAGAGCCGGGTATTATTGACCCTCTTTATTTTCTGATGTATTTGCTTTTGTTAAATCTTGTGACAGATGCCAGAGATTTGAAGGTAAGCAGCATTTGAAATCCCTGCCCCTAAAGCCAATTATTGCTAAAGGACCTTTTCAGCAGTGGGGCTTGGATTTCATTGGTGAAATCAACCCGCATTCCAGTGGCCAGCACAGGTGGATATTAGTTGCCACTGATTATTTTACAAAATGGATTGAAGCAATCCCAACAAGGAAGGCTGATCATAATGTGGTAATGAAATTTTTATCAGAAAACATTTTCAGTAGATTTGGTTGCCCACATAAGCTTATAACAGATAATGCAGTAGCCTTCAAGGCTAAGGAGTTGGTGGAAATGTGTGATTCAATGGGCATTAAACTTGTTCATTCCACCTCCTATTACCCCCAAGGGAATGGTTTAGCAGAGTCCTCCAATAAAAGTCTGATCAGGATTATAAAGAAGCTGTTAGAGGAAAATAAGAAGAATTGGGATGCCAAGCTGAAGTATGCACTTTGGGCGGACAGAGTGACCATTAAGAGATCTACAGGCTGCTCTCCTTTCAAGTTGGTATATGGTACTGATGCTATTTTTCCCATTCAACTTACCCTGCCCGTGGCAAAGTTGCTCCAAACAGCGCAAATTGAAGAGGATGATATGGCCAACAGAATCACTGATTTAACAGAATTATATCAGATCAGAGAACAGCTGATTGAAAAAGCTACAGCACATCAACAAAAGGTCAAGGAAGCCTTTGACAAGAAAACAAAAAGAAACAATTTCCAGGTTGGGGATTTGGTCATGAAATGGGATGCTTTTAAAGAGAAGAAAGGCAATCATGGTAAGTTTGATGCTTTATGGACAGGCCCTTTCAGCATTGCACAGATTCAAGGAAACAACACTTTCATACTGAAAAGTATGGGAGGGGAACCAGTTTTTGATGGCCCAGTTAATGGGCGGTTTCTAAAGAACTATGTGATTTAAGGTCTTCTGGCCTTAAAAACTGTAAATAGTCTGCTTTTATCAATTTTAGTGTAGCCATAGTAGACTCCATGCCCAATGGAACACTAGGAATTTTGGCTAATTTGTTGTTGTTGGAAAGGCATTGATCTGCAGGTTCTTGAGACCTCACAGGGAGGATCTCATCCCCAGAAGGAGCCAGTGTTAGCGCTGCTGTGCAAAAGGGTCAAGAATGGGTTCAAAATGCTTTTAAAGGCAACGAATATACGTATAGTCATGCTCAAGATCCATTCATGCTGTCAAAACCCTCATGTTGGGCTAAAAGGTCTTCCACCGATAAAATTTTGCGAGAGGAAAGCCCTTGGGAAGGCGGAAATGATCTATCGGGAGGCCTAAAGCACTCCAAAACAAGCAAAATTCAAAATCGCAGGCCTAGCAGTTCAAATGAGCGACAGCCGTTTGATCTGGCCGATCAACGGTCCAGATCGCATCGGCGGGTCGAAATTGGAGGAGGCAGATCGGCGGGTGATATCGCGTCGGCATATCGCATCGGCAGAATGGTAGTGGCAATGGCAGTGACAATGATGTGGCATCACCGATGAGCGATCGCCGATATCGCGTCGGCGTATCGCTATCGGGCGTTTCAATAGGAGCATGGCCTTTGCTTATATAAATGACCGCCGATGGGCCGGACCCGATGACCATAACACTCCATTTTATATTCTGTAAAGTCCGCGCCCATAGTGTTTTAAATATATTTTGTGTATTTTCTTTATATAAAGAAAATACAAAAAGAAGCTTATGGCAAGCGTCGATCGCTGACGGGGTTCGGGCCCGATAGGGTTCTAAAAGGCCAAATATATATATTTCAAGTCCACCAAAGCCAATTTTTCAGGTTTTGCGGCAGTTTTGCAGTGGCGCGGAAATCATTAATGTAAGCATACAACAGTACAGCGCAGTAGGCAGCTGCCTTCAATTGACAGTATGGCCGAGGAAGAGATAGGACGCCACAGATCCAGTCATAGCATTCAGTGGTTATGGGATTCGCCCATACTTCGTCTCACCTACCCTAGAAGGATCGCAGAGCACCAGACAGGGACAAATTTATTCAATGCACGGCCAGATTTATACCAGGGGCCCATTCTTGAATGTAAATATGGTTGGTGGCCATTTATGGGCTCCTCCACGTATTGTTCAGTAGAGATATTTTGTATTGTAGCAGTATATATACTCAGAACAGAGATGTAATGGATTGATGAGTGTTTGATGAATGAAAGCTTATGGTAGCCTTTTAACTTCTGGAGACTGTTAATACTATGAGACCTGCAGCTTCTAGTCTTGATTTCCATTAATACAAGCTTCTTTTGCTGTCACCTGCTCACTTTTCACTTCTGCTTCTTGTTCTAGGCTGTGCTTGTTTGCATTTATTGATGTGCTATAAATGTTTGATATCAGAGGGGCTGTCATCCCACCTCTGTATTATGCTTTAGTGGCTCATTGAAATTGTTTGCAGGTTGTTGTTATTCAAATAGCAGAGAGCTGTCATCCTCATTGTCTATTGAATAATAGGCGTGCAGATCCTCTAACTGATTGCAACTGGCCATCACAGAGCTCTGTGCATCTGCTGGTGCAATCAGTCTTCTTCATTATCACTTTTACCTTAAACCGTGAGTAGTTGGTGGTTGAAAGCCTTGTAGTTTGGGGGTCTTCACCCATGCCTGGGGTAAATCATAGTAGGAGTGGTTATCTGGCTTAGAGGTGCTGCACATCTTCCATTTAACCATCATTTTATCCAACAAAAACTGTTGAATTTTTAATGTTCCCGAGCATCACTGATATACAACCTAGGTGAGTTTCTTGGGGTGTTAACAGATACATCCTCACGGCAACAGATTATTTTACTAAATGGGTAGAGACAATTCCTCTCAAGACAACTAATTCTGAAAATATTATCGAATTCATAGATCAATTTGTAATCACTAGGTTTGGATTGCCAACGGCTTTAATGTTTGATAATGCATCATACTTTTCTGGAAATGCAATGACTGAGTTTGCACTTAAAAGAGGATTCAAACTAAAATATTCGGCCAGTTACTATCCGCAAGGTAATGGGTTAGCTAAGTCAACAAATAAAAACCTAATCAGGATTATTAAAAGAACAGTTGACCAGAACCAAAAGAATTGGCATAAAGCTTTGATAAATGCTTTATGGGTAGATAGAATAACAAAAAAAGCTTCGATCGGCACTTCCCCCTTTAATTTAGTTTATGGGAAAGAAGTAGTTCTTCCAACTCACTTAGTCATTCCCTATTTGTCTTTAATACAATAATTTGATGAAGTGCCTACTTCCTCCATACAACTAAGACAAATGGAAATAATCAAATTAGAAGAGCAACGAGAACAAGCTAAGAGAACCCATGCTCATCATCAAGCGCTAATAAAATCCTCTTTCGATTCAAACAAAATGACCAGAAAAAATTTTCAGATGGGAGATTTAGTTGTAAAATGGGATAAGGCTCATGAAGAAAAGGGCAAACATACAAAATTTCAAAAAATGTGGCTTGGTCCTTTTCAGATTGTTGAAGTCATAGGTCCATTGACGTTTGTCTTACAGGATCTAGCAGGTAGAAGGGATTCTTTACCTGTTAATGGTCAAATCCTTAAAATATATTTTCCATAGAAGATTATTCTTCTATTTTGTAGAATAGTTTTGTTTTTTTTTTTCTTTTTTTTTCTTTTTTCTTTTTTCTTTTTCATAATAAAACCGGTTGTTAATGGTTACTATCGGTATTCGCGAAAAGACACCAATTCTCTTTCAGATTTTGAGTTTTTCGCTTGTATAAATAGAAATTTTTTGAAAATCTGATCTTTATTATTGACAAATACAGTTAAAAAAACTTTAGCCTAGATATGATATTAGTTTCAACTTCAAAAAAAAAAAATTGATGAAAGCAACCTTTAGCGAAGGAATTGTTTTATATCAGCACAATGAAAGGTATCAATAACAAAATAAAGATTCTCTGTAAAATTGATGTTTTCAAACTCTATTATTGTCGTCCAGAGCTTTCTTAAGGAAAACAATGATATCCTCCCTGTTAAAGAAAATCGCAGCATTCATAGGGACAATCCAAGAAACACTATATCTCAAAGAAAAAGAGGTCTCATCACGAGCCGGCTTATCATGATCACAGATATTATAACTTTGTTGACTTTGCCAAACACTGTCCATCAAAACAGGGCAATGACTCAAGATTATTGAAATCAAAAGACAAGGGGTCTCATCACGAGCCAGCTTATTCAGCAAAAGTGTAAATTAGGTGAATGACTGTGTTATAATTTGGCTACCAAACCAAGACATTGTTCTTTAAGAATAAAAAAGGAAAAAGTGTCAAAATGGATTTTTCTTTGAGGGTTGTAGATAACCTTAAAACAGGATAAAGGATCATTGCTGGGTAACAGGTAACCCTGTCGATGCTATGGACGCTTGCTGGCAGCAGAGGCTCTACCTACAGCAAACGAGCATATTTTAAGGCTAGCACACAGATAAGACTTTATTTTATCTTTACATGACCAAGTAATGGCTGATGTAGATACAAAGACAAGCCTGAGGAAGCAAACAATTAGAAAAGAAAGAAGTTGAAACAAAATATCATTGATAGAATAAGGCACAATGTACTATATCTGTCCATAACAAAGTTTAGATTTATGAAAATTTTTCTGTTTTGGAAGTTTAAAGAATTCAATAGAAAAGCAGAGATAACTGGTTCTTCCAAGTGAATCGTTATTGTTGTGACCACCAACAACCCCCCTCCTTCTTTAGTATTAGCAATAACGCTAAAGAAGTGGGGGCCCTTAGTAAAAAATCCAAAAAAGATTTTATAAATTTTTTTGTATTATACTCCTAAAAAATACATCGCACGGAGAAGAGTCAAGCATTCCTTTATGAGCACATTAAAACAACTGCGAAGAAACAGCGTGAAATTCACTGCATCACATACATTAAGAAACGCCCATAAATGAATAATCTTAAGAAATCTCCGATGGCCGATATGCGACATCGCATATCGCAACGTCGCATAAACAACACACGAATAACTTAACAAATTGCAGCGATCTGCGATCTGCGATGCTACGATCTGCGATCTCGCTATGCTGTGATGCTGCGATCTGCGATCTTACGATGTTGCGATCTGTGATAATTGCAATGCTGCGATCTGCAATAATTGCGATCTGCGATCTTGCGATGATGCGATCTGCACGATTCTGCGATACGAGTCGCAGAAATCACCCATCGCAAATTTTCCTCGGCTCAGCATTCAAGAAAAGCTGTCCCTAAACCAAAAAATTGGGTGCACGCCTTAAAGAAAATTAATGAATGTACGCCAAGGTATTCATGAAGGACAGTTTTGTGTTTTTCGAAGAGTCAGTTCACTGTGGGTGTCATGATTTTACACATTCGTAGAACTTAAAGCTTTCATGTCAAAATTTATTATCATTACTTTTTCCTTTGCGTGAACTGCAGGAAACATCTAAGGAAAAAGGGAAAGCGCCAATGCTCGGAGAACAGAGAAGAGATGCCATCATAAACGGATACCGCATGCAACAGAAACGCAGATTTCAGAGTGTTACTGAACAGGTGCTGATATCAATAGGCGATTCGACACTCAAGGTCAAAAAACTCACAAAAGCAGCATGTTTACAAAATTCTGAAGCTCATACCCGGTAAAGGAAAAAGTGCTAAAGGCGGAAAACGCACCAGAAAGGCCCGGATCAAAGAACGGAGGCAGTTTTTGATCGCGCATCGCTAAGAAAATTGTTCAGAAAGCAAAGTCCCTAACTTGCTCAGTCATCCGCGAGTCCGGAAGCCGAGATAGCAAAAGTAGAGGCAGTTTAAGAAGAATCTGGGTTGTTACCAAGCATACACGCAGTAAATTCGCCTAACCAGAAGATGATTCTCAAAAATATCTTCTGGTTTACTAAAAAGTGGTGCCAACACTTGCCACTTCTATTTTCATAGCTCAAACAAAAGTAGAAGACGACTAGCCGACTCTTCCCAGACAAATGTTGCATGCTCGCAGCATTAAGGAACAAATGCAGAAATAGTTAGAAATCAGATTCAATTTTTAGAAATAAGTTTGCTTAGATAAAGGGCGGTCATTTAAACCGTATCCGAAATTTATGTAATTAAGTTATTTAGTTAGCAATATTTAAACCCTTCTCATGCATTTAGAGAATGGTCCAGAAATTTGTCAAAAACTTGTCCTTAGAACATGCACTTCTGCACCCTCAGAGGAGGTTTTGATGAATGGATGGATCAAGATTTATCAATGTTTGCATTTGATATCTGCTACTGATGTTGCACTTTTGTACTCTTGGTAGATATTGGAACAAGGAGAGATAAATCATTGTTGCTTGAAGCTTATGAGTAGGACTTGTCATAAATGGTACTTTTATCTCTTGGCCATTTCTGCTTATATTCTTAAAGTGATATACAGTTTTTTTAGTTGTTTATATGTTATTGCATGAATGTATGAGTTACCATTTGGCACTTTTGTATGGTGGAGTCATTTATTTATGTTTGATATATGAATAACTTATTATGCGATATGCTGTTCACAACTGTTTTGCCTAACTTTTTATGCAAAGTGGTTCATCTTAATTGATTTCCATTCTTATGATAGCTGAATGATCTTTATTACCAGTTATTGTTTGAAATCTCTTTAGATCGCATAATAGAAGAAATACACCCCGGGTTAGCATAGATTAGATGTGCTGTTTTCATTAGATTACAATAGCATAGAATTAGATTAAAGTAGCTTAGATTAGAACTCTTAGATCAGCATCATCCAACTTTGCACACACACACACCCTTAGATTGGGAAACTGGTCCCATTATCCCCAGTCGGACCCGCTATACCAAATAGATAAGGAGCTGCCAACCAAGGTCCGGACCGGGTGGGTATCCCCCTTGTTGTCGACCCGATTTTCGGGCCTTCAACAGAAGGAAAATAAATTAGAAAGGAAAAGTGATGGAGGTCCGACTAGCGAAACCATAAAGAGCTAAAACAAAGAGCTTAAGAGATAATTAGATAAGAAAAAATCAGAATAAAGATGTATGAGGTGGCTCAATACCTGGAGTAAGAGCAATTTGGAAAATGCATTGATGAAGTTTTTGGCATTGGTCCTCAGACCTACAACTAGTGAGGTTGGCGAGGGTTGATGGCCTACAATTGTGATGATTTCCCAAAGGTAAAGGGACCAAGCTAGGAGGGCATGGTCCTTCCACTTGCACAGACACAAAAAGACCACACTTTTACCTTTTTCTTTGTCACGATCAAATATCAATGAGCTAGTTGGTGTAAACATTTTCTAGCATGGGAACACATTCCTAAATACCTCTCGAGCTTCTCACAGACGACGTTGGGAGTGAAACCACATTTATTAACAACCTCCATTCTCCTTTCTACTTTCATTACAGATTGAATGCATTGTGTTGGGTAGTTGCTCGAGGGAAGGCTTGCTCGAGGCTTCTTGAATGCCCTGGGCCATTGTTTCTCATTTTGTTGAACAACTTGACACCTCGCTTGATATGAACTCTAGTTGTTTTCCATCTTGAACCTTGGTTACAACACCTTCCTTAACTCTATGTTGATTGCGCAAAGAACTTGAATGAGGCACCCCCATTGGGGGGGAATGTATAACGATAAACACAAATAATTTAAACAAACAAACTAAACACACACACACACAAAATAGCATTTTCAAGGCATTTTTTCTGGTTAATTTTTCCCAAAATCCATTAGATATTTTTTAGAATTATGAGTTTAAGTTGTTTAATTTGTAAAGTTCAAGTGCCTAGAGGTTTTTCAAAGTGATGAATTCATTTATGCATTCAAAAGTGCTTTTTAAATAACAAAAAATCACAATCACTCTACAAATTGTATTGTTAGATTCCAACCATAAATCCATTTCATCGATTAGTTACACTACACCTCTATATAATTATATAATTTTCATGTTTGATAAATTTAACATTAAAATAAAGAATATATTATTTGAAAAAGAAAATAATTATATATGTAATAATAGCAAAGGCTCTACAACCCAACATAGGCTAGATATGTAGGCCTAATGTAAGATTATGTGTCAACATTTTTTAAATATGGGGAAATATATATACCTAGGAAAAAAAATTAAATGTGAGCTTCATATATTTTAATTAATATTCAAATTTAAACATATATAAATATATAATGTAAACAAACATCAAATAAGTCCGCTCGACAATGATCTATCTTCGTCATCTTAATTTATAAAAGAAATTCAACAAACAAAAATTAATAAATTGGATAAATATAAAGTACAAAACCATGTGCAAAAACTAATAGAATTTTTTTTTCCACATGAAGATTTACTTTTTTTTATTCACACATAATTAAAAAAATACAATTTTAACTGTAAAAAAAGAAAGAAAAAACTAATAGATTTAATAAATATAAAGTACAAAACCATCTCTCTTTAACAAAACCATGGGTCATAACACTTTTCTGAAAAGGTACTTTAACACAATCAAATCCAACTACTAAAAATGAATGGTGTAGTAAATTTATATATATCTATATCTATATCTATATCTATATCTATATATATATATATATATATATATAAATGTAATATTTAATTTAATAAAAATTAAAAACAAAACATAATTTAATAATATTTTTAAAATCAAGATTAATATGTATTATGTAAAGCACTAAATTCAAAGTTCAAATCCTGTGGGTTAGACCAAAAAATTAAATCAAGATTAATATAAAATAACTAATATTAATGTAGGGTAGTTAAATTTGACCACCAAAATTTAACATAGTAATAAATTTATTATACAATTATATGTGGGGTCCATTAAAATTATATATATATATATATAATAGGAGAAATCCATTAAACATTTTAACAATAATTATAGGAAATAATATATGAAAGTGTCTATATGTCCTTCTCAATTTATAAGTGAAATTCAAAAATTATAAATAAATAAGTAGAGATCACTATAATTTATAAAATCGATTAATAATTAAACCAACTTAGTTCCATTTTAACTTTGGATTTACTAAGTTCCAAGAGGGATCAAATTTCATTTATTTTATTCAAAATTGAGTACAAATTGTTGAATTTAGGCTTCTGTGATCCATATCAAGTTTATTGAAAAGAGTTTTTGGCGAAAATCACATCATAATTCATTTGTGGAGGCGTTTCCAACCAAGAAGTGTGGTTCATTGTCAGGACAAATTATGAATAAATCATATGTTTAAGTTAATTATGAATAAAACATTTTGACTCAGCAATTAATCATAATTAATAATTAAACCAGTCTAGTTACATCTTAAGTGTGGATAAATAAAATATAAAATTAATAGTTATAATTAATCATAATTAATAATTAAACCAATCTAGTTACATCTTAAGTCTGGATAGACCTTAGATAGCCTAGTATGAGGAAAATATGTAGGCGTAATGTAAGATTGTATGTCAACTTTTTTTAAATATCGGGATAAACATTTAACCAAAAAAACTAATAAATTGGATAAGTATAAAGTACAAAACCATTTGTTATAACCAACCACTTTTCTCAAAAGCTACTTTAACACAATCAAATCCAGGTACTAAAAATGAATAGTTTAACAAGTTATAAAAATTAAAAAAAAAAAACACAATTTAATAATATTTTTAAAATCAATTAAATTTAATAAAAAATAACTCATACTAATATAGAATAACTAAATTTTACTATACACCTTAATAAAATTATTGTAAATAATATATGTGAAAATGTTTATCTCAAATTTTAAGTGAAATTCAAAAAATATAAATAAATAAATCAGGAATTAAACATTATAATTTATGAATGGAGTAATAATTGAAGGTTATGACATCTTTTACCAAGTCTAATTAATAGATAAAATGATTTTTTCAAAGCATTTTCTGGTCAAATTTTTCATAATCCAACACAAATTTTAAAAAATCACATATTTAAGTTAATTATCAATATAAAAATTTAAAAATAAATAAAATATAAAATTAATAAAAATGATTATAATTAATAATTAAATCAATCTAGTTTCATGTGAATTTACCAAGGGGCAAGAGAGTTAAAATGTATCTAAACTGATAGTATTCATGATGAACATATAAAATCACTTTATTTTGAATATGATATTCATGGTACAAAGTTAGTGATATTCATAATTAACATATAAAGTCACTTTATTTTGAATATGATATTCATGGTACAAAATTAATAAATAACCAAACTTAAAGTCACCTCTCAATTTTACTAAATCCAAATAATAAATTTGGATGTACAAAATTAATGAATTTGGATTATCTTATAGACTATTTCTAATCTGGTAAACGTTAAAATTTCATTCTATAAAAATAAATTTAATTGAAAATAACTTTCTCATCACCCTCCAAAATAAGCCCATAAATTTATAATTTATACAAATTTATATTTATATTAATTTTAATAACATTTATTTACATATATGGATATCATTAACTACATAATACAAATAGATAATGTATATAAAGAAGAAAACCTTGTGTATTTAGTATTAAAAATACAGTGGTAAGTATTTTTGATTACAAGATTAACCTACCTGGTAATTTCTTGTACCGCAAAATATCCAATCCTGGTTCAGTTTCTAGAAGCGCTGTTTTATATTATGATATATTAAGGGGCGATACGCTCTACCTCTTGTGTTAGGTCATCGTTAGGTATCAGGTCTGGTCTTCTAGAAGACGGCAATTGACTGTGCTGTCTTCCTCATCCGGCTAATCAAACCACCGAACCTCATGTGGACAAGATTAGCTTGAGATTGGAAAAATCCGGGAGTAGCTGGGGCCATGGAAGCCCATGGAAGAATATGACCACCTGCATATTTGTGAGGTCCACTCCTACCTGTAAACCAAACAGAGGCCGAGTTTGGAAGCGGAATGTTCTATGATAGCTCTACCGATTTCAAATTTTTATAATAATATGTTATTTTATTTTGTTTTTGTTAATGGGGCCAGGTGCCTGTTGTGGAGTTTAAATTATGATGTCTAAAGGGGATGTACCAAGCCAGACCTCAGTGGTCTCTGAACTCTATGGCCTCTGAAATTCACATATCTGCGATTTGGGTAAGCGTTGTTCGTTTTTCTGTTTCCGTTCAAACCCTTAGGGTTTATTGAGCCGAAACCCTAAGGGTTGCTAGGGTTGCTACGGTTTTTAGGGGTTTAGTCTAAATGGCTAGATCTTCTGTCCTCCCGAGTGTCAGAAACGAATTGTGCGGTAGGTTGGCACTGGAATCCCAGCTTAGCTTTAGGGATGGAAAAGACTTGAACCGTGGCAAGTCTCTGGTCTTGAGGGCAAGGTACTCCGTGATGCTGCATGCTAGAAGTGAATTGTGCGGTAGATTGGCATTGGAACCGCAACTTAGGGTCTGTGCTGGAAAAGATTTGAGCCGTAGTGGGGCTCTGCATTTTATGTTTAATCTTAGAATTCCGAGATCTGTGAAGGTTATTCCAAATTCTGGTAGATGCATGGCACAGGCCACTGCTTGCGAACAGGCCGAGGACAAACGCTTTGTGACCAATGGCGGATTGCAGAATTGCACACTGTACGACTTTCTAGGGCTTCCACGGGATGCCACTCAAAAACATATAAAGGATGCATACCGGAGGTCGGCTAAGATTTGGCATCCGGATATAGCTATTAAGGGGGAATTGGCCAAGAATACAGAGGAGTTCCTTAAAATTCACGATGCTTACATTATACTGTCTGATCCAGAAACTAGAGCAAAGTATGACGAGCGATTGAGGTTGCAGTCCCTGCAAGGCAGGAGGATGAATAACAGATTTCCCGGGATTTCTTCTTCCGATCGAAGTTCTAAAGGCGATTGTCATATTGAGCATGGATTTGCTACTTGGAGGAATTGGGAGACTGATCAGTGTTGGTGATATATAATATAGAGAAACAATCCCTCTGAGAATAATGATTACTTGATGTCGTTAAGGATGAAACAAACGTCTGACAAATTTATGAATAATATCAGCCCTCTTGGCAGATATTATTACCATAATCTTTGGGCTGTTTACTACTTGGACCATATCTGACATCCATGTTCATGGATGCAAAGATAATAGGCTCTCGTTGATTTGCAAACTGAGATTATAGGTTCCATAATTGTATATGCTATACAAGGCCAGAATCTAATAGAATATAACTCTTATCTCATTGACTCTGCTGAATGGTGACTGTGGCATGTCCCATACCCCTCTACCCCTGGGGTGTTTGCTGTTGGGATCGACTCAACATGCAATTGAATTTGAATTTTATGAGGGCCATATTTTGTTTTTCAATTAATGAGGATAATGTTGACAAAACTTGGTTAGATTCAGTTGCATGTTTAACCTGCACTCTGGTATGGAAATTCTTCATCCTGTTCATGGATGCAAAGATAATTGGCTCTGGTTGATTTGCAAACTGACCTCTTAGGTACCATAATTCTATATGCTATACAAGGCCAGAATGTAGTAGAAAATAATTCTTAGCACATTGAATCTACTGAATGGTGACTCTGGCATCTCATATACCCCTCTACCTCTGGAGTGTTGGGATCCACTCGACATGCAATTGAATTTGATTTTAATAAAGGCCATATTCCGTTTTTCAAATATTGAGGATAACGTTGAGAAAACTTGGTTAGATTTATTTGCAGGTTTAACCTGCACTCTGATATGGAATTTCTTCACCTTGCTCATGGTCGCAAAGATAATAGCCTCTGCCCGATTTGCAAACTGAGATCTTACGCTCCGTAATTGTATATGTTATACAAGGCCAGAATCTAATATAGCAGTGTCTCTACTGAATTGTGACTGTGGCATGTCATGTTCCCCTCCACCCCTGGGTTATTGGGATTGACTCAACATGCAATTGAATTTGAATTTTATGAGGGCCATATTTTGTTTTCAATTAATGAGGATGATGTTTACAAAACTTGGTTAGATATATTTGCAGGTTTAACCTGCACTCTGATATGGAATTTCTTCATTCTGTTCGTGGATGCAAAGAGGCTCTGGTTGATTTGCAAACTGGGCTCTTAGGCCCCGTAAATGTTATATGCTAATACAAGGCCAGAATCTAATATAATATGATTCCTAGCACATTGGCTCCACTGAATGGTGATTGGCATGTCATATAACCCTCTCCCCCTGGGGTATTGGGATCGACTCAACTTGCAAGTGAATTTGACTTAACTTGCAAGTGAATATGACTTTTGTGAGGGCGATATTTCGTTTTCAATTAATGAGGATAATGTTTTTTGTATTTTTAAGGCAATTGATATTATCACATCAAAGAGTTACATAGTAAAAAAATGTTCACTTTCTAGCGTGCCCAACGGAAAACCAAAGGCTTAGATTCAGAGTCTCGAGGTTACAAAGGCCTCTTTTAACTATAGCGTTCGGTAAACAAAAAGATGTATACATAGACTGATATTGTCAGGTTCTTGCATGCCATGCCGTGACTAAATAAGAAATGTTATAAAACTATAATAATAAACACTGAAAATGCATGATGATTGCTGAGCTGATTTATTCGAGAGCTTGCTGAGAACTGTTCCCATCAAAGGGGAGAGATCCATTGGTGGATTTGCTGTTGAGAATATTAAGCTTATGATTGATTCCATCTAGTTTCCCCTCCAATTTTGCTATTCTAATATTGTTTTCCTACTTGGCATCATTGTCATCAATGAGAATGTGACTCGTGAGAACCTTAGTGTGCCAATAGACGTTGATAGCTTGCATTTATTCTGAGAAGCGTGAGCGGTTGGAGGTGCCTATGTTTGGAATCCAATCTCTGGTCTCAGCATTGACATGATAGTCTGAAGTGTAGTGCCTCTCATGGCAAGCTTTTGTTTCGATTTGCTCAATTTCTTGGCAAACTAGTTCTAGCATAAGGTCCTCATAGCGGGCCTTGGATTCCCTACCGTGTGCTTGAGCACGACACTGAGTGATGGTAGCAATATGACTAGTAGTCGACATAGAAGAGTGATGGTAGCAATATCACTGGTAGTCGACATAGAAGCAGAGGAACAATCCTTGCCTCTCCCCTGTCGGGAAGCAATAGTCCTTCCATGCAACATGATTATCCAAGGTAAAGGGGCGACAAGGAGGTGATAGAGAGGTGGTACGAGCAGGGGGGGTGGGGGAAATGGCCCTGAACCTGAGCAGAGTGAGTAGGAGGAGCTTGAAGATGACAAGGAGGTGATAGAGAGGTGGTACGAGCAGGAGGGGGGGGGGGGGGGTGGGGGAAATGGCCTTGAACCTAAGCAGAGTGAATAGGAGGAGCTTGAAGGTGACAAGGAGGTGATAGAGAGGTGGTACAAGCAGGGGGGGTTGGGGGAAATGGCCTTGAACCTAAGCAGAGTGAGTAGGAGGAGCTTGAAGGTGACAATGGTAGTGAGCTCGGGAGGAAGTGAGACACAGCATGGGCCGAAAAATGCAGGCGAGAAGGGAGGGAGAACAAAATTAAAGAAAGGAGAAGGCGCTGGAGGGAGAGTCATAGAGAGGAAATGGGGCCACGGAGGCCAACCCAAACTGGCGAATTCACAAAAGAGAAGCAAACTCAAAACCCAAAGAATCCACAACTTAACCAAATTATGCACAGAGAGATGCGAAAGTAACAAATCTTGACTGTGAGAATGCTTACATTGAATGTCAAGATACCCATGACTAGGCCAGCATCGTAGATGCTAAGGTAAGCCAAAGGGAAACCACAGGTAAAGAGAGAGAAAGTGCCCAAAAAGCTCGACATAATTTTGTTGTAGCCTTGTGCATGCTTTGGTATGCTCAACATTTTCAAACTCAAGGGGATCCACTTTGCTAGAACATAGTATGTGCCAACCAATATATAGAAGACGAGAGCATTGCCCAAGTTGCACTAATGACACAGAGTACCATCAAACTTGACGTGAGGAATTCTCATAATTTCCATCTCCCAGGAGGACTGAGCGAGACTCGAGAGTGCCCCAAGAGGATGTATGTTCAATCATGCCTGGAGGAGTGGGGAGAGCTGTGTAGGTTTTAACCCTGTACAGAAATTACCTGCATACGAATTCTTAAACAAAGAAAATAAACAATGCGAGAGCATAACCCATAAAACACATATGCACAGAGATTTTTCCCTGGATCCCAAAACCGGGACTACCAGCTTGATTTTTCATTATATTCCTTTCAATGTTACAATACATATTTATACATGTCGAAGCATCCAATACCATGGACCGAAAACCATCGCGTCCAATACCATGGACCGAAAACCATCGCGTCCAAAAAACATGTGCGAAAATCATGCACAAAACCATAGGTGGGTCCACCCAACCTAACATATGGTCCAAAACCAAAATTTTCCGGGACGCTGCCCCGGACCCCATAAAGTGGGGTTACGAGTGCCCTTCAAACCCCCTATTAACTACGTGGAAAGAATATAACACAACCCAACAATCTCCCACTTGTTGTTTTCTTTCCACAGGGGGCCACAGGAGAGCTTAGTCATTTTTCAGCCCTGAGATTCCCATTTCTTCTCTACACCAAGAGAACTTCTCAGAGCTCACAGATTTTGTCAATGCATCTGCAGTGTTCTTCAAAGTGTCCACCTTTACCAACAACACCTTTCTGTCTTCTATCATATCCCTCACAAAGTGATATTGAACATCAATGCGCTTTGTCTTTGAATGATAAGCAGGGTTTTTTGCCAAGAAAATTGCACTTTGGCTGTCACAGTCTATTCTTATAGCTCCCTGTACTAACCCCATACTTGAACACAATCTCTGCAACCAAACTGCTTCCTTGCTTGCATGAGTGGCTGCCATGTATTCTGCCTTTGTAGTTGATAGTACCACTACAGATTGTTTCTTACTCATCCAACTGACTGCGACCTCCAAATAGGTTAAACACATACCCACTTGCAGATCTTCTCTGATCGAGATCTCCAGCCCAGTCTGCATCAACAAAGCCATGAATATCCAACACTCTGTCCAATCCTGGTCTTCCTTGGTAGCACAAACCATAATCACTAGTGCCACGCAAATACCTGAAAACCCGCTTCACTGCTATCCAGTGCTCCTTCTCAGGTTTTGACATAAACCTGCTCAATACTCCCACTGCATTGCAATGTCTGGTCTAGTACAGACCATTGCATACATCAGGCTACCTACTGCACTTGCATATGGAACACGGGACATGTCCTCTTCCTCTTCTTGTGTCTTGGGACATTGTTCAGCAGATAACCTCACACCTACAGGAATAGGAACCTTCACCGGTTTACTATCCTGCATATTAAACCTCTGGAGTATTGTCTCGACATACTTCCTCTGGTTTAACCAGAGCTTCCTCTTTGACCGATCTCTTTTAATTTCCATGCCCAAAATATAGTTTGCAGCACCAAGATCTTTCATGTCGAATTTGGAGGACAATTGGGTCTTCAAATCCTGGATAATTTCTTTGTCATTTCCAACCAGCAACAATATCATCCACATACAAGACCAGATAACTAATACGGTCACCAATTAATTTAAAATACACACAATGATCTGCTTTGCTTATGGTGATGCCAAGTTTTCGTATAAATGTATCAAATTTCTGATACCACATCCTTGGTGACTGTTTTAACCCATACAGAGACTTCTTTAACTTGCATACCAGTTCTTTCTTACCCTTCACCGCAAAGCCTTCAGGTTGCTTCATGTAGATTTCCTCTTCCAAATCCCCGTGAAGAAATGTTGTCTTCACATCCATCTGTTCTACCTCAAAATCAAAAGCAGCAGCAACAGATAAAAGTAATCTAATAGAAGTTACCTTGGCAACAGGAGAAAAAATATCACCAAAATCAATTCCCGGCACCTGGGAATAACCTTTTGCTACCAACCGAGCTTTGTATTTCTCCACCTTTCCTTCTGCATTTGTCTTCTTCTTGAACACCCATTCGCTGCCAATGGGTTTCCTTCCAGCCGGCAACTCCACCAGATCCCAAGCGTCATTTTTGTGCAAAGATGCCATTTCATCGACCATGGTCTCTTTCCAGAGTTTTCCATCCTCTGAATCCACTGCTTCCTTCACAGTTCTGGGATCATTATCAGTAACAGACAAAGCAAAATTTGAACTGAAAGCAGATGGACTATACCTTTCTGGCTGCCTTCTTTCTCGAACTGATCTTCTCACAGCCGGAGTTTGTGGCTCTTCATCTTCTGATTCCTCCTCTGCTGCAGAGTCTGATTCTTCCTCCTTTGGCTCAAACTCTATCTTCTCAGGTTCCTTTGGTTGGACTTCATGTTGAATAACATCTTTTACCTCTCTGAACAACACATCTCGGCTGTACACAACCTTCCGTGTGACTGGGTTCCAAAGCTTATAACCCTTTAAACCATCCTTATACCCAATAAAGATGCACTTTTCAGATTTACTATCCAACTTGGTTCGTTTCTCCTTTAGAACATGTACATATGCATCACATCCAAATACCCTTAGATGTGAAAGAGAGGGTTTCTTACCAGTCCATACTTCTTGTGGAGTCTTATCCTCCAACGCTGATGAAGGTGATCTATTGATCAGGTAACATGCAGTATCCACCGCCTCTTCCCAGAATTCCTGTCCTAACCCGACACCACTGAGCATGCTTCTTGCCCTTTCCATCAACGTCTTGTTCATTCTTTCTGCGACTCCATTTTGTTGAGGTGTATATGGAGTAGTCTTCTGCCGTGCTATACCACACTTCTTACAAAATTCTTCAAATTCCTTGCTGCAAAATTCTCCACCATTATCTGTCCTCAGCACCTTTATCTTCTTCTCTGTCTGATTTTCCACCAGAGCCTTAAATTCTTTAAACCTGTCAAAGACTTCAGATTTCTTCTTAAGAAAATATATCCATGTATTCCTTGAGAAGTCATCTATGAATGATACATAGTACACAGACTTACCCAGTGATGGAACCTTCACAGGTCCAAACACATCACTGTGCACAAGCTCTAATATCTGTTTCGTCCTCTTACCACCAGAGGGGAAACTCACCTGATTCTGCTTCCCATATACACAATTTTCACAAAAATCAAAATCCAGAGAGCTATTATTCATACCTTCTACCATACCTTTACCATGAAGTATTCGAAGGCCCTTCTCTCCAATATGTCCAAGCCTTTGATGCCACAACATGGTCTTCTCTCCATAGACCACTAGATTCTCTACTCCATTTTCAGGAACCATAGAACTATTGCACCCATCAACAACAGTGCTACCTTGCAGCTTGTACAGAGTTCCAATCCGAACTATCCGCATTAATATCAGTACTCCTAGAACCATCTTGCAGGTATCTTTCTCGAACACCGTCTTTACACCTGCATCATCCAACTTGCTTACAGAAATCAGATTTCTGGCCAATGCAGGAATATGTAGAACACCCGGAAGTGTTCTAACCCTTCCACCTTGCAACTTCAACTTTACTTTTCCCCGACCAATGATTCTAGCCTTCCTATCATCTCCTAAGAAAACATCACCACCATCGTATTTCTCATATTCGCAGAACCACTCTCTATGGGGAGTGAAATGAAAGGATGCACCTGAATCAATCAACCATGCCTCATGATCTACATGTGTACTTGAAGAAGCCAAGTACACATCCCCACCTTCATCTGAGGTGGTTTTCGCCTCTGCAGAAGGAGCATCATCAGATCCCTTTCCTTTATCAAGAGCTTTATATTTACAATCCCTTCTGAAGTGCCCTTCCTTTCCGCATTTCCAGCACACCACCTTTGTAGATTTTCCTGGAGATTTAGATCTCCCTCTAGATTTAGATCTCCCACTCGATGACTTACTTTTGTTTCTGTTCTGGGACCGTCCTCGTACAGACAAGGCATCACCATTCTGGTTGTCCATATTTTTCCGTCTCATCTCCTCCGTCAGCAAGGCTGAGACTATTTCATCAAACTGCAAAACAGTTGCATTGCTACCTATTGCAATAACCAGACTATCCCACGAATCTGGTAGAGAACACAACAGACTGATGCACTTATCTTCATCTGAAATTTTAATATCAACAGATAATAACTGACTTACCACAGTATTAAACGCATTCAGATGCTCTATCACCGAGTCTCCATCTTTCATCCTCAGGTTATACAGCTTTTTTCGTAGGAACAGTTTATTCACCAGAGACTTAGATTGGTACAAAGTCCCTAACTTGACCCACAAAGCCTTTGCCGTAGCTTCCCCTGATACATTCAGCAATACTGAATCCGAGACACACAATCATATTGTGCTCTTTGTCTTCCGATCTAACTTCTTCCATTCTTCATCGATCACTCCCGATGGTTTAGTACCCGGATCTACCGCGATCCACTGATCTTTATCCACCAACAGATCCTCCATCTTGAGTTTCCACAACTCAAAATTCTGACCATTGAACTTCTCAATCTCTATCTTTCCACTACTCGCCATCTTCTTTCACCACCAGAATCGATCTCACAAATCTCCCACTGAACAGGGTCTACCACAGGCCCGAGCGAAACCCCTCAGTAACAAAGGCGTCCCCTTGAAGCCAAAACAGCTCTGATACCAAATGTAGGTTTTAAACCTGTACAGAAATTACTTGCATACGAATTCTTAAACAAAGAAAATAAACAATGCGAGAGCATAACCCATAAAACACATATGCACAGAGATTTTTCCCTGGATCCCAAAACCGGGACTACCAGCTTGATTTTTCATTATATTCCTTTCAATGTTACAATACATATTTATACATGCCGAAGCATCCAATACCATGGACCAAAAACCATCGCGTCCAATACCATGGACCGAAAACCATCGCGTCCAAAAAACATGTGGGAAAATCATGCACAAAACCATAGGTGGGTCCGCCCAACCTAACATATGGTCCAAAACCAAAATTTTCCGGGGCCCCCATAAAGTGGGGTTACGGGTGCCCTTCAAACCCCCTATTAACTACGTGGAAAGAATATAACACAACCCAACAAGCTGCCACTGTCAACCATAACATATGTGCGACACTGTAGCAACTTCTTGTGTCAACTAACAATTTAATATAGGCATGAATCCAACTTGAACTGCTAAGGTGACCCATGAGCATACAATGTGCCAGGTACCATGCATGTTGTGGTGCCTACATATGTGAGCTTTCATAATGTCTAGGTGGGAGGGGAAGGCCTGACCTGCTTCGGTACACCCTTAGTGGGGAGCAAGATCCTTCTCAGCTTGATATTGACATTGAGAGTGGAGAGAGTCAGGGATGGATTGGTTCCAGTATAGGTCAACTGTGGAGGCGGTTGTACTAAGGCCATGACTAGCAAGTTTATCTGCCAGTTTGTTGCCTTCTCATCAAACATGGGAGAGGTGAAGGGCTAAGATTTGGGTCAAGAGTTTGGCAGTGTTTTCCACACGAGCTTCTAATCTCCAGCTGCTAGAGACTTTGGAGGGATCTATCCCACATTCGATATTCTGGAATATAGATATTATGGTTTTCGAAACTCCCTCGATTATGAGCTTATGATAGTGCTTGTAGATGGCAATTAGGAGGCCTTGTTCAAACACCCAGATCTCCACCAAATTGTTGGTAGTGTGACCAATTTCCCCGACATAAATGTGAGTAATTTGACCTTTACCATTATGGAAGACTCCACCATATCTTTCCGGACCATGATATTCCCTTTGGAGGGGAAGTTGACTTTAATAAAATCTTCAGGGGAGGAGACCAGGAGGAAGGGTTAGAGGGGAGGAGGGATGGGAACATGGGGCATCTTTAGGGGGAGGGGGTACCCAGAGGAGGGGGGAGTAGTGAAGGGGACTTGAGTTGAGATATGTTGTGAGAGACCCAAAGCAGAGAGAATAAGTTTTTTAGGTTAGTTGCATTCCCAATCTTTAGCAGACCAAGAGAAACAGAAGGTGGTTTCCCTGAGTTTGCTTAAAATGGCTTACCAAAGGTGGTCTAAAGAGGTTCTCCAGTTCTTAAACACCCGTCTGTTTTTCTCCTTCCAAGTCTCCTAGAGGAGGAAACCTAGGATTAAATTCTAAGTTTTGTTGACTATGAGATTAATGAAGGGAGAGTTGTGCCAGGATTGTAAGGTAGCACTAATATTATTTTGGATGTGGTGGGTTTGCCACTATAGAAACAAGTATATCTTGTTGCTTTACCCAATAAGATTGTAGAATATCTAAAAGCACAAGATATTTTCAAACAATAATTTGAATTGTACACATGGAGAGAGATATATTGCATAATTACAAGTTCTTTAGTGGGATTGTGCACAAATATGAAAATTAGTAAATCAATCCAAAATACGTCTAGATTTCTAGATAGTAAATCTGTCTGTGAGAAATATGCCCTAACTATTGAAGACCCTATCAAAATAAGAAAAAAGGCCAAGAAAGATTTAAAGAAAATTCAAAAGACAATGAGCAAATCAAGATATTTTCCCCACAGAGGGAAAAGCAAGTTTAGAATAGTCCCAAGGACCCACTATTACAGTCCTGAGGACATAAAATTAAAAATATAGAAAATAAAAGCTAAACAAAACTTTACTTGTTGGCAATGTGGAACACCGAGGCATACAGTGAATATGTGCCCACAAGAAGAAGCCTCTAAGAAAGGCAAAGGAAAGAAATCACAAGAAAATTTTAAAAAGAAAACTGAAAGCGCTGAAAGTTCTCAACAAATATATGTTATCCATTATAATAGATGTGGCTCAAATAGACACAATACAAACCATTGCCCTCATAGTACCTTTCATATTAAAAGAGAAGAAGTTCATATCTTAAATGAAGGTTGTTGTGATTCTAGCTCAGAAACTTCAGAATTTGGTATATACTCTGAAGATTTCATTATTATTAAACAAGAGGCTTTGTTGATTACTAATGAATGTTCTTCCACAAATCTAGACGTTTACAATTGCAACAATGAAAGCATCACTAGCAGTGGTGAAGAAGATGACACAGACGAAGAATGAAAACCTATCCAAAAACTAAAAGTTTGTATGGCTCATACAAGAGGAGATGGAGATGCCCAAATACTAGCACAAATCAAGGCTCTGCCTCAAGGAGATATGAAGACAACACTCCTGGATTCATTTTTGAAGACAATGGCAAAATCATGTAAGTCCTCTGAAGTTCCTACTATCCAAGCTAGAAAGCCAAATTTTGTTGATGCGAATTTGGAAAGAAATACAAAATCATTTATCAAGCACAATAGAAATGAGAGGACACAACCACTTTACCATAAATGATTTGGGAAAATAAATAAATAAATTGAAAAGAGAAATAGCAGAACTTAAGGAAAAACAAAATCCTTAGAACAAAGCTTCCACACAGATGAATGGGCTAGACAAGAACTGAAAGATCTCAAGACTCGACTCAGATAACTTGATCAGATACCCCCTCCTTTAGAGGATATTGAAGAAAATCCAAATATCAACATGTTTGATACTCAACACATTGAAGGATTAAACACCAAAAGTATCATATCCTCATAAAGTTGAGAATCAAAGGACAAAATTTCAAATTGAAAGCTCTAATAGATTCAGGATCTGACTTGAATATTCTTAATAAGGAATTCATTCCTAGTATTTATTGGATGCATTCAAACCATTCTATTATTGGACTAGGGAAATCATCAATGCAAATGGATTATGAAGTTCCAAAAGCAACCTTGTGTTTTCATCATTATTGCCTTGATATGAAATTTTTGCTTGCAGACATCCCAATGGCTTGCATCTTAGGAACATTGTTCCTTGGAGCAATAGAACCTCATGGATCTACTAGGACAATATAAGGAAAAACATGATACTTCATCACAATTCCATCTATCGTGGGAATGAACAAAACCAAAACTGGGACCAGGTTTATCCTTCCATTTTTATCTACTCCACAACTGTCAACAATGGTACAAGTGGTGGAAACTATAAAAAGAAACAGAAAAGGATCCAAGAGCTTAAGCAATTCAAAGCCAACTTAAAAATTGAAGAGCAATTGCAGAAGGAAGGAATCAAGGAAAAAATACAGGAATTGCAGAAACAATTTGAACATCAAGTTTGCTCTGGACTTCCTATTGCATTTTGGAAAAGGAGAAGGCATTTTATTGAAATCCCGTACAAAGCATCCTATGAAGGTAAACCATGCAACAATAGAGCCATCCCAATGAATGTTTAATATCAAGCCCTCTGCCAAGAAGAAATAAAGGGACTCTTAGAAAAGAGACTAATAAGAAAATCCAAGAACCCTTGGAACTGCTATGGATTCTATGTAAATAAGTATTCAGAACAAGTTAGGGGTGTGTTGAGGCTTGTCATAAATTACAAGCCATTGAACCAGGTTATAAAAGATGATACATATCCCATTCCTCACAAATATAGCATTGTAAATAGAATTATAGGAGCTAAAATATTTTCTAAGTTTGACTAAAGTCAAGTTTTTGGCAAGTAGCCATCAAAGAAGAAGACAAATTCAAAACTACATTCAGTGTTCTTGCAGGGCATTATGAATGGAATGTGATGCCTTATGGACTAAAGCATGCACCAACAAAATTTAAAAGGGTAATGGATAATGTGCTAAAACCATACTTTGATTGGCTCATCGTGTATATAGATGACATCCTTGTTTTTTCAAATTCAATTGAACAACACTTTAAACATTTGAGCAAATTTCTCCAAGTTATAAAGGACACAAATTGGTAGTTTCCAAGAAAAAGATGGAGTTGTAAAAAACCTCAATTAAGTTTATGGGACACACAATATCTAATGGCCAAATAGCTTTACAACATGCAGTGCAATTCGCTGATAAGTTTCTTGATAAAATAATAGATAAAACTCAACTCCAAAGGTTCTTGGGAAGCCTAAATTATGTAAGCCATTTTTACAAAGATTGTGCTAAAGATAGGAAGATATTGAATGAAAGTTTGTCAAAAAATCCTCCAACCTGGTTTGAAGCCCATTCTAGGGCGATAAGAAATATCAAACAAAAGGTTCAAAATCTCCCCATTCTTTGTCACAGATGATGAACTCCCCAAAATTGTTGAATATGATGTCAGTGAAGCAGGATGAGGAGAAATCCTCAAACAAGTAAGACATGATGGCCAGAAAGATAAAGAAAAAATTATTCAGTTTACTTCAGGGACATGGCAGGAAGGAGAGAAAAATTATGCAACTATAGATAAAGAGATCAAGGCTACTCTAAACACAATCAACGAGTTTGAAATATTCCTAGCAAACAAAATATTTATATTAAGAACATATGTTAGACTCAATTTAGAGGATTAGTACTAGAAGAAGAATAAATACAGTGCAAAGCTCTTCCTCTAGTATTAAAAGAAGAAAGCCAACTACATGATACTGATAAAAGAATTCAAACAGTGTCAGAGCAAGTAAATTTGACAAATCTTGCCCTAAGAGGCATGACAACTTATGTTTATGGTACAAATGATTATGCCAGAAAGAAACATATAGACAATCTCCAAGTGTCTATAAATTCAATAGTCTCTTCAATAAATAGCCTAAATCTAAAGGTCACATAAATCAGAGAAGAAGTTGGAGAGACTAAAAGTTTGATAGTAAGAGATGCAACCACTACTGAAAGATTAAGAGAAGAGCTAACATAGGGATTAGAAATAACTTTCTTTGTAGTGGAGAAAATTGTCACAATGTTGATGAAAGAACATAAATGATTAAAGAAAAGATTTCAAGAATCCATAAAGAAAATAACAAATCCATCCCTCTGACAAACCTATTCACTCACCCTGTCCAAAATATTTTTTCACCCACAGTTGAAAAATTTCCCACTTGTTTCCCAAAAAACGACCAATGAGTCCACCAAAACAAAATAAACATACATTAGTAATTCATGTAATCCGATCTAGAGAACCTTTGCCACCTCATTCATATAGGCCATCAACACCAGATCTATATGGCAAGGGAAAACTTCTTGAGGATCAGTCTTTTGCAGATGAATATTATTCTGAATGGAATATTGACAATTTGTCAGTAGGACAAATAAGGCAAATGATTGATAGGATGTTTATATCCTATAGAGTAATGTGCATGAAAGGAAAATCAGAAATAGAAGCATGCAAATCAAATCCAATGCTTTACAGGGACATTAAAAAAATGGTGGGAATTAGAATCATCTCTTGCCACGAGTAAGAAGATAGAAGAAGAAATCTTGAAAGATGAGTTGGCGACATAGTTTTGAAATAAGATGGGACTCCTCAAAACAACATGATAGGTGCTCTAACCACACTTATATTATAGCATTAGTGTGGAACGGAACAAGAAATAGTAGACAAACATTCAATCATCCTCATGAACATGTAGTGCAAAAAAATGCTACATTATGATGATTTCCATAGAGAATGGACGCAAAGGATTTATGAAGTAAAAGACAACAAAAATCAACTACGGAAACAATTACAACTTGCTCTTTTATCTAGTAAGTTTGTAGAATATCTGAAAGTAGAAGATTTATGAAGTAAAAGACAACAAAAATCCACTATGGAAACATGTATATCATGTTGTTTTACCTAGTAAGTTTGTAGAATATCTAAAAGCACAAGATATTTTCAAACAATCATTTGAATTGTACACATGGGGAGAGATATATTTCATAATTACAATTTCTTTAGTGGGATTTTGCACAAATATGAAAATTAGTAAGTCAATCCAAAAGATGTCTAGATTTCCAAATGGTAAATCTATCTGTGAGAAATATGGCCTAGCTATTGAAGACCCTATCAAAAAGAAGAAAAAAGGCCAAGAAATCTTTAAAGAAAATTCAAAAGACAAAGAACAAATCAAGTTTTCTTCCCCATAGAGGGAAAAGGAAGTTCAGGACAATCCAAGGGCCCACTATTACAGTCCCGAGGACATAAAGTTAAAAATAGAGAAAATAAAATCCATACAAAATTTTACTTGTTGGCTATGTGGAACATCAAGGCATACAACAAATATGCGCATGCAAGGAGAAGCCTCTAAAAAAGGCAAAGGAAAGAAATCACAAGAAGATTTTAAAAAGAAAACTAAAAGAGTTGAAAGTTCTCAACAACTCTCTGTTGTCCATTGTAATAGATGTGGCTCAAATAGACACAATACAAACCAATGCCTTCACATTCCCTTTCATATTAAAAGAGAAGAAGTTCATATCTTAAATGAAGGTTGTTGTGATTCCAGCTCAGAAACTTTAGAATTTGATATAGACTCTGAAGATTTCACTAATATTGAATGAGAGGCTTTGTTGATTACTAATGAATATTCTTACATAAATCCAGACGTTTGCACATGCAGCAGTGAAAGCATCACTAGCAATAGTGAAAAAAATAATAGAAACGAAGAATCAACACCTGTCCAGAAACTAAAAGTTTGTATGGCTAAGACAGAAGATGGAGATGCCTAAATGCTAGCACAGTTCAAGGTTCTGCCTAAAGGAGATATAAAGACAACACTCCCGGATTCATTTTTGAAGACAATGGAAAAATCCTGTAAGTCCTTTGAAGTGCCTACTACCCATGCTAGAAAGCCAAATTTGGTTGATGTGAGTTTTGAAAGAAATACAAAATCATTTATAAGGCACAATAGAAATGAGAGGACACAACCACTTACAATAAATGATTTGGGAAAAGAAATAAATAATTTGAAAAGATAAGTAGTATAACTTAAGGAAAAACATAAGCCTTAGAATAAAGCTTCCACACAGATGAATGTGCTAGACAAGAACTGAAAGATATCAAGACTCAGCGCAGACAACTTGATCAGAGACCCCCTCCTTAGGAGGATATTGAATAAAATCCAAATATCAACATGTTTGATACTCAAACACATTAAAGGATTAAATGCAATGAGGATACTTGTTATTTAACACCAAAAGTATCATATCTTCATTAAGATGAGAATCAAAGGACAAAATTGAAAGCTCTCATACATTCAGGCTCTAACCTAAATATTTTTAATAAGGGAATCATTCCTAGTATTTATTGGATGCATTCAAACCATTATGTAATTGGACTAGGGAATACAACAATGCAAATGGATTATGAAGTTCCAAAAGCAACCCTCTGCTTTGATCATTATTGCCTTGATATGAAATTTTTTCTTGCAGACATCCCAATAGACTACATATGAGGAACACCATTCCTTGTAGCAGTAGAACCTCATGGGTCTACTAGGACAATAAAAGGAAAATCACAATCCTTCATCACAATTCCATCTATCATGGGAACGAACAAAACCAGAATTGGGAATAGAGTTATCCTTCCATTTGTATCTACTCTACAACTGTCAATAATGATCCAAGTGGAGGAAACTATAGAAAGGAAACAAAAAAAGATATAAGAGCTTAAGCAATTCAAAGGAAACTTAAAAATTGAAGAGCAACTACAGAAGGAAGGAATCAAGGCAAAAATACAAGAATTGCATAAACAACTTGAACATTAAGTTTTCTCTGAAATTTCTACTACATTTTGTAAAAGGAGAAGGCATTTTATTGAAATTCCATACAAAGCATCCTATGAAGGTAAACCATGCAAGAGCAGAGCCATCCCAGTGAACGTTGAATATCAGGTGCTTTTCCAAGAAGAAATAAAGGGACTCTTAGAAAAGAGACTAATCAGAGAAGCCAAGAGCACTTGGCACTGTTATGGATTCTATGTAAATAAGAATTCTAGAACAAGTTAGGGGCATGTCGAGGCTTTTTATAAATTACAAGCCATTAAACCATGTTATAGATGATGATACATATCCAATTTCTCAAAAATATAGCATTGTAAATAGAATTGAAGGAGCTAAAATATTTTCTAAGTTTGACTTAAAGTCAGGGTTTTGTCAAGTAGTCATCAAAGAAGAAGACAAATTCGAAATTTCATTTAGTGTTCTTGCAAGACATTATGAATGGAATGTGATTCCTTTTGAACTGAAGCTTGCACTAACAAAATTTCAAAGGGTAATAGATAATGTGCTAAAACCATACTTTGATTGACTCATTGTGTATATAGATGACATTCTTGTTTTTTCATATTCAGTTGAACAACACTTTAAACATTTGAAGAAATTTCTCCAAGTTATAAATGATGCAGGATTGGTAGTTTCCAAGAAAAAGATGGAGTTGTTCAAAACCTCAATCAAGTTTTTGGTACACACAATATCTAATGGCCAGATAACTTTACAACAACATGCAGTGGAATTTGTTGATAAGTTTCTTGATACAATAACAGATAAAACCAAATTCTAAAGGTTCTTGGGAGGCCTAAATTATGTAAGCCATTTTTACAAAGATTGTCTTAAAGACAGGTAGATATTGAATGAAAGGTTATATAAAAACCCTCCAACATGGTTTGAAGCCCATATTAGGGCGGCAGAAATATGAAACAAAAGGTTTGAAACCTCCCCATACTTTGTGTCACAGATGATGAACTCCCCAAAATTGTTGAATTTGATGCCAGTGAAACAGGATGGGGAGCGGTCCTCAAACAAGTAAGACATGATGGCCAAAAAGATAAAGAAGAAATTATTCAATTTGCTTTAGGAACGTGGCAGGAAGGAGAGAAAATTTATGTGACTATAGATAAAGAGATCAATGCTGCTCTGAATGTAATTAACAAGTTTGAAATCTTCCTGGTAAACAAAAGATTTATATTAAGAACAGATTCTTGAGCAATGAAAAAGGTCCTGACCAAAGAAATTAAAAATGAAAGTGAAGGAAAATTCGCTATATGGTAAACTCTCTTTTCAAACTTTGATTTTGATATCGAGCACATAAAAGCTAGAACTGCATTCCAAACTTTCTCAATAGAGAAAACTTGCAGGGAAATTATTCAAGTGAGCACGAAAACATTTGAGGCAAGCGTGGCAAAGAATTGAAGTCAAGCGAGCATGCAAAAAATACAAGATCAAGCGAGCGTGGAAAAATTCAAAGATCGAGTGAGCGTGGGAAGAATTAAAATCAAGTGAGTTTGATTGAAATCAAGTAAAGGTGAATCCAAAGACCATTTTATGGTCATTGTCATAGAATGGAGCAACAACCAAGAACATGCCAGAACGATTCTTGAAAACATGTCTTAGAAAAGATACAAAGAAGAGTGGAAATCCACTTGGCAATGCATGAACTTGCAAGTCCTAGATATGAATCTCCAACCTAGTACAACACTAAGCCAACTTGTGGTAGAAGTAGGTGCAAGGCCCACCAAAACTATTGCAGTACTGACATGGTATATGAACGAGCACTCAGAAAGGTTCTGTAGGCAGGAGAAGATTTGACATGAAAATTCCATTATATTAACATTGTTTAGAAATAATACAATAGTAGCAAAGACCTAGAGCCTTTCAGTCTGAATAGGCCTAGGACTCTTCACCAATGGCTAAATAATGACCCTGCCCTAAAATTTCCTAGCACTGATTATGATTATAACCAATATAGGAACCTATGGTACAATCTACTATGCAAAGACAATACTAGAAGAACATACACAACTCATCTGAGGCTTGGTGGAATAATCACTTCACTATGTTCCCAGAGGCATGACTGGTTCCTAGACTAGTGGAAAACATTTGGTGTAAATAGAAGTGTAGTGGGCTCGTGGATCATTGAATCTGCATACTGATATTTTGGGTATTCTCTCGAAAAAAATTCAGATATAGTGTACAATGAAATTATGGATGAAAGACATGTGATGGATGTTCTCATAAAAGGACACGTGGCTCACAAAAATGACAATAAGTGTACAAAATATACAAGGCAGACCTATAGTTGTCAAGAAAATATTCTCTAAAAAATGGGATACCATATACTACAAAGGACGAAATACTGGCATAGATATGAATTTTGACTAGGAGAGGGGTATGCGCTCTCCAAAACCTGTTGTGGACAGTGTTGGATACTGCCAACACATAGGGGATCTCCCCGATATGAGGTCCCAATTAGATCTCACAATGTTTGGTGTAGGATTCCCATCCGGAATATGGCCTAGATGTCGTTTACTTAAATATATGCCTTGGCTTTAACTATTAGCACGAGAGAGAAGCACAAATGTGCTTTTTAATGAGCAAGCGAGTGTGCCTTGTGAATGTTCAATTGCAGATGAATCCAAGTTATTTTAATGCAAGGGGGAAATAAAATAAGTCTCTAAGAGGGAAGTAATAGTACTACCCTAATGGAGACACACATGAATGAGAAATACTCGTCTGACATTAAGAAAAATAGTTCACATATATGCGACGATTGTTATAAACATTATAACACATTTCCAATAAGTTAAGCACCGAAGTCACCAAAATAGTTCAATTACCTCAGTACATGTGAAAGAAAACATGAATCATAAACTTTGAAATAATAGTCTTGGAAACATCCACATCCATATGTGAAAATGTGTTGGCCGAAAGGATTCAAGTATTAAGCAAAGTTCCAAGATACATAAATACAATGAACATCACTAACTCCAATAGTGGAGAATTAGAGCCACTACTTGCTCCCCAAAAGTACTAACTTTGTCTCTTTAATTTCTTGTGGTATAAACCAAGGTTAAAAGTCCTTTACATGAGTAATGAGGATCCTTTTATAACCCGAGGCATACCTTTCACATCCCCATGACTCTTGAATTTCCAACTCCTAAATGACCTTTGGACTTCCACAACCTTTGGACTTCCAAATGACTTTTGGAATTACATATGATTCTTGGTATTGCATGTCTTTTGGACTTCCATGACTCTTTTGTCCATACATGGCTCTTAGACTTCCACTAATTTGTCTTTACAATGATTACATCATTATATTATAACTTCCACATCATCGTGTGATGAAAACGTGGCATGTCCTTATCCTTGATGACTAGGATGAATAGTGACTGATGACATAGGCATTCTTTAATGATGACGTGATTTCCACTCGTGTTGTTGTTCTTCATGCAGTTTCCGGTCATTGATGTCTTCACCCTCCAAAGGGTCTTTGATCTAGTGGAGTCTTTGGAGTGCTTTGATCATCAAAATTTCAATGTGTTCTTTGTTCTTTGATGCTTCCTTTGTTTGCCTTCTTTTCCTAATATTTCTCATGCATGCTTATCATGTTGTTCCTGGAATACCTGTATCTGCAATCACTCATGAAAAGCAACCGTTAGATTGAAATCTCCTATTATAACATGTTTTATGTAGATTTTCTATTCATGTCTTATCAATGCACCTTAAAGGAAAAAGGAGAGATTATCGGCGCAAGGGCACACTTCGAAAGACTGAAGTGCTGAAGGGCAGAGGATTTAGAGCTTCGACATTGCTTTCATGTGCTTGAAGGAGAAAGGCAATAAAGGCAGGGCACATGGCGCAAGTATGAAGGATGAAGGAGAAGGCTTCAAACTTCCCAAGTGCATTGTGTGCTCAAGGGAGAGAGGGAGGGTGTAGGGTACACTCTTGAAGGCTAAAGGATGGAGGCTTCAGGCCTTCAGAGTGCACTCATGTGCTCAAGGGGCCCAGGAGGGCGCATGGCACAATTCTGAAGGTTGAAAGATGAATCTTCATGCATTCAGAGTGAACTCACTCAAAGGGTCAAGAGGGCACATGGCACATTGTGGAAGGCTGAAAGGTGGAGCTTAAGGCCTTCAGGGTGTGCTCATGTTCTCAAGGAGGGCACATTCCTTAGGGTCGAAGGAGTGTGCTCAAAGGAAGACTTGGTTTCTCAAAGGGCATAGTTCAGAAAAAGGAAGGGAAAAGGGATTAAGGAGTGCACTTTGCGCTCTTGGAGGGCACATGGTGCACTTCCAAACAACGAAGGATTCCCGATCGAGGATTAAGAGTGCACTCATGCACTTCTTACCTCAAGGGGTTCACTTTGCAAATCAATTTTTTATAAGTTTGGGATATAGGGAAATGGGCGAACATGATTAGTTCAGGCATAAAACCATGTACAACACATACCAACTCATCGAGAAAACTTAGACAAATTTTAACAAGGATGAGTATCAAAAAGCTACTTTAAATGCATTTCCCAAGTACAATAGATGAAGTGTGTGTGACTGCGACCAAAAGTGTCATTTTACAACAAAAAAATGTTACGACCATGAAATGCACTAAAGATGTTCTACTCAATGTGACGACACTTGAGAACACTCAAGAACACTTGAAACATATAAAATGAAATGAAAATAAACTTGATGACCAAGACGAGACTAGACAAAATGGTAAAGTAGACTCCAAAACTTGAATGCAGTGAAAATTTTGGAGGGTATTGTAGTGGCGACACCACTTGGAGACACACTAGGCGAGCTTCAACTTTTTCGTCTAGGAATAAATTTTAGTTAAAGGGCTAGACCTTCATGAAGTATTGATTCACCAATTAGATTGCCTTGATTTCCCCCTTTCGACTCGGTTATACAAATAGTACCTCACTTTCTACTACTTTGTTGAACACAGAAAAGATACACCATACCACAATTGTTTCAATATCTGGTAATGTGCATGGCGAATTTATGATATTCAGAGTATGAGTTTTCATCTCTGGTGTTGCTCCACTGCCAGTAGGCCTGGACAGTACCCTGGTAGAGTCATTTCAAGAGCATAAACGTTGCTTCTTTTCTATCAGGCCTGGACAGTACCCCAAGAAAGTCACTTGCTTCACCTCCCTACAGAGGAAGCCTTTCTCTTCTTTCACTCTTCACTTATTTATTTAATAGGACTGTGCATCAACACTTATTATTTTCAGCAGGCAGAATAGGAATCCAGACTTATTGAAATCAGAGGAGGTTGCCCCTTTAGAGAAGTATTTTAAGACCTTTGATATAGGTTTGCTCGCTTCATATTTTCCCCTTATCCTTTATCTACTAGATTGGACAAGCGTTAACACACAATTAGATTTACACCTAGTTGAGTTGTTTGGATACTAGCATAGGTATAGGTCTAATTGGTTCCCTCAAGGTTCTCCTTTTTGATGTACCATATTTTTGATTCAGACTTAGCTCAACTTATAGCATCTTCCCAAACAAAGAATGAGAACAAATAGAAGGCCAAGCGTTGTGGTTGTCACACTTCTCTTTTATTCCACCACAAAGTATTTTTAAGCCATGCACATTTACAGAAGGTCTTATTTATGTACAATGACCAACAAACATGACAATACAAAACAAGACTAACACAAAACACGTACGTCTGACACATACGAAAAGGAAAAGAAACAAAAAAAATTGTACAAGAAGCACAAATTTTAGCTGCTATTGAAAATAATGTTTCAGATCTTGGCCATTTACAGGAAGGGGGTCAATCCTCCCGTCTACGGGTTTTAGCTTGAAGGTATTATGACTAAGCTTTTCTTCAATGGAAAATGGTCCAATACACAAAGGCTTGAACTTCGTTTGTTTACCTTTCTCTTCGCGGGGTTTATCCCACTTTAGTACAAGGTCACCCACAATGAAACCCTTTTCCCCTGCGGATTTCTTATCAAACCAATGGTTAACACGGTTTTGGTGAATGACAAATCTCTCTTTGGCTTTGAGCCTTTATTCCTCAAGTTTGAGTAAAGTGTCTATCTTGCTATGAACTAGAAGGAAAGGTATACCTTGGGACTCTTAGGAGAGTTGCAAGGATAGGAGATACAAGTTCAGGGGCAAGATAACTTCTTTACCATATAGCAGAAAGTACGATGAGGTCTTAAGGGAAGGCTTAGGAGTTACATGGTCAACCCATAATGCATTGTTTAAAGCGTTGTGCTAGTTCCTATGCTTAGTGAACATGATTTTATTGATTATGCAGATAATATTTTTATTTATCAATTCAACCAAACCATTTCCCTGCAGGAAATAATTAGATGCATGCTTTAATACAATCCCATTTTCTAATATGAATTCATAGAATTTCAATGATGAAAAGTAAGTTGCATTATCAAAATATTCCAATGTGATTTCTTCCAAAAATGTTTTTTTATATTCAAGTAAGTTGCATTATCAAAGACAAGTGATGTTGGAACACCAAACCTGGTTATAGTGTTTTGTCACAAAAAGTGGATGACTTCCTGGTCATTTAGTTGTCTCAAGGGAACTTCTTCTGACCACCGAGTTAATTTATTTATTTATTTATTTTATATATATATATATATATATATATATATATATTTGTCTATCAGAATATATTTGTGTTCCTTTGATGAATGAGGAAAAATTTCTCTGATAACATTTAGGCCCCACTATTGGAATGGTTCCTCAAATTCTACTGGCAGCAGTGGGGTGACCAAACTCTAATACCGACCAATGCATCTCTGACAAGCTGGGAACTTGTGAACATAAGCATGACCATCTTTGAATAAAGTGGGCCAATAATAACCAACCCTCATGACTGTATGCATTATAGTGTCGCCTGCATAGTGACTACCTGTCGATCCATTGTGTAAGTGTCTAAGTAACCTCTTTGTATCCTATGGCTCAAGGCATCTTAATAGGACACCATTGTGGTGCTTTCTGAAAAGCACTCCATGAACTAGCTCGTGGGACAAAGCTTATCTTTAAATGGATTGCCCTCTTTTGTTTATTCGATAAGTGCGTGGGCAATGTGCCATGCTTTAGAAATTATCGTATATTGGAATACCTTGGTGCTATAGATGTGAATTGAGGAACATGTTGTTATAGACATTTTTGGGCACTACAACCCCAAGCATGAAATGTCCATAAACCAAGGGCTCCTAAGTCCCTAAAAGTGTTGTTCTAACCCCTAAAGGAACAAGGTCAACTGATTACAGCTTCTCCCAGAAGTTCTCCATGAAAAACTGCTCAGAACTGGTCAAAACAGGATCATTTCAGCTACTCCATAGGCAAAGTGCGTTGCATCTCACCTAAACACACTGTGTGGGTGCGTTGCATTTCAAAAAGCCCTTCTATGGGGTGCGATGGGTGAGAAGTGACAAATGGCAGTGTCATTCCGCAAGGTGGAGAGGCATGGAAACTTCCAGAAACTTCTCCTATGACACTTGCCTCTCTGAATTCGACCAAGGATGAGTAAGAGATCATCAATCTCCAAGTGGAAGCAAGAACTATCAGAGGGAAGACACTAATCAAATCACAAGCTGACTCATCTCCCTTACAGATATCTATATATGGATCCCTCATCCCAGAGATCCAGGAGGTTGGAATTTTGCATATTGTAAGGAATTGCTGTTGGTTTCTTGAGACAACATCAGATTGTTGGGTGATCTAAGCTTTGTATGAGGTGAAGAGGGGCTTCCTTGCTGAGAGGATGATGCTGGGTCAGAACAACTGGTTGTAACTCCCCTTGGCTCTTTCTTGTTTATCAATAAAAGCTATTCAAGTTTTCCTCCATACTCTTGTGTCATTCATGTTTGCTACATTTGTATGGTCAATTTACATCTGATCCTAGATTGTTTATGATTATAGATCCATGTTCTTGTATAGTGCTATGCTACTGTGATCTTACAGGTACTTTGTGAAGCTGGGCGTGCAAGGGAACAAGTAGTGAAAGACTATCAAGAGAGAGAGAAATCAAACTAGGAGATTAGCACAAGACAGAGGTTGGTCTTCTTTGTTCTTCTCTCATCTATACTTCATAAAGGAAAAACGAAAGTAGCTTTACTTTGTTTGTTTCTAAGGTAGCTATCACACCTTAGTGGGATAAGCAGTTCTGTGTAGACACTTTTCCCTGTAACAAAATGGCGACTCCACTGGGGAAGAATTAGTTTGTTTGTTTATCTTCCTTGTTGTCTATTTTATAAACTTACAGACGTAGCCTGAAGTCGATCCAGGTAGCTTTCGAACTGCATTTGCTATGCAAATGCAAAGTAGATAAATGCCGCTTCAGTCAATCTCCGAGATTTGTTTATAAATTAAACAACTGATTTACAAACTCTCTGATTTCCCTTGTGATAGCTCTTACATCCTCTTTAGATCTACCCCTGATTGTTGCATTACTGATTACCATTTGCTCGGCCAAAACCCATGAACTGAACTGCAAACTGTGACCCGGAACCCAAGCCAAGTCTTGTCTCTAGCCCAGCGCAGGTACTATTCTGTGAATCTGAAATTCAGCGCACTTCCCGAGTGTAGTAGGTGCGCTGCATTTCAAATTCCCTGTGTTACAGGTGCGCTGATCAAACTAGGCATTGTCCAGTTTTGGTTCCTGTGATTCATTCTTTCCAGTTCTATTCATGAATTTTTTTGCCTGTGATTAATATATCTCTGTTTGAAACCCCTTTTCCTTGTTGTTATTTCGCCTCCTTTGTACAAAAGAACTGTAAATGTTTTTGTGTATTTGTTGAGTCATTTTCAGTTCTCCTTTGCAAAAGTAACGTAATCGTACTGTCGTCCTTTGATTTGAAAGCGTCACAAGTGTCATTTTCAGTCATAGGAAAGAGTTTGCTTGCTGTAGATAGTCGATTATCCTGTTACTATTGTATTTGGTCTGAATTTGTAATTTTTCTAGTGTCGAAAGCAAGTATTCATTTCTAAATCGTAAAATGTTGTGATTGCCTCCATTTTTGATTTCGAAAAGAAACTTGTTGATAATTGTCGCTTGAAAAGTAATTCAAATTTGTGCATTAGCTTTCTTTTCTCCATTCACATACTAAGAAAGCCGAAAACAAATACATGCATGTGCATTTGCATTTAGACTGTTTGATTGGTTTGATTTAGGAAAGTGCATTTAGAGTGTGCTCTTTGCTCTTTGTGAAAGAATATTGTCTCTCTTTCCTTAGTAGCTAGGATTTTCATTGCACAAAGAAGATAAAAGACTGTTTATCATCTTAGATTGCATTTTAGGAATTACACATCTACATCTCGCGGTGAACCTGAAAGGCAAACTTCATAAACAAGATCAACTATAAAATAAATTCAATGAATCTAACAATGCTTTGGAACCTAACGCACAACATCTAGAAGTCTAGGCTAGAGACATATTCCGGCGTCGTAAAGCATGGTAACTGTTATTCTCGCTGGTGGTTGGGTGATTCCTCCACTTTGAGATGATAAGTGCCAGTACGGACTTGTGCTCCCACGTACCGTTGAGTATATTTTGGGAGACCACAATAGGCTTAATCCTTTATCCATAGGAAGCCGTGTCTGCCGCCCTATCGATCGCAATGCACTAAACACAACATTCGGGAAGATTGACTGCTGTACCGTAAAAAGTATTCTGCAGTTTTGCGATTGGTTTGGTAATCCCTCTACCTAGATTTCCAGAGTAGTCCCTTTCGTTCCTTTTCAGACTCCTTAACGAAAAAGGTCCATCTGAGCACTTGTCACTTCAGGCTCATTAAAAATCGAAGGAGACTAGAGTCATCTTTTGTTTTTTCTCGACTCTTAAAAATTGAAAAAACAAGTTGTGTCAAAGCGTCTAAAATTTATTTTAAACGGAATAATCATCACCCTTTCCTACGTTGATCTTAGGTTGAGAAAATGGAACCCACCAACCAAGGAATTCCCCTTGGAGGAAATCCTAGTCCCTTCTCCTCTTGGGGAGATGTTGGTGCACCCCATATGGCCACATTGTCACTTCCAGGATTGACAATCGGCTTGCCTGTATGGCTCTTCTCAACCTCTATCGTTAAGAACACCGCAATTCCTGAACAGTCGAGTCAGCAACTAGACGAATCCAGAGTTACCCACCAACCTTCTACTTCCTCCAATTCTTCCTCTCCTCCTTCTTCTTCGCTTGATGGGGTTGGTAAAGCCAAAAATCAAGTACCTGAGAAGAAGAAGGAAAAGAAGAAGAAAGAGAAGAAGAAGAAGGAGCTCAAAGCGAAAGGGGGCAACCAAGCGTCGTCTAGCGAAAATCCACACACTGCACCGACCAGGCCTAAATCGCCATGTGTCATTTGCAAAGGAGACCACTATCACAGAGATTGTCCTTGCATCCCTCGGATCTTAAGGGACTGGTCTCCTCGTTTGCACAACCCGGTGTCGTCAACCTCTGATGATCATGTTGAAAACACATCGTCGACTAGTGAAAGTGAAGCCCCAGGACAAAAAGGAAAATATAGATTTCCTTGTAAACTGTGCGAAGGTGACCATGCCGTCCACCATTGTCCCTTCTTAGACGAGGCTAAAAGAGTTTTGGACGATCGTCCGGTTTCACCGTTATGACTTCCTCCTGGATATAAAAAACTCTTGCCGAGTCCGTCACTAGTTGAAAAGCCGGCTGACCCGCCCAGGTGGTCGGCCGAAGCATCTATCATTGAAGACAAACCATCTGAACCCATACCAGACGAAAGTCAAAAGGTCGAGGCGGTAGTTGACCCGGTCTTGCCTTCAGAGGTTCCATCTTCAGATGATACAGTCACAGAAGAGAATAAGGATGACACCGTCCAAATTCTTTTCATAAGCACAGACCCCGATGAACATGGGGGCAATTTACCCGTTCCTTTACCGCAAGAATGAAGTTCGTCAGAGTCGTACCCGACCGTCTATTCGGTCCCACCTCCAAGCAACCTAGTTGTCTCCTTCGACTGGAATCAACTAGGCAGACCCCGTTTATCGGCTAGTGTACCATTCCGAATTATTGCTCAAGTATATAAAATGGTTATGGCTGGTACCATCATAGATGAAGGGGCTTCTGTGAATATCCTTTCCTCAACTGCTTGGAAAGCGCTTGGTTCGCCATCACTTTTGCCTGAAATGAGAAATCTAACAGGCTTTGACAAAGGAACCAGTCGACCGTTAGGGATCCTTCCCAATGTGCCCATAACATTGAGAGGGAAAACCGTTCACATGAACGTAATGGTAGTTCAAGGACCCCTGGATTATAATCTACTCCTTGGGCGAGACTATATTTATTGCATGGGAGCGATTGTCTCCTCACTCTTTAGAGTAATGTGTTTTCTGCACGAAGGAAGAGTGGTCAAGCTCGTAGACCAGCTTTCATTTCCTGGATCACGCATAGCGAATAGTCATATACCATCCCTAAATGGTCTTTTCACACAAGGAATGTCTCATCAATCCCCGGTCCGTCCACCTGATGAGCGCGAGTGATTCGGGGGACATGACTGAAACCCAGGGGGCATGCACCCTAGTCTGCTTCGACAAGAAAAATTCGGGTATAGGGTAGGTTTCCACGAGAGATATATGACTGGTCTGTACTCCCATCCGTGATTGGAAGAGGGAGTTATTCTGGAACAAGATTCTCTTGTCAAAGTTACGTGAGTGGAGTAGCCTCCTCCACTCACCTTTGTCTATTTCGGTAGACATCGCCGAAGAAGTGTTTTGTTTGCGCTATGAATAGAACAATCTTTGGGTAACCTGAAAGAGGTATACCTTTCCTGATAAAACAAATGTTTTGTCGGTTTGAACAAAAGGTGGCCTTGAAACTTTATTTTATACCTGGGGGCATGCAAACCTTTTGGCATGCAAGCAAAGAGCGATCATTTATCTGTTTTTTGGATTGGTCATTTCCTAACTTGCATAAAGAAAGGATGTGGGGCAAAACTCTAAAAATTGCCGTTTTTAAATGGGACATTCTTATTATACGACTGGATTAATCGAGCAGTGTTACTGCAAGGTTCAAGCTCGTTAAAAAATAAACCTACATTGAGCAGTTTTAGTGCATAGTTCAAGCTTGTTAAAAAATAAACATAAGCCATGAGCAAATGTTTCCCCCCGCGTTTAAGCTCACTAAAAAATGAACTATTTCCCGGTAAATAACCATCGTGAATGTAGTACTTCAGCCTTTAAAAGCCTTGGTCATGTTCTCATCATCACCTCCACTCTGTATTGGCCGATCGTTCACCTCCATTTGATTGTTTACCCCTTTTGAGGAACAGCTGCAAAGAATGATCTCACTAGCCATCCTTGTAACACTGTCATGATTGGAACATTCCAAACCTTACCTAGAATCAGCTGCTACCCAATTTTATCACTCGTTCCTCAAAAGACGAGTCTCCTTTAAGCTCTTTTCAACTGACTCGTAAAATATGAAAAGATTGCCGAGCCATTGGCCTCTCCAGCTCGTTAAAGGGACCGGAAGTGCTATCCCTCCTTTAGATTTTAATCTTTTTGGACCTGAGGGATTATTACACAAAAAGATCAAGCGCTTGTTTTGTTCGGCTTGTTAAAAGTATCGAAAATTCATCCATTTTGTATTGTTTTATACTTTTTCGAACTTAAGGGATTAGATGACGAAAAAGGAATTTTGGAGTTTCCTTTATGTTCCTTTTCAGACTCTCTAAAACTGAAAAGGACCGAGTTATCTTTGTCATTAAACTCGTTAAAACTTAATAGCGACAAACTTGTCCATAGCAGACAAGAATGAGTTTCACTATCGCTAGGCTCGTTAAAACATAGCGATGGGTTTGCCCGAAGGGAAAATTATAGAACAAGCATATGTTATCCTCCTCAAGCTTGACAAAAATAAAGAGGTACTGGTCAGCAATGACTGGGGAAAATTGGGAAGAAAACTTGAAGAAACTTTGTTGGTAGCAAGTTGCTCTTGAACATGACACTTCCACTCCGCATCCAAGTCGGGTTGGGTTGTTTCATTCACCAGTCACATCACCATGGTCCCATCACACCATCCACATTTGGGGTAATGCTACCAATCCATCATGTCAGTGTCGCTGATATGTTCAAGAGAAGTCATTCAGAGAATTCACCTGTGTCTCACCCGCTACAATACATTCATACTCCATTCTTTCATGACCGCCACCCTGAACCGTATGTCATCAGATCGTTTTCACCTCCATTAAAATCATTTGCTCCATTCCGTGTCATTGATGTGGGATTCATTAAGGCCCTCCTGTGACAGATCGCTTCTTGTCGACATCAGCTCATTATCCAAGAAATCGATCTAGGAACACCCCATTCAGTACTTTGAAGCTTGCATGCCTCAATGGCAAGTTTCTCACTTCCGGCGACAGGTTTACATCAATGGCCTTCGACCGAAAGATTTTGCGTGGTGTTCGACGCCAAGTCCTTTATTCACACCACGTGAATTGTACTGTAGTACCTTGAGGGTCATTATCATTATCGGTGATTCCTCTCGCGCCTGTTAACAGCTTACATCATTGGCTGGTAATCAGGCGATGTCTTTCCATGTTCGACTCCAGAACATCTCTCACATGGATCGACTTGTACTTCGAGTGAAGATCGAACGAGATTGAAGACCCCGGATCTAGTTTCATCCATCCGGGTTGCGATATATATTCAGGGAAATAAAGACATCAAATGTACATCATTGCTACACAGATAATCATCCAATCAAAGGGATGATGGCTCTACCAGAATCATCAGTCTACACTCAGACGATTGTTTGTCCTATGTACATGAAAATGAATTTATAAAGCTGAGCATGGGAATGCCCGCCTCAGCTAGATCATGAAAATATTATGAAGATAATGTATTGTATTGTATCTTATTACAGGTCTCCTCCCAGCTTGAAAGAACTTCAGATCCTCATAATAAAGCATTTCACCCGACATCAAAAGATTAACGACCTCATGCTTTAGGGGGCAACTGTTATAGACATTTTTGGGCACTACAACCCCAAGCATGAAATGTCCATAAACCAAGGGCTCCTAAGTCCCTAAAAGTGTTGTTCCCCTAAAGGAACAAGGTCAACTGATTACAGCTTCTCCCAGAAGTTCTCCATGAAAAACTGCTCAGAACTGGTCAAAACAGGATCATTTCAGCTGCTCCATAGGCAAAGTGCGTTGCATCTCACCTAAACACACTATGTGGGTGCATTGCATTTCAAAAAGCCCTTATATGGGGTGCGATGGGCAAGAAGTGACAAATGGCAGTGTCATTCTGCAAGGTGGAGAGGCATGGAAACTTCCAGAAACTTCTCCTATGACACTTGCCTCTCTGAATTCGACCAAGGATGAGTAAGAGATCATCAATCTCCAAGTGGAAGCAAGAACTATCAGAGGGAAGACACTAATCAAATCACAAGCTGACTCATCTCCCTTACAGATATCTATATATGGATCCCTCATCCCAGAGATCCAGGAGGTTGGAATTTTGCATATTGTAAGGAATTGTTGTTGGTTTCTTGAGACAGCATCAGATTGTTGGGTGATCTAAGCTTTGTATGAGGTGAAGAGGGGCTTCCTTGCTGAGAGGATGATGCTGGGTCAGAACAACTGGTTGTAACTCCCCTTGGCTCTTTCTTGTTTATCAATAAAAGCTATTCAAGTTTTCCTCCATACTCTTGTGTCATTCATGTTTGCTGCATTTGTATGGTCAATTTACATCTGATCCTAGATTGTTTATGATTATAGATCCATGTTCTTGTATAGTGCTATGCTGCTGTGATCTTACAGGTACTTTGTGAAGCTGGGCGTGTAAGGGAAAAAGTAGCGAAAGACTATCAAGAGAGAGAGAAATTGAACTAGGATATTAGCGCAAGATAGAAGTTGGTCTTCTTTGTTCTTCTCTCATCTATACTTCATAAAGGAAAAATGAAAGTAGCTTTACTTTGTTTGTTTCTAAGGTAGCTATCACACCTTAGTGGGATAAGTAGTTATGTGTAGACACTTTTCCTTGTAACACATGTTCAACATTGTACATTTCTATATCATGCTCCCAACTTGAAAGTTCTTGCTTGGGAGCATCTCTTACTTCAGTTGCTAGATTACAAAGGCCATGACCCTTTAGGGTATGAATTGGTTTGAACTCCAGATCATATTCTTGTAAGCAGGTCTTCCAATTTTCCTTATTCTACTACATGAAGAGTGTTCTTACCATTGGATGAGGTACAAATATGATCTTGTGAGCTTTTAAAAGATAGGGTCTGAAATACTTAACTGTCTTGTATACAACATATGTTTGTTTATCGATGGAAGGATAATGTAATTCTGACCCTTATAGGTTGGCACTCATAAAATAAATAGGCCGCTCATTTCCTTCAATATCCTTGATATGATAATCACCCTATGAGTGACCTCAGCTAAAGATTTATTGAATAAAGGTATTACAGACTCATGTGTTGGTGTGTGTCTATGTTATTTAGGCAATAGATCGATCAAATTGCAAATACACAGACACTTGAAATGGAAAGACAATAGAGAAATACAGTAAGAAAAATACAAGAACACAAGAAATTAATAAGGAGTTCACCCTATCCTCCAGGGCTACATCTCCAGCCTAGCTCTCAGTGGTGGCCTTATTTTATTGTGTCTTAAGCAGAGAATTACAATGCAGGAGCTCAATGTGAGTTTCTTGAAACAGATTTGCTTGGCAGGGTGGTTCTTGGATTCCCCAAGCCACTGGAGTGCATAGACTCTTTTTCCTACCAGCGCTTTGACCTCTCTGGTCTGACAGATCCTCTCAGGGATGGCTTAAATCTCTCAAGCTCTTTGGTGCTTGTTGCTGCCTTTGGTAAGCTCGTCCCTCTGTCTTCTTTCTGCTTTTTCTTGCTTCACTACCTTCTTCTCTTCTCTGTCTTCTGTCTTCCTCTCTCTGTGTCTTCTATTCTGTGTTCATGGCTTTAAGGCCATTCGTTCCCATGGTAGTTTGATTCCTCTTCCACCTCCATCAGATCACCTACTACAGCTGCGCTTGGAGTTCCCTGTTCAGCATCATCATCAGGCTCATAGGGAGTGGCCACATGTCCTCCTGTAAAGTGCCAGCCTGCTTCGTCAATTCAATTCTTCGGTTACATCGTGGAATGAGTCTTCCACCACCGTGGTGGTCAAAACAGACCTCAAATTCTTCTAAATCACGGCTTATTCTCTTGTTAAATCCGGTCTTGCCATCGGGCACGATATCAACCGTCAAATCTGGATCCCCCAGATCTGACGCCATCCGCTCATTTCGCATGGTTGACTTGCTCGACCGTTAGCACGCGATTAGCGGTGGTTTTCTCTCTCCTCCGCTTGCTACGCATCGACCGCTGAGTGGAATCACTCAGTTTTCGCTAATTCCGCTTACCGCTTAAGGGCACCCCCGATCAATATCGCTAGTTTTTTTCGAAACGTGGGTCCTACCTTGTCCTTTATCCTTTTCGCCTTTTGTTCCACAGTTTTCTTGGCTCTCCATGCGACCGAGCACTCGGGGCTTCTCCATTTTGAGGGTTTTCACCCAGCGATGCACGATTAGCGCTAAGTGCTAATTAGTAATCGCGCATCAAAAACTCCCTCTGTTTCCCGATCTAGGCCTCCCAGGGGCTAATTTCACCTCCCGCATAGTCTCCATGGGCCTCGATCAGCGTGCTTTGACCGAGGTCCTCGTCGTTCCACACTGGCTGCCAATTGCCACTCATTTAGAGGTGTTTTTTATCGCTGTTTTGAATTCTTAGAAGTTTGTCCCAACCTAGTACAGCCATGGTTCTTTGGATTATCCTTCATGGATCCAATTTGGATCACGGCCTTCCCACTAAAAAGCTTTTTGACCACCAAAAGTTGGTTTTTAAGCATTGACTAAGTGAGGGTATTGTTTTCTCACTTGCCCAACCTCAATCCACTTTGCACTACTTGGCTTTGAACCTTTGAGCCCAATCTTGAGGTACTCCACATCTCCCCTGCGCGTCGTCCTCACCTTCCTATCCAGCACTATGTCTTCCTACAATTCATTAAGATATTTAGGTAGCAGGTCATCAATAGAAGGCAATTGACTTTACTCTTTAGGGTCCTCAATTATTGAAGGTTCAAACAATCTCAAGAAATATGCATTAACAACTGAGTAGATGTGCATGTAAGCTGGTAGATCAAGGCGAAAAGCATTTTCACCAATATTCTCAAGTATCCTAAAGGGTCCATACCTGATAGGCTTTAGCTTTTTACCTTCACCTTGCATCCTGTCCTTGCTGATATACAGCTAGACCTGGTCACCAACTTGAAAACTATGCTCCATCTGATGCTTGTCATGCCTAGCCTTGTACTTGGCTTGGCTCTTTTCCAGCTATTCCTGTACTTCCTAGTGGATCTCCTGGATCTGTTCAATGAACCTAGTTTCCTTGTCCGCATCACTGTGTCCATCAACCATGGTATCTTTACCAAAGACAAAATCCAAAGGAGACCTTGGTGTGAAATCAAAACATGTCTCAAAAGGAGATCTCTGGGTAGAAGAGTGTTTTGCTCTATCGTAAGCATGCTGCACATAACACAAATGTTCATCCCAAAGCTTAGGATGTTTGTTGCAATATCCTCTCAGTAATTGGATCACTGCCCTATTAACTACTTCTGTCTGGCCATTGGTTTGTGGATGAAAAGCTGTGCTTTTCTTTAGGTTGGTGTCCATCAGTTCCCACAGACTTGACCAAAACTTCCCCACAAATCGAGTGTCTTGATCAGATACAATAGAAGTGGGTAATCCAAAATGAACCCATACATGTTCAAAGAACAATTTTGCAGTCTATTCAACTGTAATATGTTTATTACAAGGTATCAAAATACATATTTTGTTGAACCTATCCACAATAACATATAGATAATCATGTCCTTTCCTAGATTTAGGCAGTCCTCCAACAAAATCCATGGAAACACTTTCACAAGGGTGAGAAGGAACTGGCAATGGAGTGTACAAGCCTAGTTTTCTGTTACTGGGCTTGCTTTTAGCACACATAGCACACCCTCTTACATATCTAGAAACTGTCTCAATCATTTTCGGCCAATAACAAAACCTTTGCAGTTGTGCAACTTTTTTACTTACCCCAAAGTGACCTGATATCAGAGCAATATGTGCCTCCCTAATTATCTTTACTCTCTCAGTTTGTGGAATGCAAAGTTTCCCACAATGATATAAGAGTCAGTCCTTCACATGATAGTCCAATTCTTCTACTCTTTTGCATTGACTCAAAGTTGCATATACATCTTTAAAGTCTATATCTTGAGCATATTTTTCAATGTAGCTTTCATGTAGTACAGAATTATGCTTAAGTATGGTAGATGCATTTGTAATGGGTCTAGATAACATGTCTACAACTTTGTTATGTATGCCATTTTTATATCTGATGACTAAATGAAACTGTTGTAGAAAACCCATCCATCTATAATGTCTTGATTGCTGCAACTTAGTTTGGGAGTGCAGATATTGAAGTGGTCGATGATCAGTATGTATTACTGTCTCTTTTCCCATTAAGTAATGTTTCCACTTTTTCACACTCTGAACTAATGCATACAATTCTTTATCATATGTAGGACAGTTAACTATTGCAGGATTAAAAATCTCAGAATGATAGCATATGGGTTTACGTGCTGTGTCAACATTGCTCCCATGGCATAGTCACTGGCATCAGTTTGGATCTCAAATGGTCTTTGTAGATCTGGCAGTGCTAGTACAAGTGTTGTACTAATATTTTATTTCAAGGTGTCAAAGGCTTTCTGATGTTTGCCTCCCCACTGAAACACCTTGTTCAATCCTGTTAAAGCATGTAAGGGAGCTACAATTGAGGAAAAGTTAGAAATGAACTTCCTCCAATATTGTGCTTCTCCTAAGAAGTTTCTTACTTCTGTAGCAAACTTGGGTTTATGCCAGTTTACAATAACTGCCACTTTAGAGGGATCTATCTTCAATTCAACACCCTCTACTATATGACCCAAGAAGTTTAGAGATGTCTTGCCAAATTCACATTTTGAGAGTTTAACATAAATTTTTTCTCTTTTCAAAACATCTAGTGTCTACTTAACATGCTTTAGATGTTCTTCCCACGTTTTACTAAAAATCAAAATGTCATCCAGATACACAATAACAAAATCATCAAGAAAAGGTCTGAGTACATCATTCATTAATCTCATGAAAGTAGCAGGAGCATCAGTTAAGCCAAAAGGCATAACCAGCCATTCATACAATCCTTGCTTTGTTTTTAAAGCAGTCTTCGATGCATCTTGTTCTGTAACTCTGACCTAATGGTATCCACTGTGCAAGTCTAGCTTGGTGAAATAAACAGCTTCCTTCAATTGATCTAAAAGATCATCTATGCGAGGAAGGGGATAACAGTTTTTGATTGTTATCTTATTCAGTGCTCGGTAGTCAATGCACATTCTCCACGAGCCATCTTTCTTTCTCACCAAAATGATTGGTGACCCACATGGTGATGTGCTAGGCTTGATGAACCCTTTCTCGAGCAACTCCTGCACCTGCTTCTTGATTTCAGCATTCTCTAAAGCAAACAACCTGTACATTCCAATGTTAGGCAATGGAACATCTTACTGCAAAATAATATCATGTACTATTCCCTTTTTGGGTGGTAGACCTTTAGGTTCTTGAAATAAGACATCATACTCTGAAACAACCTTTTCTATATCAGCTTGTTGTTCAGCATTACAGCCCTCAAATACATTGGTTTTATCAAGTTTCTTTTCCTTTACAACCATCAGTAAGAATTGTTTGCATGAATTTATCATTCTTTTCATTTGCCCTGAGTTTATGAGAGTATAATTATTCTTGAGCTTATGAGCTCTTACAAAGTATTCGATTCCATCTTTAACAAGTAGATACTTGTTCTCAGCTCTATAGAAAATAGCCTTCCTATCATACAAGTAAGGACTTCCTAAAACAATTCCACATATATCCAAAGGAATTATGTCTAACTCCACCTCATCTACAAATGCTGACCCAAAAGAAAACTTGAGTTTGCACTGTCTAGTCACTTGTAGTTGTGCTTTATCATTCAACCATCCTAATGGGTATGGTTTCTTATGAGGTGTAGTTGCTAATCCCAATTTCTTTACAATTGCTTCAGAAATTAAATTTACTTGTGAGCCACTATCAAACAAAGTATCAATCTTTTGATATTTGGAAACAACTCGAATATGGAAAAGATCATGTATTTTTCTCTCATTTTCTTCATCAATAATAGATTGAGCAGAATTACTGGTAGATGCTTCAGAATTCTTACCTTTTATACCTATGGCTACAATAGTTGTTTCATCTCCTGAGTCTGACCCCAAATCTTTCTGAATAGTTGCAGCAGTCTTCTTCTTCTTGCCCTCAGACTTCTTAGGTCTCAACTCTGGATGCAAAATCCAACAATGCTCATCATCATGCCCATCCTTTTTATAGTGAGTGCATGAAACTTTGATTTTCTGTGCAGTGTTAGCCTTCCTTTCTTTCCACTTCTGCTTTCTTTTCTCCTTGCTCTTGCTTGCAGTGGGTTGGGATGGTCCCCCAACTTCTGGATTTCCATTCTTTCCTCTAGCTTTTAGATGAGTAGCTTATACATATACCTCATCTATACTAGTGGGGTTGAACATGAGGATGGTATGCCTCATGTAGCTGTGTAGACCATCAATGTACTTTAAAAGAGTCTCTGGTGAGTCTAATGAGATCCCTAGAATCAATGCTCTCTTTCTAAATTCTTGAATATACCCTTGCACACTTTGCCCATTCAATTGCTGAAGAGTTTGCCAACTCATCATGGCTTGTTGCATGTAGGCCAATGGATAGAATTGCTTTTTGATTGCAGAAAAAAATTCACTCTAGACAGAGATGGTCTTACCATGTCTTTTCATATCAGCTTAGGTTCTGCCTTCCCACCAAACCAAGGCAGTGCCTCCTAGGCGTAGGCTTGCCAGTTGAATCTTGCTATTGTCTGAGTCTATGTTCTGTACCCTGCAATACACATCAATTTGTCTAATCCAATTGTCCAACTTTTCAGCATTTAGCTCTCCATCATATATAGGAAAATAAAATTTAACATCTAGCTTGATCAAAGATGTTTTCTTATTATGCACAGGGCTATTAGGAGGTGTGAGAAAGCTTTCCTCTTTCCCCTTTCCTTTTGAGTGGTTATGGGAAAGTCCCTATACATTTCTTCTACTAGAGAATTTATAGCTAGGAAACTTTCTATGAATTGAGGGCCTGGCCCCACAGAACCTTCCTCTAACATTGTCTTCTGAGGATAGACTCTCCCAATTTCAAGGTTAGTTTCGACCAACTCTCCTTATCCTAATTTGAGCTTTGATATAGTGAGCATTCAACAGCTAAACCAACACAAGCTTGTTTACCTTACAACCCTAAGCTCTGATACCATTTGATCTGATAATCACCCTATGAGTGACCTCAACTAAAGATTTATTGAATAAAGGTATTACAGACTCATGTGCTGGTGTGTGTCTATGTTATTTAGGCAACGGATCGATCAGATTGCAAATACACAGACACTTGAAATGGAAAGACAACACATAAATATGGTAAGCAAAATACAAGAACACAAGAAATTAATAAGGAGTTCACCCTATCCTCCAGGGCTACATCTCCGGTCCAGCTCTCAGTGGTGGCCTTATTTTATTGTGTCTTAAGCAGAGAATTACAATGCAGGAGCTCAATGTGAGTTTCCTGAAATAGATTTTCTTAGCAGGGTGGTTCTTGGATTCCCCAAGCCATTGGAGTGCACAGACTCTTTTGCCTACCAACTCTTTGACCTCTCTATTCTGATAGATCCTCTCAGGGGTGGCTTAAATCTCTCAAGCTCTCTGGTGCTCGACGTTGCCTTTGGTCAGCTCGGCCCTCTGTCTTCTTTCTGTTTTTCTTGCTTCACTGTCTTCTTCTCTTCTCTGTCTTCTATCTTCCTCTCTGTGTGTCTTCTGTTCTCTGTTCATGGCTTTAAGGTCATTCGTTCCCATGGCGGTTCGGTTCCTTTTCCACCTTCGTCGGATCACCTACTGTAGCTGTGCTTGGAGTTCCCTGTTCGGTGTCATCATCAGGCTCACAAGGAGTGGCCGCATGTCCTCCTGTAAAGCGCCAACCTACTTCGTTGGTTCAATTCTTCGGTTACATCGTGGAATGAGTCTTCCGCTACCGTGGCAGTCAAAATGGACCTCAAATTCTTCTAAATTGCGGTTTATTCCCTCATTAAATCCGGTCTTACCATCGGGTGCAATATCAACTGTCAGATCTAGATCCCCCAGATCCAATGCCATCCGCTCATTTCGCACGATTGACTTGCTGAACTGTTAGCACGTGATTAGCGACAGTTTTCTCTCTCCTCCGCTTGCCATGCGTCGACTGCTAAGTGGAATCGCTCCATTTTCACCAATTCCTCTTATCGCTTAAGGGCACCCCCAATCAATACCGCTGGTTTTTTTTGGAGCACGGGTCTTGCCTTGTCCTTTAGCATTTTCGCCTTTTGTCCCATGGTTTTCCCAGCTCTCCATGCGACCGAGCGCTCGAGGCTTCTCCATTTTGGGGGTTTTCACCCAGCGATGTGCAATTAGTGCTAAGCGCTAATCGCGCATCAAAAACTCCCGCTGTTTCCTGATCTAGGCCTCCCAGGGGCTAATTTCGCCTCCCGCGCAGTGTCCATGGGCCTCGGTCAGCGCGCTTTGATCAGGGTCCTCGTTATTCCACGCTAGCTGCCAACTGCCACTGGTACAGAGGTGTTTTGATTGGTGTTTTGAAATCTTAGAAGTTTGTCCCGACTTGGTACAACCATGGTTCTTTTGGTTATTCTTCATGGATCAAATTCGGATCTATCCTTTTGAGTCAATATAACCACAATTGACAAATCTAACGCAAAGGTATAAAATAGGAAATATTTGCCATAGTCTAGACTAAATACACTGGTGTGTTAGCAATAACCTACTTGATTTGAGAAAAAGCGTCCTTTTCCCATTTATCTCACTTGTATGTTGCATATTTCTTAGTCATCTCCTGTAAAGGCTTAACTATCTTAGCATAATCATAGATGAATTTTCTAAAGAAATTGATCTTTCCTAAGAAAGACTGCATAGCCTTCTTATTCACTAGGAATGGGATTTGTTTAATAGCTTTGACCCTCTCGAGATCAATTTTAATTCCACTCTTTGCAATGATGTGCCCTAAGAGATTCCCTTCTGACACACCAAAGATGTGTTTCTTGGGATTAAGAGAAATCTCATACTTTCGACACCGCTAAAATATTTATTTCAGATGACGTACATGATCTTATCTTCTTTTGGAAAACACAATAACATCACCCAAATAAAAAATTATGCTATGACCAATAATTCCATGAAAAGTGATGTCCATCGCTTTTTGAAATGTAGCACCGACGTTGATAAGCCCAAATGGCATTCTCTTGAAAGCATATGTTCCTCATTTGGTCTTGAAGGTAGTTTTTAATCGATCGAGTTTTGCTACTAGCACTTGATTGTAACCAGAGAAACCATCTAGTAGTGAGAACAACTGAGACCCAAATATTGTATAGAGGATCTATTCCATGGATGGCACTGGATAATTATCTTTATCAGATGCCCAGTTGAGATTGCCGAAATCTACACATAACCTTATTTTACCATACTTCTTTTTGACTGGGACCAAATTTGAAGCCTAAGTGGAGTGTCTGACTTGAAAAGTGATCTAAGCATCCAAAAAAATTCGCAATTCCTTTTAGATGTGGGGTTCCAGTGTTGGATGGACTTTCCTTAGTTTCTGATGGAAAGGTTTTACCCCTTATTTTATGCTAATGACATTCTAGATAATATAAGTATCATATGTATTTAGATCGTCGTATTTCCATGCAAATACATCATGGTACCTTTTGAACAAGCAAATAAATTCTTGTCGCTCATGTGGAGAAAAACATGTACTAAGCTTCACATATTTCAGATCTTCCTGAGTTCCTAGCTTGACTTCTTCAGATGATAACTTCGAGCTCTAAGTCTTTGTATTGATTTTTTTCTAAATCGATTCTGCAAGTCATATAACTTCACCAAGGACACCACACCTTTTGGTATACTGTTTCCTTTCATTGCACTAGATACTTCCTGCAAAGCCTTATCATGCTCATCCTCTTTTATGGAAGCATCTTTGAATACATCTAAATTAGCCATAAAATGCAGTATCTGTTGGTCATCATTGAAAACACATAAATTAGTGACATTGTCGGGTACAAATGATTTATATATAATTTCAATAAAAAAATCATTTCTCAATGGTGACATTCTAGTGGCTGCATTTGCTAATGCATCTGTTGCAGCATTTCTAAGCCTAGGAACAAGAATAATATTAAAAGTTTGAAAGGAATTAATCAAATTCCATATCTCCTACTGATAGTTTTTAAGGTTTGGTGAAATACAATGGAGTATCCCTTACTTAATGAGTGACCACTTTTGAGTCACCAATTACCTTGAGAAACTCTACCTTCACCTTCAAATGAATGGCTTTCTTCAATCCAAGTATGAGTGCTTCATATTCAAGTACGAGTGCTTCATATTCAACAATATTATTGGTACACTCGAACTCCAAATGACATGAAAGGCTATGCTTATTATTACATGGTTCTATAAGTACGAAACCAACTCCAGAGCCATCCTGTGTCTTTGAGCCATCAATATATAAAGTCCAAATATTATTAGCCACTAATTTTCTTCCTATACTATTATTACTATTACTATGTACATCTATATTACAATATTCATTTGCACCAACTAGAAAACAAGGAAGGAGCTCTAATTGTGTATCTAGTGGGATGGGTGATGGTTGTGCTTGATAACACCCATGGTCAGTTTCAAGGAAACAATTTCCAAATATTAAATCGGCAAAGGAAACAGGCTCATTGTGGCCCTTAAGTGGTGTCACGGTGTGTTTCATGTATGGCTCACTTTCCACTCAAATCTGGTTATTTCCACCCTTGTATAGAAGCCATAAATGTGACCAGTCTGTAGCAAAATACCCTTATAGTTTACTAGACTAGTCTCTACTTAGGAGTACATTGTAGGCTTCATGTATGTCCACAATTACAATATTTATACATTGGTGAACTTGGCGATCCAATGATAATCAGATAAGAACATTCACGAGTTCACTAATAATTTGGAAAAGAGATATGTATAGCTAAATGATTTGTGCATCGATATATACCCATTTAGTGTTTATTTTCTTAGCAATAGATAATGGCATTACATTCATAGATGCACCAGAATCGACTAAACAATTATGGACATTGTAATTAAAAATTTCTAAAGTTAATAAAAATGGAGGGCAAAGAATACCCGATCGGGGTGCATGTCAGTGGATGGAAGTGCTTGCGTGTAGAAATGAAGAGTACAATTCATTTACGTACGACCGCCCTCCACATGCTCAAAGCGATGGGTGCAGTGGCCCTTGGCATGAGTACATGCAAGGGTGATGGGAAAGGTGGCAGAGATGGCAGGGGAGATGTGGGATGTATAGTAATTAAGGCGAGAAAAATGGGTAAGGATGGTAATTTGGCTTGTGGAGTAAGGAGCTGGAACAAAAGTGAGGAAAGGTGACGGCATCAACAGCATCAACCTTTGAGTGGAAACGGGTATGTATCTTGGCTCTTTGCCTCCTTTGCAATGTCGATCTGGTTTGATTCTTGCTAGGGGGAGAGGGAGATACTTGGGAAGGGTAATTGGGAGAAATGCAGGGGGAAATGGAGGAAGCATCGAGATACAATATTTTGTCTTTGTGTCTTTGTTTTGATCCTGTTGGTAATTGACCTTTCCTTAGGTTGTGAGGACCTTGCATTGTTTGGCAACGAGAACCCAAGATTTGCATACTGTGGTCTGAGTGGGGCTTGTCCCTGGGGTCTGGTAGGTAGAAACTTGGCATCTGAGGCTGAGGGTAGCAAAGGTCAGTTAATATGTTGGGTAGGAGGATGGACCAGCGGCCATAACCACAGCAAATTCTGGGGAACTGGGAGAAATTACTGTGCTAAGAGACCAACTAGGATACCTGTGGGTGATGTCGAGCATGATAAGGGCAGAGGAATTATTTTGGCTTACTGGGTAGAGGGGAATGGGACTACACTCCACAGAGGGAAACTTGTTGGGATGAGGCTAGGCTCATTTGCATGGCCTTGGCCTGGGACTGTCAACCACACTAAGTATGAGAGGCAACGGGGAGGGAGGGGTGAGAAGTTAGAAGGGATATGGAGTTCATCTCTTTCTAAGGACTGGCTCTCCACCCATCTTGCCCCCTATCCTGTGAGAAAATGAGAAAGGGAAACGAACGGGGAGAATGATGGCAATGACAACTCCAGTCAGGACAATAACCAATGTTATAGTATGTTACAGTGTTCTCGGTTAATAAATATTTCCTGTGAACATGTATTGAATAGTGGTGATATGGCTCATCTAGCCAGAGGACAAGGATGTGGAAGATGGGGCTGGGAGCCTAAAAAGGTTAAGGACCCGAACACGTCAGAGCCATGTAGAGGAAGGAAATTAGTAGAGCATCTTATTAGTGAAGCAACTACGGCATACCGATAAGGAACGGATGAAGGCATCCGACATTTGCTAGAAGAATGGGAAGAGAAGATTAAGCAGAGTAGTGAGATAGAGGAGGATATGGAGAATTGGAGGACACTCATCCCAGACCCTGGGAAAACCAAAGGAAGGATAACCCAATTCAAGCAGAAATCATACCTCTATTGGCTAATGAAAATCATGTTGGGTAAAGCCATGGAAAAAAATTCGATGGGGATGGTGGTCTCTCTCCAAGGGAGGTCGAGCTACAAATAAGATCTGCAGAGAATTCAGTTTCAACTCCATAAGCAAGACTTTAGACTAGAAATAATTAAATGACACATTCCATGCATCCTGTAAATGTTTGAGATGCCTAGCGAAATTGTCAAGGATTCGACACATGTGGAATCAACATCGGAGGAGCAAAAGGGCTAGTCAGTTTACCATGTTTACTTTTGTTATATATCTAGTTAGCATTTACTTTTCTTCATGCAAGTATAAGGATAGATAGATATATAGTGTCTGGTCATGAAACATAGACATATTTAGCTTGGCTAGAAATATTGAAACTTTATTGTTTTTGGATGGCTTACAATGAGGATAGGTGGCCAACAAACTTGGTTTCCCATTGGGCAAGTTGAGGCCACCTAGCCAATCTATGTGGTGTAAATTTCATGATTATAAATAGAAAATGAAAGGTCCTGCCAAGCTTAAAAAAAAAGTGGAGGGCAAAGAATGTTAACCCCTAATGTTATAGAATTAACTACAGATTCAAGGGAACCAAAAGGCGTACCAGACACCTTTTGAGAGGAAGAAGCTTTGTCACCTGGCAAAGGTTGTGAGAAGTCTTGGACTAACAATTCATGTTGGCCTACTATCTTCATGAGCTCAAAGATGGAATTATTGGCTCAAGCTCTCTTCAAATATTCAAATATGTTATACTCGATTGTCTCATCTGTAGCAAGCAGTACTGAAGTGTTTGGAGGAGTGGCTTTGCTTGACGCTTCTGGGGTGATGGACTTACTTTTGTTGCTGGAGGAAGTGCTCTTAGAATTATTTGAATTTCTAGACTTACTTTGTGCATTTTGAGTAGGATTGACCGGTGGTGAAATCTTTATTAACAATTGTTCCTTCAATTTTTGTCTCATCACCTCCTATTCAGAAATGGGCCCTTTTCTCCTTAAACTATATCGACCATTTTTATTATGAGGGGGGGCCTCGCTTTGAGGTGGAGCTTCAACACTTTTCTTCTTAGCATTAAGGATACAATCAAAATCATTCACAACATGTCCAATACCAATACTTTCTTCAATCACTGTAGGTTCTTCTGGTTCTTTTGTTTGCTCATCTGCTAGTAAGGAATCCACAATGTGTGTTGTTAGAGCGTTCATGTTGTGGTTCCACTGTGGGCATGTATTTTCTGAATGATATTCCTGGTGGAAAGAACAATAGTTGTCCATACCCATACTTTCTATGATTCAACACAATGTTCAAACTCTGGGTAGACTTGATGGTCTGATTGTTGTTGTTATTGTTATTATTCCTTTGGAAAGGGAAATACTTAGGAGGCTTGCTACTAGTAGAAGTATCACTGGACCTTCTCTTTAATTACGAATTTTCATTGGTAAGTTCCTTCATTGTCGTGGTCAAGATTTCAATATATGACGAGTCCTTTTCTTTAGCCTTAATTGAAGAACATTGAGACTTCCTACTAGTTTCCTTGGAGTCTTTTGATCCATTGTCATCATTACTAACTCCAATAGTATGCAATAATTTCTTGAGGGTGATTTATTCTAAAAAGTTTAGTGACAATGTTTCATTTTCAGCTCTTTTAATGAATGAGGAAATGTTAGTGGGAAAGACAACTATGTAATAATCAATAGTAATTGAATCTCACAGTTGCATTCCAGGGGGCAACTTGTTTAATATGTGATTGGACTTTTGATTAAAATATTTCACTTTCTCCTTTTCCCCCATCTTACTATTTCTAAGCTCTTTCAATAACATGGAAGGAGTCCATTCATCAACAAATTTCTCCAGAAATAAATTCTTAAACTCCCTCCAACTATGGATTGAACTGACAAGAAGACTATGGTACCATGCTACTACTCTACCTTCTAATGTAAAATGAAAAATCTTGCAAGAAACATCATTATACCTTACCTCCAACATCCGTAGATGCATGTTTAAATCGTTGATGTGGTCTTCTACCTTTGTCTTCTTATCTGGATCAAACTTTGATAGCAACTTTTCCAGATGTTTGCGCATATTATGGAGATTATATGGAAGAGTGAGAGGCCCTTGGTCCATCCAATATAGGTCATGGTTGGCCATGTCTTGGTCTCTTGGTTCCTCCTCCTTTTTAGAATCTGAGTAGTCTTCTCCTTCACCATTTAAATCGTCAAAAATGTCGTTAGAAATAACAATGTCATCCTCGTACCCTTTTTTAATCGGTGGAAGTGGGTATTGTTGCACTGTGTCTTCTAAGGGTTTTGCTAACTCTTCAAGAGTGGGAAAAACCAAATCTTCCACTGTTGAAACTAATACACCAATTCAAGTTGTTTCTTTCTTCTTCTAGTGATGCATGAGATTATGTACAATAGGAAGTAAACCAATAGCTTTTGCAAACCGACGGGTTATAGGTCAAAGTGCCTAGAGTTGTTCATAGGTAGCCTCGTATGTCAAATCCAGACCAAGTTGAGAAGAAAATCCTACTTCGGGAATAGGAGTTATAATGGTGCTTGGAATGTTGCTACCTTGTCTAGAAGATGAATGGTTAAAGTGTGTGGAGTTTTCATCCATAAAAAACTAGTTTCCCTCCTTCTAGTGCCAGAATGTTGACGGTGTTGGATACTGCTAACATACAATGGATATCCCCGATATAAGGTCCCAATTATACCTAACACCATTTGGTGTAGGAGTCCCATCTGGAATATGACCCAGGTGTTGGAAATAATATTGAGAGGGGGGGTGAATATATATTATCAGATCAAGAATTTTTCTTTTTTCATAATCGGATTTATATATGCTACTTCAAAGAGGGGAACTAGCATGTACACGCAACTATCTTTAAGGAAACCAACATTTATGTAGTAAACTTATGATTCAGTTAATTCATCATATGTTGATCTTTAATTAGTGCATCAGTACTTCATCAATCATTAAACAATAACCATGTGTAGTATAAACATAATAAACCATTACACATAAGCAACACACATGAACACCAAGATTTAAAGTGGAAACCCAATGTGGGTGAAAACCACCTGCTGCTGTTGTCTCTCTCTTCTTTTAATAATAAGAAAATTTGTTTACAATCTTGTACTGGTGTAGACTCATACTAGTACACAGGTTTCTACCTGCAGAAGGTTACAACCTTCTCTCTTTCTCCAGCTTCTACTGGAAGGGAGCTACAATCCCCTAGCTCTTGTACTAACCAATATGTTTACTAGTATGTAGGTGCCAGCCTATAAAAAACTCCACTCTTCCACCAAGGACCACGTTTCATGAATTTTCAGATTGGATGCTCCTAGCACATATCAAGACATATGAAGTCCTTGACTCATCAATAACCCACCGGAAATTTAGAAACTCAAACTTCATCAACCAACATGTAGTTAATCTGAAACAATCAGATCATTGTCATTAGAACACTATGCTGAACCCAGAAACCTGTATCAAAATTTAGAACCAACTAAAACCTCAAAAATTCATGTGTCAGACTATATACACTACAATGAATAAAACCTGCGTGTATACACTACTTCCTTCAGCCCATCCTGCATATACCTCTAAAGATTTTGAATCATAAAATCTTTGAATCACAAACTGTACCAACCAGCAGTGTATTGAACATATATTGTTAGCTTACAGAACTTTACATAAGTAGGCAACATAAAACACTTCTTCTCACTTATACAATCATTCAAATATCAACCTCCTTATGCATTAAGATTTACATTCAAATCTAAGAAGACTTCATTGACAGACAATAGTAAAATAGCAGCAATAATAAATCAGCAATACTGATCTAATAAATTAGCCATCTCTGAACATCAAGCCTTTATTTTGTATACGCTACTTGAAAGAACAGAACCTGCGTGTATACGCTCTTTTTCCGATATGAACTTTTTTACAGATCTGCAAATACTGACTTAGAACTTTGCTGCAATTCTAGACTTCAGACAAACCAAGATCATGATAGATAACGAAAAAAACAGACGCAGAACATCAGATCTAGCCTCAACCAATATCATATCATTCAAGAATAAGTCATTTAAGGTCTCATGATCTTGATCCAATATTGAACTCAAGGTGCACATAAATATTTCAGATCTAGTCCCAAACATAACCTTGCAACATAAAATATACTTCAGATAGAAGTATCCCTTAGAATCTTATTCACTTTCACATCTCACCTCATGATCCTCTCTTCTTTATATAGTTTTTGGCCTTTCTCAATACCATGGACTGAATCCACTTAGGACCAATACCTTGGATCAAATACCGCAAACCGAATACCTCAGACTAAATACCTAGGGTCAATATCACGGTCCAAAGATACCTTGGACCAAATACCTCAGACAAAAACCATGGTTTTCAACATGTACGTGCTTTGCCTTCTGTGGGAGTACATGTGTATGTTATATGCTATTTTTGTTCTGAGTACCTGCGTGTATACGCTGCTTGGACTAAGTGAACCTACGTGTATCTCTTAAACTACTCTTACATCATCTTCTTCCTTAAACTTCTTTATTATGATCAATAGACCTTAGTTCCATCTTCCTGATCCTCTGTACCACTGCCCTATTGCCTCTAAATATTCCTGTTAGCCTCTTATCAAAACTGAGTTGACTTGTAGAGTTGCGATCAAGGACAATACTTGTATCATAATGCCAACAATCTCCCCCTTTGGACTTGATGGAAACCATGATGGTGTTGACTAATGCAAGCTTTAAAGACTGTTAGAGATACCATACAACACCAAAATACCAAAATAATCTCCCCCTTTGACATCAAGGGCAAATGGTGTTGGAAATAATACTGAGAGGGGGGGGGGTGAATCAGTATTATCAGATCAATAAAACTTTTTCAATTTCATACTCAGAAACATATACGCTACTTCAGTTAAGTGAACCAGCGTGTACATGCTACTGTGTCTAAAGCAACTAGCGTATAACCAGAAATCTTATGATTCAGTTAGTTTATCTTCAGTAAATGCATCAGGACATTATTAACCATATTAATAGTAAACAGGTGCAGTGTAACAGAACAGATCATCACACAAAAGCCACACACATGAACACCATGATATAAGGTGGAAACCCAATGTGGGTGAAAACCACCTGCTACAAGTCGTCTCTATCTTTCTTTAATAAGAAACTTCAGTTTACAATCTTTTGTACTGGTGCAGCCTTATACCAGTACGCAGGCTACAACCTGCAGAAGGCTACAACCTTCTCTCGTTTTCCAGACTCTCCTGGAAGGGAGCTCCAACCCCTTTTGCTCTTGTACTAGCTAAGATACTAGTACGTAGGTGCTAGCCTACAATCTTCTTTCCTTCAGGTACCACTTTTCATACATTTTCAGACTAGATATTCCTGAAGTACAACATTACAATCTGAAGACCATAATTCATCCAATTTTCATAACAGATCATTGAAGCACAAAACAACCAATACTAGCATCATCAATCTTTGAATCATTGAACCACTGAAACCCTGTCAACACCCAGTCACCAGAACACAGAGCAGACTACAGAACTCTGCAATAACAGTCAGACCCAACTGCAACCCCAAAAATTAAGCTTCAAAAGATATACGCTACTTCAATGAGACCAACCCACGTATACACACGTTTTTACCAAAGACAACTTGCGTACAGATCTAAAAATAATTTTTCATAACTTGCAGCTGTACCAGACATCAGTCATACTCAGAACATAACATTGCATCAGTATGCAGATCTAAGAAATACGCATAATCAACCATATAACGATAGTTCATTTCAAACCATTTGATCTCGATCTATCCTTAGATCTAGTCTTCCATCAACCGGTGTGATCTCTCCTTAGCTTAGATCAAGCAACCCAGAACCTGCATACTAGATCTCTTTCTTTATCAGATATACAAGACTTTTTCGATTGCCCTTGCCTAGTGATCTTCTTCTCCTTTTATAGTCTTAGGCATTGCTCAATACCATGGGCCAAAACCATAGTAATCCAATACCAACAACTTCAAAACTAGGGATCAACACGTCTGTCAAGATACCTTGGTCAAAAACATAGGCTCAAGTACCGAGGACTAACTACCACGGACCAAAAGGAAGCTTCTCGACATGTACGCTCTTTTCTGTTCATGAAACTGCGTGTATACGCGACTTTGTATATAGCGAGCCTACGTATCCGCGACTTAGTATATAGCGTACCAACGTGTATACGCAACTTGGGCTTAATGAACCTGCGTATATGAAATTTCTCTTCATTCTTGTAGTCTGGACTGAGATCTGTCATCGAAGAGAGTTGCCATCAAGGACAACACCTGTACCGTAGCACCACACCTATGCCAAAATACCAACAATCTCCCCCTTTGGACTTGATGGCAACCCCAAGATCCTTAGAATCATTCTCCCCCTTTGTCATCAAGGGCAAAGGGCTGTGCTCCCCCTGAGTACATGCTGATATCTCTGCTCTGCTGTGCTGAACATGCTCCCCCTGACTGTAGGCAAGACCTGCAAAAGATGTTCTTCAAAAAGAACCAAGACTGATACATCATAAAGGACCTTCCTATCACCAAAAGACTCAATACATACATCCATACTCCCAACCAAGAGGGGATACATCAGAAATTTACATATAACAACCAATTACATTACATCATTCATCCCAGGCATAGTGGGGAAACCAACATAGGCCGTTACATGACCTTGACACCATAAAAGAGATATTACAAAAGAGATACATGACATAGAGACGAAAAATCTAGACCAAGACTTATGAAAGTCACCAGCAGCATCTGATAATCATCTTTTAGATCAGCAACCAAGATTTCCTTCTGTGCTCCTTCTCCTGAAACCAACAACAGTCGTAAACTAGAACCAAAAGCATCTAAATGCCAACAATGCTTTATTAGACTTTAAGCTGCTCCCCCTGAATCTGTGCCTGCTGCACCCCCTGAAACTGTGCCTGAAGGACTCTGGCATACCCATCTCAGACCTTCTCCAACTAGAGTTTGCCCTTGCTGTTCAGAACTCCATATACGCGACTTCACCTGCATAAATCAGCGTATGTACGCGGATATCCCTTATACAACACGCGTTCACCAACTTTTTTTTAGAGCAGACAAGCATCAACAGCAGGATGAAGCATCAACTACTCCCAGCTTTTGTCTGAAATATTCAAAAGTCTCCCTGGGCAGTGGTTTTGTGAGAATATCAGCAACTTGTTCTTTAGAAGAAACATACTTCAACTTGACCTTTTGTTCAAGCACTTGTTCCCGGAGGAAGTGATACTTGATTGGTATGTGCTTGGTCTTTGAATGCATGACTGGATTCTTTGAAATGCTGATTGCACTTGTATTATCACATAAGATAGTGACAAGTGGAGTGCAAGTGATTTGAAAATCCTGCAAGGTCTGCATCATCCAAAGAAGTTGTATGCAACAAGATGCCGCAGCCACATATTCTGCTTCAGCTGTAGATAAAGCAATCGAACTCTATTTCTTGCTGAACCAAGATACTAATCTGGAACCCATGAAGAATGCACCACCACTTGTGCTTTTCCTGTCATCCACACTTCCGGCCCAATCTGCATCTGTGTAAGAATGAAGAGTGAGATCTGTATCTCTAGGATACCATAAGCCAAAGTTTTGAGTCCCTTGAAGATACTTGAAGATTATTTTGACTGCCTGAAGATGAGTTTCCTTTGGGTTGGCTTGAAATCTTCCAACAATTCCTACTGCATGCATAATATCTGGTCGGGTACCTGTCAAATAAAGCAAACTCCCAATCATGGATCTATAAGTTGGTTGATGAACTGCTGCTGATTCATCATTTGCACTGAGGCTGCATCCTGTAACCATGGGGGTACATACTGGCTTTGAATCTTCCATGCCATACTTCTTCAAGATCTGCTTGAGGTACTTGGTTTGAGACAAGAAAATACCTCCTTCATTTTGTTGGATTTGCAATCCAAGAAAGTATGTCAATTCTCCAAGTAATGACATTTCGAATTCTTTCTGCATAACCAGGGCAAAGTTTTGACTCATAGCCTCTTCATTGCTGCCAAAGATAATATCATCTACATACACAACAAGTATTAGCAATTTGTTATTTTCAACTTTTATATAGAGATTGCTATCTGTTGATCCTTTTGAAAAACCTTGTTGGTGAAGATATTTGTCCAAACGATAGTACCAAGCCCTTGGAGCTTGTTTGAGACCATAGAGAGCCTTTTTCAATCTGCATACAAGGTTTGGATCATTCCCAAGAATGAAACCATCTGGCTGCTCAATATATACTTCTTCTTCTAAGTCTCCATTCAGAAAGGCTGATTTTACGTCCATTTGAAATACCTTGAAGTTTTGAAAGCTTGAGAGAGCAAGGAACATTCGGATGGCCTCAAGTCTTGCAACAGGAGCAAAGGTCTCTTCAAAATCTATTCCTTCTTGCTGCGCATACCCTTTACAAACAAGTCTGGCCTTGTTTCTAATTACTTCTCCATTTTCATTCAATTTATTTTTGAAGACCCATTTAGTCCCTATGACATTCTTATCTTTTGGTCTTGGAACCAATTCCCAAGTGTTGTTCTTTTCGATCTGCTCAAGTTCTTCATCCATTGCTTTGACCCAACATTCATCTTTGCATGCCTCTTTCACATTTTGTGGTTCAGTGGAAGACAGTAATGCCAAATAGCTTGAAGCTTCTGCAATTGTTCTTCTTGTTTGTACTCCTGCTTCTTTTTGCCCCACAATCTGAGATTCTGGATGATTCTTCTGAACATATCTGGATGGAGTCTTTTCTTCTATTCTTGTCTGCTACTCTGGTTCTTCTTGAGGTTCTTCTTCTTCTTGAGGTTCTTCTTCATCATTCTGTCTTTGAGGGTAGCCTTCATCTTCTTCGATGTCTTCATGATGAACTTGCCTAGGAATGTATCCCTTCTCATCAACCACAACATCAATGCTGTCAACAATTCTACCAAGTCTTTTATTGTAGCACTTGTATGCTTTGCTATGTGGAGAATAACCAAGAAGAATGCCTTCATCTGCTCTTGGTTCAAGTTCGCCAAGTTGCTCATCAGTATTCTTAATATAACATTTGCTCCCAAAGATTTTGAAGTGCTTCACCGAAGGAGTCTTACCACACCAGAGCTCATGAGGAGTTTGAGTGTTGTTTACTCGAACATTTGTTTTGTTGAGAATAATAACCGCAGCATGTGCAGCTTCACCCCAGAAAGTTGCGGGAGTACCTGATTCATCAAGCATAGCACGAGCCATTTGTTGGACTGTTCTGTTCATTCTTTCCACAACTCCATTTTGCTGAGGAGTTCTAGCTGTAGAGAATTCTCTTCTTATCCCATGTTCTTCACAGAAATCAAAAAATTCATTCGAGGTAAACTCCCCACCCCTGTCAGATCTGAGGCACTTAATTTTGTGTCCTGATTCATTTTCAGCCAAGGCTTTGAAGGATTTGAATTTTTCGAATGCTTCATCTTTGTGCTTCATAAGTCCTAACCAGACAAACCTGGAGAAATCGTCAATGAATAATATCAAATATTCTTCTCCTCGAGGTGTTCTTTTTCTGAATGGACCACATGTATCTGTATGTACTAGCTCAAGAGGCATGCTAGCTGATCCTTCCTTCTCAGGAAAATTAGTTCTAGTTTGCTTTCCAAACTGACATGATTTGCATATGGTGTTATCTGGAATTTTGATATCTGGAAGATCACGAACTGCCTGATATTTGCATGCTTTCCTTATTTGTGGAAAGCTTAGATGCCCCAACCTCCGATGCCATAGTCATTGTTCATCATCCTTGCTCAAATAGCATTGTTGTTGTCTTTCTTCAAATATGTATAGATTATTTGGAGTCCTTCTTCCTTTGATCACTGTTTCACCTGTATCAAGATCACGAACACAACATCCATTTGATCTAAATATTACCTCTATTCCTTGATCGCACATCTGACTGACACTCAGAAGATTATGCTTCAATCCATCAACATACAAAACATTTCCAGCTTTGACCTTCTCTTTCAATGGAGCAACGCCTTTTCCTTTTATGGCTGCAGAGATATCGTTTCCAAAAGAAACTTTCTTTCCCTTTTCTAATGCGGTATATGATTCAAGTTTTTCTTTGTCCCCTGTCATATGCTTCGAACATCCGCTGTCAATGTACCATAGACTTTCTTGACCTTCTGCATAAAAGGCTATCCCACATCTTTCTGGTTGCGGTTCCTTTATTCTCCATGTTCTGACATTTGAGGTTTGTTCCTTCTGAGTTGTCTTCCAGAACCTGCTCCTGCATTCAGAGTCTTCATGACCAAAGTTATTACAAATAGAGCATTCAACTTCATTTTCAAGAACCGAAAAGTTGTTATAAGTCCTCTTCATGGTTCCAGTCATACTTCTTTGCTTTTGAGCTTCTCTAGTCATGAGTGTCTTGTAGGCAACACATTGAGCTGCTTTGCGACCGAAGTTATGGCAAGAAAAACATTGGCCATTAAAGAAATTTCTGCGATAATCAGATCTATCATCCAACCGATTGTAGCTTCTATTGACATCCATTCTTGGGGCAAATTGGGAAGATTTTACCTGTGGCTGATTGTAGCTTCTGTTTGTCCTTGAGGCAGCTTGTCCCCGAATTTCTTGATAGTCTTTATTTGTTCTTGAGGTAAACTGTCCCTGATTCATCTGATGACTTTTATTTGGTCTTTGCTCGCTCCTCCTTGCTGCATCAAGATAACTTTTAGAGGTAGAAGCTTGAGATGTTTCTCCATTATATCCCAGACCTGTCTTGATCAGAGGAGAACGCTGCACATTGATAATCTCATCCAAGGTTTCAGATCCTTTAACAAATTTAAGATTAATCGCTTTTGTTTTCTCAATCTCCTTTCTAAGACAAACAATCTCACATTCCAATTTTTCAAGATGTTTTTCCTTTTCAGCCAGTTGACATTGTAGAGAATCAATAATAGCACTTTTCTCTTCTAAGCAAACTTTGAGATTATTCATTTCTTCACAAAAGCCTTCTACATCTATAGCATCCATGTAGTCATCATCTTCAAAAGCCATTAAAAGTTTATATCTATTACCCTGTTCATCTTCGTCACTATTTGAAAGACCATCACTATCTTCATGAGTGTAATAGCTTTTCTTCTTTTCATTCTGTTTCTTGTTCCATTTAACAGGTTCCTTTCCCTTGTCATTCTTATCTTTGTGAGGACATTTGGCAGCATAATGACCTACTCTTCTGCAAGCAAAGCATTTAAAAGGTAACTTACCTCTGAACCTTCCAGAACCCCTTTGAAGATTTGTGACAAAATTTGATTCTTCTTCTTCATCTTCTGGCACGTGACTTGCTTCATAATAATCTTCTTTGCCTGAAGCCTTGAAAGCAGCTTCTCTTCTGTCTGATGGACCTCCCTTTCTCATTTCATAAGCAATTAGAATTCCGTGAAGCTGAGACATAGTAAGAGTTCGTAGATTTTCTTTTTCTTCTATTGCAGACACTTTAGATTCAAATTTGGGGGACAATGATCTTAGAACCTTTTCAACCACAATAGCCTCTTTTATTTCTTCACCCAAGTTTTTCATGCAATTAACAATCTCATCTACCCTAAGGAAATAGTTAGCCACACTTTCATCATTATACATTCTGAGAGTCTCATACTTAATCCTGAGAGTTTGAAGTTTAGCACGCTTTACCTGTTCGTCTCCTTCATAGCTCGTGACAATTTTGTCCCATATTTCTTTTGCGGATTTATAGTGCATTACCTTCATGAATTCCGATTGGGATATACATCCCAATAGAGTACTGACTGCTTTCGCATTTGTTTCATATTTCTTTTTCTCGGCTGAATCTATAGGAGTAGCTGAAGGAAAAGTGTAGCCTGTCTCTACGATGTCCCAAACTTCTGTACCAAGAGATTGAAGATAGGCAGTAACTCTTACCTTCCAATAATTGAAGTTTGTCCCATCAAAAACCGGTGGCCTGATTGATGCTTCTTTCTCGTAGTTGCTCATGATGAACGATCTACCTTCAAGCGATCAAGCTTCTCTGAAGGACCTGCTCTGATACCAATTGTTGGAAATAATACTGAGAGGGGGGGGGGTGAATCAGTATTATCAGATCAATAAAACTTTTTCAATTTAATACTCAGAAACATATACGCTACTTCAGTTAAGTGAACCAACGTGTACACGCTACTGTGTCTAAAGCAACCAGCGTATAACCAGAAATCTTATGATTCAGTTAGTTTATCTTCAGTAAATGCATCGGGACATTATTAACCATATTAATAGTAAACAGGTGCAGTGTAATAGAACAGATCATCACACAAAAGCCACACACATGAACACCATGATATAAGGTGGAAACCCAATGTGGGTGAAAACCACCTGCTGCAAGTCGTCTCTATCTTTCTTTAATAAGAAACTTCAGTTTACAATCTTTTGTACTGGTGCAGCCTTATACCAGTACGCAGGCTACAACCTGCAGAAGGCTACAACCTTCTCTCGTTTTCCAGACTCTCCTGGAAGGGAGCTCCAACCCCTTTTGCTCTTGTACTAGCTAAGATACTAGTACGTAGGTGCTGGCCTACAATCTTCTTTCCTTCAGGTACCACTTTTCATACATTTTCAGATTGGATATTCCTGAAGCACAACATTACAATCTGAAGACCATAATTCATCCAATTTTCATAACAGATCATTGAAGCACAAAACAACCAATACTAGCATCATCAATCTTTGAATCACTGAACCACTGAAACCCTGTCAACACCCAGTCACCAGAACACAGAGCAGACTACAGAACTCTGCAATAACAGTCAGACCCAACTGCAACCCCAAAAATTAAGCTTCAAAAGATATACGCTACTTCAATGAGACCAACCCGCGTATACACGCGTTTTTACCAAAGACAACCTGCGTACAGATCTAAAAATAATTTTTCATAACTTGCAGCTGTACCAGACATCAGTCATACTCAGAACATAACATTGCGTCAGTATGCAGATCTAAGAAATACGCATAATCAACCATATAACGATAGTTCATTTCAAACCATTTGATCCCGATCTATCCTTAGATCTAGTCTTCCATCAACCGGTGTGATCTCTCCTTAGCTTAGATCAAGCAACCCAAAACCTGCATACTAGATCTCTTTCTTTATCAGATATACAAGACTTTTTCGATTGCCCTTGCCTAATGATCTTCTTCTCCTTTTATAGTCTTAGGCCTTGCTCAATACCATGGGCCAAAACCATAGTAATCCAATACCAACAACTTCAAAACTAGGGATCAACACGTCTGTCGAGATACCTTGGTCAAAAACATAGGCTCAAGTACCGAGGACTAACTACCACGGACCAAAAGGAAGCTTCTCGACATGTACGCTCTTTTCTGTTCATGAAACTGCGTGTATACGCGACTTCGTATATAGCGAGCCTGCGTATCCGCGACTTAGTATATAGCGTACCAGCGTGTATACGCAACTTGGGCTTAATGAACCTGCGTATATGAAATTTCTCTTCATTCTTGTAGTCTGGACTGAGATCTGTCATCAAAGAGAGTTGCCATCAAGGACAACACCTGTACCATAGCGCCACACCTGTGCCAAAATGCCAACAAATGGCGGACCACTCTAATCTCCTCCTTTGCATGATGCTATCCATACTCCCCCCGAGTACATGTCAAGTCTGCATAGAGATGATTCAATATAATAACATGACACTATAACTCAACAAAGTGAGTATGACCTCCCTATGACCACAAACTCATACATACATCAATCACCCAACCAAGTGGGGATACACCATATTTGACTCATATGCCCAACCAAGTGGGGATATACCAAAGTTTATACAGGACAAAAATACAACAATTATTACATCATCCATCCCAATGATATTAGGGAAATAAATTACATCATATGACCAATAGAACTCATTGAAATATAGACCATGACAGAAGAAGTTATATCACACTAATGACTGATGCAAATAAGAAATAGCTGAGTTCAGCAACCATAATGCCAACAATGTGGAATGTGAACGCTCCCCCTGAACCTTTCTACCACTATATTTTTTTGTTATAAAAACATATAAGTGCTTTTAGCCAAGGAAACCAGCATGTACCCGCGCATATACTACATGAAACCAACGTGTAGTAAACTTCCTCTGAAAAATTGGATTTAATAGCAAGATGATGCAGCAACAACTCCCAAATTTTGTCTGAGATATTCAAATATTTCTCTAGGCAATGGTTTAGTGAATATATCAACAACCTATTCTTTGGAGGGGACATACTCCAATTTGACCTTTTTTTCAAGCACTTGTTCTCGTAGAAAATGGTACTTGATGGGTATGTGCTTAGTCTTGGAGTGCATGACTGGATTCTTTGAAATACTGATGGCACTTGTATTATCACATGGAATGGAGATGTGTGGAGTACATGTGATCTAAATGTCTTGCAAAGTTTGCATCATCCAAAGTAGTTGTGTGTAGTAAGATGCAGTAGCCACATATTCTACTTCAACTGTAGATAAAAAAATTGAACTTTGTTTCTTGCTGAACCAAGACACTAACCTGGAACCCATATAGAATGCACCACCACTAGTGATTTTTCTATCATCAACACTTCCTGCCTAATCTGCATCTGTATATGCATGAAGAGTAAGATTTGCATCTCTAGGATACCATAGTCCAAAGTCCTGAGTTCCTTGAAGATATTTGAAAATTATTTTGATTGCCTGAAGGTGTGATTCCTTTGGATTTTCTTTGAATCTTCCAACTATTCCTACTGCGTGCATGATGTTAGGCCGGGTATATGTTAGATAAAGTAGACTGCCATTCATGGATCTGTAAGTTGGTTGATGTAATGCTGTTGATTCATCATTTGAGCTCAGACTGCATCCTGTTACCATTGGAGTACATACATGTTTAGAATCTTCCATTCCGTTCTTTTTCAAGATCTGCTTGAGATATTTGGTTTGTGAAAGAAAAATACCATCTTTAGTTTGTTGAACTTGTAGACCAAGAAAATAGGTAAATTCACCAAGCAAGGACATTTCAAATTCTTGCTGCATTACTGAAGAAAAATTTTGACTCATGGATTCTTCATTGCTACCAAAAATGATATCATCAACTTAAACAATAATAATTAGAAATTGATCATTTTCAATCTTTTTATATAAATTTTTATCTGCAGAACCTTTTGTAAAACCTTTTTGGTGTAGATATTTGTCAAGGCGGTAATACCAAGCCCTTGGAGCCTGTTTCAGACCATAGAGAGCCTTTTTGAGTCTACATACAAGTTTTGAATCATTTCCAAGAATGAATCCTTCTGGTTGTTCAATATAAACTTCTTCTTCTAACTCTCCATTAAGGAAGGCTAATTTTACATCCATTTGGTATACTTTGAATTTCCGAAAACTGGAAAGAGCAAGAAACATTCTTATGGCTTCAAGTCTGCAACAGGTGCAAAAGTTTCTTCAAAAGCTATACCTTCTTGTTGAGCATACCCTTTACAAACAAGTCTGGTATTTTTTCTAATGACTTCTCCATTTTCATTCAGCTTGTTCTCGAATATCCATTTAGTTCCTATAATATTTTTATCATGAGGTCTAGGAACTAATTTCCAAGTGTCATTCTTTTCAATTTTCTCAAGTTCTTCATCCATGGCCTTGACCCAACATTCATATTTTCATGCTTCATTTACATTTTGAGGTTCGGTGGAGGATAGTAATGCTAGATAGTTTGAGGTCCCTATAATAGTTCTTCTTTTCTGTACACCAGCCTCCCTTTCTCCTAAAATTTGAGTTTCTGGATGATTTTTCTGAACATACCTGGACGAAGTCTTTTCTTCTACCATTATATCTTCTTCTGGTGCTTCATTGGTTTCTTCTTCAATATAATTTTGATTTGATGTGGGAAAGTAATCCCCATCTTCCTCATTGTCATAATCTTCTGTTGATTTTATCTATTTTGGATTTCTGCATGCTTCATCAACTACAACATCAATGCTTTCAACAATTTTCCCAAGTCTTTTATTATAACATTTATATCCTTTACTTCTGGAAGAATAACCAAGAAGAATCCCTTCATCTACTCTAGGTTCAAACTTACCAAGTTTTTCATCAATCCTTTTGATAAAATATTTGCTTCCAAAAACTTTAAAGTATTTTACAGTAGGAGTCTTACCATACCAAAGTTCATGTGGAGTTTGAGTGCTATTTACCCGAACATTTTCTTTGTTGAGAATAGTCACGACAGCAAATGCAGCTTCACCCCAGAAGGTTGCAGGAGTTCTAGATTCATCTAGCATGGCTCAAGCCATTTGTTGAACTATTATGTTCATCCTTTCTACTACACCATTTTGCTGAGGTGTTCTTGCACTAGAGAATTCTCTTTTTATTCCATGTTGTTCACAAAAGTTAAATAATTTATCCGATATAAATTCCCCTCCTCGGTCAGATCTGAGGCATTCGATTTTTCGATCTAATTCATTTTCAACCAAAGCTTTGAAGGCTTTGAACTTTTCAAATGCTTCATCTTTATGCTTTAGAAGACCTGTCCGACACATTCTGGAAAAATAATCAGTGAACAAGATAAAGTACTCTTCTCCACGAGATGACTTTTTCCTTGTTGGTCCACGTAAATCAGTATGGATAAGTTCAAGAGGCTTACTAGCTGACCCTTCTTTTTCCATGAAGTGAACTCTGGTTTGCTTACTGATTTGACATGGTTTGCATATTGTATTTTCTAGGATGCTAATATCTGGAAGATCATGAACAACCTTGAGTCTGCATGCTTTTCTTATTTGAGAAAAGCTTAGATGTCCCAATCTTCTATGCCACAGCCAATTTTCATCATTTTTGCTTAGATAGCACTGTTGTTGTCCTCATTTGAGTATGTATAAGTTGTTTGGAGTTCTTGTACCTTTGATCACGGTCTCTCCTATATCAAGCTCACGAACAACACATCCGTTTGATCAAAACACCACTTCATTTCCTTGATCACACATTTGACTGACACTCAACAGGTTATGCTTTAAACCATCTACGTACATAACATTTCCAACTTTAACCTTTTATTTGAAGAAAACATAAACTTTACCTTTTATGATGGCTGGAGTGTCATTTCCAAATGAGACATTCTTTTCCTTTTCTAAGGCATTATATGAGTGAAGTTTCTCTTTGTCACTCGTCATATGTTTGGAGCATCAACTGTCGATGTACCACTGATTTTCTTGTCCTTCTGCATATAAGGCTATACCACATCTTTCTGTTTGAGATTCCTTCCTTCTCCATATCTTGGGATTTAATGGCGTTTGCTCCTTTTGAGGTGTTTGTCGAAATTTTCTCCTGCATTCATATTCTTCATAACCAAAGTTGTTACAAATTGAGCATTCTATTTCATTTTCAAGAAGAGAAAAGTTATTTTAGGAACTTCTCTTGATCCCTGTTACATTCCTTTGATTTCGTGCTTCTCTAGTCATGATGGTTTTGTAAGCAACGCATTGAGAAACGTTGTGCCCAAAATTATGACATGAAAAACATTTCCCATTAAATAAGTTTCTGCGACTTTCGAATCTATTTACCTGTTGATTGTAGTTTCTATTGATATTCATCTTTGGAGCAAATTGAGTATGATTTGCCTGAGGTTGGATGTGGCTTCTATTGATATTCATCCTTGGAGAAAATTGAGTATGATTTACATGGTGATCAACTTTATGCCCTTGCTGACGATTGTCATATTTTTCACTGGTCTTTGCTGCATCAAAATAGCTTTTGGTGGAGGTTGACAACTTCTGTGATTGAGATGCTTCTTCAGTATAACCAAGACCTATCCTTATCAGAGGAGAACGCTGAACTTTGATAATTTCATTTAAAGTTTCTAATCCTTTAGCAAATCTAAGATTGAGAGATTTTGTTTTCTCAAGATCTTTTCTTAGACCCACAATTTCACATTCTAGTTTTTCATTGTGTTTTTCTTTTTTAGCAAGTTGGTATGTCAAGGTATCTATGATCATATTCTTTTCTTCTAAACAGATTTTGAGTTTAGAGATTTCTTCATGAAAGTTTTACCCTTCTAAAGCATCCCAAAAATCATCATTTCATAAGCCATGGGAAGTCTATAATTATCACTATTAGATAAACTATCACTATCCTCTTCTAAACTATCCCAAAAATCATTGCTTTCATAAGCCATGAGTAGTCTGTAATCTTGACCAGTTTCATCTTCATCACTATTAGATAAACCATCACTATCTTCATGAGTATAGTAACTCCTTCTATTCACAACTTGTTTCCTATTCCCTTTTGCATATTCCTTTCCTTTTTCATATTTATCTTTATGAGGACATCTGGCAACATAATGACTAACTCTACCACAAGCAAAGCATTTGAAAGGTAGCTTACCTTTGAACCTTCCAGAACCCCATTGAAGCTTCTTGACAAAATTCACTTCATATTCTTCTTCTGAAATGTGTCCTGATTCATTGTGTTCTTCCCTTTCTTTTCCTTTTGCTGAAGCTTTAAATGTGGCTTCTCTCATATCTGATGGACCTCCTTTTCTCATCTCAAAAGTAGTTAGGATTCCGTGAAGCTATGTCATAGTGATATTCTGCAGATCCTATTTTTCTTCTATGGCAGACACTTTTGATTCAAATTTAGCAGACAAGGATCAACTAAGGTAACTTCCTTTATTTCTTCACCCAGATTCTTCATACAATTAACAACCTCATCTATACGTAAGAAGTAACTAGCTATATTCTCATCACTATGCATCCTAAGAGTTTCATACCGAATTCTGAGAGTTTGAAGCTTAGCACGTTTTACCTGATAGTCTCCTTCGTAGCTCTGAACGATTTTGTCCCATATCTCTTTGGCTGATTTGAGCTGCATGACTTTGACAAACTCTGATTGTGACAAACTTCCCAATAAAGTATTGATAGCTTTGGCATTGGTTTCATATTGCTTTTTACCTACCGTGTCTGTAGGAATTGTTGTTGGAAATTTATATTGTAGATAGGATGTGGTTCTTATTTTCCAATAAACAAAGTTTCTCCCATAGAATATTGGTGGTCTGATGGATCCCATGCTTTCGTGATTATTCATCTTGATGGATCTTCCTTCAAGTGATCAAGCTTCTTCTCAAGAACTTGGCTCTGATTCCAATTGATGGAAATAATATTGAGGGGGGGGTGAATTAGTATTATCAGATCAAGAATTTTTCTTTTTCATAATCAGATTTATATATGCTACTTCAAAGAGGGGAACTAGCGTGTACACGCTAGTGTCTTTAAGGAAACCAACATTTATGTAGTAAACTTATGATTTAGTTAATTCATCATATGTTGATCTTTAATTAGTGCAATAGTACTTCATCAATCATCAAGCAGTAACCATGTGCAGTATAAAAATAATAAACCATTACACATAAGAAACACACATGAACACCAAGATTTAAGGTGGAAAACCAATGTGGGTGAAAACCACCTGCTGCTGTCGTCTTTGTCTTCTTTTAATAATAAGAAAATCTGTTTACAACCTTGTATTGCTGCAGACTCATACCAGTACGCATGCTTCTACCTGCATAAGGTTACAACCTTCTCTCGTTCTCCAGCTTCTACTGGAAGGGAGCTACAACCCCCTAGCTCTTGTACTAACCAATATGTTTACTAGTACATAGGTGCCAGCCTACAGAAAACTCCACTCTTCCACTAGGGACCATGTTTCATGAATTTTCAGACTAGATGCTCCTGGCACATATCAAGACATATGAAGACCTTGACTCATCAATAACCCATCAGAAATTTAGAAACTCAAACTTCATCAACCAACATGCAGTTAATCTGAAACAATCAGATCACTATCATTATAACATTGTGCTAAACCAGAAACCTGTATCAACATTCAAAACCAACTAAAACCTCAAAAATTCATGTGTCAGACTGTATACGCTATTTCAATGAATAAAACCTACGTGTATATGCTACTTCCTTCAGCCCATCTTGCGTATACCTCTAAAGATTCTGAATCATAAAATATCTGAATCACAAACTGTACCAACCAGCAGTGTACTGAACATCTATTGTCAACTTACAGAACTTTACACAAGCAGGAAACAGAAAACACTTCTTCTCACTTATACAATCAATCAAATATCAACCTCCTTATGCATTCAGACTTACATTCAGATCTAAGAAGACTTCATTGATAAACAACAGCAAAATAGAAGCAGTAATAAATCATCAATACTAATCTGATAGATCAGTCATCTTTGAACATGAAGCCTTTATTTTGTATACGCTACCTGAAAGAACGGAACTTGCATGTATAGAATCTTTTGCTGAGACGAACCTGCGTACAGATCTGCAAATATTGACTCAGAACTTTGTTGCAATTCCAGACTTCAGACAAACCCAGATCATGATAGATAATGAATAAAACAGACGCAAAACATCAAATCTAGCCTCAACCAATATCAGATCATTCAAGAATAAGTCATTTCAGGTCTCATGATCTTGATCCAATATTGAACTCAAGGTGCACATAAATATTTCAGATCTAGTCCCAAACATAACCCTGCAACATAAAATATACTTCAAATAGAAGTATTCCTTAGAATCTTATTCACTTGCACATCTCGCCTTATGATCCTCTCTTCTTTATATAGTTTTGGCCTTTCTCAATACCATGGACCGAGTCCACTTAGGACCAATACCTTGGATCAAATACCATGGATCGAATACCTCAGACTAAATACCTAGGGTTAATATCATGGTCCAAAGATACCTTGGACCAAATACCTCAGACCAAAACCACGGTTTTCAACATGTACGCACTTTGCCTTCTGTGGGAGTGCATGTGTATGTTATACACTATTTCTGTTCTGAGTACCTGCGTGTATACGTTGCTTGGACTAAGTGAACCTACGTGTATCTCTTAAACTGCTCTTACATCATCTTCTTCCTTCAACTTCGTTATTATAATCAATAGACCTTAGTTCCATCTTCCTGATCCTCTGTACCACTGCCCTATTGCCTTTGAATATTCATGTTAGCCTCTTATCAGAACTGAGTTGACCTGTAGATTTTCCATCAAGGACAATACTTGTATCATAATGCCAACACCAGCTGCCATCTACATAAAGATATGCCTTGGATTTAGCTGTTGGCATGTGAGAGAAGCAAATGTGCTTTTGAATGAGAAAAAGAGTGTGCCTTGTGAATATTCGATTGTAGATGTATCCAGGTTCCTTTACTGCCAGGGGGAAATAAAGTGAGCCTCTAAGAGAGAAGTGATAGTACTACCATAATGGAGAGACACATGAATGAGACAATCATTATAAACATTACAACAAATTTGCAATCATTTAAGCACTCAAGTCACCGAAATTGTTCAATTACCCCAATACACGTGAAAGAAAACATGAATCATAAACATTCAAAGAATAGTCTTAGAAAAATCCACAATCCATGTGTGTAAATGTGCTGGTCAAAAGGCTTCAAGTATTAATAAAAGTTCAAATATACATAAATACAGTGAACATAACTAGCTGCTCCATTAGTGGAGAATTAGGGCCACTACTTGCTCCCAAAAAGTACTAACTTTGTCTCTCTAATGCCTTGTGGGAGAAGCCAAGGTTAAAAGTCCTTTACATGAGTAATGAGGATCATTTTATAACTTGAGGCATGACCTATCACATCCCCATGACTCTTGAATTTCAAACTCCTAAATGACCTTTGGACTTCCACAAATTTTGGACTTTCAAATGAATTTTGGAATTACATATGACTCTTGGTATTACATGTCTTTTGGACTTCCATGACTCTTGTGTCCATACATGGCTCTTGGACTTACACTTATTTCTCTTCACAATGATTACATGATTACATCATCATGTGATGAAGACGTGACATGTCACTATCCTTGATGACGGGGACTAATAGTGACTGATGACATGGGCTTACTTCAATGGTAACATGGTTGTCACTTGTGCCTCTGTTCTTCATGTGGACTCTGGTCATTGATGTTTTCACCCTCCAAAGGGTCTTTGATCTAGTGGAGTCTTCGAAGTGCTTTGATCATCAAGATTTCAATGTGTTATTTTTTCTTTGATGCCTACTTTGTTTACCTTATTTTCCCAATATTCCTCATTCATGCTTGCCATGCTGTTCCTGGAATACCTGTATCTACAATCACTCATGACAAGTAACCATTAGCCTAAAAATATCTTATTCTAACATGTTTTATGCAGATTTTATGTTCATGTTGTATCAGTGAATCTAAAAAGGACAAGGAGAGCTTCTAGGTGCAAGGGCACACTTCAAAAGGCTAAAGGGCCGAAGGGTGGAGGCTTCAAGGCTTTGGCATGTTCTCATGCGCTCAAAGGAGAAAGGAAATCAAGGTAGGGTGCATGGAGAATGTCCGAAGGACGAAGGATAACGCTTCAAGATTCCCAAGTGAATTTTGCACTCAAGGAGAGAAGGAGGGTGCATGGCGCACTCTTAATGGCTAAAGGATAAAGGATTTAGTCCTTCAGGGTGCGCTAATGAACCCAAGAGGCCCAAGAGGACACATGACACAAGTTTGAAGGTTGAAGGATGAAGCTTCATACCTTTGGAGTGCGCTCTTGCACTCAAAGGGTCAAGAGGGTGCATGGCACATTGTGGAAGGCTTAAAGGTGGAGCTTAAGGCCTTTGGGGTGCGCTCATGTGATCAAGGAGGGCGCATTCCTTTGGGTCAAAGGAGTGCGCTCAAAGGAAGACTCGGTTTCTCAAAGGGCAAAGTTTGGAACAAGGAAGGGGAAAGGGCTTAAGGAGTGCACTTTACGCTCTTGGAGGGTGAATGGCACACTTTCGAACAACAAAGTATTCCTAATCGAGGTTTAAGAGTGTGCTCATGCACTTCTTGCCTCAATGGGTTCACTTTGCAATTGAAATTTTTCTGTCTGGGATATAGGGAAATTGGCGAACATGATGAGTTTAGGCATAAAACCATGTATGAAACATACCAACTCATCAATAATACTTAGAAAGACTTGAACAAGGATAAGTATACATGAAAATGCCACTTTACATGCATTTCCCAAGTACAACATATGAAGTGTGTGCGACTATGACCAAAAGTGTCATTATACAACAACAAAGATGTTACAACCATGAAATGAACTAAATATGTTCTACTCAATGCGATGAAACTTGAGAAGGCTCAAGAACACTTCAAACATATAAAATGACATGAAAACGCACTTGACAACCAAGGTGAAAGTAGATACGATGGTAAAGGAGGCTCCAAAATTTGAATGTAGTTAAATTTTTGGAGGGTGTTATAGCAGTGACAACACTTGTGTCATTTCAAATATGTACATCACTATTTTTTCATCTTGAAATTATATATATGGTTACTTTCTAGATGATTCCTTGAGGACTCAGAGGACTTCTCTAACTAAAGGTGTGGATTGACCCACATCCTAAAGACTCTATGGAAAAGCAACTGGTCTAGTCTGTCAGAAACCTTATTTTTAGGACAATTCCCATGTGGATTGTCAGGGAAGTCATAGTCTAAAGAGTGCCCGAGGTCTTTTTTGGGATCTATAAATAATGAGGGGTTGAAATCATTCTGAGCATTCGAAATTAGAGAGAGTCAATAAGGGGTCAATAGAATAGTTTTTTTTTTGAGTTGGTTCTTGCCATGCAACTGCGCTTAGTGCGATCATGTATGCATCTTGACCAAATCCAAAGACAAGTCTAGAGTAAATTCGACAAGCATGTGCATGTGCATGCAGATGCATGTGTGAACCTTAAGTGGTGGGATTTGTAGGGAGTCTATTTGAGTCTATAAACCTACTTTGGTATGTACTACTAAGCCATTCAGCTCTATTAATAAAATAATTTTCTGAGATTATGACTCAGGTATATTGTTCTGTATTTTAATTATGCACAAAGTTCATCTTGAATTCACTTGATGTTCACTTAGAGTCTTGGATCACTCATAGCACTGAGTCCCGCATAGGCAAGAGGCTGAGAGAAGGGAATTTGCAAAGGTGTTAGTCTTTCATTAAGGTTCGTGTAAAGGTTTTCGAGAGTTCATAAAAGTGTGGAATATTGTTAAAGTTCAAGCTCATTTCCTCTTCAAGGGAGCCTTTGCATGGAGAGGCTATCCCAAAGGAAGGAAATATAACTAGAACTACTGAAGAGGTGATTGCCAGTTTCAGAATTAGAGGAGCATAAGACACTGTTTGAGGAGCCATTGAATCCATAATGCTTGATTTTATCCCAAGTGAGGGCTTTGTTCTAGAATAACAACCATGAGAAAAGGGAAAGTATGGGTTAATGCTTGAGATTCTATAAATTTTCCCATCGGTTGTGATATTCATCATGGCCATGATGAGTGAGGTAGCTGCACAATGAAAACTTCAAAGAAATTGAAATTTCCCTTGTGTCAATGTCCCAAGAGAAGTATGTATGCGCCTTCTTATATGGGAATTTTTTGATATGCTAGTTAATAAGGATAATTTTGACAAAGCTTGGTTAGATTTATTTTCAGGTTTAACCTACACTCTGATATGGAATTTCTTCAACTTGTTCATTGATGCAAAGATTATTTCCTTTGGTTGATTTGCAAACTGAGAACTTAGGCCCCTTAATTTTATATGCTATACAAGGCCATAATCTAATCTAATATGATTCTTAGCACATTAATTCCATTGAAAGGTGGCTGTGGATATCATATATCCCTCTACCCTTGGGGTATTGGGATTTACTCAACATGCAATTGAATTTGAATTTTATGAGGGGAAATATTTTTTTTTCTTCAATTAATGAGGATAATGTTGACAAAAATTGATTAGCTTATTTGCAGGTTTAACCTACACTGTGATATGGAATTTCTTTACCCTGTTCATGGATGTAAAGATAACTGTCTCTAGTTGATTTGCAAATCGATCTCAGAATTGTATAGGTTATACAAGGCCAAAATTGATTATAATATGATTCTTAGCACAATGATTTTGTTGGGTCCCTATAATACTAGTGATTAACCCATTACTATTGTAGTTATACCCCTTATTAATATTGTTGTGCCCCTATTTCCCCCATATTGTTATTACTATGCCCCATAGAATCCCTCTATTGTTATTTTTGTGGCTTTATATTATTATTGTTAGGTCGGCTGGATTATATTGTGACTCCTTAGACTCCTATATAAGAAAGGAGGTTTTGTCATTTGAATCATTGAAGAATTGTTCATTTATGTAATGTAAAGGAGGTTGCCCCCTCGAAGAGGCTGAATTCTAAGGCGTTGATCTATCTTTTCTATCTTCTCTTGAGCTGGTTTCATGACATTTGGTATTAGAGCTTTGAATTCTAGGGTTTCGCTATTCCAAACAGGTCATTGTGGAATTTTCGCTATAACTTTTTTTATGTGACGTCTCAGAAGTCGCAAAAAAAACCCATTTGAGAAGAAATCACGCTAAACCTTGGGTCCAAATTTCAGAGCTTTTCGCGTGATATTTGCGGAGATATGATCTGAGGAAGTTGGTCTTTTTGCAAACTCCTGAATTACATTCAAAACAAGTGACCTGGGGAAAATCGTCATAACTTTCTCTCTGGGGATCAGATTGAAATTTCGTAAGAAGGTACAGAAAGAGGATGGACTGTAGTTTCTTTTGTGTGTGTTTCAGATCCAAAGGTCAAAACAGTGGCTCATGGTACGTCGTACAAGTTCGCTCTACTGAACTAGTCTATAAGCAAGTCACTGTGGGAGATTTCACATAACTTTTCCTTGGAGAATCCAATTTGGGTCAGACTTGTGGCATTGGAAAGAGGACATAGAGGGATACTACAACTCACAAATTCAAAACTAGATAATTGGAAAGTATAGAGATACATCAGAGGCAATATCAAGCTCCTACAAAGTGAAAAAAGGTGTGTAGATTTTCTTAAATTTTTGCTTAAGCTTGGTTTGAAAATTTATTTTGAAGGAATTCAAAGGGCATAGTAGAGAATTATTATCGGTAACTGATGCCCCGAGGAAAGAAAATGCAAACACCTAGTAAGGAACCTGAAAGCTCTAGCATGACTCATGAAGAAGAGGAAGAAATGCAACATGATATATCAAAATTACAAGACCAAGTGCAACAACTGTCCCTTGCACAAAAAGGAACAGAATCTAAGATGGATGGTTTAAAGAAAGATGTAGAAGCTAAGATGGATGGTTTAAAGAAAGGCGTAGAAGCTAAGATAGACTGTTTAAAGAAAGGCGTAGAAGCTAAGATGATTGACGTGGAAGCTAAGATGGATGATTTGAAGATAGATTTGAAGACAGACATGGACGAATTGAAGATAAATATGAATAAGTTGCTACAAGAAATGGTCCCTAAGGGTGAAAGGGTACTAAAGGAAACTCATGATGAGAACAAAAGAAATGTTAATCATGATTCCATAGACGCTAATGTTGGATCGAAGACTCACCATATTCCAAAAATCGATATGAGGAAGTTTGATGGCAAGGATCCTGCCACATGGATATTACAGATGGAGCAATTCTTCGATCTCAATAATGTGCAAAACACACAAAAGGTACGTATGGCAACTTTATATTTGGAACCAAATCAGTTTGTATGGTATCAATGGCTTTGCTCTCGTAAACAATTTATCACTTGGGCAATTTTTACGGAAGAATTGATAGCACATTATGAGGATACAAAAAGCAACACTTTTTTTAGCCAATTGATAAGTCTCAAACAAAAGGGTTCAATAATGGAGCACATTGAGGAGTTCCAAAAATTGAACATAAGGGTAAAAGATATTCCAGAGGAGCATAGGATTGATGTGTTCATAGGGTCTTTAAAGGATAATATCCAACATGATGTTCGCCTTTGGGAACCTGATTCATTAGAGAAGGCATTCAGGTTAGCAAGAAAAATGGAAAGCAAAATTATGGCAACCAGGAAGCATACCACTCACAACTATAAAGATGGAAGTGTTGTTGCCCCTAGTCTTCCACAACCTATAAGGTTGACACCACAACAATTGGAAGAAAAAAGAGCAAAAGGGCTTTGTTACAGTTGTGATAGCAAATACACTAAAGGTCATAAGTGTGCTGAGAAGAAATTATTCTACATAGATTGTGAAGAGGAAGAAGAAAAGGAGCAAGAAAGGTCAAAAGAAGAGGATATACTCCAGGAACAAAGCCTAGATGAAGAACAAATAAATCCGACCATATCTTGTAATGCATTGGCGGGAATTACCACTCCTCAAACCATCAAGATAGAAGGACAAATCAAGAAGAAAAAGGTAATAGTGTTGATTGATTCAGGAAGCACCCACAATTTTATTCATTGTAAGGTAGCAAAAGAATTGAATTGCTTCCTATATCCAGCACCAGAGTGTCAAGTGATGATTGCAAATGGAGGAACAATAAATTGCTCTGGAAAGTGCCATAATATCAAGCTATCCATGGGAGAATATGTATTGACTAGCCCAATGCTTTCCATTCCAATGGGAGGTGCTGATGTTGTACTAGGAGTCCAATGGCTACAATCCTTGGGTACAATAGCTTTTAATTTTCAAGAACTTTTCATCAAATTTTCTACGGAAGGAAAGGAAGTTGAATTAAGGGGTATTGCAGGGAAACCAGGAAAGATAATCAGCTCTAATGGTATGACAAAGCTTCTAAAAAAGGAGCAAAGAGGTGTAATTGCACAATTATGTTCGCTAGATGTTTCCACATCGGAATCATCTATTTCTCCAGATCTCCAAAAAGTCCTGGACAATCATTCCAAGGTATTTGAGACTCCCAAAGGTCTCCCACCTATGCGTGATCATGATCATGCTATTCATCTGATTCCAGGAAGTGTTCCTCCAAACATCAGGCCGTACAGATATCCCTATGTCCAAAAGAGTGAAATTGAACGTATGGTTGCAGAAATGCTAGAGGCTGGTATAATTCAACCGAGTCAAAGTTCTTTCTCTGCTCCAGTAGTATTGGTGCACAAGAAGGATGGATCATGGCGCATGTGTCCGGATTATAGGGAGCTCAACAAGCTCACTATTAAAGATAAGTTCCCCATTCCTGTCATTGATGAATTACTGGATGAATTGCATGGATCAATTTACTTCACCAAGTTGGATCTTCGTTCAGGATATCATCAAATCAGAATGAAGATTGAAGACATTCCGAAAACAACATTTAGAACTCATGAGGGTCATTATGAATTTTTGGTCATGCCTTTTGGCCTTACCAATGCACCTTCAACATTTCAAGGTTTGATGAATTCAATTTTCAAACCATTCCTTAGAAAATTTGTGTTAGTATTTTTTGATGATATACTAATCTACAGCAAGTCTTGGAAGGATCATGTTGAACATGTTGACAAGGTGCTACAACTATTGGAGGAGAAACAATTATATGCAAAAAGATCCAAATGTTTCTTTGGAGTCCAGGAGGTGGAATATTTGGGTCATATTGTATCTCATGAAGGAGTTAAGGTAGACCCTAGCAAAATTAAAGCCATTAAGGAATGGAAAATCCCCACATCCATAAAGCATCTGCGAGGATTTCTCGGGTTGACAGGGTATTATCGCAAGTTTGTTAAGAATTATGGGAGAATAGCAGCACCTCTAACAACATTATTGAAGAAAGATGCATTTTCATGGACTCCAGAAGCAACAAAGGCCTTTGAACATCTTAAAGAGGCAATGTGCCAAGCACCGGTCTTAGCTACACCGGACTTCACAAAAACCTTTATTGTGGAATGTGATGCTTCAGGAAATGGAATTGGTGCTGTTCTAATGCAAGATGAAAGACCCATTGCTTTTGAAAGTCGTCCAATCAAGGGAAAGTTTTTAAGCAAAGCTATTTATGAGAAGGAAATGTTGGCAATACTCCACCTAATGGGTAGACACTTCAAGGTAAAAACGGATCATGATAGCCTTAAATACTTTTTAGAACAAAGATTATCCTCTGAAGAGCAACAAAAGTGGGTCACAAAGATGTTGGGTTATGACTTTGAAATCATCTACAAAAAAGGGAAGCAAAATGTGGTGGCAGATGCACTCTCAAGAAAGGATGAGGATGTGGAAGCATTGTTGTGCGCCATTTCTATTATCCAACCAGATTGGATAAATGAAGCAAGGGAGGAATGGAAGAATGACGAAGAAGTGTGGGCACTTATTCGAAAGTTACAACAAGATTCCAGTACGTCTGGTACATTTAGCTGGAAAAATGATTCGTTATGGTACAAAGATCGCTTATACCTCTGTAAGAATTCCCAGCTAAAACAAAAGATTCTTATGGAATTGCACACTTCTCCCTTAGGAGGGCACTCAGGATTTTTAAAAACTTACCACAGGGTTAAGAAGGAATTTTTTTGGGATGGCCTTAAATCAGATATTCAAAAGTTTGTGGCTGAATGTTTGGTTTGCCAACAAAATAAAGTTGAAACAATTAAGACACCGGGTCTATTACAACCTTTATCCATTCCAAGCCAACGTTGGGAGGAGGTTTCAATGGATTTTATCACAGGTTTACCCAAGTCTGAGGGAAAGAGTGTCATCATGGTGGTAGTTGACAGACTTACCAAGTATGCACACTTTTGTGCATTATCACATCCATTTAAAGCCAGTACAGTTTCTACTGCATTTATGGAAACAATTCAAAAGCTACATGGAAACCCAAAGATTATTGTAAGTGACAGAGATCCCATTTTCACTGGAAATTTTTGGACATAATTATTTTCTTGTCTTGGTACTCAGTTAGCTCATAGCTCATCTTATCATCCTCAATCTGATGGGCAAACTGAGATAGTAAACAAATGTTTGGAAGGATATCTTCGTTGCTTTGTATCTGATAAACAGACACAATGGGTCAAATGGTTGCCTCTGGCTGAATGGTGGTATAACACTTCCTTCCATACAACAACAAAAATGACCCCATTTATGGCACTTTATGGGTATCAACCACCATCCATCACATCATATTTAAGAGAAAATTCTAAGGTTCAGGCAGTGGAACATCACATCGAACATCAACAACAAGTCCTCCAACTCTTAAAGGATAACCTCGTGTTGGCACAGAATAGAATGAAACAACAGGCAGATCAACATCGCAGTGAAAGAAGTTTTGATGTAGGTGATTGGGTATTCCTACGGCTACAACCATATAAGCAAATATCCCTCAAGCAAGCTAAGAAGGATAATAAATTATCACCAAAGTATTATGGTCCGTACAAGCAAGCAAGCTAAGAAGGATAATAAATTATCACCAAAGTATTATGGTCCGTACAAGGTGTTGCAAAAGATTGGTACTATGGCATACAAATTGGAGCTTCCTGCAGCTTCTCGATTGCACCCAGTTTTCCATGTTTCATGTTTAAAGAAGGTTATAGGCGACAAGCTCCCAGTTCAAACAATATTGCCAGAACTTGACGAGGAAGGAAAAATTATATTGGAACCGGAAGCAGTCACAGAAACAAGAACTCGACAGCTACAAAATCGATCAATTTCAGAGTATCTTATCAAGTGGAAGAACTTATCCGCTGAAGATTCCACATGGGAGGATGAGAATTTTATGCAGAAGTATCCAGAACTACTCAAGCGTTGAGGACAACACTTTTTTGAAGGAGAGGGGCATGTTGGGTCCCTATAATACTAGTGATTAACCCATTACTATTGTAGTTATACCCCTTATTAATATTGTTGTGCCCCTATTGCCACCATATTGTTATTACTATGCCCCATAGAATCCCTCTATTGTTATTTTTGTGGCTTTATATTATTATTGTTAGGTCGGCTGGATTATATTGTGACTCCTTAGACTCCTATATAAGAAAGGAGGTTTTGTCATTTGAATCATCGAAGAATTGTTCATTTATGTAATGTAAAGGAGGTTGCCCCCTCGAAGAGGCTGAATTCTAAGGCGTTGATCTATCTTTTCTATCTTCTCTTGAGCTGGGTTCATAACAGATTCTATTGACTGGTGGTTGTGGCATGTCATCTCTACCCCTAGGCTATTATAATGGATTCGATATGAAATTGAATCTGAATTTCATGAGGGTCATATTTCATTCTTAAATTAATGAGGATAATGTTGACAAAAGTTTGGTTAGATTTATTTTCACATTTAACATGCGCTCTAATAAGGGATTTGCTTAATCCTGTTACATATATTATTTTCTTGCAATGCAAAGTAGGTTAAAATATGGATGATCCTATTTTGACAAGCACTGATAGGCATTGATCCTGTTTTGGGCATGTTGACTTTCTATCTAGATGAAGAGTTATTAGAAGGTATTCACTCTAGAGGGTACTTAGCTCAAATTATAGTGGGGTTCGAGCCAATAAACAATCAACCTATTTGGAAATCAACTGCCATGATGGGGCTGAGGGGTTCCCTTGCTGATGCATGGACCAAGTATAATTATACTCTCAGCATGTCAAGGATTTCAAAAAGGATGGGTCCGGATACTTTCGTTTGGAATGGAACAGTGAAGGATGGGAACTTAGTTGTGTCATAAATATATGATTTCCTATCACATATGCGTTGTAAAACCTCATCAAATAGTTGGCTTGTGAGGCTTTGGATATGCAACCTGCCCACAAATATTATATTATTCAGTTGGTTGGTTTGGATAAATATGATCTTGTCATGGGATAACTTGAGTAGGAGAGGGTCCTTTTGCCTTGGAGTTTGCCTTCTATGTAGGGAAGTGAGTGAATCTGCAATGCATCCATTCTTGGAATGTCCATGGATTGTATCTATTTGGGTGTGTGTTCTACAGGTAAACAATCTAACATCAAGGTGGCGCTTCCCCACATTGGAATCCTGTTTCATTTGGTGGTTGAGTGGGCCTAAGAGTTTCAGAAGCCTACCAAGGTTGATAATATAATGCATATGGAAGGAAAGGAATGCACTGATATTTGAAGATAAAAAACTAGATGTGGGGTGGATTTAATCAAAGATCTGTGCATGGTATGAAGAACTTGGATTGAAGGAAACAAAGCAGAAAATTCAAGGCTACCAAGCGATCCAAAAATGTTGTCCTTTCCTTTTGGTTTCTTTGATGGAGCTACAAATTTGGGCAGATGTAGGCGTGGCATGGTCATCTTCAAAGACCTAGATGAATAGTTCCATATTTGTGGGTATGGAGATGCATGCACCAATATTAGAGAAGAATCCATTGCACTTTGAGGCTTGTTGTTCTTTGCAAGACACATCAACTTGGGGTAGGTAAATATTTATGGTGATACAAAGATTGTTATTGGTTGGATAAATGAGAGAGCCAATCTCAATGCACCTATGCTGACTGGATGGATGGAAAGAATCCAGAATCTCAAATCTTCATTTGATCTTATATATTTTTCTCATGTCTATTGAGAGCATAATGTCGTTACTGACTCCTTATGAAAGATTGGACTTTCGGCTACACGTGGGGGCTTTCATTTCCAAATCTTATAGAATGGTCATAGGATGGAGGAGGGATCCATTCCTCTTGGTTATAATAGTTTATGTAGAACAATTTATGTTTGTTACTAATTCATTTTTTTGTATGCTTATGATCATGTTGGGACATGATGTATTATAATTATAGTATCAAATGATGATAAATAATATTTCGAAGTGATCAAATCTCCATTTTGGGATGGAACTATTTATAGTGGACTCTAGAATGGATATAGTATATCTGTTTTGAATAGCTCATTAGATTTGTGTATATATATATATGGTTGATGGTAGTAGATATGGGTTATTACCAATTATGTACTAGTTTTTTTCAATTAATGAAAATCAATGTTTTTGTTTCTTCTGAAAAAAAATAAAAACAAAACAAAACTAAAGTAGACTAAAATCTATCCGATAAGGGATTTTCTTTATCCTATTAATTACATTATTTTCTTGCAATTATTTTTTTAATATGTTTTAAGTATTTTTTAATCCGTCCTTAAATGTTATTTTAAAGGATGAATGAAAATTTTGATAAATATTTATGTGAAGTTTGTTGGATAATTATATAAAATTTATTAAACTATATAAAATGTAGTGATTTAGGTGGAATTTAGTTTCCACATCCCATAAAATAAAAGAAATGGTGATGAAAACCACAATAGATAATAAAATTGTTTTACAGATCACTCAATATTATAATTGAGATTCAAACTTAGGTTATTTATAATTACGTTGTACGCATGGTCTAAACTGGAATTGGGCTTGAGGAATTTTGATTTTTAAATAAATGAGTCGATAATATTTGATTTCAAAAGAATATTCTTCGTCAAATACATCATCCAACGAATAATATGAACATAATTTAAATAGGTTTTCAGTTTCAAACCTAAGAATAACTTATTAAATTTAAATATGAATTATTTATCTACCTGTCATTAGCCTCATTGGAATAGGATCATTTCAATCTAACCATTTATTAATATGGTTGATCGTTTGATTTTGTTTCATTGTTAAGATTCGATTTGGTTGATCATTTGATTTCATTTCGCTTTTTAGTTAAGGTGAAGAATATATACTTTCTCACTTATAAGTGATCCCATAAATTGAACTTTGTTGTTGGATCCTCACTCAACTCCTTAAGGAAGACTTAATTTCTTTTAAAATATCAAATTCATGGAAACAAACACTGTGTTTGGAGCATACTGCATCTCTCCCCCAACCGTCGATGCTGAGAATAGTTGATTAATTATAATTTAAATGTCGATGCTGAGAATAGTTGATTAATTACAATTTAAAGTAGTGTTTTGTAGTCAAATTGGTGAAGTGTTCCAAAAATAGGGTTTTGTTGACATAGATTTACCCGCCCTATATTACCTACAAATGTTCAAACATTAGCATTTCCGTGAGTGAAGGTTTACTTGGTGTACATTGTAAATCTACTTTTATGTTTCAAATAATGTTACATATCAACCTATATTTATTAGTTTTAATTAAAAATATTATTGAAATGATAATGATGTCTAATTCTTGTATACTAGATGTTAAATTTTATATTAAGTTGACACCTAGGACATATATCAACCACATTTATTAATGTGATTGTGCTAGTTTTAATGGTGATTTTGATAAATTGAGAGTGCATAAGGTGTTGAAACTTGAAAGTTCTTTAACTTGATATACAGAGCATTACACAAATGTTATGTTCCTAAAAAAGTTTTATGTTGACAATTAGCGCACTGTGTCCATTTAATATGTGGATGTTTAATTTTTTATGATAAATAGAAAATTTATATTTAGGGTTCCTCCACTTTCTTTGCTCTTAGTGTTTCTAAATCTCAATTGCCGCTACAACAAAAGATCCACTTTTTCCATGTGACTTGTGCATCCTCATGATGCTTTGTGGTGTGAAAATGTTTTACATAGGCAAAGTTCCTTGTCTAGCATTCAAAACTCTCTTATTGTTTTTGCTAATAGAATTTTCATTTTCAATGATGTGAAGATGTCCAATTTAACATGAAATGAGATCATCATGTTGCTTCATGTTGATTAATTCCCTTAAAGATGTTAGTTTTTTCTTTCTAATATTTGGATAAAGGAAATTAGTATTTATTGAGCTGAGAGGCTTATTGAGCCGAGAGGTTCATTCTACAATCCAGTATGAGGGGGATGTTTAAGTGTGTCCATGCTCAACTTGGAGTTGACACGTGTCCCTTAAAAAATACTTCAAATGAAAAAACAATGTCAGTTATAATAAAAACATAAATGATTATACATATTTAGTTAGTTTTAATTGAAAGCATAATAAAACATTAATAATCACATTCTTATTATGCTGACTTGGTTCATTGATATTTCACTTTCACTCTTTGAGTTAATAAATAAAATATTTCAATGTCTATGTTAAATAATATAATTTTATATAAATTTAGAGAGAGAAAGTAATTAAAATTAAAAAAAAAGGTTACTATTTCTATTATAAATATATCAATATAGAACTTAGATAAATTGTTTGAATATCCATATTAAATAATATATGGATAAATATTTTTTCAATTTTTGCATTCTAAAAATATATTTTCATATAATGAGATTTGATCCCTCTCGGCTCTTGGTAGATCCATGGTTAAGATGGATCTATACTAGTGTGTTAGACCTCCACTTGTAGATGTTTATAGTCACATTTCTTAGGTTGTTGCAAAAGGTTGCAATCCCAAACATTCCCCTCCTAATCAATAAACGAAGTAGTGAATTGTTCCATGTTGTCGTTATACAATTTTGACACTTTGGGCACATGAGTTGAACATCCCTTAGTAATTGGAGTTATGTTGGTACTCTTGGGCAGTTGTGTGCACTTGTTGGATGCAGACAATTGATATACAAGGCACCAAAAGAAGTAAATGTGACACATGATGCTTAGTTCCAACTTAGAATGAAGGGATTTTGCAAGTGCAAGGAAAGTCTCATATAAAAATAGGATGCCTCAAAGGTGCTAAGGAATAGAGGAAGCATTGGTCATTCACACTTAGTGTAAAAGAGTTTTGTAGCTTGTGTTATGTTCAGTGCTAATACAATACAAATTGCATTAGTTTAGTAAAAAGAAAAAGGAAATAAGACATGCAAGAGGCATGCTACAATTGCTTCAGGGGTTGGATTGACAGTTCTTATAGGCAGTTGTGCCTTATGTAATTATAGAGTGTAAATGGATTAGAAGCAATTGGCCACACTCCTCTATTATAGATGGTAAGATTGTTCATATAAATAAAGTTAAGGTCTCTGCCTTCGGTGCCACATGCACTTGTGTATTGTGGTTGCTTTACTTGGATGATTCTTATGTGCCTTGTTTTCTTTTGTGTTGATTAAGTATTGAAATATTCGCTAAGTAAAAACATTATTGGGGTGTTTTAATGTTGAGGTTGAACATGTGCTTATTGTTGAATGAACTTAATTATGCATTTAACATAATGTAGCTTAAGGTGAACTTACAAGTAGACTTTAAGTGAAGAGGCATATTCTAGTTATAGTAATCCCAAGTTGGTCAAGTCACTATGGTTGAAGCAAGGTAGTGTTATGTGACTAGAGATGATAGAAAGAAAATATTTGAGCAAGACACTTGGGTCCTTGATGGGACATTAGAGCTCAACTTCTCCAAATTGTTGGATTCAAAACTTTGTTGGATGTTCTTCACCATGTTCCAAAAGAAAGTAATACATTGGAAGGGTAGTTTTACCAATTTGAGACAACTTTGCAATTATCTTTGGGAAAGAAAGTTTCTTGGAAGGCTCAAGTATAGTATTTAACAACACATTTTGAACTGAACTCTCTTTCAAGAGTGGTATGGAACAATGTTATCTATTTTTAGAGATTGGATGAAAGCAAAGGATGATACCAAGTTGTTGCAAGCCACAATCAATCTAGGAGAAGCATGGTCAAGTGTCATTATGCTTTAAAGTGCATTTCAACCAAGTTAAGATGCACACAATAGTCATAGAGGACACAATTCAAAGTGTCTTGGATTCAAGCATAGTTGGGCATAAGTCTTCCCCCATAGATATTTTGATTATGGCATTATATGGTACACATTGTTAGGCCACTCCAGGGAGAGTTATAACTCTTTTTCTTCTTGTGCACTACAAACTTATGTGGTAGATAAAAGGGAGAAGCCTTTCTTGGACTTAGAGCCTTTGCAACATATAGGTGCCTTAGATAGCAACCAAGGGAGAAATCTCAATTGGCTTTATTATGTGGATTTGATCATCAATGGAAGGACACTATAGGAATTAATGGATTTTGGTGCCTCACATGACTTCTTGATGGTGTTCACAAGTGAAATTGAACTTAGAGTTGGATCATACAATGCTTGAATTAAAATACTCAATTCTAGGGTTGAGGTAGTTGCTAGGGTTGCGTCCATAATTCATATATGATTGGACAAATGGAAGGGTTGTAAATATTTTATAGTATTGCAAATGGATGACATTGAAGTCATTCTTAGGTAGAAATTCCTAAAGAGAATGAAATCAATTCTCATCATCATTTGGAGACAAGTTGGTGATACCTAGCGAGCTCAATACCTTTGTTGTGTACAAAATAACAAGGAAATTAGATGGACACGTGAATATTGCATTTGTATTGAGCATGAATAGGGAAAATAAGCATCCATAGTATCAAATTTTTGTAATAATGATTGGAAAAATAGATGAGGATGGAGTGGGGATGCTTTTTTCCGCCAAAACATGTCATTGTGTTGGATGTGTTTGCAAGGCTTATCTCTAGTTTTTCACCTAAAGTGGTCTTACCTAGGTGCACTATTGGCCATAGTATTGAGTTTGATTATGGTTGTAAATTCTATTTAGAGCTCCCTATCGTTGTTTTGGACCTATCTTAAAAGATTTGAGGTGGAAATAATTACACTAAGGGAATTTTTTGGTCTAAAATGAATCTCATAAGGAAAATAATAAAATAATAGTTAAAATAATAAAATAAGAGTTATGATTTTTTAAAGAAAAAGAAAGAAAACTACCCTTTTATTGTCTTTTTGGCTTATATCCTTGTAGGTTTACTCAAATTTCAAGTGTAGGCACCCATTGTATGTGGAATTAAATTTCACATCCAACGAGTACCCACTCTACATATTTCATAGTAGACCCACATTAAAAAAAATTTAAAATACATTAAAAAAGTGTGTTTTCAAATTTTTTCGATGTGGGTCTACTCAGAAATATGCAGAGTGGGTATTCGTTGGATGTTAAGTTTAATTCTGCATCCAATGGGTATCTACATGTGACATTTGAGTAAACCTACAAGGAGAAATACAATTAAAAAAGTAGTTTTCTTCTTTTTCCTCCAAAATATTCTCCCCCTAGGGATGACATCATCATCTTGAATCTTATTGGTTCTTCTAAAGTTAATTTTGCTAGTACATTTTTTGTTTTGAGACCCATTTTTTACCTCAAAATTCCCCTAAGAAGTTTAATGTAAAATCAAAAGACATAATTCTACTCTACTGATATGCGGAATTTAATTCACAATTTAGAACAACATTTGTGAACAACCACACATGCACATTATTTTTCTAGGGGGCCCAACTGGGAAAAATCCCTCAAGCCTCTTTACATTAATCAAAGGAATAGAGAATGTATTACAATTACTTTCCCACTCTGAGCACAACCTGCAAGTGAATAAACTCTCTCTCTGCTAAATGAGAAGCTCTAACCCAAACTTAGTCAATTTCTACCTCTGCTTGAGCCCCTATTTCCTTGCATAAATCCTGAGGAATCAACCCCTATTTTTTAGGAAGTTTCCTCCAATTGATTATGCAATTCCCAAGGATTGATCATCTAACTACATGCAACACCTGTACACTCAAACTAGTTTACAACTGCTTGTTACATTGCCTTGGAATCTCCACCACAACTAAGGAACTCAAATTCCTTGCATTCACTAGCTATTTTGACCTGATTGGTCAGTTAACTGGATGATTACTGTGTTAGATTGTTTTCCCACTACACAACTACCTTCCACTAGTTCCATTAACTTTTAGAACTAGTTTAATTGAACACAATTGGAAATAACTAACATGGATTACTAAAATTTAGCAATTACATATTATTAACTAAACTCCAAGCCCTCTAACTTGAATTTACTGAGCTAACTAAGTGGAAAGATCCATGTCACGTAATTTAATTGCATCCAAGTTGTCTGTTGATATGGAAATTCAAATTTTCTCAATTTGACCAAGGCAAAGTCAAATGGAGACTTTCTTCCTACACTTCTCAACACTCCCTCTTAGCAATAATGGGATTATCAACCACTCCTATCCTGCACCTATCCTGACAAATCCTTTGTCAAGATGTCAGCATCTTGTTCCTCTGTCGAAATGTATTGTAGCAGCATTATCTGCCTCTGCACAGAGTCTCATAAATTATGATAGCAGATATCTATATGCTTGGATCAATTATGAAATACCCAATTCTTAGAGAGATTAGTGCAACTCTAATTATCACAATAGATCACAGTTGGATCCATCATCTAAACAAACCATCCCACAAGTATCCTTTCATCCAAATCACCTCACATGATGCTTGACTTGCAACCATGTATTCTGCTTCTGCCACGCTGAGTGCCACAAATATATGCTTCATATTGTACTAGGAAATCGATGTGCACCCAACACTGAAAATTCCACCTAATGTCCTTTTTGGTCAAATGGACTCCCTACCCAAGCTACATACGTGAAGCCACACAACCTCACCCCCTCTCTCTCTCTATACCATAATCCATACTGGGTAGTACCTCTGAGGTACCAAAAACATGCGTAGTTGCCTTCCAATACAATTTGGTTGGCATAACCATAGCTTGTCTCAGTTGGTTGACTACATAGCACATATTTGGTCATGTGTTCACAAGATACATCAATGAACCCACTAGTTTCCGATAAATGGTAGCATCCACCTCTTCACTTGAAGTGGAATTATCCTTCCTCCAGATGATTGCTAGAGGTGTCTTCATGGTATTACAAATCTCCATGTGAAATCTCTGCAGTATCTCATTGGCATTCTTTCCTTGAGACACAAATAAGTCCCCATCTCCTTGCCATACTTCCAGCCAAAGGAAGTAGTGCATGAGACCCATGTCCTTCATCTCAAGTTCCCTTGAAAGGTCCTCCTTACAAGAGCTGATTAATTTCTCATCACTTGTCAATATTAAATCATCAACATATAAAACAATGATAAGAATTTTACCTTCTACCAAAATATGATAGAGGTTAGCATCCACTTCACTTTTGCTGTACCCAATCCAGTGAGATAACTGTCTATCATAGTGTACCAAGCTCGAGGTGCCTATTTGAGACCAACAATGCTCACCTGAGTCTGCACACATGAGACTTCTGACAAAATGTCTTAAAACCTTTTTGTTTCTCGATGTAGAATTCCTCCTCAATAACACCATTAAGAAATGTTGTTTTTACATCCATCGGGTGGATATTCCATCCCATCTGCACAACCAGTGCAAGAATTAATCTAATGGATGAATACCTTGCTACAAGAGCAAATGTTTCCTCATAGGCAATTCCCTCAACTTGAGAGAATCCTTTGGCAACAAATATGGCCTTATACTTCTCTAAGATTATGTTTGTTTCATGCTTAACCTTGAACACCCATCTTGAACTCACAATTGATTTATCTGTCAGTCTTGGCACCACTTCCCAAACATTGTTCTTCACAATGGATTTGTATTCTTCCACCATGGCATCAACTCAAACTAGTTTCTCAACTACTTCCTCAAAAGAGGATGGCTCAATCTCTATAAGCTCAGTCATTAGAGCCATGTAGCCAGTGCACCTCCTAGGTGATTTCATTTTCCTATGCAGATTTGAAGGAGCTCTCATATTCTCCCTTGCATCCAACACCAATATATCAACTTCCCTGGTTCTTTTTCTGCCTTCTCTAGATGGTTCTGCTTGAGTGGATGTCACCACTCTACCTCCTCTCTACTCCTCAATTTCTGGCTTCTCCACAACTTCCTAAGGCTCCTACTTTGGAGCTAAAAGCTCCTCTTCTAGTGGGATCTGAAGCTCCCTCTCAAGAGAGCACCACATCACTTTCTCCTCATCAAACTTTACATCCCTTCACACAACTATCATTATGAGGGAAGGTAAGTACACATGGTAATTATGTGGAGTTTCAATGTAACCCACAAAAAATCCCAACTCTGTTGTCGGCTCAAGTTTTTTCCTTGAATCTTTGGAGACATGGCAGTAAACAGAGGCTCCAAAAATCCTGAAGTGAGACACATCAAACTTTCTCCCTGAGAAATCCTCCTCTGGTGTAATCATACCAAGAATATGATGAGGACTCTGGTTCTGCAAGTAGATTTTTGTGTTACATGCCTTTTCCCACAAATGCAGTGGTAGGCTCTGGTCATGTAGCATAACTCTTTCAGCTCCCACAACGCTTTGGTTCTTCCTCTCAACTACCCCATTCTGTTGTGGGTTATGGGGTGTTTTCAGCTCTCTTCGAATGCCTTCTTTCACACAGAAATCCTTGAAGTCATTCAAAACATACTCACCTCCATTGTCGCTCCTGAGAGCCTTCACCTTCTTGTTGGTCTCTTTCTCAACTAGTGCCTTGAATTCTACAAACTTTGAGAATGTCTCATCCTTATTCTGCATGAAGAAGATCCAACACTTCCTTGAGAAATCATCAATAAAAATAACAAAATATTTATGTATGGTAGTGGAGGCTATCAAGAAAGGTCCACAAACATCAGAGTGGACTCTTTCCAAGACTGCATGTGCTTTGTTGTCTCAATAATGGAATATGATTTTTACATACTTCCCCAAGGTACAACCCTTGCATACATCTTTCTACTCAAGTGCTCCTTTAGGGAGGCAAGTGGTTATTTGCTGCATAATTTTTAAGGTGCCATGATGCAAATGGCCCAATCTCTTGTGCCAAATTTCACTGACATCTCGACTTTGCACTTTCAACATAGTTACCGATCAAACGGGAACTATTACCTCAAAATGGGTACTCTAGCCCAAAAAACCCCAAAAAACATGAAAAAACAACCCAAAAATGAAAATTGTTTATGCTAAAACGATGTTTTTTTTAGGGGAAATTTTCAACATTTTATTTTTAAATGGAAGTAAAAACCATTTTTGTTTTGAAAAATGGATGAAAAAAACACCCTTAAAAAAGTGTTTATTCTGGAATAACAAAAAAAAAAAAGTCGGGTTACAATTTTGACATTTTTTAGCAATGGAATTAAAGATAAAATATCTGGACTTTGAAAAACTGTAAAATTCCAACAATTCTCAGACATGATGTTAAAGATAAAATATCATATCTCAAATCCTGATAATTCCAACAATTTCCATCCATGTTGTTAAAGATAAAATATCTTGACTCTAAGAAACCTTGAAATTATAATTGTTTTCAACCATAGCATTAAAGATAAAATATCATGACTTAGAAAAACATTAAAATATTGAAAATTTTTCAACCATGCAATTAAAACCAAAGATTATGACTACAAAGAAAATTTCAATCATGACATTATGGAAAAAATTTATGACAAAAAACTTTAAAAATGAACACCCAAGAGTAATTTATTCTTTAAATGCTAAATATATAGCGATTTTAAAATCTTAGCCTAAGACAACTCGATACGTTGCAACAAAAAATTAAAAATCAACCATGAAATTGACATGTAATGTAGGTGAACTCGACCCGTTATAATGAAAACTTAAAGACCAACCATGAAATTGATACATTGTGGGGGCAGACTCAATTCATTATAACGAAAATTTTAAAATCAACTATCAAATTTCCCATAATGGGATCAGGTTGCTAGACGAGCATCGACACAGACCTTGTAGAAGAAAAAAAAAATGTATAAAGAAATAAAAATGAAAAATACAAAAGAAAACAAAAATTCAAATATTGGAAAAAAAACAATAAAAAAATACAAAAGAAAACAAAAATTTTAATATTGATAAAAAAAACACAAAAAATAATAAAAAGAAAACAAAATTTAAATATTGAAAAAAAAATAAAAACAATACAAAAATTCAAATATTATAAAAAATTAAAAATAGTAAAAATAACACAATTATAATACAAAAGACACAAAAATTCAAATATAGAAAAAAAAACAATAAAAAAACAAAATTATTTTTTAAAAATAATAACAAGAAATAAAGCATAAAAAAAACTTTAAAACATGACAAAAGAAAACAACTATAGAAAAAATACAAAAAAAATACCATAAGAATCTAAAAAATAAAACAAAATTAACTTTTTTATTTTTTATTTTAATTTTGATTTTTTTTGTTTTCAATTTTCAATTTTTTTTTTTTTTTTTTTTTTTTTTTTTTTTTTTTTTTTTTTTTTTTTCAATTTTTTTTTTTATTTTTTTTAATTATGATGATGATGATGATGGTTAACGTCCGCTGAGACCAAACATTGGTCTATCGAACCTAAAGAAACAAATTATTTATTTTGATTTAAGATTTTATTCCTATGCTCAAAAAGCTTGGAGAGAAGCCTCCCGAGCTCACTATAATTTTGACATTGTAAAAGGCTAGGAAGGTCAATATTGTAACAAAGATTGTGAAACTGAGATCTAATGCAGTTGTACGCGGGGCACTCTAAGAGGAAGTGGTTTTCATCCTCGATGTTCCTATTCTCACATTTATGGCAGATCCTTTCCATCCATGGCGTTTTAGGAACTTCCCAACGACCTGTTTCACTATGGAGCTCATGAGAATTCGTTCTAATCTTTGCTATATTAATTTTCTTCTTTGAGCTAGTTAAAATAGAGAGATACTTTTGATCTTCTAGGGTGGGGTTGATGACCTTCTTATAATAACTTAATTTTCTTTTAGCCGCTAAATCTTTCTCACACCACATTTTTTCTTTGAACTTAGAAGTAACAATATCTTTAATGTTATTTATGTTTTGCAATGCATCATTCTCGTTGATCTCCCAATAGTTTAACCAGGCCCTTGTGTCTTTATGCCACCCCCGATTGAGCCTTAGGTGGTTTTGGCTGGAATTTAAAGCTAGCTTAAGAAGTCTATGATCGTCTATGTTATTGAGTTTGTGCTTGTACAGCAAAAACCTAATCATAGCTAGGCTCTCAATAGGGGAAATACCTACTTCTATAAGGAGAATAGGATAGGGTGTATTACTTTTAATTTTCAGGTTATAAGTTATAAAACGCTTCTGGATTTGCTCAATCTTTCTCCATGATTCTCTGGAGATGCTACAACCCCAAACCTCACAGCCATATAAGATAACAGGAGTGACTAAAGTTTCAAAGTGGAACTTCTTTTTATCCCACATTACGAGGTTTGCTGTTTTACAATTATTTTCAAGACCAAAATAAGCCTTCCACCCCCCATTAATCCTTTTCTCAATGTTATGGTTCCAGTTGAACTTGTGCTGAATATCAATTCCTAGGTACTTGTAAGAATACACTTCCTCCAAGTTATTATTGTCATACATAAAATTAGCGTAAGTGTCCTTCTTGGATTTGATAATCATAACTTTTGTTTTGTCAGTGTTAATATTCATACCCATGGTAGAGCAGAAATCCTTAAGAAGCCTGAGTTTCTTATCAAGATCAGATGGGCACCTTGCCAAAAGAACAATATCGTCAACATAGAGAAGAAGGATGACGACTATCCCAGCTAAGATCATGCCATCACATCCTGCTTCCTCTAAATAGCCTTCGAGCTTATCGATGTAAATGCCAAATAGGGTAGGGGAGAGGGGCAACCTTGTTTAACTCCGATGTTACACTTAATATCTTTCGACCACCCCTCATTGCTCTTTAGCTTGGAAATTACATTCTTGTATAACCTTATAGCCGCAGCTCTCAACTCGAGAGGAACCTTTAGCTCTTCTAATCTATTCCAAAGGTTGTATCTAGGAACCGTATCGAAAGCCTTTCTAAAGCCCACAAAGCAACAAAATAAATTGGATTTATCATTACGACATTCCTCCACAATGATCCTAAGCGTAACGAGGTGGTCTATTGTTGAGTGATGCCTTCTGAAACCTGCTTGGCCTTTAGCCCGCTTACCTTCACTTTCAAGCCATATGTTTAACTTCTTTTCCAAAATACTACCATATAACTTGGCTAAGAGAGGGCTGATCATAATTGTCTGATAATTAGAGGGGTTATTTGTATCCCCACTTTTAAAAATAGGGATAATGAGGCTCTCAGTCCAAGGTTTAGGGAACCCTTGCTTCACTGCTTGATTGAAAAGCTTGTGGATGTGGGGGATGAGGACAGGACCTCCAATTTGTAAAATTTCCGCCTGGTAACCTTCAATGTCCTTAGCTTTCCCATTAGCGAGGTGATTAACCCCAAAATTAATGTCTTCTAAAGAGAAAATTTCTTTCATTGTGAGCAGGGTTTCCAAATTATCCATGACATTTGGAGATTCATAAAGCTTTTTAAGATAGGAATTCCAATCGTGAAGAGCAATTTTATTATTATCTTTAGTCTTCCTAGTCAGAATCTGCCTCCAAAATTTCTTAGGAGCTACCTTAGAGAGGTGTAAGAGATTCTCCTGTCTTTGACGAATGTACTGCCTCCTTTTCCTTTTAGTTAGGGCTTTGTATATTTTTATCTTGTCCATTTTAAGAGATTCATCAACAGCTTCCTTAATTTCTCTCCTCGCACTTTTACAATCTTTGTCATACCATGGATTGGTTTTGCTATTTCTTTTATTATTTGAAACTTCAATTGAGAACTTGTTAATAGAATATGAGAGGGTTGTAGTAAAATTATGATAGAGGTCTTCTATGTTGTCTATACTAGATAAAGGAAGCAAATTAGTTTTTAATTCATTTAGAAAGAGATCATTTTTATTTCTATCAAATATTAAGTTCTTTTGGCTGTAAGTATTATTTTCTGTGGGAACTCTATGCATGACAAAATTGAGAGTTATAAGTAAAGGCCTATGATCAGAGTCAGGTTTGTGGTCATTTAAGATGTCAAAATTTATTATTTCATTGTATAATGGGAGATCGGAAATAACGTAGTCTACCACGCTGCTATCAAGTCCATGGATGCAGGTCATCTTGCTGGAATTGGGCTACTTCTTTAGACCATTGCAAATTATGAGATCCTGAGCACTATAGAGCTTGACTAGCTCCGACCCAAACAAATTTTCCCCGAGGTCTTCAGAGCTCCTTTTGTACCTACTAGCCAAAGTAGGGTCTTCGTCTAACCAAAGAGGATTAGGGTTGGAATGATTGCTTAGAATAATAGCTTGGTTGTTTGAAGTTCGAGCATTAAAGTCACCTATTAAAAGGATATTACTGTCATTCCTTAGTCTAGAAATATCATTCTCTAAACCATTGTAAGGGTTAGTTTTATCTAGATGCTTCTTTTTATAGAAGTTAGAATTAATGGGGGGAAAATAACATATTGCTATGTAGGACTTTTTATTATTAATGTCTCTGATCTCTATCCAACTATATTGGTTGTGAGGGTCGTTTTTATAAATCCTAGCATGGGGGGAGATGTTCTTCTTAATGTAACAAGCTATTCCCCCAATGCCTCTACGGGAGGATCGCTTGTTCCAGGTAGACAATAGCGTAAAGCCATCTATGTTAGGGATCTTAGATTCTTCGTGCTCCCAAGTTTCAACAAGCAAAATAATATCAACATCATTTGAAATCCAACTTAGCTTGGGGCCTTTGTTCCATGGGAAGCCCCGACAATTCCGAGAAAGGATCCGGAGCATGTTTAACTGCTATTGATTACTATCTTTTTGGTTTCTATCTCGAATAAAGGCTTTTCTATTTCTAATTATTGTCCATATATATATATATATTAAATTGTTTGGTTTTTATTTGATTTTTTTTTGTTTTTTAATTTAAATATATATTTTTTTAATTTTTTATATTTTTTATTTTGTTTTAATTTATTTTTTTATTTTATTTTTTTTTAATTTTTATTTAATTTAATTTTTATGATTTTTTTTTTTAATTTTTTAATTTAACTTCCTTCTTTTTTTTTTTAAATATATATATTTTTTTTGTTTAGGCTTTTTTTTTTTTGTTAATGTGGTTGTATTTTACTTATTTTAGCTTTAAAAATTCTTTATAGATGTGTTGTTTTTTGTTTAATTTTCAAAATTTTTCTTTAAATTATATGCTTTTTTGAAATATTTTCCTTTTTTATTATTTTTATTTTTTTTGTTTAATTTTTTTTACATTTTTTTGGGTTTTTTTTGTTTTTTTTATATACTTTTTTTATTATTTGAGTTTTTATTATTATTATTATTATCATTATTATTTACCAACATGAAAATCACACACATTTAAAAAAAATATCCACACTTAATACATTAGAAAATTTAAAGTGTAAAAAATAAGCCCTCTAAACAAAGAAGGTCGATGTCGCGTCAACACTTTTCAAAATCAAGATGAAAGTCGCTAACATTTAAAAAAAGTGTTCATACTTCATCCATAAAAAAATTTAAAGTGTCAAAAATAAACTCTTTAAAAAATGTGTTGATGCTGCATCAACACTTTTCAAAATCAAGATGAAAATCACTAACGTTTTTAAAAAAATGTTCATACTTGATACAGAAGAAAATTTAAAGTGTCAAAAATATGCTAAATAAAAGGGTGTATTCTGCATCACCACTTTTCAAAATCGGGTGATTTTTTGCTACCTCAAAAAAACTGTTAAGAAATTTACTGCATAACATAAATAATTACTGAGAGGAATAAATATAAAAATAACCAACAACAACCATAAACACATAAACACAAATGTTTATCCGGGAAAACCCCAAATCCGGGGAAAAACCCAACCTAATAAGATCTCATTAGCATTGGCCAAAACCCTAGCCAATCCGACCAAGTGAGCCTTTACCGCTCACCTCCAGGTCTTGCATTACAATGAAGTCCTTCCAGCCTTTTATAAGCTCCATTATATATAATACCACGGGTAGAATACCATGAGTGCACAATACCATGTGCCCCAAAACCATCACTGTTTAACCTGGTCAACTTTGACTCTATCCTGAGTCAAGTTTACCTAACAATATTCCCCCCTTAAACTTGACTTGGGGTTCCTTGACTAACTCCAGCGAAACCTGCTAAGTGGGACAATCCCGCTCACTCTAGCTCTTACCCCCCTCAGAGTTTTTATCTGGGGTATTGTTAACCCGACATCACCCTATCACCTAGGTCTAACCCAAACTTTACCGGTGATCACCGAGGGGTACACATGCCTTACCAGGTCTTACAGTAGTATGCCCATTTACATGCAATAATTTTGACTTCATTAATTTTTTTTTTTTGCTACTGCGATTCTGATCCATCCTCTCTCAATTTGATTTGCTCAAAAACTTCTATCAAACCGTTCCAACTATGAGCCCGACGAGAACCTTGTAGATTCCAGCACCGGTGGCCTCATGTAGCAGAAAAGGAACAATTTTTGAAGCCGCATGAACAATTTTCTTCTACTGACCTTCTTTAAATAGCCACATGAGTCCCGAACAATTCGTCAACATGTTCCAAACTGGTAAATATCGTAAATGTACTGTGATCCCTAGCAGTTACGACACTATCTTCCGCACATTCTCCTCGAGGTTCTTCTGCATACGATTGTTCCACCATTATTTTCAAACTCAGATTTGTAAAAAAGGCTGCATTGATCTCATCAGACACTATAAACCCCTAGCATCAAAGAATCCCTTTGAAGCCAATATCTGGCTCTAATACCAGTTGTTAAGAAATTTACTGCATAACATAAATAATTACTGAGAGGAATAAATATAAAAATAACTGCAACAACCATAAACACATAAACACAAATGTTTATCTGGGAAAAACCCCAAATCTGGGGAAAAGCCCAACTTAATAAGATCTAATTAGCATTGGCCAAAACCCTAGCCAATCCGACCAAGTGAGCCTTTACCTCTCACCTCCAGGTCTTGCATTACAATGAAGTCCTTCCAGCCTTTTATGAGCTCCATTACATATAATACCACGGGCAAAATACCATGGGTGCACAATACCATGTGCCCCAAAACCATCACTGTTTAACCTGGTCAACTTTGATTCTATCCTGAGTCAAGTTTACCTAACAAGAATAGGTATGAGTTCATTTTCTCATTTGATCGGTAACTATGTTTTTCTCTACCTCACTACTTAATGCAACATATTCTTCCACATCAATTTTATACAAGTTCTTCACACAAACCCTGATCTGCTTCACTTGTCCAATGGGCATGTGTCTCAGGAATGCTTTACCTTTGTTGAAGATCACATCATAACCATGGTCTTCCAAAACTGCTACAGAGATAAGATTCTTCTTTAGGCCTAGAACAAACATGAAACCTTTCAGATGAAGAGGGGAACCCGAATCCCTCTTAAAGGTTACTGTACCGATTTTGGTAGAATTGTATCTTACGTCATCCCCAAACTCAATATACATCCTCCTCTAGGTCACTGAAAAATCATCTACACTCTGTCATGTGGAACGAGACACTTGTGTCCAAGTACCACACACTCCCTCCCCATCACGATGCTATCCATGCATGCAATAAGGGTGAAGTCTAGCTCAAACTGTGAAGCGAATGCTTCACCTGCTTCTCCTCCTGAGTTCTTCTTGCTAGACTTTTTATGTGGAAACTTAGTAGCATAGTGCCCAAATTCATGATAATTAAAGCATTTTATTTTGGACAAGTATTTCTTCTTTCCCCTTGGCTGGATTCTAGTTTGGTTTGAGATTTCTTCCCTTTTCCCTTCTTTCCCTTTCCAACCAATGAAAATTTTTCTTCATCCTCTCCCTTGGATGAAGTTCCATCTCTAATATTCCACCCGATCTCTTCTTGTACCAAATTGTACCACAAACATTCCCAATTCGCTAATTTCTCCACCCCATTCACTGAGTCCTCATAGCTATGCCATCTTTTGGGAAGGCCTAGAAGAGCTAGTCTCACCAGGTCATCTTCTACAACATTCACACTAACCCCTCCAAGATCATCCTAGAATTGTGTAAATCTAGTGAGATACTGAGGAATAATGTCATTCTTTCGCATCTTGATATTTGAAAGTTTGTCTTTGAGGGCTAGTTTTCTATGGTCAGCACTATTCTTGAATAGCTCTATCAGTTCCTTCCACATTGCGAAGGAGTTTCTTTCCCATGGAGATTTGAGACAACATGGTATCACACTCCCTCTAAGATTATTCTCCTCACCTTGGCTACGTATTTCTTCCATTGGGATAGGTTATGGGCATCAAATGATCCTAGTTTTGTAATATCTATCTTGATATATTCCAACAATTTGTTGTCATCAAACATCACCTCCATGCGATCCTTCCATGCAATGAAATCTAAGCTACCTTCCAAGGCATACTCTAATCTCAGTCTAGTAAAGGTCATTCTCCCTAATTTGAAGAGATCCTACTACACTAAAGTTGTGAATTCAAACCTCCTGAGAAACAACTTCAAAATTAATGTTCTAATGTGAATTCATCTCCGATACCATGTAGAAATATGGTGATAGAATTTCAACTGCTCAAGTAGTTTAATCGAAAATCAAGAGACGTAATTTTACTCTATTGATCTGCGGAATTTAATTCAAAATTTAGAACAACATTCATGAAAGTGCAATAAGAAAAACCACACATGAATAGTATTTTTCTAGGGGAATCCAATTGGGAAAAAACTCTCGAGCCTCTTTTTCATTAATCATATGAATATAGAATTTATTACAATTGCTTGCCCACTTTGAGCACACCCTGCAAGTGAATAGCCTATCTCTATGCTCAATGAGAAGCTTTGACACAAACTTAGTCAATTTATTCCTCTGCTTGAGCCCCTATTTCCTTGTGCAAATCCTGAGGAATTAGACCCTATTTTTTTAGGAATTTTCCTCCAATTGATTGCTCAATTCCCAAGGATTGATCATCTAACTGCATGCAACACCTGTACACTCAAAGTAGTTTAAAACTGCTTGTTACAATACCTTGGAATCTCCACCACAGCCAAGGAACTCAAATTCCTTTCACGCACTAGCTATTTTGAGTTGCTTGATCAGTTAACCAGATGATCACCGAGTTAAACTATTGTCCCACTGCACAACTAACCTTCCACTAGTTCCATTAACTGTTAGAACTAGTTTAAGTTAACACAACTGGAAATAACTAACCTGGATTACTAAAATTTAGCAATCACACGTTCTTAACTAAACTCGAAGCCCCCTAACTCGAATTTACTGAGCTAACTTTGTGACAAGAGCCATGTCACACAAGTTAACTGCCTCCAAGTTGTCTGTTGATGTGGAAACTCGAATTTTCTCAATTTGAACAAGGAAAAGTCAAATTGAGACTTTCTTAACACGCTTATCAACAAATTAGACCTTCTAGGTACCCATACAGTGTACTAGTGAAAGGACACACTTGAATTAAAGATGTGCTTGGACTATCATGCATTAAACAAGCAAACCATCAAAAAGTAGCATTCCTTACATTTGGTCGTAAATTGTTTTAAACATGTTAGCTAAAGCTAAGGTTTTCTCAAAGGTTAACTTAAGATATGGATACTACCAAGTGTTTTTATCATGTTGGCTAAAGCCAAGGTTTTCTCAAAGTTGAACTTAAGGTATGGATACCACCAAGTGAATAATGTAGAAAGAGATGAGACAAAGACAACCTATGTGACAAAGTATGACAAGTTTGAATTTTTGTTATGCCTTCTTGATTGTGCGATGCTCCATTTACCTTTTGCACCTTGATGAACAATGTGTTAAAATTGTTCCTGGAAAAGTCATTGGTCATATACCTAAATAACGATGTGGTGTTCCATGAGAATGTGGATAACAATAAGAGGCATTTGGTATAAGTCTTTGAGGCACTGTTAGGCCCCTATACTACTAGTGTAACCCCTTATTGTTATTAGTACAACCCACTTATTATATTGATGTACCCATGTAGTGCCCATATTGTTACTATTGTGCCCATAGAAGCCCACTATTTTTATTATTGTGCCCTTACATTATTATTGTTATGTCGGCTCTGATTATGTTATGACCCCTTAGACTCCTATATATAGAAAGGAGGTCTTTTCATTTGTATCATCCAAGAATTGTTCATTTGTGTAATTTAAAGGAGGTTGCCCCCTTGAAGAGGCTGAATTCTAAGGCGTTGATCTCTCTTTTCTATCTTTTTGTGAGCTGGTTTCATAACATTTGGTATCAGAGCTTTAGATTCTAGGGTTTCGCTGCTCCAAACAGGTCATCGTGGAATTTTCGCTATAACTTTTTTTATACGACGTTTCAGAAGTTGCAAAAAAAACCCATTTGAGAAGAAGTCGCGCTGAACCTCGGGTCCGAATTTCAAAGCTTTTCGAGCTATATTTTCGGAGATATGATCTAAGGAAATTGGTCTTTTTACAGACTCCTAAATTACATTCCAAACAGGTGACCTGGGGAAAATCGTAATAAATTTCTCTCTGAGCATTGAATTGAAATTTCGTAAGAAGGTACAGAAATAGGACGGACTGTGGTTTCTTGTATATATTTTTCAGAGCCAGAGGTCGAAACAGTGACACGTGGAACTTCGTACAAGTTCGCTCTTCTGGAAAGGTCTAAATCAAGTCATCTTGGGAGATTGTGCATAACTCTTTCTTGGAGAATCCAATTTGGATCAGACTGGTGGCATTGGAAAGAGGACACAGAGGGCTAATATAGGTCACAATTTCAGAACTTAAAGATTCAAAAGTATAGAGTTACAGTCGTTTCAAGATCGAGCTCCTAAAATCAAGAAAAAGCAAGATGAGGAAGTTTGATGGCAAGGATCCGGTAAATTGGATACTTCAGATGGAGCAATATTTTGATCTACATGGTGTACCACTGTTACAAAAGGTATGTATTGCATCTTCATATTTAGAAACAGGTCAATTTTTATGGTATGAAGGGCTTTTTTCTCGTAAATAACTTGTTACGTGGTCAATTTTCACGGAGGAAATGGTAGCACATTATGAGGATACAAAGAGCAACACCTTCTTGAGAGAAACACCACAACAATTGGAAAGAGTAAAAGGGCTTTGTGACATATTGGAAAGAAAAATTATGGAAACCAGGAAGCATACCCCTCACAACTATAAAGATGGAAGTGTTGTTTCTCCTAACCTTCCACAACCTACAAGGGTTACACCACAACAATTGGAAGAAAAAAGAGAAAAAGGGCTTTGTTACAATTGTGATAGCAAATACACTAAATGTCATAAGTGTGCTGATAAGAAATTATTTTACATAGAATATGAAGAGGAGGAAGAAAAGGATCAAGAAACACCAAAAGAAGAGGATATACGCCAGGACCCCACCCCAGAGAAAGAAGAAATGAATCAGACCATATCTTGTAGAGCATTGGTAAGAATTACCACTCCTCAAACTCTCAAGATAGAAGGACATATCAAGAAGAAAAAGGTGCAAGAAGTGAAAGATCACATCAAGAAAGAAGAAATGAATCCAACCATATCTTGTAATTCATTGTTCGAAATTACCACTCCTCAAACTATCAAGATAGAAGGACATATCAAGAAGAAAAATGTTCAAGAAGTGAAAGATCACATCGAGCATAAAGAAATGAATCTGACCATATCTTGTAAAGGATTGGAAGAAATTGCCACTCCTCAAACTCTAGAGATAGAAGGACATATCAAGAAGAAAAAGGTTCAAGCAGTGAAAGATCACATCGAGCATCAACAACAAGTTCTCCAACTTTTAAAGGATAACGCCACTTCGGTGCAAAATCAAATGAAACAACAGGTAGATAAACATTGTAGTGAAAAAGGTTTTGATGTAGGTGATTGGGTATTTTTACTGCTACATCTCAAGCAAGCTATTTATGAGAAGGAAATGTTGGCAATACTACATGCACTTAAAAAATGGCGACCTTACCGAATGGGAAGACTCTTCAAGGATGAGGATGTGGAAGCATTGTTTTGTGCTATTTCTATTATCCTACCAGATTGGATAAATGAAGTAAGGGATGAATGGAAGAAGGATGAAGAAGTATGGCCACTTATTCAAAAGTTGCAAAAGATCCCAATTCAAACAATATTGCCAGAAATTGAAAAGGAAGGAAAAATCATATTGGAACCTGGAGCAGTCATGGAAACAAAAACCCAACAGCTACGAAATCGATCAATTTCAGAGTATCTCATCAAGTGGAAGAACTTACCCGCTGAAGATTCCACATGGGAGGACAAGAATTTTATACAGAAGCATCAAGAACTACTCAAGCATTGAGGACAATGCTTTTTGAAGGAGAGGGGCACGTTAGGCCCCTATACTACTAGTGTAACCCCTTATTGTTATTAGTACAACCCACTTATTATATTGATGTACCCATGTAGTGCCCATATTGTTACTATTGTGCCCATAGAAGCCCACTATTGTTATTATTGTGCCCTTACATTATTATTGTTATGTCGGCTCTGATTATGTTATGACCCCTTAGACTCCTATATATAGAAAGGAGGTCTTTTCATTTGTATCATCCAAGAATTGTTCATTTGTGTAATGTAAAGGAGGTTTCCCCCTCGAAGAGGCTGAATTCTAAGGTGTTGATCTCTCTTTTCTATCTTTTTGTGAGCTGGTTCCATAACAGGCACTGAAGTAGAATTAGTTTTACTTGATGGAGTCCAAGTGTGTATTTGGGAAAATTGATATTCTATTCTTAAGTAATTTAATTGAATAAGGATGCATCCACATGGATCCTACAAAGATCAAGGAATTAAATATTTGGAGAAACTAAACACAACACATTAGGTAAATAGTTTCTTTGATTTGGTTAACTATTACCAAATATCTATTAAATGTTACTATTAATATTTTATCACCACTTAGTGACTTCTTGAAGAAGAACGAACCACATAATTGGATGAAGAAATGTGAAGCAACATTGTATGAAATAAAGATATACTTGTTTCAATGTCGAAGTCGACAAACTTTGAGCAGTTGTTTGAAGTGCAAGTAGATGCCTTCGATTTTTTCATTGGACAAGTTTTGTCATTAAAACTTCATCCAATGGCCCATGAGAGAAAAATTCCACAAGATCATCAATGGAGGTACCTCATCCATGAGAAAGAGATGATTGTACATTGCCTACAAGCATGGAAGCACTACCTGTTAGGGAAATCATTTGTTATAAAGACGAACAATGTGGCAACACGTGTCTTTTCCACCCAACTGAATTTATCGCATAAGTAGTGATAGAGAAAATACTTTTTGCTAGAATTTGACATGAATATTGAGTACCAACCAAGAAAGTTGAGTGAAAAAGTGGACACTTCAAGTAGGAAGGTGCAACATGAAGTCTTAGAGGAGGATGAGTTGTATAATATCCCTAGTCGTGTAAGATGATGTAAGTATATGTAAATTGGTATGTAGGTTGATGAGTCAAATGTATGTGACTATAGGTTGGTAAGTCGAGTTATATTATGTGGCCCGCGTGCAATGTAAATATGCTAAATATATTTTGAGGACAAAGTGCTCGAATATATATATATATATATATATATATATATATATATATATATATATAGATATATATAGATATAGATATGCCTTTAAAGATAGTGAGGTCAGAGAGCTTGGATTTGTAATTAAGATGTAATTAAACATTTATTAATAATAAAATAGACTAGATCTAGAGCCCATTCCACAGTAAAAGAGTTCCTAGGGTAGAGAAACTACATGGTGTTCGATGATATATGTTAGGAGAAAAAGGGCACCTGAGGCCTAACTAGCTTCAAGAGTGCAACATGGTAGAGAAATCCATGCTTATATGAAGGATGCATATTTGGCTAAGGGGGATTATCATCATTATTATTATGATCATTATCATTGTTATTATGATCCTTGTATGGATACGGTTCTAGACTTTAGTTCTTAGTAACTAGTTGGTGAACCTTGAGCTTGGGTTCCGAACCAGTCAGGATTTGTTTCAGTACTTTATGGCTTAGAGGGTGCATAGAAGCCCCAAAAACAACACGAGCTCCTGGATCCCTATGCTAAGAAGTTCCTGGTTGACCATAAGGCACCTTGGAAGCTGGAAATTGTCGAGGGACTAGTAGTTCCTAGAGAAGGGTGTGCCACTTGGGTGCAAGTTCAAGGAACTAGAGCACAGTGGTTGGAGTCGCGGTTGTTGCATTTGTGTCTTAAACGTGTATGTATGGATGTTTTTTGTGTATTGTTTCCTATCGAGTTGCAACCTCGGCTTAGGAGTGACCTGTGGTTGATATTGACAAACCACGAGGTTTATGGATGGGTAGAACGTGGAGAGCCTATAGCTAGTCACTATTTTTATACAGATAAGTGTTCCATTTATGTTCCATGTGGATTAATGATCTATGTAAAAACCCTATTTTTGGGTTTCTGAGCATTTACATGTATTTATGTCTTTGTGCATATTTTTACATATTTATATGTTCCATTGATAAACCCTTATTTGGGTATATATCATATTTACTGGGTAGAATGTGAGGTATAAGTTTACGTGAATATTTTTAGTAAACCCTAGTTCGGGTTTTGTGTGAATACACTTAAATATTGTTAATCATTGGCTTATTCCACTTTGAATTATAATTATATGTCATTTTACAATTTGTTTGTTTTTAATTAATTCAATGCTAGTGCTAATACCCATATGACATGATTATAGTGTGAATTTGCATAGAGCTACAGGTGGGCTCTAGCCATGAGCTAGGGTTTGAAAATGGAAATCATAAATTATGTACTTCAACAAGAATATTGATGAATTTATTGTTGTAATTCAAGTTATGGTTATGAAGCGTTGTCTAATGGGTGGCCAATAATGTTACAAGATGGTATCAAAGCTCAATTTATAACACTATGCTTGATTGGGCTAGATTTAGAGCAAAATGAGGAAATTTTTTTGGTAACAAGTTACCCACCATTTGTTTGACGAAAGTCATGATGGTGGGAATAGTAGGAATATCCCCTAACAAGTACCACAAAAGGATACCTAAGAAAGTTTAAAGGAAATGACAGGTTAGAATTTGATAGTTTTTAAGTGAAATTTAGCCACAAAGGGTATAATTTGTGCAGTGACAGAATACAAAGGTGATGAGCAAGTTTCTCGTTAGTTTATAGGAAGATCTTATTTGAAATTATGGTTACAGGTTATAATTTTTTTGTTAATGTTGTTATGGGTGTCTCTATTAGTTACATGAAAACCTGAATAAAATTACGTTTATAAGATGGTATGAAATGTTTGTTGACGATGTAATGGGAGATAATGTATAACAATTGTTTGATATAATATTGGAACAAAATGTCTTCCCATAGTTATTAGTAGTATATGCTCACAAGGAGTAAGTTAATGAAGGAATGATGGATTATTGGAAGGAATTGTTTTTTTATTGGAGTGGTTATGCTCATGATGGCCAAATAAAGGATAATGTATAACAATTGTTTGATATAATCTTGGAACGAAATGTCTTCCCATAGTTATTAGTGGTATATGCTCACAAGCAGTTAGTTAATGAAGGAATGATGGATGTTGGAAGTAATTGTTTTTTTATTGGAGTGGTTATGCTCATGATGGCAAAATAAAGGTTGAGAGTAGGATTTGAGAATGACGACCACTTTCTTGACAAAACGATTGAATGTGAAATTATCTTTTGGGACCACATTGTTCGCGTAATTACTGGGTGACGAGTTCTCACAACATATAGTGTGCTCCATTGGATGCTAGGACCATGGATCAAAAGTTGTAACTTGTTTTGTTTACACAACAACACCTTTATAACAGGTGCATATACATGCATTTGATTAATGTGCAATTAAATTATCCTTGGACAACGCCCAAACCTATCCATATAAAAGGATTAATAATTGGGGCAAATGAAAGTACTGAATTCACCATTTGGTTCGATGACTTGTTATATTGCCAATTTTAATTTCCATCTCTGAGCAATTAGATTTTATTCCACTGGAGAATTTACATTACTCTCCTGCAAGGCAAAACTTTTTAAGTATTCCTACGGGCTTTAAGATGATAAAAGTAAGAGAGGGGATATTAGAACATTAATCGAGAAGTTTTGGGAACCACGACTCCCTAATCCATCTTTCTACAAATAATCTTTGTCCACGAAATGTCTGTATTGAACTACATGGTTGTCTTCAACTTTTCTCTTCATGCGCTCGATAGAGTATTAGAGGATATTGGGTGCAATACGCAAAACTGAATTGGACAACATTTTATTTTTCCCATTGATCAATTCTTTTTCTATGGGATGCTATGTGTTTGTAGAGTGGAGTTTTGAATTGAATTGGTTAGGAATTAATGTCGGTAGTTGTGGTCCCATTTACGATCTCATTTAAGACATTTCTAGCAATGTTTTTTTCCCCTTGGAAAAATCGTAATTTTCATTAATAGGAAAATTGCATGCTGTACATGCAAAGTGCATATGCATAAGATGTGGCTGTGTGCCAGTTCAAAATTTTGAGATCCCAAAATAATTTCTCCACGCAGGGAGATAGCCTTTTAAATAGTACTGCATAATTGGCATCAAAATTAATCATACTCTACGCAAAGAGTATTCCTAAAAACACATACTGTTATGTATATACATAGTTCAAAATAGACAAAATAAGAGAGACTTGATTTTCATAAGTTCAGGTTCCTATTGAGCTTGTTCTGCATGGTCCATATATAGCCGATGGTAGTACTGGAAATATTCATCTCCCCGCTGCTCCTGTATCAACCAGATGTTGCGTGGCCTGATCGTTGCTGTTTTGGAAAGTTGGTCAGCGATGGTGTTTTGTTCCCTGTAGATGTGATGACAAACAAAATTGTCAAAATGTGTGATGCATCTATGAATTTCATCCAATATATGTCCCAATGTGAATGTGTAATGCATCTATGAATTTCATCCAATATATGTCCCAATGTGAATGTGTGATAGGTTGTGGTTTTGTTTATCATCCAAACAATTTTGGAATCACTGAAGATTTGCAGATTATGACAATCTTTTCCTATAGAAAATTTGATGAGGTAGTATGCCGTGGAGAATTCATCAAAGTTATTGGTGCCATTCCCAAGTCCCATTTGAATATGGCAATAATGGTTTTCCGAAATGTGAAGTATAGCCCTGCCACCACATTTTGCTAGCAATGTTGATTCTATGTCAAAAAGGGGATTCCAGGCAATGGCAGATATCTTGATCATATACAAGTTTGATTCCTCTCCCATGGCGATAAAATGAGGTATTACAATCATGCAAGATAATCATCTGTGGTTAACATGATAAGGGACTGTAATTTTTTGTTTTTTATATGTTTTATTTCATTTTGTTTTCTAAGTTTCACTGTGCTAATGATACACCTCGAGGTGTTTTTGTTACCATGTATTGTGATTGTGGATACTAATCATATTGCAGCACTCTTGCGATACATTTGGTACAGGTAGATGATGAAAATATGATATGTAGACCACTGTGATACTTTATGTTTGCCAAATTATGTATTTTGAAAATTGTATTAGTTCATCTATAAAAACCAGTGGATTTTTCCCTGTGAAAAAAAGAATAAAAAAAAATTGCTAACAATTTGCATGATTATTTTGTTTGTATTCAAATTGAGATTCGAAGCAAAGACTAGTACAAATCTCTAATCAATGGTTATCTCTACCTCTTTGATGGATTAATTCATTTATGAGATATGCTCATGGTCATTCATGGATAAAACTCAGAAGAGGATTTTATGGCCTCGCATGTGAGGTTTGAGTGAAGAGATTTTGAAATGAAGAATAGAAAGAAGAAGACTTAGAAATTGTTGCAGCGAAAATGCATACCACCCTACATCAAAATCCATGCTAGTCATCATGAGCACCAGTGACGTGAAAAGGAAAGAGAATTTTGGTGATTGTTTCGAAAGTATAATGGATGTTAGTGTTACTCTATTGTAAGTGTTAAACGTTGATACCCCATTACAAGGTCGACCAAGGGGTATTCAAATGAGATGCACTATCAATTATGAATTCTATCCCATTTATTTGTTTCGTAGGTATTTGAACTTTGATGCTCGATAGAATATTCAATTAAGAGATTTGAACTTTCACAATTGATAGAATATTCAAATCGGAAATGTTTTTCTGTATGTTTCTTCGTGAATATTAAGCCCGTGGATGAATATGTGCGTGCATTCACAGTGGAAAATTGGTGAGTTAATTTGGTGGAGTGGCTCAGTCAATTCATCATTGAATCATTATGTAGAGGTTCCATGGTGCGGAACCCATGAAGGTGAAGGAAGGTTGCGAAGGTGTAGAGATGGGCTACGAAAGACACGGGGGCATGGCATTTCCCGAGCCACATGTCGTAGAAGTGAAACGTTGATGACAATGGTAGAGCTTCGAAGTTAATTAACAAAGAAATTTACCGTTATTTGGCACTGTGCTAGGGAGAGAGCCACTGTGATAGCAAGACCCCCCCACCTATCATGTAAGCGTAAGGGAGGGGGTCCTTCGTTTTAATGAAAGCTATCGGATTGTTTTCGACTATGGGTCGTTCGATTTCGGGGCATGGAACCACGATAGTGGAACCTCCCTCACCTCCCCTTTGGTGATGTCAGCAAAGGGATGGGTGGGGTCCTCGTTTTAAATCGTTGTTGTGTTATCCACCATTGATCAATTGGGGAGGACCTACAAATATTATGCGAGGATTAAATATGTTATATTATATTTAATCCAATATGTTGTTGTGTGAAGGTTTGCGTAGTGGAATATATGGAGGGAACATCCTAGTGCATATTTTTATGCCAAATATTATTTTATTTTTGGTTTTGTGTCCACGTGTATGGTTGGCTCTCTAGCAACATGCATGCCATGTAATGATATAGTTGGTCAGTACTACTATGACATGGATGGGCTTACTGAGGTGGTTGAGCCACGTCAACAACATATGTGTTAGGCATATTAGAAATTTGAGGGTGCCTGAATGCTAAGTTTTAAAATGAGGGCTCATAATAGCTAAGGACATGGAGGAAGGGAGGCTAGACTTGGCAAGGTCATAACTTCGCTTGAAAGACAATTTGGCTCATGAATAGTAAAAAAAAAAAATTCTGAGTAGACCACAACTACCAACATAGAATTTTGGGTTGAAGTCAAAATTTTATAGAAATTTCAAATGGATGTTACAACATAAAGAGCAATTGTGCTTAACAAGCTCAATGTTCCGAAGGGCATAAATTTTAGCCCAGGTATCAAAATTTGATAATTAAATAGTCAATAGAAATATATCGACGAGGAGAACATTTTGGCACACCTAGAATTTGAAATTAGATTATATTTGTGAAGAAAGTCTCACATGAAAGCTACAGGAGTTTGGAAAATATGCATTTGAGTCCAGTTGAAACTTCTGGAGGGAATAAGTTTTAGCCCAGTATTCAGAATTTGATAAGTGAGTAGTCAATAGAAAGCTATTGACCAATAGTAGACATTGGTAAACCTAATTTGAATATGGGCAAACATTTTGAGGAAAATCTCCTAGGAAGTTACATGAGTACAATAGGGACATGATGAGTTTTAGCAGGATTATGATCACTCAAGCATGGTCTTGAGTTGAGTACAATGGATAATGGAGAAATTATAGTTACAAGGTGTTGAATAGTAAAGAATTAGATAAAATGACAACCAATATAACATGACAATAGATACAGGTACAACCGTAATAAAGTAGCAATATGAGATACAGGTGGTTGGTAAAATAGTAAGGGATAATGGGAAATACCATAAAATAGGACAACCATGCTATTGATTCCATGATATGTACTAAATTGAGTAGGACAATATCTGTAATCTTCCTCTTGTTGTTTTTCCATAAGATGCTAAATGTGATATATAGGTTTATGTTTTGTATATGCATATATGTATATGATGTATGGGAATGTGTGTGATGATTGCAAGTTGAGTGATAATGATATGCTATAGTATTTATGCAATAGCTAATATGAGAAGCTAATCATGGTTATTGTGTTGCTAATGACGCAATTATTCAAGACAGCAATACTATGGAAGAACAAACCTTATAGGACCACATTCTTCTTTTGCATGAAGGTCTTTGCAAGATGGGTCACTCGAGGAACTATTAATCAGTGAAGGGGATGCCTGATCCTAGAAGGACAAGTGCAACTAGAAAATATGATTTGTATGTTCTTGAATGCAAAGTGGATTTCTCAAGGGCTCGAGAGGTACTTGGATAACCGAGAAAGCAACATGAATTCCTAGAGCCACACACTCTTGAATGTCCCTATCTAGCAATAAGCCACCCTGGAGGTGGTGGCATGAAATTCGAGGGACTACTAAGAGTAGTGAAGGGGTTCACCACTTGGGTGCAAGATGATGGGGGGTGTGATTCTGTAGGTTGGAGGCTAATGAGGTTTGCTAACTTGGTTGATGAAGGGTACTGAGTATGTACCCATTGACGACAAAGTAGATGCCCTATAAATTCAACAACATATCTACTCCTACAGATAAGTATTGATTCCATTTGCATATGTTATTCTTTTGTGTTATAAATATATTAATTACGAATTGAAATTATTGGGAATAAAATACTTACAGATAGACTATTGGTTTTATGTGCATGCTTAGAGAATTTATAATCAGTCATCATAAATTCAGGATATAATTTTGGTAAATATAACATTAAGATTTTGGTTGGTTCTCTAGGGTGGAAGGTCAGGACTATGGAAATTATGTAGCTTTTTAATAACATAGGGAAGACCTTAGAGAAGCAGCACGCTTAGCTGCAAAACAGGTTTATGTACATGATTATGGTAAGATAAGATAGTTTTGTAATAGGATTTGTCTACAAGAACAACAGTGAGTGAAACTGTAGTGGATTGAATGCAAGAACTTTATGCAGAGTTTGTATACAGGCTTTGTTGCATGGATATAGATTTATAACCTAGGATAGGTGGTATAAAAAGGATACATAAGGTATAACAGATTTCCTACAAGGAACAATAGGTTGTGCTAGATTAGTCACAAGTAGGTAATAGGTATATTACAGGTTATAACAGGTTGTCACAAGTAAGTGACAAAATTATAACAGGCACAACAGGTTACTATAGGTAGATCGGTCATAAGTAGGTGACGGGTTCCTTAAAGGGTGTAACAGATTTGTCATAGTTAGTTTGACAAGATCATTACAAGTTACAATAGGTGGATTGAGCACATGATGACAACAGGTTGTAGTAGGTCTGCAATAGGCCTATGACAAGCTTATAGAAGGTTGTAATAGGTCTTTTGACTAGTCTTGTATACAAGGTGTGACAGGTTTTCTAATAGGTCTTGTGTATAGGCTGTAATCGGTCTTCAGACAAGTCTTGTATACATGTTGTGGCAAGTCTTTTGACAGGTTTTGTATATAGGTTTTGATAGCTCTTGACAGGTATACAACACGGTTGTCACAAGGCCATACTGGGAGTTATGGCAAGACTAATGACATGTTTTGGCAAGTTTTATGGCAAGTCATAATAAGTGTGAATGACATGAATAACAAGTGTTATGAAATACTATAGAAGCTTGTAGCAAATTTGATATAGCTTGGACAAGGTCAATTGTTATATAAATTCAATAGAGCAACAAACGTGAAGGAAATTAGAAATGAAAGAATATCAGCTAAGGATATAAGTTTATATGTAGGAATTGTGTGCAGGGACTGTGTTTATGATTGAGGAACTTAGAAACGAGTTATGGCTATCGCTTTTTGCACTTCATGAAATTTTATTCTTGACGATTTGTTTTATTAATAATTGTATGCACTGGGTTGTTGATTGCTCTTGCTGAAAGAAAGAATATACATTAGGGGAATTTTGAGGTCTAAAATGGGCCTCCTAAGGAAATTAAATAATAGTGGAAATAATAAAATAAGATTAGATTACATCATCAAATTTAAGAGGGAAAAAAGAAAAAAAACTATTTTTTCAACTTATCTCCCTATGGGTTTACTCAAATTTCGAGCAGAAACACTCGTTGGATGGAACATTTGATTCCTCATCCAAGGAGTACCCATGTTGCATACTTTCGATGGACCCTACCACATGAAAAATGAGAAATACATGAAAAACATGATTGCAATCAATTTTTTTTCATGTATTTCTCATTTTTTGTGTAGCAGGGTTCATTGATAGTATGCAACACAAGTACTCCTTGGATGAGGAATTAAATTTTTCATCCAATGAGTATTCCCACTCGAAATTTGAGTAAAACCTTAGGGAGATAAGTTGAAAATACGAATTGAAAAAGTAGTTTTATTATTTTATTATTTTTTAATATATTTACTTTTTCACTCCAAAAATGGTAAATCACCCCCCATGGGTGACATCATCATCTTGAATCCTATTGGTTCTTGTAATGTTCATTTTTGTTGAACATTGTTCTTAGGAGACCCATTTTAGACCTCAAAACCCGTAATAATATATAGATATATATGGTTCCATATGTAAGAATTGACTATTGCAAATATTAATGTCATCTGTTTGATGTACTCTAGGTGTGATCAAGATGATGATGAGCTTGCACACTTGTTAGTTTGGGGCAAGAACCTCTAGATCCTGTTGATGTGTAGATGGCCCCAGAAGCATGGAGGATTCCCCTGGATGAAACCATGGGTAAGGAAATCAAATTCTAGCTACAGATTGTGAGCTCCAGTCACTTTGTAACAACAGATTCAAATTTTGGACATATGATGCAATGAGAACAATGCATAAAATAAGCGGGGAGGAATGTAATACCCCTACTCCTCTAAGATGATGTAATTATATGTATAAAACCCAGAAGAGGATTTTATGGCCTCGCATGTGAGGTTTGAGTGTAGAGATTTTGAACTGAAGAATAGAAAGAAGAGTTAGAAATTGTTGCAGCGAAAATGCATACCACCCTACATCAAAATCCATGCTAGTCATCATGAGCACCAGTCACGTGAAAAGGAAGGAGAATTTTGGTGATTGTTTCGAAAGTATAATGGATGTTAGTGTTATTCTATTATAAGTGTTAAACGTTGATACCCCATTACAAGGTTGACCAAGGGGGTATTCAATTAGGATGCGCTATCAATTATGAATTCTATCCCATTTATTTGTTTCGTAGGTATTTGAACTTTGATGCTCGAGAGAATATTCAATTAAGAGATTTGAACTTTCACAATTGATAGAATATTCAAATCGGAAATGTTTTTCTGTATGTTTCTTCGTGAATATTAAGCCCATGGATGAATATGTGCGTGCATTCACAGTCGAAAATTGGTGAGTTAATTTGGTGGAGTGGCTCAGTCAATTCATCATTGAATCATTATGTAGAGGTTCCATGGTGCGGAACCCATGAAGGTGAAGGAAGGTCACGAAGGTGTAGAGATGGGCATTTCCCGAGCCACATGTCGTAGAAGTGAAACGTTGATGACAATGGTAGAGCTTCGAAGTTAATTAACAAAGAAATTTACCGTTATTTGGAACTGTGCTAGGGAGAGAGCCACTGTGATAGCAAGACTTCCCCACCTATCATGGTGCGGAACCCATGAAGGTGAAGGAAGGTCACGAAGGTGTAGAGATGGGCATTTCCCGAGCCACATGTCGTAGAAGTGAAACGTTGATGACAATGGTAGAGCTTCGAAGTTAATTAACAAAGAAATTTACCGTTATTTGGAACTGTGCTAGGGAGAGAGCCATTGTGATAGCAAGACCCCCCCACCTATCATGTAAGCGTAAGGGAGGGGGTCCTTCGTTTTAATGAAAGCTATCGGATTGTTCGAGTGAATGTGGGTCGTTCGATTTCGGGGCATGGAACCACGAAAGTGACCTCCCCCACCTCCCCTTTGGTGATGTCAGCGAAGGGATGGGTGGGGGTCCTCGTTTTAAATCGTTGTTGTGTTATCCACCATTGATCAATTGGGGAGGACCTACGGATATTATGTGAGGGTTAAATATGTTATATTATATTTAATCCAATATGTTGTTGTGTGAAGGTTTGCGTAGTGGAATATATGGAGGGAACATCCTATTGCATATTTTTATGACAAATATTATTTTATTTTTGGTTTTGTGTCCACGTGTATGGTTGGCTCTCTAGGAACATGCATGCCATGTAATGATATAGTTGGTCGGTACTACTATGACATGGATGGGCTTACTGAGGTGGTTGAGCTAGGTCAACAACATATGTGTTAGGCATATTAGAAATTTGAGGGTGCTTGAATGCTAAGTTTTAAAATGAGGGCTTATAATAGCTAAGGACATGGAGGAAGGGAGGCTAGACTTGGCAAGGCCATAACTTTTCGCTTGAAAGACAATTTGGCTCATGAATAGTAAAAAAAAGATAATTCTGAGTAGACCACGATTACCAACATAGAATTTTGGGTTGAAGTCAAAATTTTATAGAAATTTCAAATGGATGTTACAACATAAAGAGCAATTGTGCTTAACAAGCTCAATGTTCCGAAGGGCATAAATTTTAGCCCAGGTATCAAAATTTGATAATTAAATAGTCAATAGAAATATATCGACGAGGAGAACATTTTGGCACACCTAGAATTTGAAATTAGATTATATTTGTGAAGAAAGTCTCACATGAAAGCTACAGGAGTTTGGAAAATATGCATTTGAGTCCAGTTGAAACTTCTGGAGGGAATAAATTTTAGCCCAGTTATCAGAATTTGATAAGTGAGTAGTCAATAGAAAGGTATTGACCAGTAGTAGACATTGGTAAACCTAATTTGAATATGGGCAAACATTTTGAGGAAAATCTCCTTGGAAGTTACATGAGTACAATAGGGACATGATGAGTTTTAGCAGGACTATGATCACTCAAGCATGGGCTTGAGTTTAGTACAATGGATAATGGAGAAATTATAGTTACAAGTTGTTGAATAGTAAAGAATTAGATAAAACGACAACCAATATAACATGACAATAGATACAGGTACAACCGTAATAGAGTAGCAATATGAGATACAGGTGGTTGGTAAAATAGAAAGGGATAATGGGAAATACCATAAAATAGGACAACCATGTTATTGATTCCATGATATGTACTAAATTGAGTAGGACAATATCTGTAATCTTCCTCTTGTTGTTTTTCCATAAGATACTAAATGTGATATATAGGTTTATGTTTTGTATATGCATATATGTATATGATGTATGGGAATGTGTGTGATGATTGCAAGTTGAGTTATAATGATATGCTATAGTATTTATGCAATAGCTAATATGAGAAGCTAATCATGGTTATTGTGTTGCTAATGATGCAATTATTCAAGACAACAATACTACGGAAGAACAAACCTTATAGGACCACATTCTTCTTTCGCATGAAGGTCTTTGCAAGATGGGTCACTCGAGGAACTATTAATCAGTGAAGGGGATGCCTGATCCTAGAAGGACAAATGCGATTAGAAAATATGATTTAACTTAATCTTGTATGTTTTTGAATGCAAAGTGGATTTTTCAAGGGCCCGAGAGGTACTTGGATAACCAAGAAATCAACATGAATTCCTAGAGCCACACACTCTTGAATGTCCCTATCTGGCAATAAGCCACCCTGGAGGTGGTGGCATGAAATCCGAGGGACTACTAAGAGTAGTGAAGGGGTTCACCACTTGGGTGCAAGATGATGGGGGGTGTGATTCTGTAGGTTAGAGGCTAATGAGGTTTGATAACTTGGTCGATGAAGGGTACTGAGTATGTACCCATTGACGACAAAGTAGATGCCCTATAAATTCAACAACATATCTACTCCTACATATAAGTATTGATTCCATTTGCATATATTATTCTTTTGTGTTATAAATATATTAATTATGAATTGAAATTATTGGGAATAAAATACTTACAGATAGACTATTGGTTTTATGTGCATGCTTAGAGAATTTACAATCAGTCATCATAAATTTAGGATATGATTTTGGTAAATATAACATTAAGATTTTGGTTGGTTCTCTAGGGTGGAAGGCCAGGACTATGGAAATTATGTAGCCTTTTAATAACATAGGGAAAACCTTAGAGAAGCAACATGCTTAGCTGCAAAACAGGTTTATGTACATGATTATGGTAAGATAAGATAGTTTTGTAATAGGATTTGTCTACAGGAACAAAAGTGAGTGAAACTGTAGTGGATTGAATGCAAGAACTTTATGCAGAGTTTGTATACAGGCTTTGTTGCATGGATATATATTTATAACCTAGGATAGGTGGTATAAAAAGGATACATAAGGTATAACAGATTTCCTATAGGGAACAATAGGTTGTGCTAGATTAGTCACAAGTAGGTAATAGGTATATTACAAGTTATAGCAGGTTGTCACAAGTAAGTGACAAAATTATAAAAGGCACAATAGGTTACTATAGATAGATTGGTCATAGGTAGGTGACGGGTTCCTTAAAGGGTGTAACAAATTTGTCATAGTTAGTTTGACAAGATCATTACAAGTTACAATAGGTGGATTGAGCACAAGATGACAACAGGTTGTAGTAGGTCTGCAATAGGCCTATGACAAGCTTATAGAAGGTTGTAACAAGTCTTTTCACTGGTCTTGTATACAAGGTGCGACAGGTTTTCTAATAGGTCTTGTATATAGGCCGTAATCAGTCTTTAGACAAGTCTTGTATACATGTTGTGGCAAGTCTTTTGATAGGTTTTGTATACAGGTTTTGACAACTCTTGATAGGTATACAACATAGTTGTCACAAGGCCATACTGGGAGTTATGGCAAGACTAATGACATGTTTTGGTAAGTTTTACGGCAAGTCATAATAAGTGTGAATGACATGAATAACAAGTGTTATGAAATACTATAGAAGCTTGTAACAAATTTGATATAGCTTGGACAAGGTCAATTGTTATATAAATTCAAATAGAGCAACAAACATGAAGGAAATTAGAAATGAAAGAATATTAGCTAAGGATATAAGTTTATATGTAGGAATTGTGTGCAGGGACTGTGTTTATGATTGAGGAACTTAGAAACGAGTTATGGCTATGGCTTTTTGCACTTCATGAAATTTTATTCTTGACGATTTGTTTTATTAATAATTGTATGCACTGGGTTGTTGATTGCTCTTGCTGAAAGAAAGAATATACATTAGGGGAATTTTGAGGTCTAAAATGGGCCTCCTAAGGAAATTATAAAATAATAGTGGAAATAATAAAATAAGATTATATTACATCATCAAATTTAAGAGGGAAAAAAGAAAAAAGAAAAAAACTATTTTTTCAACTTATCTCCCTATGGGTTTCCTCAAATTTCGAGCAGAAACACTCGTTGGATGGAACATTTGATTCCTCATCCAAGGAGTACCCATGTTGCATACTTTCGATGGACCCTACCACACGAAAAATGAGAAATACATGAAAAACATGATTGCAATCAATTTTTTTCATGTATTTTTCATTTTTTTGTGTAGCAGGGTCCATTGATAGTATGCAACAAAAGTACTCCTTGGATGAGGAATTAAATTTTTCATCCAACGAGTATTCCCACTCGAAATTTGAGTAAAACCGTAGGGAGATAAGTTGAAAATACGAGTTGAAAAAAATAGTTTTATTATTTTATTATTTTTTAATATATTTACTTTTTTCACTCCAAAAATGGTGAATCACCCCCCATGGGTGACATCATCATCTTGAATCCTATTGGTTCTTGTAATGTTTATTTTTGTTGAACATTGTTCTTAGGAGGCCCATTTTAGACCTCAAAATTCCCGTAATAATATATATAGATATATATGGTTCCATATGTAAGAATTAACTATTGCAAATATTAATGTCATCTGTTTGATGTCCTCTAGGTGTGATGAAGATGATGATGAGCTTGCATGCTTGTCAGTTTGGGGCAAGAACCTCCAGATCCTTTTGATGTGTAGATGGCACCAGAAGCATGGAGTATTCCCCTGGATGAAACCATGGGTAAGGAAATCGAATTCTAGCTACAGATTGTGAGCTCCAGTCACTTTGTAACAATAGATTCAAATTTTGGACATATGATGCAATGAGAACAATGCATAAAATAAGGGGGGGGAATGTACTACCCCTACTCCTCTAAGATGATGTAATTATATGTATAATGGTATGTAGGTTGGTGAGCCAGATGTATATAACTATAGGATGAACCAAGTGAAATTATGTGGCCTACATGCCCATGTAAAGATGTTAAATATATTTTGGGGCTAGTGAGCCTAGAGTTATATGCCTTTAAAGGCAGTGAGGTCAAAGAGCCTATATTTTTCATTAAGATGTAAGTAAACATTTATTAATAATAAAATAGGCTAGTTTTGGATCCCACTTCATGGTAAAAGAGTACGGGGAATAGAGCAAATCCATAGTGATAGGCAACAGGGTGATTGGTGAGAGGTGTTAGGAGAAAAAGTGCACCTAGGGCCCACATGGCTTTAGGAGTGCCACATGGCAGTGCAGAAATTGAAAGAAAGTTGCTACTACTAATGAAATAAAATTGAAATCAAGAGACTAAAAATTCTTCTACTATTCAGTAGAAAGGAAAACACACGATATAAAAACATGCAATAACATGAAACCATTTTACAGGGGAACCCAATTGGGAAAAACCCCTCCTTTGTTTCTATTATATTAGATGAGAAAAAAATGATCAATTATAATGACTGCTTCACACATGAAGCACAACCTACACTGCAATTCTAATCTCCTCCACTAGAGATTGCTCTGCAAAATACTTAGCCAAATCTTGGCCTCCTACTCCTCCTATTTCCTTGCATAATTCCTGAGGAAATTGGACCCTAAAGATAGGATAAGTCCCTATTTTACTGTGCAATTCCCAAGAGAAGAGTCTCACTTGCTGCATACAAATTGTATACACTCTCTCTTATACAATAATAAATACATTGATGCCTTTTTCCTACACTCAACTAGGAAATTCAAATTCCATGCATGGCTGGGTGTTTTTTTAGTAAATTGATCAATTAACTAAGAGATGAGTAAGTTAACAATTGTTATAACTATTGAATTGAACTCCTAGTGACTCCACTAAATACTAGAGCTTAGTTCATTGATTTTAACTAACAATAACTCCACTAGATTGTTAAATTTTAGCAATCAACCCATGCACAACTCTACTTCTAACCTATAACTCAAATTTACTTAGTTAACTAGGAGACAAAGTCATGTCATTCCAGCTAACTGCAATCCAAGCCATCCTTTTGATGTGGAAAATCGAATTTCTCCATTTGACTAAGGCACAAGTCAAATGAAGCCTTTTCTTGCTACAATTCTAACACTCCCTCTTAGCAAGAAAAGGATTCTGCACAACTCTAATCCTTCTCCAGTAGGAATGTATTGTAACAAGACTCCCTCTCACTATTGTTGTTTCTACTGCAACATTTGCAAATGAGAAGCATCCAAAATACTAAATCAACTGTGTCTTTGAGCTGCAACTGTCTCCTGAGTCTCTGACTGCTACTAGCCTGCAACTGTCGCTCAAGATCTGATTGCATCAACAGACACTGATCCTTCTACTACTGAATATTGTGGGACCTTGTAGGAAGAGTAATGATCCATGAGAGGAGTGCACTACAACTATGGTTGCTCTCCTATGGACCTTGTCCAAATCTTTACAACTCTAAGACTAAGACTCTACATCACCCCATCTCACTCCTAGATGTATAGTTGCATGCATGGTGAAATCTACCTCTAGCTTGTAGGGATTTTTAACTCAAAAGCCAATTTGTTTTACTTGTACAATAGTAACATGTTTCCAAAAAGATTTCCCTTTATTGAAACTTCACATCATATGTAGGGTTTTCATGTACAACTACAAAAATAATTTTTTTCTTCAACCCAGGAACATACATTACATTTTTTAGGTTAATATGGGAGCCTAACTCCCTCTTAAAGGTGATATTTCCAATTCCTTTGGTACTATACCTTCCATCATGTCCAAGCTTTATGTGTAATTATAAGTCCTTCTCCTCTAGGCTGTTGAAGAACTCCTTATTTCCTTTCATATGATATGAAGCACCAAAATCTAGGTACCACTCCCAATTTGGCAGCTTGTCTCTTCCATTAACTGAATCCTGGTAGCTATGCCAAGAATTTAGAATACCAAGGAGTGCTAAGATCATAAGCTCAAATGGTGTCTCCTATTCCTCTAATTTCATCTCTGGCCCGAGGGAATCTGGATAGGAATTGCACAATGGTTTCATTTTTCTCGATTTGAATGTTCCTGAGCTTATCTTTCAATGCCAATTTCTTGGAATCATTGATGCTTTCAAATAACTCTGTGAGGGTTTTCCACATTGCATGAGCAGTCTGCTTGCCATAAAAACTCGAAACCACATGATCTTTGGCACCCTCTAGGATAATCTTCTTTGATTTTTCTATGTCTTTCTTCATTGAGCAAGTCCTTGTGCATCTGATGTTGCTGGTTTCAGAATATTGGTTTGTGTATATTCTCGTAATCCATTTTCATCTAGGACAACTTCCATCCTATCTTTCCAAGAAAAAATATTTGATGTGCGCTCCAATGCATACTCAAGCCTCAATCCATTAAAAGACATTTTTCTTGCACTAAAGAGAATCTGCACCAAAAGCTATGCAAATCGAAATTTCTCTAAGAGAATATCTTGAACAAATTTTCCATGTAGTATTCTAATGCTCTGATACCATGTAGAAATTGAAAGAAATTTTCTACTACTAATGAAATCGAAATGAAATCAAGAGAAAAAAAATTCTTCTACTATCCCGCGGAAAGGAAAACACACGATAGAAACACATGCAATAACATGGAACCATCAAAACGCGAGGAGAACAATGATTTTATAGGGGAACCCAACTGGGAAAAACCCCTCCTATATTTGTATTATATTAGATGAAAAAAATTTGATCAATTACAATGACTGATTCATACATGAAGCACACCCTTCACTGCAATTCTGATTTTCTCCTCTTGAGACTGCTCTAAAAAATACTTAGCCAAATATTGGCCTCCTGCTCCTCCTATTTCCTTGCGCAATTCTTGAGGAAATTGGCTCCTAAAGAATAGGAGAAGTCCCTATTTTCTTGTGCAATTCCCAAGAGAAGAGTCTCACTTGTTGCTTACAAACTATATACACTCTCTACTATACAATAATAAATACATTGATGCCTTTTTCCTCTGCTCAACTAGGAAATTCAAATTTCATGCATGACTAGGTCTATTTTTAGTAAATTGATTAATTAAATGAGAGATAAATGAATTAAAAACTATTATAACTACTCAACTGAACTCCTACTGAATCCACTAAAGACTAGAGCTCAATTAACTAAGTTTAACTAACAATAACTCCACTAGATTGCTAAATTTTACGAATCAACCCATGCACAACTCTACTTCTAATGTATAACTCGAATTTACTGAGTTAACTAGGAGACAAAGCCATGTTACTCCAGCTAAATACAATCCAAGTCATCTTGCTGATGTGGAAAATCAGATTTCTCCATTTGACTAAGGCACAAGTCAAACAAAGCCTTTTCTTGCTACAATTCTAATAGAGAACGCCATGCATATATAAACGATGCATGTTTGGCTAAGGGGCAATATTATTATCATTTTATCATCATCCTTGTATGGATATAATTTTTAGAACCAGTTGGCGAACCCTGATCTTGGGTTTTGGACTTGCTGGAAGCTATTTCAATTTATGGCCTAGAGGGTGCCTAGAAGCTCTGGAAGCAACACGAGCTCCTGGAGCCTTGTGCTGAGAATTTCTTGGCTGGTCGTAAGGCACCCTAGAAAGTGGGCATCATAGAGGGACTACCATTCCCAAAGAAGGGTGTGCCACTTGGGCACAGGTTTGAGGAAATAAAGTGTAGTGGGTGGAGTCATGGTTGTTGGGTTGGTGCGTGGGTCGTGGATGTATGGAATTTTCTAGTGTATTGTTTCTTGTGGTATGGAAACCCCAGCTCGGGGGTGACCCATGGTTGAGATTAATGAAACACAAGGTCTATGGCTCGGTGGAACATGGAGAGCCCACATCTAGTCACTATTTTTATATAGATAAGTGTTCTATTTTATGCGTCATGCTGATTAATGATTTATGTAGAAACCCTATTTTGAGGGTTCTGAGCATTTACAAGTATTTATGCATTTGTGTATATTTTTATGTATTTATGTGTTCAGTTGGTAAAACCCTTATTTGGGTATATATTTCATATTTACTTAGTAGAATGTGAGGTATCAAGTTTACGTGAATATTTTTTGTGAACCCTAGGTAGAGTTTTGTGTGAATATGCTTAAATATTGTCAATCATCAACTGATTCCACTGTGCATTATAATTATATTCCATTTGAAAATTTGTTTGTTGTTAATGAATTCAATGCTAGGGTTAATACCCAGATAACATTATTACAATGGGAATTTGCACAAAGTTACAAATGGGCTATGGCCACGAGCTAGGGTTTGAAAATGGAAATAATAAATTATGTGTTTAAACTGGAATATTGGTGTAATTCAAGTTACAATTATGTATCATTTCCTAGCAAGTAATCAGGGACGTTCCATGTTGTCAGTGTCCATGGGTAGTTAAGTGCAAGTTTTTACAAAAGTACAACAAAAGATCAAAGAGGGATTACAAAAAGATGCCACAACTTTGAACATCATAAAATAGGTGAAGGAGGGCATCATAAAAAAATGTGGATGAAGGATGGATTTTTGTACTTTATGTGCCCGAGTCATCTAAGCTTTAGAATAAACTTTTGAAAGAGCACCATAATTGGCTTTGTGTGGCAATCTAGGACAACCAACTACAATAGTGTTATTGGAATGATGTTACTTTGGGAACATATGAGACAATGTGTGGAAGAATATGTCTAAACTTATGTTTTGTGCAAACAAGACAAAGCTATCACCCAAATGTAGTCCAATCCACTCAAATATTTCATTAGTGCCAGAGAGACCTTGGGTAAGTGTTTCTATGAACTTCATCAATCATCTTCTAGTTTCACAAACATATAATGAGATTATGGTAGTTGTTCACTAATTTACCAAGCATGCAATCTTTGTACCAACAAAGTTGCCTTGTGCAACTAAAGAAGTTGTAAAATTGTTATTTAACAATGTTGTTAAGCACTAGAGTCCACCATTGAGCATTGTGTCAAACAAAGATACAATGTTCATGGGGAAGTTTTTTGGATAGAGTTGTTTAGGCTTGATGGAACCAGGTTGTTGATGGATTCAAGTTATGACCTACATATTGATGTGTATATAGGACATATCAATGGCCTTTTGGAGGATTACGTACACCATTTTTTTGTATAGATCAACAAGCTAACTAGAGTTGTTAGATGCAACCCATTTCAATTACAACATGCAAAAACATTTCATAACAAGCTACAATACATTTGAATTGGAAAATGTACAGTGATCATTGACACACAAAACAATTATGCAAGGTTACTATGAGTGTAACCTATCAACCTTGGGTTTCATTAAGCAATAGAAAGAAATATTGGAGATGGCACATGATTAATTAGCAAATGCAACATAATTAATAAAGTGTTGCATAGATCATGACATGAGGGAGGTAAAGTTTCAAGTTGGAAAATTAGTCTTACTCAAGTTGAGCAAAAAGAAATTCAAACCATTGAGTGGTATGTAAAGTGCATTGTTGTGGTGGTTTAAAGGGTTGTTCAAGGTACATGATAAGATTGATAATGTCAACATAGTGGACCTACTAGACCACTTAAGAGCTCACTATATGATATTCCACATTATTCAATTGAAGCCTTGTAGGATTGATGAAGATGATCCTAGTATAGTAGCACCTTATTAATCCCTTGGGTTGATCATATATAGGCTAGAGCTAATAGTGGACAAGATACTAGCACATATGACTGCCCACTTTAGTAAGAATTAAAAGAATGAGCAGTTTGTCAATTGGAAAGGAAAACTTGAAGAGGAGAATAGTTGGAAAAGGAAACAGGCATACTAGTGTGAACAAAAGATTCAGGAATTTAAGATGTAGACATCAGGGTACTTAGACAAGTGGCGGTTGGTTGTTGTTGAGACAACAAGAAGTTTAGTGGGGGAGGACTTGAGACCTTTACCCACAAATGGAAATGGGTACAAGGGGTTTCCACAGAAGGTTTCAATTCCATATTTTTCTTTCCCAATTTATGGATGGAGTGGTGAACCATTCGATATTGTATTTATATGAGCTGGGATGCCATATGTACTTTAGCTAAATATGCAAACCCAAGGGGATGAACATCACTAGTCATTAGAGTTACATTGGACACACTTGGGTGCACTTCCAAGCACACTTGGGCACACTGCTAGGTGTACTTAGGCACACTTATTAGTGCGCATGTTGGATGTAGATGTTAAAAAAACCAGGCACCAGAGAAAGAAAAGTTGATAGATGACACTTAGATCCTCCTTAGAGTGAAGGGGCTTGTAAGTTCAAGGAAAAGTCTCATATAAAAAATAATGCCTCAAATATGCTAAGTCACAGAGGAAACAATAGTCATTCACATTACTATAAAAGAGCTCTACAGTTTGTGCTAAGTTTAGAGTTGGCATAGTAGGGAAAATTGCATTAGCTGAGTGAGAAGAAGAAAACAAGACTCATAAGAGGCAAGCCTATGATTGCTTAAAGGGTTGGATTGACAATTATTGTAGGAAATTGTGCCTTATGTAAATGTAAGTTGTAAATGAGTCACTTGCAATTGGTCATGTTAGCTTTGTTGTACGTTGTAACATTCTTCATATAAATAAAGGCATGAACCTTGGGTTCCACCTATACTTGTTTGTTGTGGTTTCTTTGCTTGGACGAATGCTATGTCCATTGCTTTTCTTTGTACTCTCTAAGTATTGAAATATGTAGGGAAGTTTCAAGGCTACAATTGGGAATGCGTCTATTGTTGGGTGAACTTGACTATATTGAATTTAATTGTGCGTCCAACACCATTTTTAAGGTGAAGTTATGGAGAGAGCTTAAGTGAAGAGACATAGTTTGGTTGTAGTAAGAATATGTTGGTCAAACCACTATGGTTAAGATAATGCAATGCCACACAATTGGAGATGATGAAAAAATTGAGAAAAATTATTTGGTTCATAACATTATGTTTCTTATATGTAAAATCTCTACCAAATTTTTATTTCTTTAACACTATTTTCTAGATTAATAACTTTATTAATGATAGATTATTAAGAAATTATAAATTCTAACTTTAGATTAAATGATAGTGGAAAATTGTAAACTCTAGTTTTGTATAATCAATAAAAAGTTACTAATTTTAATTCCACATTAAGTGATTATAATAAGATTATGAGCCCTATTTTAATATTACGGGAGAGATGATACGAACCATAACTTCACTTCAAATGATTAGTGTGGATAAAATTCTAGTTAGTGTGGGTAAAAGGAGTTATGAATTTTACTGTATTATTGAGAGCTATAAATCTTATATTTTCATTAAATTATGATATATCAATTTTATTCAACATTATTGGTTATATATTTTAAATTTAGAGAAATCTGTTCAATTAATTTGAATTTTGAAATCGTATATGTAATTTTGTTAAAAATATAACTTTGAATTAATGAAATTATTGGTTTTAATGCAAAAATAGATTTAACATCTTTTTATACACACTATAATGATATTAACATTTGATATTTATAATTTCATAAATTTAAAATGGTTTTTGCTTGATTTTAAGATAAAAATAACAAATTTTCTTTATTGTTATTTTTAAATAAATAAAATAAATCAATTCCTAAAACATTTGGAATACAAAAAAACTTTACATTAATATATTATAAATATTTATTTTAATATTACATTAATGTGTTATAAATATTTATTTTATTATTACATTAATGTATTACAAATACTTATTTTAATATGAGGGAAAAAATTTGGATATTTATTTTAATAGGAGGGCAAAGATTTGGATTGTGGATCCACTTGATCTTATAATTGACATCAAGTTAGGAGGGAATCAATAACAAATGGGGATTGTTCAGTTAAGATTTGCATTTGTGATCAAGATTTAAACAGGAATGCAACAAATTATAGATATAACCATAAAAACAAAGACGCAGTAGAAATAACACTCCATTTCATTAATATCAAACACTGAAATATGCTTACAGACAGAATGGAAATAAGATTAGCTCGGACGATGGTAGCTTATCTCTGAGAAGAGATGTGGCGGCTACATGCCTCTGAACTATATTACAATGAGGCTCAAAGACCTATTTATTGTTGAGAAACAATGGAAAACCCAAAAAATCCAAAACCCTAACCCTAGGAGATGAAGCGCCAAACTATGAGCCTCGTTTGGGTAAATTGGTATATCAACTTCCTGGGGTTGTAACTTTGGCATACGATTTCTGTTTGATGCGCACAATGCCTCGTTAGAAAGATCTATTCAAGGACTACAAATTTTGAGGGAGAAACAACAATTTAAGACCCATGTTTCTCTTGGTTTTCCCAAAAAAACGTCGTTTAGGGCCTCAAAACGGCTTCAGAAGTTCAGGACCCGAAAAACTACCAAAAATAGTAAATTGTGCTACAAATAAGGAAACTGAAAAACTGAAAGAAACAATGGTGGGGATCCAAGTGGAATAGGCGGGTGGCCACCAATATCCACCTGGATCATTCCTCCCCCCTTAGGAAGCAATGGTCCCCATTGCGTTGAGTTCCTCCATGAGATGAGGAAACTTCTGCTGAACTTGGTCCCTAGTGAGCCACTTTCCCTGGTGAAGGAGTTGGCCTGCTTTGAACCCTCGATATAGTTCGCTCCTTTGTTATTGGGTGTTCTTGATCTGCATGTCCATGATCCGATCAGTTGTGGCTTATTCCATGCAATCTAGATTTAACTATGTAGGTGTGAGTTGTTCTGCAATGTCTAATGTATCCAACAATGGTGGGAAGTATGGTCAAAGATGGTCCACGTTGAACACTAGGTGCAGGCCAATGAATGTGGGAATGCTGAGCTCAAATGCATTGTCTCCCATAGCCTTGGTAATGGTGCAAGGACCATATCAGAGTGGTCTGAGTTTTTGATAGGCTCTGGTAAGGCATTCCTTTTGTAAATGCAACCAGTCTTTGTCACCCACCTGAAACTTGTGTGGCACCCAATTTTGATCATGCGCTGCTTGTACTTGGCATTTGATTTCTACATAATGTCGTTGACCTGCTGGCAAATATGTTGGATGTGCTCAATGAAGCTGTTTGCCTTATCGGTTTTGGATTGGACATGAGCCGAATTTTCCTGAGTAGTTGCAACTAACATGGCCACATCAATGGGACATAGTGGCTGGAATCCCAAGCCCTCCTAAAAATGGCTATGGCCAGTTGAGCTATGGAGAACCTAGTTATAGTTGTGTTGGACATAGGGGAGGCTCTCATCTTATGTGCGTGGATGCTTTGAGTTGTACATGCACAGAATGTGTATGGTCATCCTGTTGACAACCTCTATCTGGCCATCAGTTTGGGGATGGAAAGTTGTGGACTTAGTGAGCTTAGTGTCCAGCATCGACTAGAGACTGGACCAAAATGTACTGAGGAACCCGCTATCCCGATCTAAGATGATAGGCTGTGGGATCCCAAAGTGTACCCACACTTGTTCAAAGAAGAGGTTAGCAGTGGCTTCCGTTGTGATATTCTTCTTGCAGGCCGCCATAATGGCCATCTTTGAGAATCTATCGATGACCACAAAAACACAGTCATTGTCATGCCTAGTAGAAGGAAGGCCTGACATGTAATCCATGGAGATGGATTCCCAAGGTCGACTAGGGGTAGGCTGTAGAGTATAAAGGCCTTGCTTCTTTATGGTTGGTTTGGAAATGGCGCATGCAATGTAGGATCTGATGTACTTTCCGACATCTTGTCAAACATTCGGCCACTAGAAATACTTCTGCAGTACTGCCACCATTTTCTAGACCTCAAAATGCTAAGCAGTCCGACTGTAGTGTGTTTCCCAAGTCATCTTAGCACGCTCACTTGAAGGAACACAAAGGAGTCCTAGGTGGCATAATAGGGCATCCAGGAGGTGAAAGTCTGGAACTTGCTAACCCTCCAAGAACATTTGGTATGTGTGGCCGAATTTTGGGTTGCTTTTGTAGAGAAGTGGCCAATCAGAAGTCTCGTGCCCACAAGAGTTGAGCACGGTGGTTAACGCAATAGTTGGTGGTTCACTGAGGCAATATGCAACATTATTGGTGCTGCCCTTCTTATACTTGATATTCAAATGGAATTGTTGCAGGTATGTGGACCCCTTTTGATGGCGATCATTCTACAACTTCCCTTGCGTCTGTATGAACTGCAGGGGCTGGTGGTCTATGTGGATGACCGTTTCCTTCCCAAAAATGTAATGCTTCCATTGATGGCAGGCCTGCACAATGGAACACATCTGTTTGTCATAAGTGGGATACTTTCGGACTGTGGCTGAAAGTGTCTCACTGTGATATGCCACTAGATGACCCTGTTGAGTAAGGACTGCCCCAATAGCATAGTCAGAGGCATCTGTCTCAATCTCAAATGGCTGTTGCAAGTCTAGTAATGTGAGAACTGGTGTAGAGCAGAGGCGATGTTTCAACTCTGTGAATGCCTTCTATTGAGATTCAGACCAAAAGATTTTTTCTTTCGCTCCTCCCTTGGTGACTTGACTCAAGGGCCAAGTGATATGAGAGAATCCCAACACGAACCTGCAGTAGAAATTGGCAAGACCCAGAAAGCTACGGAGCTCTATCAAAGAGGTTGGAGCTGGCTAATCCAAAATGACTTGGATCTTGGCTAGATCCACATGCACCCATTCATCAATAATGTATCCCATATACTAAACCTGGGTCATGCCAAAAGTGCATTTTTCCAAATTGGCACATAGCCTGTGTTGCCACAATGTTTGGAGAACCCGTCGGATGTGGTGGAGGTGCTCTTCCCAACTTTGGTTGAACATCAAGATGTCATCCAAGTATACCACTACAAATGAGTTGGTGAATGGCTGCAAGATGTCATCCATCAACCTCATGAAGATTGCAGGAGTATTTGTCAACTCGAAAGGCATAATCAACCATTCGAAAAGGCCCTCCTTGGCTTTGAAGGCAGTCTTCCACATATCGGAGGGTTCGATTGGTACCTGGTGATATCCTAATTTCAAGTCGATCTTGCTGAAATATTTTGCCCCCTTCATTTGGTATAGAAGGTCATCAATCCATGGGATCGGGTACCTATTTTGGACAGTGATCTTATTCAACGCCCGATAGTCAATACAGAGTCTCCATGTCCCATCCTTCTTCTATACCAACACAATCAGGCTCCCACTGGGTGATGAACTTGGCTGGATGTGACTTTTGTGCAACATCTCCTGAATCTGCCTGTTGATTTCGTCGTTCTCCAAAATGGAGTGCCGATAGATTGGTCTATTGGGCAACGGTTCACCTGGGGTTAGATCAATGGAGTGCTTGACCTGACAGTGCAGAGGCACCCTTGTGGGGGAGGTGAAGATGTCCTCGTACTCCTCCATGACCTTGTCCATTTGTTGTTGTCATGCAGAGGGGCCCTGTCTGGAGGTCGTGGCCACCGTCTTCTTCTTTCCCTGAGGGCGTATCATCAAGAAAACAAATTTCCCAGTTTTGGAAATGAGCTTACTGCATTGTTTTGTAGTAACCAAAGAGATGGTGGTAGGCAGTGCTACCTCCAGTATCTTGTAAGACTTATTTCCCAAAGTAACAATAACAACACGAGGCCTTAACTCATACACAACATGTCACTTCCATAAGTATGGTGTTGGGCAGCAGATCCCCCCATAAGCGGATTTTTGGGGCTTAGAGCCCGAGTTTGGTCAATGTAATGTAAAGATCCTGCAAAATGCGGGCGCAGAGCGTGAGAGTCTAGGGTTGTCTACCCTAAAATATTGTAATTTATTATAGAATGTGTCGGCCTACCCATGGTCCACGGACCATGGGAATGTATAAATAGAGCGAGGCTCTAAGGGTAGAAGTCAGTTTTTTGTGTGGGTGTTATGGATTATTATGGGTTTTTGAATGGAATATTTTCTTTGAGTCTGTAAGTTTGAGTCTTGGGTTGTAGGAGTAGGAAGAGGCTCTATAGCTGTGTGCGCAGAGGCCTAGTAGAGTTTGCAGCTGTGTGCACAGACCCCTGCAGCTGAGTGCACAAGGTGGAATTGGATTGTACTGGAACAAAAGGTTAATAAAAGATAAGTTGATTTTGGAATATTGTGCATCTGATCTGTGTGTTTATGGTTCGGTTATATCCTTGCATCTCTTTACTATTTATGATTGTGTGCACTGGTTATAAATGTTAAATGAGTAAATAAGAGTACTGGGCCCACAAAATTAAGTTAGATCTATAATAATAACACCATAAGGGTAAAGGATCTAGGTAGCGCCTCTTCGCACTCTGTACAGAGCTATGCGAAGGTCAGACAACTGTGCGGAGCAGTGCAAGTGCACAGGATTGGTTCGTGACCTTTCCAGACCTCATCAAGACATCCCTAGGGTGCAGAAACCTGGTTCCAACACCCTCCCATACTACCTCGAGTGAGACCTCAGTTCGCACTATGTGGATTGTTACTGAAAGGGCCGGTAGTTTCAGGATTTGTTTAGCTAAAACACTTCTGAACCTGGGTTAGGCCCCAACAAGCCAACAAATGGTTCCATTACCAAGACTGGGATCTACCTAAGGGATGTCTAATGTTGGAACACTGGAACCCTACGAAGAAGGAAATTGAAGATTGGTTGGATCAGAAGCTTCACGAGTTCGTGACATAGGAAAACAAAACTCCGCAGATATCGGAGAAGAGGTGGCTGGATCGCTACATATATATGGAAATCCATGAGATCTTCTTCATGTCCTTCTCTTCAGAGCTATATGATTGGATTGCGAGGTTATCCAATAGCCAGGGAAGGTATAAGCTCAATAAACCGATAGTGCAGACTTCGGAGTTGGTGTGCAGGCTAGAGGCATCAGAAGATAAGATCGCGCAAGTCGTAGACCATTGGCTCGATTGGATAATAGGAGGGTTTATCACTGAATTTGTGATAGACACGACTGTAAGCTATAGTGAAGCAGAAAGATGTTTTCTCAAGGGACCACGAGGTAAGTACATCAAATCTTTGAATACCTAGATTAAGATGCTGTTATGTGAAAAACAGGTGATGCGAATACATTAATGATTGGAATGATGCAGAGCGGGAAGGTCTACAAAGGTATCGAAGGGTTAGGGAACAGTCCCTTGATTTCACCTCTGCGAGCGAGCGAGGAAGAGTGCACTTGGGTTTCTCCGAGGAGTGCGGTCAGTTTGATAAAGCAGTGCATTCTGTAGTTACCATCTCCACTTACGCCACCACTCGCTTCACCTCCTTCACCTCCATCTTAGCCCACACCACCTCCACTAAACCAACAGTTCAGTATGGCAAGTGCAATTAAGCTACCTGTATTTAGAGGAGTAGGAAATGAGGACCCAGATCAGTTCTGGTTCGTGGTAAGAGAAGTGTGGGAAGCACAAGGGGTTACAAATGATAACATTAAGAAGGCTACCTTGGTAAGCGTGTTGCAGGATCACGCGTTGACGTGGTATATCAAGCACTCGAATGATCACCCAAATGAAGGAATAGCGGTGATCCAAATTGCATTGAACAAGGAATTCAGCCAGCCAAAATCAGAGATGCAGTCAATCATCGGATTTAAGGAGATCGCGATGCTTCCAGGCGAGACCCCCTGGGATTTGGATCAGAGACTGAAGAGTACGATCCGTGAGGCTAATATGATGCTAACGGATGTGCAACACCGTGCGTGGTTTGTGGCGTCTTTGACACCCCACCTGAGGACGACGCTGTCACAGCAGAAGATTTCAACCAGGTTGAAGCATTGGAAATGGCGATGAGGTTGCATGAAACATCGATACAGGATCCAAGGTTAGGAGTTCAACAGATTCATGCACAACTATAGAATCTCTGCCTAGAAATGCAGAGCTTGAAGTAGGATAGGGCACCGCGGCCGGAGGCGCACGAGGAAGTGTGGTGTTTAAAATGCAAAGGCTAGGGCCATGATAAGGATCACTGTTTGATATTCGTGAACTACTTGGCAGGAGGGGGGCCAATGGCACTGAGACTAGAGGTGCAAGCAGGGCTGAGTGTGACACCCTCGCTATGGTGCACGATCTGTTAAGTAGGAGGAAAACACACAATGAACAATTGTCATTTGTTGTAGAAATATACAGAGACCCCCCAACAGTTGTTTTGCAATTTCTGTAGATCGGTGGGCCACGACAAGTGTACTTGTCAAAGCTACGAGTTAATGATGGATCGAACCCCAGCCTATCGGATGCAGACAGAAATGCCAGCCCTTGACCCAGAAGCAGGGATGGCACACGGGGGATTTCATGGCCGCGATTGAGGACGAGGAGGAATGGGGCTAGGAAGGGGCCGAGGACAATTAATCTGTTACAATTGTGGAGGACCAGGGCACTACGCTCGCGATTGTACCAACCCGATGAGACTATCTTGTTCATACTATTCTCAGTTTGATCACAAAGTAGTAGATTTTCCTACGTTGATCGCGTAGATGCACAAGAAAGGGGTACTTTAGCCTATTGTGACGTAGAATATTCAAATGATGAGGTATGAACCGCGCGAAGAAGACCCTAATGTAAACATGATGCTCATAAGCAGCGAGACCACAAGGGAAGATAAGGGGAAGCAGCCTGAGGAAGATACATGAGTTTGCAAGGCTCCTACAAAGGAACTCGAGTTTGACTTGGAACGCGCAAAGGAAATGTTTATGGAAGCTAAGAAGAGCTTCGTGGAGGCCTCTACTTTAGGTAGTAAGGATCAACCAGAGACAGGGATGGATCCTTCTATGCCAACAACTTTTTTAGAGACATGCATGAAATTGCTACGTCATAATAAGCTGGTTAAAGGACTACAAGAGTTGATAACTAGGTGTGCAGGGTCAGGCGAACCGTGCGTAGTCCGAAAACTAGGAAAGCATACATTGTGCACCAGGAGGGAGATGAGATTAATGGCGTAGATTGGCGAATATGAAATGGATTAGGTAATTCTAGACCTGGGTTCGGACGCGAATGTGTTACCAAAGAAGACATGGGAACGCATGGGTAGGCTCGCATTGTAGTGGTCCCCTATTCAATTATGGATGACGAACCAACAAAAGATCTTGCCCATGGGGAGATTGCAAGGGGTAATAGTGGACATTGAAGGAGCGAGCACACAGACAGACTTTGAAGTAATAGAAATTGTTGATGATATCATCCCTTATGCCGCGTTGCTAGGGATAGACTGGGCCACTGATATGAATGGAGTCATCAATTTGAAGAAGCGGAAGATGATATTCGAGAAAAAGTCCCTTCGTGTAGTAGTTTCGCTAGATCTGGCTGAAGGTGCGCACTACACCGAACCTGTGCACGATGATGACAGTGACGATGAGATGGATTGCATTTACCAGATAATGATGCAAGACCAGGATCGGGTGAACCCAACTGAAGATGGGAGAATCGCATGGGAGCGCAACAGTTCCTGTACTTCGGATTCAGATGAAGAAATAGAACGCTAGCAGAATCGGTTGCACGAAGTGACAACACTTAATTGCAATACGTTGATAAGATCACTACACTGTGTGACTACAGAAGTGCGCGACTTACCAATATATGATGGGGTTTCTGTGGTAGAAGAATTTCTAGAATAACTTGAGCATGTGGTGCCTGAGCAACAGTGGTTTGATGCATTAACATGGGCACTGCGCGTGGCACCCGTGGAATGGTGGAAGACATATCAAGGAAGTTTGGGAAGTTGGAGCGAATGTTGTAGGATGATGCACGTATGTTTTGGAAGACCCCAACTAAGGTGGATTGGTGGAAAAGGATAGAACAACTTGCAAGCACACCTGTGTCGATGGGTACAAACGTATACTGAATAGACTGTTCTAGTGTGTAGCAGTATTACAATAGCAGGCCCGAACAGGGCACATTGGCGGAAGAAAAGGATCGCACTACCAAGTGTGAGGAGGGAAGCGTTCACCAAGGTACGCAAAGTCATGAATAGGGGACAACGGATACAATGTACAAAAGGGGACCTACATGTCCCAATGGTCAGATGGGTATATATGACGCTATGCAAGAACCTGGCCGCGAAGTCGAGTCCGAGGCTACAGAATGGTATAAGAACTAAGGTCCCTGAAGAACCTCTGTAGAAGGCCGTGGATGTAGCAATGTCAGTGAAAAGAACAGCGCGTGAAGTCCAGACTGAAGAACTCACAAGACTGCGTGAAGAGGAGTATGAAGGGATTCAGGAAGCCATTTGGCAAGGAAGATTAAAACTTCGCAAAATCGATGAAGATTGGGCACGGCTGAGGAAGAAAAGCATGACATTGGACGAAGAAATCAGCGTACTAGACACCGAAGTTGCAAAAGTGGGCCGCGAGAAACTAAGCATGATAGGGCCCAGTCTAGCAGGCCCTACTACTGCATTAGAAGGAGCTACGACCCTACTAACATGGCTGTGACTGCACCTTACTAAACAGGGGAGCATACTATACAAAGAAGAACACGACACAAGGGTATTTGAAGGGTGCTCGCAGCCCGAGCTAGCAGGAAAATTGAAGCCTTGCACTGAGGGTGTGACCACCTGACTATCTGTAGGAATCATAGTCTCAACACTCCAAGCAGTTGAAAGAAGGCGCGGGACTATAAACAAGTCTGCAGGAGAACTGCGTGGGAAGGAGGTTCTGTGCAGGGCTAGTATGTCACAGGGGTTGCGGTCACGCAGAAGGGGTTGTGCTGCTGCGCGGGTAGGCTGGGAGGTGACTGTTGATGTCACTATTCATGAAAAGAGGTCTAATTTAAGGTAGAAAGGAGTGGGTGGCGGGCTATTAAGATAGGAATTAAGAGATAGATTCTGGATTATCTGCCGCCAAGAAGGTATTAATGACTCAGAAGTGGAGGGAATGGGTGAATTCAAATTCAAACGTTGCTATAAAATCCCTTGGGGTAGCCTCGAGGCAACACTTGGTTGTTTGATATTTGAGCCAATATAGAGCATTGAGCACCAAGCTACCTTGTTACTATTGATTGCGCGACTGAACGAACCCAATGTAGAAACAATGTCGGCTGCGAGGACCAGGGTGCGATTTGCAGAAATAACCCCAGAACCTTGTGTGACCTAGGAGGAGCTTGGAGAGGCAGTGGTTGCACTAGAGGTTCCCAAGTCCCCATGCACACCATGACCACAGAAGAAAAAATTAGCCCATGGGGCCATCCGGGTGTCAGCATGGAAGCCATGATTTAGTCAATTGTTAATGACCGAGAAGGGTAAAGTTGTTGCCGATGAAACAAAGGAGGAGGAGGAAGATTTGCAAGCCCTAATCGCCCAAATTGAAGCACAGGACGATGAGGTGGAGCATGTTTCCCACATACCTTCGGTGATAAAGTTACTCCCCTACATCCCCCCGTGGAAAGGGAAGGCCAAGATACCAAAGGACCTGGAGGCCACGAAAAGTGTGCTCCAGACCCCGCTTTTTCTGGATGAAATAAGATTTGACGGTCCACCATTGGGATGGGTACCAAATATAAAGTTCTAAGACTGGGACCTCACAGACAGTGAGAAGTTCCCACAATTGGCCACCAAGCAATTATTGTAGCAGAAATGGTTATGCGGTGTGGAGAAGGTTAGGTTACTACATCTGCGGTGGATACCCCACTACCATAGCGCGTCCATCACAATCTTTGTCATTCGGCATCTATTTTGTCTAGTACATGATGGGTATCTTTGGTTGGAGGAGCCAATTCCCATGACGATCGACTTAATTCACCAGATTTCTCAGTTGCCCATTAAAGGAAACAATCCCGGAGCCATAGCAGGAAAGAGCAGCGACTTGGCCCTCGTAGAAATGATGAAGGCCAAATATAAGCTAGAGAAGAGGAAGCGAGGGTATGTAATAGCAAGCATCAAGGACAAAGGGGTGTGCATCGCCACCTAGCTACTGACGGGAAAGCTCATGAGGAAATGCCATGCAAATGAGGTGCCAACATCTGTGATTGAGTTGGCGGAGCAGTGTGCAAAGGGGGTCCAGTTCAACTTGGTGCAGTTTCTCTGCGATGAATTTTTGATAAATTTTTTGGAGGCATAGGAGCAAGGTAAGACCTTTCACTACATGTGGTTGCTCTTATCCATCTTGTTGGTTGTAGGGGAACTACTGAAGGACAGCGAGTTTCCCACCATTGAGAAGAACCTACCTGAAGCCGCGAGGTACACCTCGCTCTGGGCAACGAAAGACACGAAAAGGGTTCACGAGATCAAGGTGTTTTGGACGTTCATGGAGGTGAGCATTCGAACTTCGATCAACCACAAGCTGTGTTTGTCCCTGACGGTATACAACAGTTTGCAAAGCGTGGCAGAATTCAAGGCGGATATGTATAATTTGTATATCCGGGCGTGACAAGATCCAACTTGAATGTGGGTGAAGCTTCCATTCATTGCAACAGACGATGCCATCTTCAAGGTAATGGTGGCCTGGTCTCCGGAGTGGCGCATTTCGGACTTGACAGAGCTGGAAAAGATCGCAGCACAACAATGGAAGAGGGAGACCAAGCTGCGCATCACGAAGCTAGCAGAGAGAAAATGCCAGGAACAGGAAGCGGCCATGCAGTGGAAGGCGGATGAGGCAGTAACGACAGCGCAGACGATAGAAACCACAACCACGCCCACCGAAGAGACCAAGGAAGGTCAGGATATGTCTGCATAGCAGGACATATAGGGGGTGGATGAGGCAGAGGAACGTAAAACAATATTGACCCAACTCAAGCGGCTGTGCGTCTAGGAGAAGCCAACCACACGAAAGATGATAAAGACAATGAAGACCTCTGAGGAAGCCCTTCTTGACAGTGGCAAATCAATTTGTGATGTCACTAAGGATGCTCTGGAAGAGTTGACGGTGGAGCAGATCACTGTGTTGGGGGCACTTAGAGCACAGTTGCAGGCATTACAAGTGCGACCCCCAGGAGTGATGACACCACACCTTGTGGAAGGTGTAGCCAAATATGAGCAGATATTGCGCGCCCGCACAACGAACACTTTGGTGTTACTAGAAGGTGTTGTCTTAGCAAAAGCCGAAGGTGACATGAGGGGTTGGGGGTTGAATTTAGCGCCGTTCCCAGAGAAACTCTATACCAGCTGCAGGATGGGGTAACTGCTGAGCTTCACGTCAGGGAGGGCTGTGCTCTCTAATTCTTGAGTGAGCAGAAGGAAAATTTAGACCAGCTTAGCCTGCAGCATGACAACCTGGTTTCCCAAAACCAAGGATTAGAACAAGGAGTAGAAGAGGCTTGTAGCAACATTCCTGAGTTGGCCGTGTCGGCAGCACTCCCCATTGCGAAAAAAATTCATCAACTTGTAGCAGGAGTCCGCAGGACTTAGGAGGAGGCCACGAAGGTTTAGTTGGAGCTAAACTTGTAGATCGCGGAGCTATGACTGAAGACGCAGTCCTCTACACCCCCGAAAGTCCAAGAGTAGCACCACCACGCCATTCAATCGGGGTTGAAAGAAATAGAGCATGCTGTACAGGACTGCATAGGATTGTTGGACCAGTCCCTCTTCACACTCACTTCACTGCAGGAGGACCCAACGCTACAACAATTAGAGATAGAAGCGTGGGAATTGCAGCAGGCCTATGACAATGTCCGAGGGACCGTGCAGACAGTCGCCCTTACTCAGCGATTGGCCAAGATGAGGGAGGCCTAGGCTCTAAAAGAATAGGTGGACACCGCATGCCAGAAAGAAGTAGGGCTTAAAGCACGCATCCAGCCTTGGCTCGAGGAAGCGTTCATGGTCACCGCCACGATCAAAGGGAAGCTGGCCTAGATGCAGGACACATATGCACAAAGGAAAGAGGGTGCCTCTGACAACGATGCATCAGAGAGTCGCGCACAATTGATACAACAAACAACGGCGGAATGTGTGGCAGCGTCTGCAAAGTGCAAAGGTTGCTGGATGGACTCCGAGCAAAGATCACCGCACCATCTGAGTGACTCGGGACAAGTTACATTGATTGTGTTGGGGGCCTGTTGGGTAGCAGATCCCCCCATAAGTATATTTTTGGGGCTTAGAGCTCAAGTTTGGTCAGTGTAATGTAAAGATCCCGCAAAATGCAGGTGCGGAACGCGAGAGTCTAGAGTTGTCCACCCTAAAATATTGTAATTTATTATAGAATGCGTTGGCCTACCCATGGTCTACAAAACATGGGAATGTATAAATAGAGCGAGGTTCTAAGTGTAGAAGTCAGTTTTTTGAGTGGGTTTTCTGCATTATTATGGGTTTTTGAATGCAATATTCGCTCTAAGTCTGTAAGTCCGAGTCTTGGGTTGTAGGAGTAGGAAGAGGCTCTGCAGCTGTGTGCGCGGACCCCTACAGTTGAGTGCACAGAGTGGAATTGGATTGTAATGAAACAGAAGGTTAATAAAAGATAAGTTGATTTTGGAATATTGTGCATCTGATCTGTGTGTTTATGGTTCGGTTATATCCTTGCATCTCTTTACTATTTATGATTGCGCGAAATGGTTATAAATGTTAAATGAGTAAATAAGAGTACCGGGCCCACAAAATTAAGTTAGATCTATAATAATAACACCATAAGGGTAAAGGATCTAGGCAGTGCCTCTTCGCACTCTGTACAGAGCTACACGAAGGTCAGACAGCTGCGCGGAGCAGTGCAAGCACACAGGATTGGTTCGCGACCTTTCTAGATCTCATCAAGACATCCCTAGGGTGTGGAAACCTGGTTCCAGCACCCTCCCATACTACCTCGGGTGAGACCTTAGTCCGCGCTCCGCGGAATGTTGCCGAAAGGGTCGGTAGTTTTGGGATTTGTTTGGCTAAAACACTTCTGAACCTGAGTCAGGCCCCAACAAGCCAACATATGGTTGGCTTAATAATACATCAAACATCAAGGGGAGAAATGTCACATAATACCTCATCCGTGAAGGGCTTGATGTTGTATGGAAGGCGGAACTGTTGGCTCACGTGAAGATCCTGTCCTTGGTGAAGCCACCCAATGGTGTAAGGTTGTGGATGTGTTGTGGTTGGTAAGCCCAGCTGCTTCACAACCTCTACAAAAATGAGGTTCTTTTGGCTCTCACTATCAACAATGAACTGTAGCACGGAACCCTTTACCCACATTTGGGAGTGGAAGAGGTGCCCCTCCTCCTTTGGATCATCGGGTTCCTCCTTCTGGATCTTCGCGGTGGCAATGGTGGTGTTGGGCTCCACATCGATAATCTTCTTCCCTTTGTCATTCCCCTTGTCAGGTTTTGACTCAGAGTCAGAACATGCATTTGATTCCAAAGCCTTTAGCTTGGCCACAAGTGGCTACTTGGCCCGACACTCACTTGTGTTGTGAGTGGAGATCTTATGGAACTCACACCACTTTCATGTGTCCTTCTTCGGCTTCGCGGTGTTGTTCTTTTCTTGTGGCTTTGACAGGTTTTCCTGGGCTACCCTGTCTTGGCTTTGTCCTTTATTCTGTGATTTGGGGGCACCTTTCGCTTGCTTGGGATTCGCAGATCCAAAGTCTCGCTTCTTTTGTTTAAGATTTTTCTCGATCTTGAAGGCATATCGGTATGTCGTGCTGAGTGAGGAGATGTCCAGGAACTCCATTTCGTCTTGGATGTACCTGTGTAGGTAGCCATGGTACTTGAGAACCAATTGCTTCTTAGAATTCTTGACACCCAACTTTGTGTGAAGGGTATGAGAAACATTGGTAAACTCAGACACATTCTAGTCCCTTCCATGTTGTAGTGTTGTCCACTTGATGTATTTATCCTCATAGATACCGACAAGGTAGTACTGCTCCTTGATGGCATCCCAGAATGAGTTCCAAGTGGGTGCAACTGAAAACAATGAGTTCGTACTTTCATCCTTCTTCTCACAGCAGGTTTCCCACTAGTCCTTGACGTGGGGGGTTGCTTTGAGAAGTGCAAAAATGATATTTTCCCGTCTGGAAAAATCATGAACGGAAAAATATCCTTCTAGCATATATAAGCATTTATCTACAACGTCTGCATCTATCTGACCCTCAAATATGGGAATGTTAAAGTTAACTTGTACCTTAAAGGGTGTGGCACTCCCAGAGTAGCTGCCAGAAGTAGATGCGTCGCCCTTGGGTAGCCGCTGAAGGATCTAGGCAAAGTTGTCCATCATTGCATTCCTTTGTCGCTCGAGGGCTTCTTTGAGCAAGATTTTGATAGGATCTCCTGCCCCCTCGTCTTTCTTTTCATCCGCCATGGGAGGCTGTCGGGATTTGCGAGTCTGGTCTTGCAAAGGTTAGACTAGTTCAAGCCCTAACTCCTTATATCCACCCTTGTTGGGGACATGGAAAGAAAAACAAAAAAAGAGCAGACCGCTTTGATACCTCTGATATCACTGATCCAGATTTAAACAGGAACACAACAAATTATAGATATAACCATAAATACAAAGATGCAGTAGAAATAACACTTCATTTCATTAATATCAAACACTGAAATATGCTTACAGATAAAATGGAAATAAGACTAGCTCGGGTGATGGTAGCTTATCTTTGAGAAGTGATGTTGCGGCTACATGCCTCTGAAATGTGTTACAATGAGGCTAAAAGGCCTATTTATTGTTGAGAAACAATAGAAAACCCTAAACATCCAAAAACCTAACCCTAGGACATGAAGCGCCAAACTATGGGCCCCATTTGGGTAAATTGGTACATCAACTTCCCGGGGTCGTAATTTTGGAATACGATCTTCGTTTGATGCACACAATACCTCGTTAGAAAGATCTATCCGAGAACTACGACTTTTGAGTGAGAAAAATTAATTTACTAGCAATGTTGCTCCCAATTTTCCCAAAAAACGTCCTTTAGGGCCTCAAAATAGCTCCGAAAGTTTAGGATTTGAAAAACTACCAAAAATAGTAAATTGTGCTACAAATAAGGAAACTGAAAAACTAAAAGAAAAATGGTGGGGGTCCAAGTGGAATAGGCAGGTGGTCACCAATATCCACTTGGATCAATTTGGATCAATTTGAATCTTATTTACTATTAATATAAACTTTAGATTAGGTGCAACAAATGGCAAGTTATACTTAACATGGAACTCAAATCTCAAATTAGGATTTAGATATCTCAAATGAAAACTATTTTATTAAAAATATTAAAACAATAAATAATTTTTGAATTAAAATAAAAATTTATAATTTATAATGACAATAATTATTAAAATAGACAATTACGTAAGTAAACACGTAACAAGATTCTTAACCATGGGGATTCACCCCATTTTATTATGGAGATTCTTAACCTATAAATAGGCTTTGTTACACTATCATCGCTGAATACCATGGCTTATCAATACCACATACCTAAAAACACTATAATTCATTTCATATGAATTTTTAAACAATTTAATTAAAATAATAAAAAAGACATAATTACTTTTTAGTTTCAATCTTTGATCTATGATTACTACTAACATATTTTAGAATATTTTTTGGAAATTAAATTTATATCATCCACTTAATAATTATTAATAGTTAAATTAAAATTTTAAAAACTTTATTCTAAAATAGACACATCTATCAATATAACAATATTTTTTGGAAATTAAATTTATATCATCCAGTTAATAATTATTAATAATTAAATTAAAATTTTAAAATTTTAATTCTAAAATAGACACATTTATCAATATAATAATATTTTTTGGAAATTAAATTTATATCATCCACTTAATAATTATTAATAATTAAATTAAAATTTTAAAACTTTATTCTAAAATAAACACACTTATCAATATAACAAGAAAACTTCGTTAAAAAACAAACAAACAAACTAAATTTTTACTACTTAAATAACAGTTAAAAGAAATGGTAAAAATTAAAGCTTTATGTATTGCATTGTTACCCATATTAACGCTCAAGGGAAGAAAGTTTAAATAATGGGGAAGAAATTGTGAAAATCAAGTTTATCTATTATATTATTATGGATATTGGTAAAAAAAGACAAATTAATTGAAATTAAATTCTAGAAAACTTTTTAATTCTTAATTCATTTTTGATGTAGCAAAATCAATTATCCATATATGAGTTTAGTTGATTTGTAAGTTTTGGTAGGTTACTAACTTTGACACATTTCTATCTCTTTCCTGGGGTTTGTTCCAAGGAAATGATAACCACAAACATAATCAACCTACCAACCTACCAACGAAGTGGATGACAAATAAGACTCGGAAGCAAAAGAAGTGAATAACGTTATCAACCTACCAACGAAGTGAACGATTTAGTATGTTAAGAGATAAATGATTTAATATGTCGAGAGGTAAGGAGACCGCCAAGCGAAATAAGTTCGATGTGAATGAACTTTTCAGGGTTAATAACAAACATTTTTATTATTAAAAAAACACTTTTTACGATCAAATATTTACAAATACACGGTTGGTTATTGGTTTTATGTGTATATATAGAGAATTTATAATCAATTGTCATAAATTCATACTCTAATTTTGGTAAATATAAGATTGAGAATTTTGTTTGGTTTTCTGAGGTGGAAGGTCAAGACTATGGAAATTAATGTAGTTTTTTAATAACATATGGTAGACCTTGGAGAAGCAGCACACTTCGTACAAGCTTATGATAAGATATGATAGTTTTGTAATAGGATTTGTGTACGAGAATAACAATTAGCAAAACTGTAGTGGATTGAATGCAAGAACTTTATGCAGAGTTTCTATATGGGTTTCGTTGCATGGATATAGGTTTATAACCTAGTATAGGTGGTATAAAAAGGATACATAAGGTATAACATATTTCCTATAGGGAACAACAGGTTGTACCAAATTAGTCACAAGCATGTAATAGGTATATTACAGGTTATAACAGGCATAACAGGTTAATATAGGTAGATTGGTCAGAGGTAGGTGACGGGTTCCTTAAAGGGTGTAACAAATTTGTCATAGGTAGTTTGACAAGATCATTACGAGTTACATTAGGTGGATTGAGCATAGGATGATAACAGGTTGTAGTAGGTCTACAATAGGCCTATGACAAGCTTATGGAAGGTTGTAATAGGTCTTTTGATAGGTCTTGTATATAGGATGTGACCAGTCTTCTAATAGGTCTTGTATATAGGTTGTAACAGTTCTTCTAACAAGTCTTGTATACATGTTGTGGCAGGACTTTTGATAAGTTTTGTATACAGGTTGTTATAGCTCTTGATAGGTATACAACACAATTGTCACATGGCCATACTAGGAGTTATGGCAGGACTAATGACATGTTTTGGCAAGTTTTATGACAAGTCATAATAAGTGCGGATGACATGAATAACAAGTGTCATTAAATGCTATAAAAACTTATAACAAAGTTTATATAGCTTGGACAAGGTCGATTGTTATATAAATTCAAATAGAGCAACAAACATGAAGGAAATCAGAAATGAAAGAATAACAGCGAAGGATATAAGTTTATATGTAGGAATTATATGCAGGGACTGTGTTTACAATTGAGGAACTTAGAATCCAATTATGGCTGTGGATTTTTTCACTTCATGAAATTTTATTCTTCACAATTTGTTTTATTAGTAATTGTATGTACTGGATTGTTGATTGCTTTTGCAGAAATAAAGAATATATATATATATATATATATATATATATATATATATATATATATATATATATCTTGTTCCATATGTAAAAATTATCTACTGCAAATATTAATGTCATCTGTTCGATGTCCTTTAGGTGTGATGAAGATGATGATGAGCTTGCACACTTGTCAGTGTGGGGCAAGAACCTCTGATCCCGTTGATGTGTAGATGGCACCAACAACATTGAGGATTCCCTAGATGAAACCATGGGCAAGGAAATGGAATTCTGGCTACAAATATTGAGCTCCAGTCACTTTGTAACAACATATTCAAATTATGGACATATGATGCAATGAGAACAATGCATAAACTAAGGGGGGAGGAATGTAATACCCCTACTCATCTAAGATGATGTAATTATATGTATAAGGGTATGTAGGTTGGTAAGCCAAATGTATATAACTATAGGATGGTGAGCCGAGTTATATTATGTGGCTTGCGTGCCCATGTAAAGATGTTAAATATATTTTGGGGCTAGTGAGCCCAAAGCTATATGCCTTTAAAGGCAGTGAGGTCAAAGAGTTGGATTTGTAATTAAGACGTAAGTAAACATTTATTAATAATAAATTAGTCTAGTTGTGGATCCCACTCCATGGTAAAAGAGTACGAGGGACAGAGCAACTCCATGGTGATAGGCAACAGGGTGTTCGGTGAGAGGTGTTGGGAGAAAAAGTGCACCTAGGGCCTAGGTGGCTTTAGATGCGCCACTTGGCAGTGTAGAAATTGCAAGAAATTTGCTACTGCTAATGAAATCGAATTGAAATCAAGAGACAAAAATTTCTTCTACTATTCAACAGAAATGGAAATACACAATATAAACACATCCCATAACATGCAACCATCAAAACACAAGGAACATAGTGATTTTACAAGGGAACCTAATTGAGAAAAAACCCTCCTCTATTTCTATTATACCGGATGAGAAAAAAGTGATCAATTACAATGATTGCTTCACACATGAAGCACACCCTACACTGCAATTCTAATCTCCTCCTCCAGAGACTGCTCTGCAAAATACTTAGCCAAATATTGGCCTCCTACTCTTCCTATTTCCTTGCATGATTCCTGAGGAAATTGGATCCTAAAGAATAGGAGAAGTTCCTATTTCCTTGTGCAATTCACAGGAGAAGAATCTCACCCGTTGCATACAAACTGTATACACTCTCTAGTATACAATAATAAATACATTGATTCCTTTTTCCTCCACTCAACTAGGAAATTCGAATTGCATGCATGATTGGGTCTATTTTGAGTACATTGATCAATTAACTAAGAGATTAGTGAGTTAACAATTGTTATAATTACTGAACTAAACTCCTACTGACTCCACTAAATACTAGAGCTCAGTTAACTGATTTTAGCTAACAATAACTTCACTAGATTGCTAAATTTTAGCAATCAACCCATGCACGACTCTACTTCTATCCTACAACTCAAATTTATTGAGTTAACTAGGAGACAAAATCATGCCACTCCAGCTAACTGCAATCCAAGCCATCCTTCTGATGTGGAAAATTGAATTGCTCCATTTGACTAAGGCACAAGTCAAATGAAGCCTTTTCTTGCTATAATTCTAACACTCCCTCTTAGCAAGAAAAGGATTCTGCACAAATCTAATCCTACTCCAATAGGAATGTACTCTAACAAGACACCCTCACACTATTTTTTTTGCTACTACAACAACTACAATTGATAAGCATCCAAAATACTGAATCAACTGTGTCTTTGAACTGCAATTGTCTCATGAGTCTCTGACTGCTACTACCCTACAACTGTCGCTCAAGATATGACTGCATCAACTGAGATTGATCCTTTTGATACTAAATATTGTGGGCCCTTGTAGGAAGGGCAATGATCCATTAGAAGAGTGTACTATAAATGTGGTTTCTCTCCTTTGGACCCTACCCAAATCTTTGCAACTCTGGGACTAAGACTCTACATTACCCCACCTCACTTCTGGAGGTATAGTTGCATGCATGGAAATATCTACCTTTAGCTTGTAGAAATTTTTAACTCAGACACCAATTTGTTTTACTTGTCCATTAGTAACATGTTTCAAAAAAATATTCCCTTTATTGAACATCACATCATATCCATGGTTTTCAAGTACAACTACAAAAACCAATTTTTTCTTCAGCCCAAGAATATACATTACATTTTTTAGGTGAAGATGGGAGCCTAACTCCCTCTTAAAGGTGATATTTCCAATCCATTTGGTACTATACCTTCCATCATGTACAAGCTCTATGTGTAATTATAGGTCCTTCTCCTATAGGCCGCTGAAGAACTCCTTATTTCCTTTCATATCCTATGAAGCACCATAATCTAGGTACCACTCCCAATTTGGTATCTTGTCTCTTCCATTAACTGAATCCTGGTATCTATGTCAAGAATTTGAAAGACCAAGGAGTGTTAAGCTCATAAGCTCAAATGGTGGCACAATCTCTCCTACTCCTTTAAGTTCATATATGACCTAAGTGAATCTGGATAGGCACTACACAACAATTTAATTTTTTTGGATTTGAATGTTTCTTGAGCTTATCTTTCAATGCCAATTTATTGGCATCATTTCTGTTTTCAAATAACTCTGTGAGCGTTTTCCACATTGCATAAGCAGTCTACTTTCCTTACAAACTTGAAACCACATGATCTCTTAAACCCTCTAGAATAATATTCTTGGAATTTTCTATGTCTTTCTTCACTGAGCGTGTGCTTGTGCATTTGATGCTGTTGGTTTCAGAATATCAGTTTGTGTATATTCCCATACTTCATTGTAATTCAAGACAACTTCCATCCTATCTTTCCAAGAACAAAAATTTGAGGTGCCCTCCAAATCATACTCAAGCCTCAATCCACTGAAAGACATTTTTCTTGCACTAAAGAGAATCTACACTAAAATCTATGCAAATCAAAATTTATCTAAGAGAATATCTAGAACAAGGTTTCTATTTAGTCCTCCAATGCTTTGATACCATGTAGAAATTGAAATAAATTTTCTACTTCTAATGAAATCAAACTGAAATCAAGAGATAATTTTTTTTTCTACTATTATGCGGAAAGGAAAACACATGATAGAAACACATGCACTAACATGCAACTATCAAAACACAAGGAACACAATGATTTTATAGGGGAACCCAACTGGGAAAAACCCCTCCTCTATTTGTATTATATTAGATGAGAAAAAATTGATCAATTACAATGATTGCTTGATACATGAAGCACACCCTGCACTGCAATTCTGATCTCCTCCTCTTGAGATTGGTATACAAAATACTTAGCCAAATATTGACCTCCTGCTCCTCCTATTTCCTTGCGCAATTCCTAAGGAATTTGGCTCCTAAAGAACAGGAGAAATCCCTATTTTATTGTGCAATTCCCAAGAGAAGAGTCTCACCTATTGCATACACTCTCTAGTATACAATAATAAATACATTGATGCCTTTTTCCTCCACTCAAATAGGAAATTCGATTTTCATGCATGACTGGGTCTATTTTTAGTAAATTGATTAATTAAATGAGAGATACATGAGTTAACAACTGTTATAACTACTCAACTAAACTCCTACTGACTCCACTAAAGACTAGAGCTCAGTTAACTGATTTTAACTAACAATAACTCCACTAGATTGCTAAATTTTAGCAATCAACCCATGCACAACTCTACTTAAAGTATATAACTTGAATTTACTAAGTTAACTAGGAGACAAAGCCATGTCACTCCAACTAACTGCAATCCAAGTCATCTTGCTGATATGGAAAATCAAATTTCTCCATTTGACTAAGGCACAAGTCAATTGAAGCCTTTTCTTGATACAATTCTAATAGAGAAATCCATGCATATATAAAGCATGCATATTTTGCTAAGGGTGATTATCATTATCATTGTTATTATCATCCTTGTACGGATATAATTTTAGGAAACCAGTTGGCGAACCTTGAGCTTGGTTTTTGGACTAGCTGGAAGTTATTTCAGTTTATGGCCTAGAGGGTGCCTAGAAGCCATGGAAGAAATACGAGCTCTTGGAGCCCCGTGCTGAGAATTTATTGGCTGGTTGTAAAGCACCCTAGAAGGTGGTAATCGTAGAGGGACTAGCATTCCCAAAGAAGAGTGTGCCACTTGGGCACAAGTTTGAGGAAATATAGTGCAGTGGTTGGAGTCATGGTTGTTGGGTTGGGGCCTGGGTTGTGGATGTATGAATGTTTCTAGTGTATTGTTTCTTATGGTGTTGCAACCCTAGCTCGGGGGTGACCCATGGTTGAGATTAATGAACCATAAGGTCTATGGTTCGGTGGAATGTGGAGAGACCAAATCCAGTCACTATTTTTATATAGATAAGTGTTCCATTTTATCCGTCATGAAAATTAATGATTTATGTAGAAACCCTATTTTGAGGGCTCTAACCATTTACAAGTATTTATGCATTTGTGTATATTTTTATATATTTATGTGTTCTGCCGATAAAACCCTTATTTGGGTATATGTCATATTTACTTGGTAGAATGTGAGGTATCAAGCTTATGTGAATATTTTTTGTGAACCCTAGTTAGGGTTTTGTGTGAATATGCTTAAATATTGTCAATCATTGGTTGATTCCACTGTGCATTATAATTATATGCCATTTTACAATTTGTTTGTTGTTAATGAATTCAATGCTAGGGTTGATACCCAAATAACAAGATTACAATGGGAATTTGCATAGAGTTACAAATGGGTTTTGGCCATGAGCTAGGGTTTGAAAATGGAAATAATAAATTATGTGCCTCAACTGGAATATTGGTGTAATTCAGATTATGATTATGTATCATTTCCTGGCAAGTGGTCGGGGACATTAAAATTTTTCAGTGTCGATGGGTAGTTAAGTGCAGGTTTTCACAAAATTACAACAAAAGATCAAAGAGGAATTCCATAAATATGTACAAACTTTGAACAACATAAAATAGGTGAAGGAGGGCATCATAAAAAAAATTGGATTAAGGATGGATTTTTGTACTTTATGTGCCTGAGTCATTTAATCTTTAGAAGAAACTTTCGAGAGAGTGCCATGATTGGCTGTGTAGGCCATCTAGGACAACCAACTACAATAGTGTTGTTGGAATCATGTTACTTTGGGAACATATGCGATAATATGTGGAAGAATATGCCTAGAATTGTGTTTTGTGCCAACAAGACAAAGCTATCACCCAAATGTAGGCCAATCCACTCAAAGCTTTCATTAGCACCAGAGAGCTCTTGGGTAAGTGTTTTTTTGAACTTCATCTTTCATCTTCTAGTTTCACAAACATATAATGGATTATGGTCGTTGTTCACTAATTTTCCAAGCATGCAATCCTTGTACCAACAAAGGTGCCTTGTGCAAAAAAAGAAGTTGGAAAATTGTTGTTTAACAATGTTGTAAAGCACTGGAGTCGCCCATTGAGCGTCAAACAAAGACACAATGTTCATGGGGAAGTTTTTTTGACAAAGTTGTTTAGGCTTGATGGGACTAGGCTATTGATGAATTCAATTTATGACCTACATAATGATGTGTATATAGGACATATCAATGGCCTTTTGGAAGATTACATAAGACATTTTTTGTATAGACCAACAAGCTAACTAGAGTTGTTAGATGCAACCCATTTCAATTATAACATGCACAAATGTTTCATAACAAGCTACAATACATTTGAATTGGAAAATGTGTAGTGATGATTGACACCCAAAACAATTCTACAAGGTTACTATGGGTGTAACCTATCAACCTTGGGTTTCTTTAAGGAATAACAAGAAATATTGGAGATGGTACATGATTGATTAGAGAATGCAACATAATTAATGAAGTGTTGCATAGATCATGACATGAGGGAGGTAAAGTTTCAAGTTGCCAAATTGATCTTACTCAATATTAAAAGGAAATTCAAACCATCGAGTGGTATGTCTGGTGCATTGTTGTGGTGGTTTAAAGGGTTGTTCAAGGTACATGTTAAGATTGATAATGTCAACATAGTGGACCTACTAGACCACTTAAGATCTCACCATATGATATTCCACATTATCCAATTGAAGCCTTCTAGGATTGATGAAGATGATCCTAATATAGTAGCACCATATTAATCCCTTGGGTTGATCATATATAAGCTAGAGCTAATAGTGGACAAGATACTAGCACATATGATCACCAACTTTAGTAAGAATTAAAAGAATGAGTAGTTTTTCAATTGGTTTGGAAAAATTGAAAAGGAGAATAGTTGGAAAAGGAAATAGGCATACCAGTGTGAACAAAAGATTCAAGAATTTAAGATGTAGAGATCAGGGTACTTAGACAAGTGATGGTTGGTTGTTGTTGAGATAACAAGAAGTTTAGTGGGGGAGGATGTGAGAACTTTACCTAGAAATGGAAATGGGTGCAAAGGGTTGCCATAGAAGGTTTCAATTCCATAATTTTCTTTCCCAATCAATGGATGGAGTGGTGAACCATTCCATATTGCATTTATATGAGATGGAATGCCATAGGTACATGAGCTAAAGATGCGAACCCAAGCGGATGAACATCACTAGTCATTAGAGTTACATTGGAAACACTAGGGTGCACTTCCAAGCACACTTGGGCACATTGCTAGGTGTAGTTAGGAGCACTTACTAGTGTGCATGTTGGACGTAGATGATCAAAAAAGTAGGCACCGAAGAAAGAAAAGTTGATAGATGACACTTATATCCACCATAGAGTGAAGGGGCTTGTAAGTTCAAGGAAAAGTCTCATATAAAAAAATAATGCCTCAAATATGCTAAGGCATAGAGGAAACATTAGTAATTCACAATAATATAAAAAAGATCTACGGTTTGTGCTAAGTTTAGAGTTGGCACTATTATCACTCCTTCGGATCTCCAAGGCTGAGGAAAAGTCTAGCTGAGGTAACCACATACCAATATTTTGACTTGGTAGCTAGCCCTACCAAGCCAAAGAGGGCTCTCTCCAAAGGATCACAGCCAAGAGGGCTGGATAGATTAGGGTTTTAGGCTAGATGTAAAGTGCAGAGGGTTGTTTGATTTGATTTGGTTGGGTAGTCACAAGGATGAGTGAATTAGGTCAGAGAATGAACTAGGTCAGGGCAAAGTGAATTAGAATTGCAGACATATGATGGGGCAAGGTAGGCAAGGTACTTTAAACTTCATAGTATAGTGATGAGATGGTTTAGACTAGTGAGATGCTAAAAAGAGCATGAGGGTCATGAATTCTTTTTAAACTAAAGAAATGAAACAATCTATGATGATTTTCCCAAAACAGAGCATACAAAGATGAATTCTTCTTATCACACCTTGAAAATCAAACATAATTAGAGTGAAATGGATCATGAAAGGAAAAAAACATTCACACATATGAAACTGAAGAAGAAACAAGATCAAAATACCATGCCACAAGAATCCCACCAAAATAGTTGCAACTTCATCCAATATATTCCATGCCAAAGTTTGAAAGCTATTACAACATCCAAGAGAGTCCAACCTGTAAAATGACTAAGAAAATACATAATATAGGCCTCAAACCAACTCATCCTAGCCTCAGGGGTTGAATCCATGAGAGGAGGAGTAGTTGCAAGAAAAACTAAACTGAGAGCTAGAGTATAGGGTGGTCAAAGTGACTCATCCCTAACTTAAGCAAACCGATTCATTACAAGTCATATAGGCCATTTAATTAATGTATTTACCCTAGATAACAATAAGAAACATAATAATTACATCATCCTTATCAATTAAATCAGTAAAACATAAATTTCCCATAGGTGAAAATTAATTTGGAGAGAAACAATGAAAATTGGAGAAGACTGTCAAATGTGCCCTCCAAGTTCAGGGCTGCTTTTGGGTGCCTTCCTGGTGTCCAAATTTGCTCCAAGATATATCATTGGAAATCCCTTCAAGTATACTTTCTAGATATGCCTTCAGATTTTAATTTGGAGCTCATTTGCCTTGTCAAAAACTCAATCTCCCAAGAATAGTAAACACGCAGTGCCCATGCCAAAAAAAAAGGGCAGAAATGTGGTTTTTTGGTGGTTTTTGACCTTTTCGGCTGACCAGTTTGCCTCCAAATGCTTAGAAAATGCACAAGGTGCATGTCCTCATCACTCTGAATCCAAATATATTGGGATTTTGTTCATCAGATGCCTCAAAAAAGAGCGCAACACCCTAGGTGTCATGCCCTCAACCCTTTTTTCGCGAGTTGCCCAACGTGTGGCACCGGCTAAACACTTAAAATTTTCCTTTGTTAAGTTGTTTTACGAACTATGCCTAACATTCATATATTTTTCCATGTTAACTTATTAATGTACGGAATACATTAATAAACACAAAACCATGCAAGAGAGAAGAACACAATGTATACAAATAATATATGTATAATTTGTTGTTTTACAATTTCCCCGGGAGCATAGCTCAACTGATTCTTTTAAAATTTACAAAAGGGAGGCTGTCATGTAGCTCGGCCAGTCCACCGACCCGGCTGTTGCACTGTGCAGGCCTGCTTGAGTTACCACTACATACTTCATTTAGCCTCCACTGAACACCCTTGTTGTGCCCGGCGCACCCACCATCGACTCTTCTCCACCGCGAGCACACCTACCTGTAGGCTCGTGCTGCCTCACCGTGGTCACCCACTGCGACTCATCATGTGACTCATCGTGTCAACCCACAACTCATTGTTTCGACCATGGGTGCCCTTACCTCAGGTCACCCCACCCATGAGATCACCTACCCGAACTCTACACTTCACCGTTCAATTGTTCCATCGTGTTAACCTGGTTGCCTGGTTGTGTGGCGACATGCAGCTCATCTGCTTGGTTTCCCCACCTTGCAGTTATCTTTGGTTACCCAGCCCTATGACTGTGCCTCTGCACTGCAATATTACCTCCGCCTATCCAGCAGGCTCATCCTCTACTCCTTAGCTTGGGTGGTTCACCCATAAACTATGAACCTCTGTTGTGATGTGAAGCGGATGAATTTCTTGATTTTGCCACCATAGCTCCACCCATATATATGGTGGTTCAATCTTGGTAGGGGCTTCGAATTTTAGTCAAGCTGACCTATCATCCGTCGTTTCACCATTTTAATCCGTCAGCCATGGTGTGGGGCGCCCATGTGTGGGATCGCCCACCCATATAAACTTGACAAACCTTCGACACGTAGTCATTTTTCACAACGACTCTTGTGCGGTCGCACCTTGGCTCATTTGGTCAGCTCGTCACACTGTGCTTGCATGCCCTTGACTTGTCGATTAAATGCATCTGACTCATCTCGCCTTCGTGTGCCCACACTGACTCTCATCGACTCGTTGGTTAAACATGATCGGTTGGTGCACTCGACTCACCATCTCACAGCAATGACTCGTGGTCGGCGTTACATTCTCCCCCACCTAAAGTCATTGTCATTCTTGGAAATCTAGCTATCCTTCATCGCTTCCTATCATACTTCGCAATCTTTTTCTTCCATCTCCACAATGAGTCCTCTATTTCCTAGCTATTCTCCTCTGGTGCATCCTTCCATCTAATGAGAAACTATCGTCTCATGTTACTCCCAAGTCTTGTGATTCGAAGATCCAAGATCTTCTCCAAAACAAGGTTCGGTCTATCAACAATCATGGCTGGTCCCCTCGGTGGCTCCACCCTATCTGGATGTTCTGCATCAAGTCAACACTTCTTCAACTGTCTGATATGGAAAACATGATGTTTTGAATGCATGTGGTGCAGAAGTTCCAACTCATAGGAAACTTCTCCCACTCACTTCTTTACCTGAAATGGCCCCTCATACTTCCCCGTCAAAGATCTTATAGTCCCCTTTGGTGGCTGAAACTGATCTTTTGTAATCTTGAGAAAAACCATATCTCTCACACTAAAGTGTGCAATCCGCTTGTCCTTATTTGCTCATTTCTTGATCCTCCTTGCAGCCTTGTGTAAGCGCAATCGTGCTAACTCCAAGGTCTCATCCCATGCCTTCATGAATTTCTTCGCATGAGGACTCCTCAGAAAACCTCTCGTCAATACAGTGTGAGGAGTGACTAGCAACTGTACATTCACCAACTCAAATGGACTATACTGTTGGGTTGTATTATATTCTTTCCATGACTAGCCCACGTAGTTAACCGGGGGGTTAGAGGGGGGGTGGAGCACCCCCTTCGTTGCACCGATTGTGTAGCGGGGGGGGGGGTCATTGGGGGTTTGAGGTGTACCCATAACCTCATTTTATGGGGTCTGGGGCAGCGCCCTAGAAAATTTTGGTTTTGGACCCTGTGTTAGGTTGGGCGGACCCACCTATGGTTTTGTGCATGATTTTTGCACATTTTTTTTGGACGTGATGGTTTTCAGTCCATGGTATTGGACGCGATGGTTTTTCAATCCATGGTATTGGATGCTTCAACATGTATAAATATGTATTATAACATTGAAAGGAACATAATGAAAAATCAAGCTGGTAGTCCCGGTTTTGGGATCCAGGGGAAAATATCTGTGTATATGTGTTTTATGTGTTCTGCTCTTGCATTATTTATTTTCTGTGTTTTAGAATTCGTATGTAGGTAATTTCTATACAGGGTTAAAACCTACATTTGGTATCAGAGCAGATTTGGCTTCAAGGGGATGCCTTTGTTGCTGAGGGGTTTCACTCGGGCCTGTGGTAGACCCTGTTCAGTGGGAGATCTGCAAGATCAATTCTAGTGCTGAAAGAAGATGGTGAGCAATGGAAATATAGAGATCGAGAAATTTAATGGTCAGAGTTTTGAGTTATGGAAACTCAAGATGGAGGATCTATTGGTGGATAAAGATCAGTGGATTGCAGTAGATCTGGGTACTAAACCAACGGGAGTGTCCGATGAAGAATGGAAGAAGTTGGATTAGAAAGAAAAGAGCACAATATGATTGTGTGTCTCAGATTCAGTATTGCTGAATGTATCAAGGGAAGCTACAACAAAGGCTTTGTGGGACAAGTTAGGGACTTTATACCAATCTAAGTCTCTGGTGAATAAATTGTTCCTGTAGAAAAAGCTATATAACCTGAGGATGAAAGATGGAGACTTGGTGACAGAGCATCTGAACGCATTTAATACCGTGGTAAGTCAGTTAGCATCTATTGATATTAAAATTTTAGATGAAGATAAGTGCATCAGTTTGTTGTGTTCTCTACCAGATTCATGGGATAGTCTGGTTATTGCAATAGGTAGCAATGCAACTGCCTTGAAATTTGATGAAATAGTCTCAGCCTTGCTAACGGAGGAGATGAGACGGAAAATTATGGAGAGCCAAAATGGTGATGCCTTGTCTGTACGAGGATGGTCCGAGAACAAAAACAAAAATAAGTCATCAAGTGGGAGATCTAAATCTAGATGGAGATATAAATCTCCAGGAAAACTTGTAAAGGTAGTGTGCTGGAAATGCGGAAAGGAAGGCCACTTCAAAAGGGACTGTAAATCTAAAGCTCCTGACAAAGGAAAGGGATCTGATGAGGTTTGTTCTGCAGAGGTGAAAACCACCTCAAATGAAGGTGGGGATGTGTGCTTGGCTTCTTCAAGTACACATGTAGATCATGAGGCATGGTTGATTGACTCAGGTGCATCCTTTCACTTCATTCCCCATAGAGAGTGGTTCTGCGAGTATGAGAAATATGATGGTGGTGATGTCTTCTTGGGGGATGATAGGAAGGATAGAATCATTGGTCGTGGAAAAGTAAAGTTGAAGTTGCAAGGTGGAAGGGTTAGAATGCTTCCAGGTGTTTTACATATTCCTGCATTAGCCAGAAATCTGATTTCTGTAAGCAAGCTGGATGATGCAGGTGTAAAAACAGTGTTCAAGAAGGATACTTGCAAAATGGTTTGGGGAGCATTGGTATTGATGTGGGGAGTTCTGATTGATACTCTATACAAGCTTCAAGGTAGCACTGTTATTTATGGGTGCAATAGTTCTATGGTTCCTGAAAGTGAAGCAGAAAATCTAGTGGTCTTTGGAGAGAAGACCATGTTGTGGCATCAAAGGCTTGGACATATTGGAATACTTCATGGTAAAGGTATGGTATAAGGTATGAGTAATAGCTCTCTGGATTTTGATTTCTATGAAAATTGTGTATATGGGAAGCAAAATTGGGTGAGTTTCCCCTTTGGTGGTAAGAGGGCGAAACACATATTAGAGCTTGTGCACAGTGATGTGTTTGGACCTATGAAGGTTCCATCACTGGGTAAGTCTGTGTACTATGTATCATTTATAGATGACTTCTCAAGGAATACATGATATATTTCTTTAAGAAGAAATCTGAAGTCTTTGACAGGTTTAAAAAATTTAAGGCTCTAGTGGAAAACTAGATAGAGAAGAAGATAAAGGTGCTGAGGACAGATAATGGTGGAGAGTTTTGCAGTAAGGAATTTGAAGAATTATGCAAGAAGTGTGGTATAGCATGGCAGAAGACTACTCCATATACACCTTAGCAAAATGGAGTTGTAGAAAGAATGAACAAGACGTTGATGGAAAGGGCAAGAAGCATGCTCAGTGGTGTCGGGTTAGGACAGGAATTCTGGGCAGAGGTGGTAGATACTGCATGTTACCTGGTCAACAAGTCACCTTCATCAGCGTTGGAGGATAAGACTCCACAAGAGGTATGGACTGGTAAGAAACCCTCTCTTTCACATTTGAGGGTATTTTGATGTGATGCATATGTACATTTTGCAAAGGAGAAACGAACCAAGTTGGATAGTAAATATGAAAAGTGCATCTTTATTGGGTATAAGGATGGTTTAAAGAGTTATAAGCTTTGGAACCCAGTCACGCAGAAGGTTGTGTACAATCGAGATGTGGTGTTCAGAGAGGTAAAAGATGTTATTAAACATGAATTCCAACCAAAGGAACCTGAGAAGATAGAGTTTGAGCTAAAGGAGGAAGAATCAAACTCTACAACAGAGGAGGAATTAGAAGATGAAGAGCCACAAACTCTGGTTGTGAGAAGATCAGTTCGAGAAAGAAGACAGCCAGAAAGGTATAGTCCATTTACTTTCTGTTCAAATTTTTCTTTGTCTGTTACTGATGATGATCCTAGAACTGTGAAGGATGCAGTGGATTCAGAGGATGGAAAACTCTGGAAAGAGGTGATGGTTGATGAAATGGCATCTTTGCACAAAAATGAGGCTTGGGATCTGGTGGAGTTGTCTGCTGGAAGGAAACCCATTGGTAGCAAATGGGTGTTCATAAAGAAGACAAATGTAGAAGGAAAAGTGGAGAAATACAAAGCTCGGTTGGTAGCAAAAGGTAACTTCTATTAGATTACTTTTATCTATTGCTGCTGCTTTTGATTTTGAGGTAGAACAGATGGATGTGAAGACAACATTTCTTCATGGGGATATGGAAGAGGAGATCTACATGAAGCAACCTGAAGGCTTTGTGGTGAAGGGTAAGAAAGAACTGGTGTGTAAGTTAAAGAAGTCTTTGTATGGGTTAATATAGTCACCAAGGATGTGGTATCAGAAATTTGATACATTTATACGGGGACTTGGCTTCACCAGAAGCAAAGTAGATCATTGTGTGTATTTTAAATTAATTGGTGACTGTGTTATTTATCTGGTCTTGTATGTGGATGATATGTTTCTGGTTGTAAATGACAATGAAATTATCCAAGATTTGAAGACCCAATTGTCCTCCAAATTCGACATGAAATATCTTGGTGCTACAAACTATATTTTGGGCATGGAAATTAAAAGAGATCGTACAAAGAGGATGCTCTGGTTAAACCAGAGGAAGTATGTTGAGACAATACTGAAAAGGTTTAATATGCAGGACAGTAAACCGGTGAAGGTTCCTATTCCTGTAAGTGCGAGGTTATCTATTGAACAGTGTCCTAAGACACAAGAATAGGAAGAGGACATGTCCCGTGTTCTATATGCAAGTGTAGTCGGTAGCCTAATATATGCAATGGTCTATACTAGACCAGACATTGCACATGCAGTGGGAGTATTGAGCGGGTTTATGTCAAAACCAGGGAAGGAGCATTGGACAGCAGTGAAGCGGGTTTTCAGGTATTTGCATGGCACTAGTGATTATGGTTTGTGCTACCAAGGAAGACCAGGATTGGACAGAGTGTTGGATATTCATGGCTTTGTTGATGCAGACTGGGCTGGAGATCTGGATCATAGAAGATCTACAAGTGGGTATGTGTTTAACCTATTTGGAGGTGCAGTCATTTGGATGAGTAAGAAACAATCTATAGTGGCACTATCAACTATAGAGGTAGAATACATGGTAGCCACTCATGTAAGCAAGGAAGCAGTTTGGTTGCAGAGATTGTCTTCAAGTATGGGGTTAGTACAGGAAGCTATAAGGATAGACTATGACAGCCAAAGTGCAATTTTCTTGGCAAAGAACCCCACATCATTCAAAGGAAAAGCACATTGATGTTCAGTATCACTTTGTGAGGGATATGATAGAAGAAAAAAAGATGTTGCTGGTAAAGGTGGACACTTTGAAGAATATTGTAGATGCATTGACAAAATCTATGAGCTTTGAGAAGTTCTCTTGGTATAGAGAGACAATGGACATTTGAGGGCTAGAAAAATGACTAAGCTCTCTTGTGGCCCCCCGTGGAAAGAAAACAACAAGTAGGAGAATGTTGGGTTGTGTTATATTCTTTCCACGACTAGCCCACGTAGTTAACCAAGGGGTTAGAGGGGGGGTAGAGCACCCCCTTCATTGCGCCGATTGTGTAGCAAGGGGGGGTCACTGGGGGTTTGAGGTGTACTCGTAACCCCACTTTATGGGGTCTGGGGCAGTGACCCCGCAAATTTTGGTTTTGGACCCTATGTTAGGTTGGGTGGACCCACCTATGGTTTTGTGCATGATTTTCACACATGTTTTTTTGGACACAATGGTTTTCGATCCATAGTATTGGACACGATGGTTTTTCGGTCCATGGTATTGGATGCTTCAACATGTATAAATATGTATTATAACATTGAAAGGAACATAATGAAAAATCAAGCTGGTAGTCCTGGTTTTGGGATCCAGGGGAAATCTCCGTGTATATGTGTTTTATGTGTTTTGTTCTTGCATTATTTATTTTCTGTGTTTTAGAATTTGTATGCAGGTAATTTCTGTACAGGGTTAAAACCTACATATACCTTGTCGCGGAACTCTTCTACATGTTGTATCTGAACTGAGCTACATCCAAGAGTTTAGGCCAATTCTTTTGATCAGTCATCACATAATGTCTCAAGTAGTCCTCTAGCAATGCATTTATTTTCTTAGTCTACCCATCTGTCTACAGATGGTAACTCGAACTCATCAACAATTCCGTCCCGACTAGATTGAACAATGTGGTCTAAAATCTCCCTGTAAATCGCGGATCTCGGTCTGACACAATGCTCAATGGCATCGCCCAATACTTCACTATGTTATTGAAGAACAAATCCATAGTCTTCTCGGCTTCACAAGGCATATTCATTGGTACGAAGACAACATATTTGGAAAAATGATCAACCACAACCATAATCCCATTGTACTCCTACACTTGCGGCAACTGAGTGATGAAGTCCATCGAGGCACTCATCCATGGTCTCTCTGGAATTGGTAAAGACTGCAACAACCTTCCCTGCCTCTAGGTGTCTGATTTGTTCTGCCGACAAATAATGCATGTGTGCACATACTCCTCTACATCCTCTATCATCTTCTCCCAAAAGAATCCTCTCTCCAATAATGCCAAAGAACGACGCTGCCCTGGGTGGCGATCCCATGGAGAATCATGGAACTCCTTCAAAAGGTGTCTCCTAAGTACAGATGACTTCGAAACATAGAGTCAGTTCCCAAAGAATAAGAGTCAGAGAAAAAACTTCCATGTCCTCCCCTCCTTTATCTGCTTCACAAAATTCTGCGCCTGAGTATCAGTCTCAATGCTCTCCTTGAGCTTATTCTGCATCTCTTTTGTCATCTGTACTTGACTCCTACTTCATGCTGCTTGGTCTTCGTTCCCCTCTAATTTTTCTAACTATCCCTTCCTACTAGGGGCATCTGCAACTGCATGGAGTCTACTTGACCTGTACTCAATAGTCATGTTGAAATCTACCAAGAAGTCCTGCTAATGAGCTTGCTTCGCTGACAACTTTGGTTGTGATGCAAAATAACTCACCTCAACGTTGTGAGTCTTGACAACACAAGGCTTCCCAATTAAGTAATGCCTCCAAACCTGCAAATAGTGGATGATCACCGTCATCTCCTTCTCATGAACCAGATACCTCTGTTCTCTATCCTACAACTTCCGACCCTCATACGCCACTGGATGCCCATCCTGCATAAGAACTCCTCCTATCGCAAAATCTGAAGTATCTGTGTATACCTCAAATGGTTGCTCAAAGTTAGGTAACTTCAGTAGCGATGCTGAAACCATCCTCTTCTTCAAGTCGTCAAATGCCATCTGGCATTTCTCCATCCAATTCCATTGCTTGTCCTTCTTCAAAAAGTCTGTTAGTGACGTGGTCACTTTGGAGTACCCATCTACAAACTTCCGTTGGTAGTTGTTCATGTGCAAAAACATCCTCATATCATGGACATTCTTCTGTTCAACCCAATGCTCTATCGCCTTTACCCTGTTCGGCTCCATCCATATGTACCCTTGACCCACAATGTGTCCAAGGAATAGAATCTCGGTTTGGGAAAACATACACTTCAACTTATTCAAGTACAACTGACTCTTCTTCAGTGCCTCAAACACCAAAGCCAAGTGCTTCTTATGATCCTCCATGTTATCACTATACACCACGATGTCGTCCAAGTATACTACTACGAACGAATCTAAGTATGGATGTAGTACATCATTCATCAAAGTGCAAAACGTAGCAGGAGCATTGCATAACCCAAATGGCATAACAAGGAATTCAAAGCTTCCATACCTTTTCACAATCGCGGTCTTTCTCTTATCTCCTTTTGCTATCCGCACCTGATAGTACCCATGCCTCAAATCTAGCTTGGAAAACAATTGGGCTTTCTCAAGCTTATCGAAGCAATCTGTAGCTAATGGCAAAGGATACCTATTCTTTATCATTTGCTTGTTGAGAGAACAATAATAACAACACATCCATAGCTCATTTGTATCTTTCTTCTGCTGGAATAATACTAGAGCTCCATAGGAGGACCTTGAAGGTCTTATGAAACCTGCATCAGTTAACTCCTTTAACTACCGTTTCAATTCCTCCAACTCCGGTGCTGACAACTGATAAGAAGCTTTGGTCGGAGGTTGCTTCCGTGGCTCTAGCTCAATGCTATGGTCCACTGCATGCCTTGGTGGAAGTTTCTTTGCTAGCTGATCAGGCAAAAAATATGCATACTTGGCTAGTAACTCAGAAATTTTAGCTAGAACAGGTGTCCCCACTCCATCATCGCTATCAACTTCTCTGATGACTGTCGCATATGTCTCTACATATGACTCCCGCATAGCCTTCTCCAAACTTAGTGCAGAAACATGCTGCACCTTGACTTCCTTCCTTTGCTTATGAGTAGGCAAAGTCCAAGTCTATGATCCTCCAATCAGAATAATCTCATCGTAGAAGGGGACAATAACCACCCTATTGCCCTTCAAGAAATCTTGCCCCAATATCACATCAAAATCATTCATCTCCATCACTGTGAAGTCCAACCGACCCTGCCAGTGTTTTATTCGAATTGGCACTTCGTGTGCCAATCCAACCACTTTATCCCCTGAGTTCACTGCATTGACCTCCACATTCGATGGGAAAATCTGTAGTCCAACTTCCTTCGCTAAACGTGTAGTCATGAAGTTATGCATGGCACTTGTGTCCACCAATGCTTGGATGGTCTTGCCATGAACCACCAAGTCTAGGAACCCAAAACTGTGAATCCAAGATTTCCTGTTCAAAACTTTAGACTGCATACATACCTGGTCTCTATAATTTTCTCTGATACCATCTGTCATGCCCTCAACCCTTTTTTCGCGAGTTTCCCAACGTGTGGCACCGGCTAAAAACTTAAACTTTTCCTTTGTTAAGTTGTTTTCCGAACTATGCCTAACATTCATATATTTTTCCATGTTAACTTATTAATGTGCAGAATACATTAATAACCACAAAACCATGCAAGAGACAATAACACAATGTATACAAATAATATATGTATAATTTTTTGTTTTATAGTTTCCCCGAGAGCATAGCTCAATCGTTCTTTTAAAATTTATGAAAGGGAGGCTGTCGTGCAGCTTGGCTAGTCCACCGACATAGTCGTTGCACCATGTAGGCCTTCTCGAGTTACCACTGCACACTTCGTTCAGCCTCCACCAAACTCCCTTGTCGTGCTCGATGCACCTACCATCGACTCGCTACTCCACCGCGGGCACACCTACCTATAGGCTCGTGTTGCCTTACAGCGGTCACCCACCGCGACTTTTCGTGTGACTCACCATGTCAACCCACAGCTCATCATTGCGATCGTGAGCGCCCTTACCTCAGGCCACCTTGCCCATGATTTCGCCTACCTGAACTCTGCACTTCACCATTTAGTTGTTTTTCCGCGATAACCTGGCTGCCCAGTTGTGTGGCAGCCTACGGCTCGTCCGCTTAGTTGCCCTGGCCTACGGCTATCTTTGGTTACTTGGCCCTACGACTGTGCCTTGGCACCGATATTACCTCCGCCCGTCCAGTGGGCTCATCCTCTGCTCCTTCGCTTGGGTGGTTCGCCCATAAACTATGAACCTCTGTTGCGATGTGAAGTGGATGACTTGCTTGCTTTTCCCAACATAGCCCCGCCCATATATATGGTGGTTCAATCTTGGTAGTGGCTTTGAATTTTAGTCAAGCCAACCTATTATCCATCATTTCACCATTTTACTCCGTCGGCCATGTTGTGGGGTGCCCATGTGTGGGACCACCCACCCATATAAACTCGCCAAACCTCCAATACTTAGTCATTTTTTGCAACGACTCTTGTGCGGTCGCACCTTGGCTCGTTCAGTCAGCTCGTCGCACTGTGCGAGCGTGCCCTTGACTCACTGGTTAAATGCACCTAGCTCATCTTGCCTTCGTGTGTCCACACTGACTCTTGCTGACTCATTGGTTAAACGTGCATGGTTGGCGTGCCCGACTCACCCTCTCGCAATAATGAATTGTGGGTGTTACACTAGGTGCTATGCGTTTGACCTTTTGACTGTGCTAAAAATGCCTCAAAAAATACAGTAACTCACAAGTTATAATATTTGCTTCAAAACTTGTTAAAATTGGTGGGATGATAGTTGATCATGTGTTTGAGGCATGGAGTGATGCCTCGGCAAGAATTTCTAGCCTCCTTTTCTCCTCTTTCTTGGTCAAGGCTTCAATCTTCTCTTTTGCAGCTTTGAGTTTTGCCTTGGTTAAAGCATGTCACAGTGATGGGAGATGCCATGAGTTCTCTGGTATTGGTTGGCTCATGTCTAATGATTCTTCCTCCTCTCTTAGATAGCCTCCTCTCCTATCTTTCTTCCTCACTTCGACTTCTGTTCTCTTCTCCTACCATGAGTTATTGGAGTCAAACCCTAGGGAGATGATGAAATGGTGTTAGCATTAAGATACAGGTGTTGTCCTTGATGGAAACTCACTCAAATAACAGTTCACAGTGTAGCAGGTTAACTTACAGATTAGACTCCAGAGATTGAAGAAAGAGAGTGGCTTAAGAATTATACGTTGGTTCACTTTGTCCAAGCAACGTATACAAGTGGGTTAACAGAACAAAAGGAGTATATATGTTTACACACACTCCCAAAGGAGGAAAAGTGCATACATGTTGGAAAACCAAGGTTTTGGTCCAAGGTATCTGGTCCGAGGTATTGACCCTAGGTATTTGGTCCAAGTTATTGGTCCTAAGTGGTTTTGCTCCAAGGTATTGACAAAGGGCCTAAAGCTATAAAAGGAGGAGAAGATAATAAGGCCAAGGGTGCAAGGATTGAATATCTTATGAAGTGTTAGATAAAAAATGCAGGTCATGGGCTCTGATGGTTTACTTGATCTGAATTAAGGATGCACCTATATGGTTGATGATGGATGATGGATCGGGATCATATATTATGTGGTTTGATCATGGATAGTCTAGATCTGAATACTAACACATGTTTTATTTTGTAAATGTCGTGATTTGGGTTTGTCTAATGTTCAGAAGTGAAGCAAAGTTATGATTTGATATTTGTAGATATGTATGCTAGTTTGTCTCTTCAAAAGCACACGTACACGCAGGTTATACCCTTCAAAATAAAATGTACAAAAGAAAAGCTTCTTTTTCATATATGACTGATCTATCTGATCAAATTCTGTTGTTTTACTGTTGTCTGCCAATGAAGTCTTCTTAGATCTGAATGTAAAATTGAATGCATAAGGAGGATGGTATTTGATTGATTGATTGTATAAGTGAGAAGAAGTGACCTCTGTTGCTGCTTGTGTAAAGCTCTATAAGTTGACAGTAGATATTCATTATATTGCTGGTTGGTACAGACTTGATTCAAAAGTTTTTGTTTGCAGTAGTTTTGAAGGTATATGCAGATTTGATTAATGGAAGTAGCGTTCACACACAGTTTGGGTTAAACCAAGTAGCGTATACACTCTGATGCATGGTTTTTGAGGTTATAGTTGGTTCTGAATGATGATGCAAGTTTTTGGGTTCAGCATAGTGTTCTAGTGTTAGTGATATGATTGTTCAAATTAACTGAATGTTGGTTGATGCAGTTTAAGTTTAAAAGTTTTTTGTTAGTGATTGATTGATTCAGATCGTGATAATTGAGTTTCAGTGATTGGTTGATGCAGATGTATTTGATGGTTGTATTGCAGTTATGATTTTGAGCTTCAATGTTGTTGATGGGTCCAGTATGAAAATTGGATGTAATGTGGCCTTCATATTGTAGTATTGTGTACCAGGAGCATCTAGTTTGAAAATTTATGAAACATGGTCCCTGGAGGAAGAGAGAAGGTCGTAGCCTTCTGTAGGATGGCACCTACGTACTAGTAAACATATTGGCCAGTACAAGAGCCAGGGGGTTGGGGCTCCCTTCCAGTAGCAGCTAGAAAAAGAGTGAAGGTTGGAGCCTTTTGTAGGCTGGCACCTACGTACTAGTAAATGGATCGACTAGTACAAGAGCCAGGGGGTTGGAGCTCCCTTCCAGTAGCAGCTGGAAAATGAGTGAAGGTTGGAGCCTTCTGTAGGTCGGCACCTACATACTAGTAAACGGATTGGCTAGTACAAGATCTAAGGGGTTGTAGCTCCCTTCCAGTAGAAGCTGGAGAATGAGAGAAGGTTGTAGCCTTCTGCAAGTGGGTTCCTGCGTACTGGTATGAGTCTGCACTAGTACAAGATTGTAAACAAGTTTTCTTATATTAAAATAAGACAGCAGCAGATGGTTTTTGTCTCGCATTGGGTTTCCACCTTAAATCTTGGTGTTCATGTGTGTTTATTATGTGTGATGGTTTGTTATGTTATTACTGCACATGGTTACTGTTTATATATTTAAAGAAGTACTGATGCACTGATTAAAGATCAACATATGATGAATTAACTGAATCATAAGTTTGTTGGATATACGCTGGTTGCCTTAAATACAGTTGCGTGTACGCGCGAGTTGCCTTCATTGAAGTAGTGTATATAAATTAGAGTATGAAAAGAAAAAGTTATTGATCTGACTAATACTGATTTAGCCCCCCTCCTCTCAGTATTATTTCCAAAAATTGGTATCAGAGTAGGTCCTTTGGCAGAAGTTTGATCACTTGAAGGAGATCCATAGAAACAATGGGAAAGAAGCTAAAGAAGAAAGCACCTCAGAAAAAGAAGACATATTAAAGGAACAGTGACAGCAGGAGAGACAATTGGCTGTTAGGTGGAAGAAGGTATTCAGATTCAGAATCACCTCAGATTGAAGATGAACAAGAAAATGAAGTATTAGGTACAAATTTTTGTTCTTCTAGTGATACTTTTCTTTGTTCATGCAATATTGATGATATTGGAAGTGATTGTGAAAGAAACATAGAGGCAGAAGTTAAAAGACTCACAGATAAAATTAGAGATCAACAAGATATATTTAACAAAAGGGAGTGTGCCTTCAAAGAAGAAGTTACCAGATTAAAAGCTCAGCTAGAGGAAGGAAACAAATTAAGGAAGTAGTGCAAGGAAAAGGAAGATCAATGTCAAAAGCTTCAGGATGAAGTGACATCAATAAGAAATGAAGTAAACGAAAAGAGTACAACAATCAAGAGACTTAAAGATAGATCCAGTTACTATGAAATTCTTGAAGCTAAGATCCTCTCTCTAAAAGAAGATCTTGAAAATAAGCAGAATGAAGAACTACCTCGAGCAGATGAAGAACAAGAAAATGAGATTCTCAAATTAAGGCAACAAATGGAAGAAGGATGATCCAAAAATGGATCCTGGATAAACCTTTAAGTCTAAAAGACTTCATATAAGAGCTAAAAGGTTCCAAATGGCACAAATCCTTTGTAAATAAGAGGAAAATGAAAGTCGCAAGCTACTTTCGGAAGTAGTCTCATTGCAGAGATCTCCTCATTATGAATTCAACACAGCTTGAATGGGTGAAAACGAACTTCAGATGAAGGAGTTATCATAAAAAGAAATTCCCCTTTTGTTCTTTGGGAAAAGAGGCAAAAATCCTTTAAAAATGGGCAAAAGACCCTTATAAGGGAAAATCGCATCACATAATGCCAAGGCTTAAAGTCAGGCGGAAGGCACCCCCGATCAACTACCTCCGATGATCGGATTGACAGGTTGGATCGGAGGCAGGCAGTGTATACAAGGCAAAGGTCCCGGGTCGATGTGACTTGTGACTGTGATCGCCGATATCGGCGGATTGCTATCGGTGATTCCAAAAGGAAAGGCCCCGGGTCGATGCGACTTGGGACTGTAATCACCGATATCGGCAGATTGCTATTGGTGATCCCAAAAGGGAAGAACCCCGGGCCATGTGACTTATGATTGCGATCAGAACCGGGCCCGAAGGGGTTCTGGATTATAAATAAATATAATCTCAAGTCCGGTAAGTAGGATTTTCAACGATTTTTTATGTATTTTCAATACAAATTGAAATCACGACATAAGCAAGACTTGTAGCGTTTTAATGCAATTCTAAAAACACAAAGGGGCAAGCCCTTGCGACATGCGATGGTAACTCACAGGTAGACCCGATAATGATATAAAGTGCAGTTATGAAAATCTTAAGTCCGGAACAGTGTTTTATGCGGACTTTCCCATGTTTTACAACATTCTCTGTGTAAACACAGAGCAACTATTTCTGAAGGATTCAAAGCGTCGGGGGCTCCTTCCGTTGAGGAATAGGTGGCATCCATCCCTGGGGCGTTTAGCAATGATGGCTAACTTCTAGAGAAGGGATTCGAGCGGAAAAAACAGGAAGACGAAGAGCCTGAGAGGGAAAATGAACAGGCAACGCGATTTGGCTTAAAAGCCATGAATGTCAAAGACAGAGATGGTGGCCAAGTTTTTGTTTTTTGCTGAAGGGGAAGACCAAGAGGCAGCACAGAAGACCAAGAGGCAGCGCAGAAGCGAAATAGGTAGCGCAGAAGCAAAAGGAAGCCAAGGGAGTCACTTGGAGTTCAAGTGAAAAGCCCAGAGAGAGTTGTAACCTGATAGAAGGTAGAAAGAAGCCAGAGCGAAGAGCCAAGAGCTGAGAGCCAGAGCCAAAGAGCCAAAGTCAGAGCTAAGAGGTAGAACCAAGAGCTAAAGAGCCAGAGTAAGAGATGAGCTAGAACCAAGAGCCAAGAGCCAGAGCCAAGAGTCAGAGCCAAGAGCCAGAGCTTCAAGAGCCAAGGGAAAAAATGGTGTCTGAACCCACTGTTTATGTGTAGAACAACAGGAGTTGAGCCAAAGATCTTGTAAAAAGACTTATACCATAATCCCAGAGAGCCTAGTTGATTTAACTAGAGCTCACAGAGACATAGCCCTAGAGTTGTGGGTGAACTCCAAATTAATATTGTTGTTCATGTGTCTGCTTTATTGCTGCATTGTCTCTACTTCCTTATTCATTGTTATATGCATTTATATATATGTTTAAGCACATTCACATATATGTTAAAACAACAATTTTTAAAGCACATAAACAACCAACAATAAATATAAGCATATACCTATATTTTTAAGCATTTCTCAATTCCGCATTGGTTAATCAATAAGACTTGGGAATATTCAAGCTTTGGATGTGGGAGAGGTTCTTGTAAGTTAGAAAAGAAGCCTAAGAGCCCCATTTTCAGATCAGGTGGTATCAGAGCTTAATATTGATTAACCCCACCTTCAAGGAAGGTTATATTAGAATGCTTGATTGACAGAGCAAAGACTGCTTGTCTGAAAGGTGTTTGAACAACAAGAGGATGATTGTATGCTTGTTTTGCAGATTGCCTATTTTCTGAGTTGGCAGAGGTGAAAGTAAAGCTATTGATAGCTTAGTGCAAGAAGGACAAGAAGGAGAAGGGCTGAAGGCACTCTTCTTATCCCAAAGGACCTTAAGGCAATCCAAAGCACAAGAGGTTTGTTGCAAGAGGTTGCTTAAATAAGCTCTTTATTTATCTTGTTGAAGTTTTTTGTTCATTGGCATAATGACAACTTTTACAAGTGGGTCCTCAAATTATGCGTTCTTCACAAGATTCTTTGATGAAGACATGAAGAAAGAATTGTCCACCATGATGGATATGGTGAGAGAAATGTATGAGGATGGAAGGAAGAGCAACATGCTTAGAAAGCAGCTGAATTCCATGAAGGAAAAGAAGTAGTTTCTTGCTGACAAATTGCAGGAAATGGAGAGGCAACTTCATGTTGCAAATATGAACCTGAAGAGGATGCATGAGTTGGAAACATAGCTCTTTGTTTCCCAAGAAGCCTTAGTCAAGTACTAGCTTGAAGAAGAGGTAAGACATTCCAATTTGTCTACAAATTCCTTTGAGAATGCTTATATTGGTTCTTTTGAAAAACATACTAAAGGCATAGGTTCCAAGCTAATGTCCAAGATGGGCTATGAAGGAAAGGGCTTGGGAAAGCATGCACAAGGTATTGTTGAACCAAAAATGGTTGAGGAAAGGCCTAAGTATTTGGGTCTTATCTATGGATAGTATTATGGAGATAGTTCCAAAGCTGCCATGAAGGCCATTGAAACAGTCCCAAGAAGGAGTTTCAGTTCATGTCCTCTACCTCAGAAGTGTGAAGGTTGTATTCAAGAGGAATGCAATGGCTTGAAACATCAATTGCAGGATGTAGGTGTTCAGAAGCACACACTTGAACCAGAGAGTTGGGGAGACTCCAACAGCCTTGAAGAGATTGATGGTGTTCCAAAGGGAGCCACTTCTTCATTTGATTCACATCCTCATGAAGGCAATAAAGGTGAAAGAGAAAGGTATAAATCTGATTTTAAACATATTCCTTTTGATTTTGCAAAGCATGATAAAATTCCACATAAGTATGGGGAAAGAGTTGCATGTTCCTTTTGTGGTTTGGATAACCATAATGTTTCTAGATGTTGGAAGAGAATGGCCACATACAAGAAGCAGAAGAAGGAAAAGAAGGAAGAAGCCAAAGGTCCATTGGACAAGGATAATCATGCTGTCAAGAAGATGCACATGCAGTGCACTTATTGCCATAAGCAAGGGAATCTTGTTGCAAAATGTTGGACACTAAATCCAGCAATGCTTCCACCAAAGCTGAAGAAAGTGGAAAAGGAAGATGGAAGAAATGGAAAGGAAGATTCCATGGGTGATGTGTCTCAAAATGATTCACATGTTGATGCTGATGTGCAGACGGAGGTAGTACCTTTGAAAGGGATTGATAAGGAATAGTTAGAGTTCTTATCGGATTGAGATTGTATGTTTATTGATGCATCTACATTATATTTCATTTCAACTTCGAAAGTACAATGTGCTTAAGAGAAAGTTGAGAGGTGAAATACATGCATGAGCATGAGATGCATGAACACAGGGATGTTGATGATTTCCTTGTTTTTGAACATGTATGTGTAATTAACTTGCAGGGTTGATTGCTTTGACATGCATGTGATGCCATGTTGACTTGGAAGAAGTTAACTTGGTCTCCAAATGGAGATAATGATGAAAGTGTTTGATCTTTTGAAAAAGAGTCCTAATGGTATTTTTCTACATGCTTGACTTGAAGGGTCATTTGTTTAAAGGCATGTTTTGTGGGCGTGTTATCTAGTCCATCATTTGTATAGACCTGTAAGACATGGAGGTGTTCATAAGATGTGAAATCTATTTCTTTTGTTGAAGCAGGAGTTTAGTCCATCCAATGGTTGTTTATATGCCTATTGTTGTTAATAGTTGTTGTTGACAGCTTGTCAAACAGGTACAAAGGAAAGTTTTGTGGAGAAGATGTACTTCACACTTGTTTGAGCCACTTTGGATCAATGTTCAAGGCAAAGAAGCTCAAAATACCTTCTATGACCATTTCAGTAGAAGTTTTGTAGAAAGGCAAAGAGGAAGACAGTTCTTCCAGGAAGACTAGCCCATCTAAGAAGGGAAGTGGTTAGAAACTTTGGTTAAGAGGCACTATGCAAAGGCAAGTGTAGGGAGGCTGAAAGAAGAGGGTGATTCACTCTCATTTACTAATTAGATTAGTATACTAGTCTTTTGGAGACCAAAATTTTAGTGGGAAGGCGTGATCCAAAAATGGATCCTAGATAAACCTCTAAGTCTAAAAGACTTCATACAAGAGGCAAAAGGTGCCAAATGGCACAAATACTTTGTAAATTAGAGGAAAATGAAAGTCACAGGCTACTGTTGGAAATAGTCTCATTGCAGAGAACTCCTCATTATGAATCCAATGTAACTTGAATGGGCGAAAATGAACTTTAGATGAAGGAGTTATCATAAAAAGAAATTCCCCTTTTGTTCTTTGGGAAAAGAGGCAAAAATCCTTTAAAAATGGGCAAAATACCCTTATAAGGGAAAATCGCATTACATAAGGCCAAGGCTTAAAATTGGGCAGAAGGCATCCCTGATCAGCAACCTCTGATGATCAGATAGGAGGGTTGGATCAGAGGCAGTCATTGTGTACAAGGCAAAGGTCCCGGGCTGATGCGACTTGCGACTGTGATCGCCAATATCGGCGGATCACTGTCGATGATCCTAAAAGGGAAGGACTTCGGGCCATGTGACTTGTGACTGCGATGAGAACTGGACCGAAAGGGGTTTTGAAATATAAATTAATATAATCTCAAGTCCGGTAAGCAGGATTTTGAATGTTTTTTATGTATTTTCAATACAAAGGGAAATCGCGACATAAGCGAGAATCCAATGTTTTAATGCAATTATAAAAAAACAAAAGGGTAGGCCCTTGCGACATGCAATGGCAACTCACAGGCAGACCTGATAATGATATAAAGCACAGTTATGAAAATCTTAAGTCTGGAACAATGTTTTCTGTAGACTTTCCCATGTTTTATAACGTTCTCTGTGTAAACACAGAGCAACTGTTTCTGAAGGATTCATAGTGCCGGGGGCTTCTTCCATTGAGGAATAGGTGGCATCCATCCCAAGGGTGTTTAGCAATGATGGCTAATGCCAGAGAAGGGATTTGAGTGGACAAAACAGGAAGACGAAGAGCCCGAGAGGGAAAATGAACAGGCAGCGCGATTTGGCTTAAAAGCCATGAATGTCAAAGACAGAGGGCTGTTGAGTTATTGATGGTGGTCGAGTTGTTGTTTGTTGCTGAAGGGGAAGACCAAGAGGTAGCGCAAAAGACCAAGAGGTAGCGCAGAAGCCAAATAGGTAGCGCAGAAGAAAAAGGCAGCCAAGGGAGTCACTTGGAGTTCAAATGAAAAGCCCAGAGAGAGTTGTAACTTGATATAAGGCAGAAAGAAGCCAGAGCGAAGAGCGAGGAGCCGAGAGCTAGAGCCAAAGAGCTAGAGTTAGAGCCAAGAGCTAGAACCAAGAGCCAAAGAGCCAGAGTTAGAGCCAAGAGCCAGAACCAAAAGCCAAGAGCCAAAGCCAAGAGTTAGAGCCAAGAGCTAGAGCTTCAAGAGCCAAGGGAAAAAATGGTGTTTGAACCCACTGTTTATGTGTAGAACAGTAGGAGTTGAGCCAAAGATCTTGTGAACAGACTTATACCATAATCCTAGAGAGCCTAGTTGAGTTAACTAGAGCTCACGAAGACATAGCCCAAGGGTTGTGGGTGAACTCCAAATTAATATTATTGTTCATGTGTCTGCTTTATTGCTGCATTGTCTCTGCTGCCTTATTCATTGTTATATGCATTTATATATATGTTTAAGCACATTTACATATCTGTTAAAACAACAGATTTTAAAGCACATAAATAGCCAACAATAAATATAAGCATATACCTATATTTTCAAGCATTTCTCAATTCTGCATTGGTTAATCAATAAGACGGGAATATTCAAGCTTTGGAAGTGGGAGAGGTTCTTGTAAGTTAGACAAGAAGCCTAGGATCCCCATTTTCAAATCAAAGGAAGCAAAGCTGAAGAAATCATGAAGAAGTAGTATCTTGAAAAGGAAGAGAAATATCAGGTTGAGGTAAATATCCTAAAAGGTAAATTGGAAGAAAAGGATAAACTTTTACGATTTCAAGATAGTACTAAGATTTTGGATAATATTCTTAGTATTCAAAGGTCTCCTATCATCAAATCTGGTCTTGGTTTTCATGAAACTGTCGAAGGTGAATATAGTTCACAACATGAGGCAGGGAACTTTAATGGAAAATCTAAAATGCTCAACAAGGGGATAAGAGGTCAACCCCATCAACAACGAAAGAAAGAAAGACTTCAAAAAAAATCATTTACTCCTAACCTTGGAAGTGATAATTAGTTCTTTCTTCTGATGAATAATGTTGAATGTTTTGTATGTCATAATTTTGGACATGTTGCAGCAAGATGCAGAAGTAGAATTGTTCAAGCTAATAACCGTCACACAGAAATATCATTAGCTTCTAGGTACTTTAATGGATTTTGTTTTTCTTGCAATATGTTTGGTCACAAAACCATTTAATGCTTTAGAAGGAATATGAAACATATAAGATGTTATTCTTGTAAAAAGTTTGGGCATATAACAAAAGAATGCAGAAGAAAATTTCAGCCAACATACCAAAAGGAACAAACATCATCACTCTCTAAGGTATGGAAGAAGAAGAAATTACAGACCGAAATATGTGGCATAGCTCTGTATACAGATGGAACAAACTCAGAAGGAACTGAAAGTATGAAATTTCAGTGTCCTAATTCTCATACAGAGTTATCATGAAGTCAAGTCATGTATATACGCAAGTTAGAAGTTGCACAATAATGTATATGTTGGTTTGATGAAGTAGCAATGGGACAGACTTAGAAAATTGATTTGATATGATTGAGGAAATTATCAATTATCTTTTTTGTCTTGATGATTGATGACCATAGTATGTGGATGTTATTTAGAAGTTATTTTGATCCTCATAAGTTGTTTATGACTTGATGTATATCTGATTCATGATGATGCCTTGATATTTCGTACTGATATATGCAATGATAAGACCTGACAGTGAATAGGTAGCACAAGTTCAGGGGAGAATATGTTATACTACTAATAATGCATCGTTGGCATTATGTCTTTGGTACCTAATGATTTTTATCAATGGTGATGATTATTATATGGCTAAAGTGTTTAAATGATACATCATGCTATGTTGCGGTTATGAGTTGCCTATGATGATGACACTTGTATTGCTTGGGGTTACATAGTTGCTATTCAGTTCATATTTATGGGTGATTGTGAATGAGTTTTTGATGATGCATACAGTACATATATGATGCTTACATGGTGATCTTCATAAGGACAAGGAGAAGTACAAATCTTGAGTACACAACTTCATTATTTGATGATGAGCCACTCATTTCTTTCATGCTGTTGTCATCACACCTTCAAAGATGCATAAAGTTCATATGGTGCAACTATGATGCAAGATTCCTATAGTTATTTGCTCTCACATGGTTGAGGATTGTTGTTATTGATGGTATCAAGAAATATTGACAAATGAATATGAGCTCATGGTTTGCTAGATACATATTGCTATGTCTTTGATGGATATACAGTATGCTGGATACATGGATGATTACTCAAGTTGCATATTGATAAATATTGTTGGTTGGCAAAGAGAATGGAGTTATTGCAGGCATGGCTATTTGAAGATATGGATATTTGGATACATGGGTTAATGATGATGACTTCTTACTTTATGACGATAAGTTTGATACTCACACTTGTTGATTATCATGGTTAATGCTTATCAAATGTGGGATGTTCCCTAGTGATGATACATGGTTGATATATTGAGGGCTCTTGTGGAAAGATCATGCAATTCTTGATGATGATGTTATGATCATAGATAATGACTATGGTGTTTTGACATACATATGATGTGAATGATTTTTACTGTTTGGACATGGAAGGTTATGATAAGACTCTTTCTTCTTAGGAAACGAAGCAAGTTGATCTTGATGAGATCAAGAGGATGAGTTGATATCTATATGTGGCATACTTTGTCACAGGTTGATGATTTTTACCTTGTCATATATTGAAAATTGATGATGAGCATATACAGGTTGCTAGTTTGGATGTTGCTAACAGATGCTTAAGGAGAAGATCATATATGGTGTATGATAGTTGTAGATGACTTTCATAGTCTTGCTTAGATCTTTGGTCTTTGTTATAAATGTCATGTATATCATTCGATGTAAAGGTCATATAAAGACCCATGATGTAATAATTTGTCTCTGTCTGTCATAGTATTTTGATGAGTCGTTTTTGGTCATATGATGTAATTTGTACCCCCACTATGCATGGGAAGGATGATGTAATAACTGCTATATTTCAGTCATGTATAAACAATTGGTATATCCCCACTTGGTTGGGTGGATGAGGCAAATTTAGTATATCCCCACTTGGTTGGGAGATTGATGTATGTATGAGTCATTGGTGATAGGAAGGTCAAACTCACATAGTTGATTTATAGAGTCATGTTATTCTTTTGGAAAATGTTTTTGCAGATTCTGCATGTGCTCAAGGGGAGCATGGTTGTTTTAGTGCATCACAACATGTACAAACGGGGAGTTTAATCATAGAATTCAGCATGTTCCTAGGGGGAGCATGATCAATATTCATATGTTCAGATATGAAAGTCTTCATTTTGGTTAGCCCTTTGCCCTTGATATCAAAGGGGGAGAATATCTTGGTTTTCCCTTTGCCCTTGATGTCCAAGGGGGAGAGTATTTTGGTGTTTCTTGTTATCTATAATAGTATCTATAGCTTGCAGAAATCAACACCAACATGACTGCCATCAAGTCCAAAGGGGGAGATTGTTGGCATTACGATACAGGTGTTGTCCTTGATGGCAACTCTCTCAGATAACAGTTCACAGTGCAACAAGTTAACTTACAGATCAAACTCCAGAGATTGAAGAAAGAGAGTGGTTTAAGAAGTATATGCTGGTTCTCTTTGTCCAAGAAGCATATACACATGGTTTAATAGAACAAAAGGAGCACATACGTATACACGCACTCCCACAGGAGGAAAAGTGCGTACATGTTGGAAAACCAAGGTTTTGGTCCAAGGTATCTGGTCCAAGGTAATTGGTCTGAGGTATTGACCCTAGGTATTTGGTCCAAGGTATTGGTACTAAGTGGTTTTGGTCCAAGGTATTGACAAAGGGCCTAAAGCTATAAAAGGAGGAGAAGATCACAAGGCCAAGGGTGCAAGGATTGAATATCTTATGAAGTGTTAGATCAAAAATGTAGGTTACAGGCTTTTGATGCTTTACTTGATCTGAACTAAGGATGCACCTATGTGGTTGATGATGGATGATGGATCAGGATCATAAGGCTTGAAATGAATTATCATTATGTGATTTGATCATGGATAGTCTAGATTTGAATACTGACACATGTTTTATTATGTAAATGTCGTGATCTGGGTTTGTTTGAAGTTCAGAAGTGCAGCAAAGTTATGAGTTGATATTTGCAGATATGTACGCTGGTTCGTCTCTTCAAAGTCATGTGTACATGTACGTTATACCCTTTAAAATAGCATGTACAAAAGAAAAGATTCTTTTTCAGATCTCACTGATCTATCTGATCAAATTCTATTGTTTTATTGCTGTCTGTCAATGAAGTCTTCTTAGATTTGAATGTAAAACGAAATGCAAGAGGAGTCTGGTATTTGATTGATTGATTGTATAAGTGAGAAGAAGTGATCTTTGTCGCTGCCTATGTAAAGCTCTGTAAGTTAACAGTAGATATTCAATATGTTGTTGCTGGTTGGTACAAACTTGATTCAAAAGTTTTTGTTTGCAGTATTTTTGAAAGTATATGCAGGTTTGATTGACGGAAGTAGTGTATACACGCAATTTGGGTTCAGCCAAGTAGAATATACACTCTAATGCATGGTTTTTGAGGTCACAGTTGGTTATCAATGATGATGCAGGTTTCTGGGTTCAGCATAGTGTTCTGGTGTCAGTGATCTGATTTTTCAGATTAACTGAATGTTGGTTGATGCAGTTTAAGTTTAAAAGTTTTTTGTCAGTGTTTGATTGATTCAGTTGAGGTTGGTTCAGAGAGTGATGATTGAGTTTCAGTGATTGGTTGATGTAGATGTATTTGATGGTTGTATTACAGTTATGATTTTGAGCTTCAATGTTGTTGATGGGTCCAGTATGAAAATTGGATGAAACTTGGCCTTCATATTGTAGTATTGTGTACCAGGAGCATCTAGTCTGAAAATTTATGAAATGTGGTCCCTGGAGGAAGAGAGAGGGTTGTAGCCTTCTGTGGGCTAGTGCCTACGTATTGGAAAACATATCAGCCAGTGCAAGAGCCAGGTGGTTGGAGCTCCCTTCTAGAAGCAGTTGGAAAAAGAGTGAAGGTTGGAGCCTTCTGTAGGCTGGCACCTACGTACTAGTAAATTGATCGGCTAGTACAAGAGCCAGGGGGTTGGAGCTTCCTTCCAGTAGTAGCTGGAAAACGAGTTAATCTTGGAGCCTTCTGTAGGTTGGTGCCTATGTACTAGTAAATGGTTTGGCTAGTATAAGAGCTAAGGGGTTGTAGCTCCCTTCCAGTAGAAGCTGGAGAACGAGAGAAGGTTGTAACCTTCTGTAGGTGGGTGCCTGCATACTGGTATGAGTATGCACCAATACAAGATTGTAAATAGGCTTTTATTATATTAAAACAAGAAAACATCAGGTGGTTTTTGTCCCGCATTGGGTTTCCACCTTAAATATTGGTGTTCATGTGTGTTTCTTATGTGTGATGGTTTGTTCTATTATTACTGCACATGGTTACTATTTATATGGTTAATGAAGTACTGATGCACCAATTAAAGATCAACATATGATGAATTAACTGAATCATAAATTTGTTGGACATACGCTGGTTGCCTTAAATACAGTTGCATGTACATGCGAGTAACCTTCATTGAAGTAGCATATATAAATCAGAGTATGAAAAGAAAAAGTTATTGATCTGACTAATATTGATTCACCCCCGCCTCTCAGTATTATTTCCAAAATTTGGTGTCAGAGCAGGTCCTTTGGTAGAAGCTTGATCGCTTGAAGGAGATCCGTAGAAACAATGGGAAAGAAGCTAAAGAAGAAAGCGTGTCAGAAAAGGAAGACATCTCAAAGGAACAGTGATAGCAGGAGAGACAATTGGCCATTAGGTGGAAGCAAGTATTTAGATTCAGAATCACCTCAGATTGAATATGAATAGGCACATGAAGAATCAGGTACAAATTTTTGGTCTTCTAGTGATACTTTTCTTTGTTCATGCAATATTGAAGATATTGAAAGTGATCGTGAAAGAAACATAGAGGCAGAAGTTAAAAGACTCGCAGATAAAATTAGATATCAACAAGATCTATTTAACGAAAGGGAGTGTGCCTTCAAAGAAGAAGTTACCAGATTAAAATCTCAGCTGGAGGAACGAAACAAAGTAGGGAAGCAGTACAAGGAAAAGGAAGATCAATGACAAAAGCTACAGGATGAAGTGACATCATTAAGAAATGAAGTAAATGAAAAGAGTACAAAAATCAAGAGACTTAAAGATAGATCCAGTTACTATGAAAGTCTTGAAGCTAAGATCCTCTCTCTAAATGAATATCTTGAAAATAAGCAGAATGAAGAACTACCTCAAGCAGATGAAGAATAATAAAATGAGATTCTCAAATTAAGGAAACAAGTGGAAGAAGGAAGAAAAGCTGAAGAAATCATGAAGAAGAAACATCTTGAAAAGGAAGATCTATATTAGGTTGAGGTAAATATCCTAAAAGGTAAATTTGAAGAAAAGGATAAACTTTTATGATTTCAAGATAGTACTAAGATTTTGGATAATATTCTTAGTAGTCAAATGTCTCCTATCATCAAATTTGGTCTTGGTTTTCATGAAACTGTCAAAGGTGAATATAGTTCACAACATGAGGCAGGGAACTCTAATGGAAAATATAAAATGCTCAACAAGGGGATAAGAGGTCAACCCCATCAACAACCAAGGAAAGAAAGACTTCAGAGAAAATCATTTACTCCTAACCATGGAAGTGATAATCAGTTCTTTCTTCTGATGAATAATGTTGAATGTTTTGTATGTCATAATTTTGGACATGTTGCAACAAGATGCAGAAGTAGAATTGTTCAAGCTAATAACCATCACACAGAAATACCATGAGCTTCCAGGTACTTTAAGTGATTTTATTTTTCTTGCAATATGTTTGGTCACAAAGCCATTGACTACTTTAGAAGGAATATCAAACATATAAGATGTTATGCTTGTAACAAGTTTGGGCATATAGCAAAAGAATGCAGAAGAAAATTTCCGCCAACATACCAAAAGGAACAAAAATCATCACTCTCCAAGGTATGGAAGAAGAAGGAATTACAAACCGACAGATGTGGCATAGCTCAGTATACAAACAGAATAGACTCAGAAGGAACTGAAAGTATCAAATTTCAGTGTCCTAATTCTCATACATAGTTATCATGAAGACAAGTCACATATATACGCGAGTTAGAAGATGCAAAGTCACGTATATGTTGGATTAGTGAAGAACTAGTGGGACAGACTCAGAAAATTGATTTGATATGGTTGAGACAATTATCAATTATCTTTTCTGTCTTGATGATTGATGACCACAGTATGTGGAGGTTATTTAGAAGTGCTTTTGATCCTCATCAATTTTTTATGACTTGATGTATATCTGATTCATGATGATGCCTTAGTATTTCTTACTAATATATGCAATGATTAGACTTGACAGTGAACAGGTGGCACAGGTTCAGGGGGAGAATATGTTATACTGCTAATAATGCATCATTGGCATTATGTCTTTGGTACCTAATGATTTTTATCAATGGTGATGATTCTTATATGGCTAAAATGTTTAAATGATACTTCATGCTATGTTGCAGTTATGAGTTGCCTATGATGACGATACTTGTATTGCTTGGGGTTACATAGTTGTTATTCAGATAAGATTTATGGGTGATTGTGAATGAATTTTTGATGATGCATACAGTACATATATGATGCTTACATGGTGATCTTCATAAGGACAAGGAGAAGTAAAAAGCTTGAGTACACAACTTCATTATTTGATGATGAGCCACTCATTTATTTCATGTTGCTGTCATCACACCTTCAAAGATGCATAAAGTTCATATGGTGCAGTTATGATGCAGGATTCCTATAGTTATTTTCTCTCACATGGTTGAGGATTGTTGTTATTGACGATATCAAGAAAGATTGACAAATGTCTATGAGCTCATGGTTTTCTAGATACATATTGCTATCTCTTTGATGGATATACAGTATGTTGGATACATGGACGATTACTTAAGTTGCATATTGATAAATATTGTTGGTTGGCCAAGAGAATGGTGTTATTGCAGGCATGGCTATTTGAAGACATGGATATTTGGAGACATGGCTTAATGATGATGACTTCTTACTTTATGATGATAAGTTTGACACTCACACTTGTTGATTATCATGGTTGATGCTTATCAAATGTGGGATGTTCCCTAGTGATGATACATGGTTTATATATTGAGGGCTCTTGTGGAAAGATCATGCAGTTCTTGATGATGATGTCATGATCATAGATAATGACCATGGTGTTTTCACATACATATGATGTGAATGATTTTGTGTTACTATTTGGACATGGAAGGTTATGATAAGACTCTTTCTTCTAAGGAAACGAAGCAAGTTGATCTTGATGAGATCAAGAGGATGAGTTGATATCTATATGTGGCATACTTTGTCATAGGTTGATGATATTTACCTTGTCATATATTGAAAAATGATGATGAACATATACATGTTGCTAGTTTGGATGTTGCTAACAGATGCTTAAGGAGCATATCATATATGGTGTATGATAGTTTCTGATGACTATCATAGTCTTGTTTAGATCTTTGGTCTTTGTTATAAATGTCATGTATATCATTCAATGTAAAGGTCATATAAAGACCCATGATATAATAATTTGTCTTTGTCTGTCATAGTCTTTTGATGAGTCCTTTTTGGTCATATGATGTAATTTGTACCCCCACTATGCATGGGAAGGATGATGTAATAATTGGTATATTTCAGTCATGTATAAACAATTGGTATATCCCCACTTGGTTGGGTGGATGAGTCAAATTTGGTATATCCCCATTTTGTTGGGAGATTGATGTATGTATAAGTCATTGGTGATAGGAAGGTCAAACTCACATAGTTGAGTTATAAAGTCATGTTATTCTTTTGGAAAATATTTTTACAAATTCTACATGTGCCCAGGGGGAGCATGGATGGTTTAGTGCATCACAACATGTACAAAGGGGGAGTTTAATCAAAGAATTTAGCATGTGCCTAGGGGGAGCATGATCAATATTCAACTGTTCAGATATGAAAGTCTTCATTTTGGTCAGCCCTTTGTCCTTGATATCAAAGGGGGAGAATATCTTGGTCCACCCTTGGCCCTTGATGTCAATGTGGGAGAGTATTTTGGTGTTGCTTGTTTTCTCTAACAGTTTCTACAGCTTGCAGTAATCAACACCAACATGGTTGCCATAACGTCCAAAGGGGGAGATTGTTGGCATTATGATATAGGTGTTGTCCTTGATGGAAACTCACTCAAATAACAATTCATAGTGCAGCAGGTTAACTTACAGATTAGACTCCAGATATTGAATAAATATAGTGGTTTAAGAAGTATATGTTGGTTCACTTTATACAAGCAGCGTATATACGCGGGTTAACATAAAAAAAGGAGCGTATACATATAGATGCACTACCACAAGACGAAAAAATGTGTACAAGTTGAAAAACCAAGGTTTTGGTCCAAGGTATTTGGTCCGAGGTATTTGGTTCGAGGTATTGACCTTAGGTATTTGGTCCAAGGTATTGGTCCTAAGTGGTTTTTGTAGGTTTTAACCCCGTACAACAATTACCTGCATACAAATTATAAAACACAAAAAATAAACAATATGAGAGCATAACACATAAAACACAGATATTTTCCCCTAGATCCTAAAACCAGGACTACCAGCTTGATTTTTCATTATGTTCTTTTCAATGTTATAATACATATTTATACATGCCGAAGCATCCAATACCATGGACTGAAAACCATCACGTCCAAAAACATGTGTGAAAATCATGCACAAAACCATAGGTTGGTCCGCCCATCCTAACATAGGGTCCAAAACCAAAATTTTTTGGGGCGTTGCCCTGGAGCCCATAAAGTGGGGTTACGGGTACACCTCAAACCCCCTTTGACCTCCCCCCCTATAATCCCTGGTTAACTATGTGGGCTAGTCGTGGAAAGAATATAACACAACCCAACATTTTTGGTCCAAGGTATTGACAAAGGGACTAAAGCTATAAAAGGAGGAGAAGATCATAAGGCCAAGGGTGCAAGTATTGAGTATCTTATGAAGTGTTAGATCAAAAATGCAGGTCATGGGCTTCTAATGCTTTACTTGATATGAACTAAGGATGCACCTATGTGGTTGATGATGGATGATGGATCAAGACCATAAGGACTGAAATGAATTATCATTATGTGGTTTGATCATGGTTAGTCTAGATCTAAATAATGACACATGCTTTATTCTGTAAATGTTGTGATCTGGGTTTGTCTGAAGTTCAGAAATGCAACAAAGTTATGGGTTGATATTTGCAGATATGTATGCTAGTTCTTCTCTTGAAAAGTGCGTGTACATGCGGTTGTACCCTTCAAAATAGCATGTACAAAAGAAAAGTTTCTTTTTCAGATCTGACTTATCTATCTGATCAAATTCTGTTGTTTTACTATTTTCTATCAATGAAGTCTTCTTAGATATGAATGTAAAACTAAATGCATAAGGAGGTTAGTATTTGATTGATTGATTGTATAAGTGAGAAGAAGTGGTCTCTATCACTTCCTGTGTAAAGCTTTGTAAGTTAACAGTAGATATTTAGTATATTGTTGGTTGGTACAGACTTGATTCAAAAGTTTTTGTTTGCAGTAGTTTTGAACGTATATGCAGGTTTGATTAACGGAAGTAGTGTATACACGCAGTTTGGGTTCAGCCAAGTAGCGTATACACTCTGATGCATGGTTTTTGATGTTACAGATGGTTCTGAATGATGATGCAGGTTTTTGGGTTCAACACAATGTTCTGGTGTCAGTGATCTGATTGTTCAGATTAACTGAATGTTGGATGATGCAGTTTCAGTTTAAAAGTTTTTTGTCAGTGATTGATTGATTCAGTTGTGGTTGATTTAGAGAGTGATGATTGAGTTTCAGTGATTGGTTGATGCAAATGTATTTGATGGTTGTATTGCAGCTATGATTTTGAGCTTCAATGTTGTTGATGGGTCAAGTATGAAAATTGGATGAAATGTGGCCTTCATTTTGTAGTATTTTGTACTAGGAGCATCGAGTCTGAAAATTTATGAAATGGTCTCTGGAGGAAGAGAGAAGGTTGTAGCCTTCTGTAGGCCGGTGCCTACATACTAGTAAACATATCGGCCAGTACAAGAGCCAGGGGGTTGGAGCTCCCTTCCATTAGCAGCTAGAAAAAGAGTGAAGGTTGGAGCCTTCTGTAGGCTCAAACCTATGTACTAGTAAATGGATCGGCTAGTACAAGAGTTAGGGGGTTGGAGCTCCCTTCTAGTAGTAGCTAAAAAATAAGTGAAGGTTGGAGCCTTCTGTAGGTCGACGCATACGTACTAGTAAACGAATTGGCTAGTACAAGAGCTAAGGGGTTGTAGCTCCCTTCCAGTAGAAGCTGGAGAACTAGAGAAGGTTGTAGCCTTGTGCAGGTGGGTGCCTGCATACTAGTATGAGTCTGCACCAGTACAAGATTGTAAACATGTTTTTCTTATATTAAAAGAAGACAACGGTAGGTGGTTTTTGTCCCGCATTGGGTTTCCACCTTAAATCTTGGTGTTCATGTGTGTTTCTTATGTGTGATGGTTTGTTATGTTATTACTGCACATGGTTACTATTTATATGGTTAATGAAGTACTGATGCATTGATTAAATATCAACATATGATGAATTAACTGAATCATAAGTTCGATGGATATACGCTGGTTGCCTTAAATACAATTGCGTGTACACGCAATTTACCTTCATTGAAGTAGCATATATAAATCAGAGCATGAAAAGAAAAATTTATTGGACTGACTAATACTGATTCACCCCCCTCAGTATTATTTCCAACAATTGGTATCAGAGTAGGTCCTTTGGCAGAATCTTGATCGCTTGAAGGAGATTTGCAAAAACAATGGGAAAGAAGCTAAGGAAGAAAGCGCCTCAGAAAAATAAGACATCTCAAAGGAACAATGACAACATGAGAGAAAATTGGCCATTAGGTGGAAGCAAGTATTCAGATTCAGAATCAGCTCAGATTGAAGATGAACAAGCAAATGAAGTATCAGGTACAAATTTTTGGTCTTCTAGTGATACTTTTCTTTGTTCATGCAATATTGAAGATATTGGAAGTGATTGTGAAAGAAACATAGAGGCAGAAGTTAAAAGACTCACAGATAAAATCAGAGATCAACAAGATCTATTTAACAAAAGGGAGTGTGCCTTCAAAGAAGAAGTTACCAGATTAAAAGCTCAGCTAGAGGAAGGAAACAAAGTAAGGAAGCAATACAAGGAAGAGGAATATCAATGTCAAAAGCTGCAGGATGAAGTGACATCATTAAGAAATGAAGTAAATGAAAATAGTACAACAATCAAGAGACTTAAATATAGATCTAGTTACTATGAAAGTCTTGAAGCTAAGATCCTCTCTCTAAAAGAAAATATTGAAAATAAGCAGAATGAAGGACTACCTCAAGCAGATGAAGAACAAGAAAATGAGATTCTCAAATTAAGGCAACAAGTGGAAGAAGGAAGAAAAGCTGAAGAAATCATGAAGAAGCAGTATCTTGAAGAGGAAGAGCAACATGTTGGGTCCCTATAATACTAGTGATTACCCCATTACTATTGTAGTTATACCCCTTATTAATATTGTTGTGCTCCTATTGCCCCCATATTGTTAGTACTGTGCCCCATAGAATCCCTCTATTGTTATTTTTGTGGCTTTATATTATTATTGTTAGGTCGGCTGGATTATATTGTGACTCCTTAGACTCCTATATACAGAAAGGAGGTTTTGTCATTTGTATCATCCAAGAATTGTTCATTTATGTAATGTAAAGGAGGTTGCCCCCTCGAAGAGACTGAATTCTAAGGCGTTGATCTATCTTTTCTATCTTTTCTTGAGCTGGTTTCATAACATTTGGTATCAGAGCTTTGGATTCTAGGGTTTCGCTGCTCCAAACAGGTCATCGTGGCATTTTCGCTATAACTTTTTTCTGTGACGTTTCAGAAGTTGCAAGAAAAAACAATTTGAGAAGAAATCAGGCTGAACCTTGGGTCCGAATTTCAGAGCTTTTCGCGCGATATTTGCGGAGATATGATCTGAGGAAGTTGGTCTTTTTGCAGACTCCTGAATTACATTCAAAACAGGTGACCTGGGGAAAATCGTCATAACTTTCTCTCTGGGGATCGGATTGAAGTTTCGTAAGAAGGTAAAGAAAGAGGACGGACTGTAGTTTCTTGTGGGTGTTTTTCAGATCCAAAGGTCGAAACAGTGACTCGTGGCAAGTCATACAATTTCGCTCTACTGAACTAGTCTATAATCAAGTCACTGTGGGAGATTTCGCATAACTCTTCCTTGGAGAATCGAATTTGGGTCAGACTTGTGGCATTAGAAAGAGGACACAGAGGGCTACTACAGGTCACAAATTCAAAACTAGATAATTAGAAAGTACAAAGATACATCAAAGGCAATATCGAGCCCCTACAAAGTGAAAAAAGGTGTGTAGATTTTCTTTAATTTTTGCTTAAGCTTGGTTTGAAAATTTATTTTGAAGGAATTCAAAGGGAATATTAGAGAATTATTATCGGTAACTGATGTCTCGAGGAAAGAAAATGAAAACACCTAGTAAGGAACCTGAAAGTTCTAGCATGACTCATGAAGAAGAAGAAGAAATGCTATATGATATATCAAAATTACAAGAACAAGTGCAACAAGTGTCACTTGCACAAAAAGCAATAAAATCTAAGATGGATGGTTTAAGTAAAGATGTAGAAGCTAAGATGGATGGCATGGAAGCTAAGGTGAATGGCATGGATGCTAAAATTGATGGCATTGATGATAAGATGGAAGAATTGAAGATAAATATGAATAAGTTGCTACAAGAAATGGTCACTAAGGGTGAAAGGGTACTAAAGGAAACTCATGATGAGAACAAAAGAAATGTTAATCATGATTCCATAGACTCTAATGTTGGATCGAAGACTCACCATATTCCAAAAATTGATATGAGGAAGTTTGATGGCAGGGATCCCGCCACATGGATATTACAGATGGAGCAATTCTTCGATCTCAATAATGTGCAAAACACACAAAAGGTACGTATGGCAACTTTATATTTGGAACCAAATCAGTTTGTATGGTATCAATGGCTTTGCTCTCGTAAACAATTTATCACTTGGGCAATTTTTACGGAAGAATTGATAGCACAATATGAGGATACAAAAAGCAACACTTTTTTTAGCCAATTGATAAGTCTCAAACAAAAGGGTTCAATAATGGAGCACATTGAGGAGTTCCAAAAATTGAACATAAGGGTAAAAGATATTTCAGAGGAACATAGGATTGATGTGTTCATAGGGTCTTTAAAGGATAATATCCAACATGATGTTCGCCTTTGGGAACCTGATTCATTAGAAAAGGTATTCAGGTTAGCAAGAAAAATGGAAAGCAAAATTATGGCAACCAGGAAGCATACCACTCACAACTATAAAGATGGAAGTGTTGTTGCCACTAGTCTTCCACAACCTATAAGGTTGACACCACAACAATTGGAAGAAAAAAGAGAAAAAGGGCTTTGTTACAGTTGTGATAACAGATACACTAAAGGTCATAAGTGTGCTGAGAAGAAATTATTTTACATAGATTGTGAAGAGGAAGAAGAAAAGGAGCAAGAAAGGTCAAAAGAAGAGGATATACTCCAGGAACAAAGCCTAGATAAAGAAGAAATGAATCCGACCATATCTTGTAATGCATTGGCGGGAATTACCACTCCTCAAACCATCAAGATAGAAGGACAAATCAAGAAGAAAAAGGTAATAGTGTTGATTGATTTAGGAAGTACCCACAATTTTATTCATTGTAAGGTAGCAAGAGAATTGAATTGCTTCTTATATCCAGCACCAGAGTGTCAAGTGATGGTTTCAAATGGAGGAACAATAAGTTTCTCGGGGAAGTGCCATAATATCAAGCTATCCATGGGAGAATATGTATTGACTAGCCCAATGCTTTCCATTCCAATGGGAGGTGCTGATGTTGTACTAGGAGTCCAATGGCTACAATCCTTGGGTACAATAGCTTTTAATTTTCAAGAACTTTTCATGAAATTTTCTGTGGAAGGAAAGGAAGTTGAATTAAGGGGTATTGCAGAGAAATCGGGAAAGATAATCAGCTCTAACTGTATGACAAAGCTTCTAAAAAAGGAACAAAGAGGTGTAATTGCACAATTATGTTCGCTAGATGTTTCCACAGTGGAATCATCTATTTCTCCAAATCTCCAAAAAGTCTTGGACAATCATTCCAAGGTATTTGAGACTCCCAAAGGTCTCCCACCTATTCGTGATCATGATCATGCTATTCATCTGATTCCAGGAAGTGTTCCTCCAAACATCAGGCCGTACAGATATCCCTATGCCCAAAAGAGTGAAATTGAACGTATGGTTGCAGAAATGCTAGAGGCTGGTATAATTCAACCAAGTCAAAGTTCTTTCTATGCTCCAGGCACAAGAAGGATGGATCATGGTGCATGTGTCCGGATTATAGGGAGCTCAACAAGCTCACTATTAAAGATAAGTTTCCCATTCCTGTCATTGATGAATTACTGGATGAATTGCATGGATCAATTTACTTCACCAAGTTGGATCTTCGTTCGGGATATCATCAAATCAGAATGAAGATTGAAGACATTCTGAAAACAACATTTAGAACTCATGAGGGTCATTATGAATTTTTGGTCATGCCTTTTGGCCTTACCAATGCACCTTCAACATTTCAAGGTTTGATGAATTCAATTTTCAAACCATTCCTTAGAAAATTTGTGTTAGTATTTTTTGATGATATACTAATCTACAACAAGTCTTGGAAGGATCATGTTGAACATGTTGACAGGGTGCTACAACTATTGGAGGAGAAACAATTATATGCAAAAAGATCCAAATGTTTCTTTGGAGTACAAGAGGTGGAATATCTGGGTCATATTGTATCTCATGAAGGAGTTAAGGTAGACCCTAGCAAAATTAAAGCCATTAAGGAATGGAAAATTCCCACATCCATAAAGCATTTGCGAGGATTTCTTGAGTTGACAGGGTATTATCGCAAGTTTGTTAAGAATTATGGGAGAATAGTAGCACCTCTAACAACATTATTGAAGAAAGATGCATTTTCATGGACCCCAAAAGCAACAAAGGCATTCGAACATCTTAAAGAGGCAATGTGCCAAGCACCGGTCTTAGCTACACCGGACTTCACAAAAACCTTTATTGTGGAATGTGATGCTTCAGGAAATGGAATTGGTGCTGTTTTAATGCAAGATGAAAGACCCATTGCTTTTGAAAGTCGTCCAATCAAGGGAAAGTTTTTACACAAAGCTATTTATGAGAAGGAAATGTTGGCAATACTCCATGCACTTAAGAAATGGCGACCCTACCTAATGGGAAGACACTTCAAGGTAAAAACGGATCATGATAGCCTTAAATACTTTTTAGAACAAAGATTATCCTCTGAAGAGCAACAAAAGTGGGTCACAAAGATGTTGGGTTATGACTTTGAAATCATCTACAAAATAGGGAAGAAAAATGTGGTGGCAGATGCACTCTCAAGAAAGGATGAGGATGTGGAAGCATTGTTGTGTGCCATTTCTATTATCCAACCAGATTGGATAAACGAAGCAAGGGAGGAATGGAAGAATGACGAAGAAGTGTGGGCACTTATTCGAAAGTTACAACAAGATTCCAGTATGTCTGATACATTTAGCTGGAAAAATGATTCATTATGGTACAAAGATCGCTTATACCTCTGTAAGAATTCCCAGCTAAAACAAAAGATTCTTATGGAATTGCACACTTCTCCCTTAGGAGGGCACTCAGGATTTTTAAAAACTTACCACAGGGTTAAGAAGGAATTTTTTTGGGATGGCCTTAAATCAGATATTCAAAAGTTTGTGGCGGAATGTTTGGTTTGCCAACAAAATAAAGTTGAAACAATTAAGACACCAGGTCTATTACAACCTTTATCCATTCAAGCCAACGTTGGGAGGAGGTTTCAATGGATTTTATCACAGGTTTACCAAAGTCTGAGGGAAAGAGTGTCATCATGGTGGTAGTTGACAAACTTACCAAGTATGCACACTTTTGTGCATTATCACATCCATTTAAAGCCAGTACAATTTCTACTGCATTTATGGAAACAATTCAAAAGCTACATGGAAACCCAAAGATTATTGTAAGTGACAGAGATCCCATTTTCACTGGAAATTTTTGGACAGAATTATTTTCTTGTCTTGGTACTCAGTTAGCTCATAGCTCATCTTATCATCCTCAATCTGATGGGCAAACTGAGATAGTAAACAAATGTTTGGAAGGATATCTTCGTTGCTTTGTATTTGATAAACAGACACAATGGGTCAAATGGTTGCCTTTGGCTGAATGGTGGTATAACACTTCCTTCCATACAGCAACAAAAATGACCCCATTTATGGCACTTTATGGGTATCAACCACCATCCATCACATCATATTTAAGAGAAAATTCTAAGGTTCAGGCAGTGGAACATCACATCGAACATCAACAACAAGTCCTCCAACTCTTAAAGGATAACCTCGTGTTGGCACAAAATAGAATGAAACAACAGGCAGATCAACATCGCAGTGAAAGAAGTTTTGATGTAGGTGATTGGGTATTCCTACGGCTACAACCATATAAGCAAATGTCCCTCAAGCAAGCTAAGAAGGATAATAAATTATCACCAAAGTATTATGGTCCATACAAGGTGTTGCAAAAGATTGGTACTATGGCATACAAATTGGAGCTTCCTGCAGCTTCTTGATTGCACCCAGTTTTCCATGTTTCATGTTTAAAGAAGGTTATAGGCGACAAGCTCCCAGTTCAAAAATATTGCCAGAACTTGACAAGGAAGGAAAAATTATATTGGAACTGGAAGCAGTCACAGAAACAAGAACTCGACAGCTACGAAATCGATCAATTTCAGAGTATCTTATCAAGTGGAAGAACTTATTCACTAAAGATTCCACATGGGAGGATGAGAATTTTATGCAGAAGTATCCAGAACTACTCAAGCGATGAGGACAACACTTTTTTGAAGGAGAGGGGCATGTTGGGTCCCTATAATACTAGTGATTACCCCATTACTATTGTACTTATACCCTTATTAATATTGTTGTGCCCCTATTGCCCCCATATTGTTAGTACTGTGTCCCATAGAATCCCTCTATTGTTATTTTTGTGGCTTTATATTATTATTGTTAGGTCGGCTAGATTATATTGTGACTCTTTAGACTCCTATATATAGAAAGGAGGTTTTGTCATTTGTATCATCCAAGAATTGTTCATTTATGTAATGTAAAGGAGGTTGCCCCCTTGAAGAGGCTGAATTCTAAGGCGTTGATCTATCTTTTCTATCTTTTCTTGAGCTGGTTTCATAACACAACATCAGGTTGAGGTAAATATCTGGAAAGATAAATTGGAAGATTTCAAGATAGTACTAAGATTTTGGATAATATTCTTAGTAGTCAAATGTGTCCTATCATAAAATCTGGTCTTGGTTTTCATGAAAATGTCAAAGGTGAATCTGTGTTCTCAACATAAGGCAGGGAACTCTAATGGAAAATCTCAAATTCTCAACAAGGGGATAAGAGGTCAACCCCATCAACGACCAAGGAAAGAAATATTTCAAAGAAAATCATTTACTCCTAACCATGGAAGTGATAATCAATTCTTTCCTTTGATGAATAATGTTGAATGTTTTTTATGTCATAATTTTGGACATGTTGCAGCAAGATGCAGAAGTAGAATTCTTCAAGCTAATAACCGTCACACAGAAAGATCATCAGCTTCCAGGTACTTTAAGGGATTTTGTTTTTTCTTGCAATATGTTTGGTCATAAAGCCATTGATTGCTTTAGAAGGAATATGAAACATATAAGATGTTATACTTGTAACAAGTTTGGGCATATAGCAAAAGAATGCAGAAGAAAATTTCGGCCAACATACCAAAAGGAACAAACATCATCACTCTCCAAGGTATGGAAGAAGAAGGGATTACAGACCGAAAGATGTGGCATAGCTTAGTATACAGACAGAATAGACTCAGAAGGAACTGAAAGTATGAAATTTCAGTGTCCTAATTCTCATATGCAGTTATCATGAGGACAAGTCATGTATATACGTGAGTTAGAAGCTACATAGTCGTGTATATGTTGGTTTGATGAAGAAGCAGTGGGACAAACTCAAAAAATTGATTTGATATGGTTCAGACAATTATCAATAATCTTTTATGTCTTGATGATTGATGACCACACTATGTGGATGTTATTTAGAAGTGCTTTTGATCCTCATAAGTTGTTTATGACTTGATGTATATCTGATTCATGATGATTCCTTGATATTTCTTACTGATATATGCAATGATTAGACCTGACAGTGAACAGGTGGCACAGGTTCAGGGGGAGAATATGTTATACTGATAATAATGCATCATTGGCATTATGTATTTGGTACCTAATGATTTTTATCAATGGTGATGATTCTTATATGGCTAAAGTGTTTAAATGATACATCATGCTATGTTGCGATTATGAGTTGCCTATGATGACAATACTTGTATTGCTTCGGGTTACATAGTTGTTATTCAGATCAGATTTATGGGTGATTGTGAATGACTTTTTGATGATGCATACAATACATATATGATGCTTACATGGTGATCTTCATAAGGACAAGGAGAAGTGCAAAGCTTGAGTACATAGATGCATAAAGTTCATATGGTGCAGTTATGATGCAGGATTCCTATAGTTATTTGCTCTCACATGGTTGAGGATTGTTGTTATTGATGGTATCAAGAAAGATTGACAAATGACTATGAGCTCATGGTTTGCTAGATACATATTGCTATCTCTTTGATGGATATACATTATGCTGGATACATGGATGATTACTTAAGTTGCATATTGATAAATATTGTTGGTTGGCCAAGAGAATGGTGTTATTGCAGGCATGGCTATTTGAAAACATGGATATTCAGAGACATGGATTAATGATGATGACTTCTTACTTTATGATGATAAGTTTGATACTCACATTTGTTGATTATCATGGTTGATGTTTATCAAATGTGGGATGTTCCCTAGTGATGATACATGGTTGATATATTGAGGGCTCTTGTGGAAAGATCATGCAATTCTTGATGATGATGTTATGATCATAGATAATGAATATGGTGTTTTCACAAACATATGATGTGAATGATTTTGTGTTACTGTTTGGACATGGAAGGTTATGATAAGACTCTTTCTTCTAAGGAAACGAAGCAAGTTGATCTTGATGAGATCAAGAGGATGAGTTGATATCTATATGCGGCATACTTTGTCACAGGTTGATGATATTTACCTTGTCATATATTGAAAAATGATGATGAACATATACAAGTTGCTGGTCTGGATGTTGCTAACAAAGGATTAAGGAGAAGATCATATATGGTGTATGATAGTTGCTGATGACTATCATAGTCTTGTTTATATCTTTGGTCTCTGTTATAAATGTCATGTATATTATTCGATGTAAATTTCATATAAAGACCCATGATGTAATAATCTGTCTCTGTCTATCATAGTCTTTTGATGAGTCCTTTTTGGTCATATGATGTAATTTGTACCCCCACTATGCATGGGAAGGATGATGTAATAATTGGTATATTTCAGTCATGTATAAACAATTGGTATATCCCCACTTGGTTGGGTGGATGAGTCAAATTTGGTATATCCCCATTTGGTTGGGAGATTGATGTATGTATGAGTCATTGGTGATAAGAATGTCAAACTCACATAATTGATTTATAGATTCATGTTATTCTTTTGGAAAATATTTTTGCAGATTCTGCATGTGCTCATGGGGAGCATGGATGGTTTAGTGCATCACAACATGTACAAAGGTGGAGTTTAATAAGAGAATTCAACATGTTCCTAGGGGGAGCATGATCAATATTCAGTTGTTTAGATATGAAAGTCTTCATTTTGGTTAGCCCTTTGCCCTTGATATCAAAGGGGGAGAATATCTTGGTCCGCCCTTTGCCCTTGATGTCAAAGGGGGATAGTATTTTGGTGTTGCTTGTTATCTCTAATAGATTCTATAGCTTGCAGTAATCAACACCAACATTGTTTCCATCAAGTCTAAAGGGGGAGATTGTTGGCATTATGATACAGGTGTTGTCTTTGATGGAAACTCACTCAGATAGCAATTCACAGTGCAGCAGGTTAACTTACAGATTAGACTCCAGAGATTGAAGAAAGAGAGTGGTTTAAGAAGTATACGCTGGTTCACTTTGTCCAAGCAGCGTATACACGTGGGTAATAGAACAAAAGGAGCGTAAACGTATACACACACTCCCATAGGAGGAAAAGTGCATACATGTTGGAAAACTAAGGTTTTGGTGCAAGGTATCCGGTCCGAGGTATTTGGTTCGAGGTATTGACCCTAGGTATTTGGTCCAAGTTATTGGTCCTAAGTGGTTTTGGTCCAAGGTATTGACAAAGGGCCTAAATCTATAAAAGGAGGAGAAGATCATAAGGCCAAGGGTGCAAGGATTGAATATATTATGAAGTGTTAGATAAAAAATGCAGGTCATGGGCTTCTGATGCTTTACTTGATCTGAACTAAGGATGCACCTATGTGGTTGATGATGGATGATGGATCGGGATCATAAGGCCTGAAATGAATTATCATTATGTGGTTTGATCATGGATAGCCTAGATCTAAATACTGACACATGTTTTATTCTGTAAATGTCATGATCTAGGTTTGTCTGAAGTTCAGAAGTGTAGCAAAGTTATGAGTTGATATTTGCATATATGTATGCTGGTTCGTCTCTTCAAAAGCGTGTGTAAATGCAGGTTATACCTTTCAAAATAGCGTGTACAAAAGACAAACTTCTTTTTCAGATATGACTGATCTATCTGATCAAATTCTGTTGTTTTACTGCTGTCTGTCAATGAAGTCTTCTTAGATCTGAATGTAAAACTGAATGCATAAGGAGGCTAGTATTTCATTGATTGATTGTATAAGTGAGAAGAAGTTATCACTGTCGCTGCCTGTGTAAATCTCTATAAGTTGACAGTAGATATTCAGTATATTGCTGGTTGGTATAGAATTGATTCAAAATTTTTTGTTTGTAGTAGTTTTGAAGGTATACACAAGTTTGATTAAAGGAAGTAGCATATTCATGCAGTTTGGGTTCAGCCAAGTAGCGTATACACTTTGATGAATGGTTTTTGAGGTTATAGTTGGTTCTGAATGATGATACAGGTTACTAGGTTCAACACAGTGTTCTGGTGTCAGTGATCTGATTGTTTAGATTAACTGAATATTGGTTGATGTAGTTTAAGTTTAAAAGTTTTTGTCAGTGATTGATTAATTCAGTTGTGGTTGATTCAGAGACTGATGATTGAGTTTCAATGATTGGTTGATGGATATTTATTTGATGATTGTATTGCAGTTATGATTTTGAGCTTCAATGTTATTGATGGGTCCAGTATGAAAATTGGATGAAATGTGGCCTTCATATTGTATTATTGTGTACTAGGAGCATCCAGTCTGAAAATTTATGAAACATGGTCCCTGGAGGAAGAGAGAAGGTCGTAGCCTTCTATAGGCCAGTGCCTACGTACTGGTAAACATATAGGCCAATACAAGAGCCAAGGGGTTGGAGCTCCCTTCCAGTAGCAGCTGGAAAAAGAGTGAAGGTTGGAGCCTTTTGTAGGATGGCACCTACGTACTAGTAGATGGATTGGCTAGTACAAGAGCTAGGGGGTTAGAGCTCCCTTCTAGTAGTGGCTGGAAAACGAGTGAAGGTTGGAGCCTTCTATAGGTCCGCGCCTACGTACTAGTAAACTGATCTGCTAGTACAAGAGCTAAGGGGTTGTAGCTCCCTTCCAGTAGAAGCTGGAGAACGAGAGAAGGTTGTAGCCTTCTGCAAGTGGGTACTTGCATACTGGTATGAGTATGAACCAATACAAGATTGTAAACGTGTTTTTCTTATATTAAAAGAAGACAACAACAGGTGGTTTTTGTCCCGCTTTGGCCACCTTAAAACTTGGTGTTCATGTGTGTTTCTTATGTGTGATGGTTTATTCTGTTATTACTGCACATGGTTACTATTTATATGGTTAATGAAGTACTGATGCACTGATTAAAGATCAACATATGATGAATTAACTGAATCATAAGTTTGCTGGATATATGCTGGTTGCCTTAAATACAATTTCGTGCACATGCGAGTTACCTTCATTGAAGTAGCGCAAATAAATGAGAGTATGAAAAGAGAAAGTTATTGATCTGACTAATATTGATTCACCCCCCCACCCCTTCTCAGTATTATTTCCAAAAATATAGGTGCAGAGAGTATGGAATGATGTGAGGAAATTGAGGAGATGGAAATTGGTATGTGTGATATGAGGGAGGTGACAGGGGGTAGCTTTGAAGTGTAGGAATGGTAGTGGGATGCTAGGAAATGAGATTTAGGAGTGGAATTATGTTACTAGGGTTTTGAACTTAGTATGACTCCAAAACAAAATGAAACACCATATAAATCAATTTTGAAGGAGAGGAATAATGTAATTCTAACCTACTTGCCTGCTAGAGCACCTTGGTGGAAAATTTTGATGCTTGGAGCAATGTAGTGCATTTTCAGCAATTTTTGGATGTTCTCGGGTAAAGGTGCAAAAAAATGGTCAAACACGCCTCTCCTTACAGGCATGCAGTGCCCTTAGAAAATACATTGAGTTTTATGGCAAATGTGCAGCTCCAGTTCTGAACGCACCCTCCAGTTTCTAAACTCATCCTCTGGCCTTGTTTTCCCCAATTTCGCCTGAAATTCGAAAATCCTCTTTTGCTGAGGAGGCTTTGAGAGTGTAAGAGTGAAAATGAATGTTGAATTGATGTCTTTGAGGGCTTTTATACTTGAATGGGTTTTGATTTATGCTTTGAAAACCCATTTTCTAATGTTTCATGTCACTTTCGAAATTTCCACACTAATGCTCTTTGACTTTTTGAATTTTTCCTTTCACAGGTGGATGATGCTCTGGAAATCTTCATTTTGACTTTTGTTTGGATGCTATTGGTAATGGAATTGAGTAGACAAATAAAATGGCGACTTATTACATATAATAGACATAAAATTACATAAATGAAATAAAAATTTTTACATCTCTTTTGAAATAAAATTTACAAACTAGAATAAACTCCTTACTTGAAATCAAATTTGGAAGTTCGATAACCATGGTTACATATTTGTAAACCCTTATTTAACTGAAAAATTGATATTATTTGTTTCACTCTCATACTTTGCTGACCTTATACAGTGAGATGGTGATTTATTGGACCTTGGGAAATTGAAACCTAGGTGACATAATGAAACCTTGAAAAACCCTAAAAGACCTAATGAGACCTTGAATGACTGAACTTCAGGTGGACTTGACTGACATAAAACATGATGAAATGAGCCTTTATAGTCAATGGATGCCCAACAAGACACATGAAGGTGGGCTAACAAATACAAATTTTTGAGAGGGGAGTGTGATTTTTGATTTTGGGCTACCATAAGTGAGTAAATTTTTACATGATGACCTAGGTGGTATGATAAAGATTTCAAATGGGACACTAATATGATATAAAAAATGAGTTTTGATCACTGATGGCAGTATGCAAATACTGAATCTAATAGGCACAATAGGGAAAATTGCATTAGTTTAGTGAGAAGAAGAAAACAAGACTCATAGGAGGCAAGCCTATGATTGCTTAAAGGGTTGGATTGAAAATTCTTGTAGGAAATTGTGCCTTATGTAAATGTAAGTTGTAAATGAATCACTTGCAATTGGCCATGCTGGCTTTGTTGTACGTTGTAAAATTCTTCATATATATAAAGGAATGCACCTTGGGTGCCACCTATACTTATTTGTCGTGGTTGCTTTGCTTGGATGAATGCTATGTTCATTTATTTGCTTTGTCCTATCTAAGTATTGAAATATGTAGGAGATGTTTCAAGGCTACAATTGGGAATTTTCCTATTGTTGGGTGAACTTGACTATATTGAATTTAATTGTGCATCTAACGCCATTCTTAAGGTGAAGTTATGGGGAGAGCTTAAGTGAAGAGACATAGTTTGGTTGTAGTATGAACATGTTGGTCAAACCACTGTGGTTGAGACAATGAAATTCCACACAGTTGGAGATGATGAACAAATTGATTAAAAGTATTAGGTTCATAACATTATGTTTCTTCCATGTAGAATCTCTACTAATTTTTTATTACTTTAAGACTGTTTTCTAGATTAATGACTTTATTATTGATAGATTATTAAAAAATTATGAATTCTAACCTTAGATTAAGTGATAGTGGAGAATTGTAAACTCTAGTATTGTATGAAGCAATCAATAAAAAGTTATTAATTTTAATTTCATATTAAGTGATTACAATAAGATTATGAGCCCTATTTTAATATTGTGGGCGAGATGATATGAACCATAACTTCACATCAAATGATTAGTGTGGATAAAAGGAGTTATGAATTTTACTGGATTATTGAGAGCTATAATGCTTTGATACATGATTTCCCATTGATGCCCATTGATCATAATGCTCATAGTGATGAAATTTTGATATATGATGATATGATGAGATGGAGGACCCAAGTGGATTGAACAACAGGAGGTCAATTGAACAATAATTGAACAGCAATTGAACAACAATTGAATAACAAATGACACAGTAGATCCAGTAAAGCAACAGGAGCAAGAATCCAAAGAGTAAGATGAAGAGTTTATCGAAGGCCATCAAAGAAACAAGTCATCAGAGCAAGAGAAGCAGGTTATCGCATATGCCCAAGGGTAAGTGTTATTGAAAGAACAAAGAGCAACAATGATAACAGAGGATTAAAGAAGAAAACTATCAGAAGAGCAGAAGAGTGAAGAGAAGTCACATGAGAAACAACTATTAGAAGAGTGGGGATAGGAAAGTATGGACTTCCTTGATTGTGGCTGAAGTCTCGCACTCAATCCTAGTTGTCAATCTCATAGTCAACCCTTAGATCACGGTCAACTGCGGGGGTTAAGGCCATTTATAATCTATGTGCCAATCGAAGTGCTGCAAATCGTCGATTGCGATAAGGCTGTGGACCCAACGGATTTATTAACAACTATTTAATGTAATATCACATCTGCTCCATTAGAAGACAGAGCATGTGCACACTTGTAAAACCTTCGATTTTTTATGAAATTGCGATCGCGGGATTCAAGGCGATGACATGGCATGTGGGACCTCCATGTGGAGAAGATGGACAGTTCACAACTCGTGAACGTGAATTAGCATAGGAAAGGAAGCCAAAGGTTGAGAAAATAGTAGAAAGAAAGCCGAAGGACGAGTGAGTGCAGAGGAAGTCGAAGGGCCAGTGAAAGACGAAGGTAAAAACATTTTGTTGATTGGGTTAATCTTTAAAAAGGCTCAGATCCGTGATAAATTTATTGATGGAAAAGGTACAGAACGCAATTTTGAAGAACAGTTCTGTGAAAGGAAACAAAGTTTCATCTGTCATTGTTTGAAGGGAGCAGAAGACAGCACCAACATTGAAGTGATTGGGAGTTTGTTTCTTAGAAGTAAGATATCGTGGCAATAAGAAGCAGTCACTCCCGAAATAGTTACCGCAACACAGATCTTGGAGACATTATTGGAGATCATGATGGTTATTTGAAAAATCATAATAAGGTAGCTTTTCAGACTTTGTATGGGCAATATGAATAATTGTGAAGAATCCTTCATATGAAGACAAGTTGTCATTGATGTAGCAGTGAAGTTGTAGATTGAAAAAACACAGTGAAGAAGATTTTGAGAGAAGTGTAATACAATCAAAACATTTCTTGACAAAGCAAAACTATAGGGTCAGAGCCCTTGGGGTTGGTGCCTCAGAATCGGAAGGATTGGTGTCCTTGGAGTTGGTGCTCCTAAACACAAGGTTGGTGCCTTGAGAAGATAGGGTTGGAGCCTCACAAATGACGAAGTTGTTGCTTGGCAACGGATTGGAGCCTTATATATATTGTACTTGATTTATTGTAAAGATTATATTAATAAAAGAATTTATTCCTATTGCTCATTTTGTGTTCCAAATATAAATAATTTAACTGGTAAAAATAACAATTGAAAAGAAACACTGAATCAACCACCCCCCCCTCCCCTCAAAGTATTTCCAACAATTGGTATCAGAGCCAAGTTCTTCATATTAGCCTAATAGCTAGAAGAAGGATTCTTAGTCACAATGAGAAATCAAGAAGTGTCGGGAAGACCTCCTCTATTCGATGGCACAAATTTTGGTTTTTGGAAGAAAAGAATGTCCTACTACTTAATGTCCCTTGGACCTGAAGTTTGGCATTCGGTTTTAAATGAGTACACAACTCCTTCCACTCTTCCAATAGATCAAGATGAAAGGAAAGCTTACATTGCAAATGTAAAAGCCCTAAATTCCATCGCTAGTGGAATCACTGATTCTAAATTTACAAAAGTCATGAATTGTGACTCGGCCAAAGAAGTATGGGATAAGCTAGTTAGCTTATATGATGGAGACTCCAAAGTTAAGAAGGCAAAGATTCAAACTCATAGAAGGCAATTTGAAAGTCTGAAAATGGATGATGAAGAAGATATTGCATCATACTTTCTCCGAGTAGTTGAATTGGTCAACTCTCTTAAATGATTGGAAGAAAACATTGAAAAAAGAACTATTGTTCAAAAGGTCTTAAGATCTCTCTGAGACAGATTTGACTCCAAAGTAAGTGCTATAGAAGAAATGAAGGACCTAGATACTATCAATATGGATGAACTTCATGGAATCCATATCGCCTACGAGATGAGAAAAGGAAGCCCAAGTTCCAAAGATGCAACATTTAAGGCCTCAAAATCAAAAAAGGGGAAAGAATGGAATACCAGTAGTGATGACTCCGATGTTGAATCTGAATTGGTGCAATTTGTACAAAGACTAAAGAAAGGATCTAAGCTAAAAGGTAAGTACCCTCTTATTTGTTTCAAATGTGGAAGAATAGGTCATTATGCTGCAAAATGTCCTCTTAAGCATGATAGTGATGGTGAGGAAAATTCTAAAAGGATGGTATACAAAAAGAAAGGGTTCAATAAGAATAATTTCTTCTCTAAGCAAGATGAGTCTCATGAAGGTGAATTTGTAGTCATCAAAAAGAAATCAACTAATCAATTTCCTCACCGCAAAGGAGGTAATGATGAATCAGATGAAGAAAATGACCATGCTGGAAGCCAAGAAGTATTATTCATGGCATTCACAAATGATGATGATTCAGGTCTAGAAGGAAATGTAGATGAATTGTTAATGAGTGCCATTTAAGAAAATGAGAAATTATGAAATAAAATCATCTATCTCAAGGTAGAAAACGAGGAAACAAAAAGAAGGGAAGACCTCTTGAAAAATAAGCTAAAAGAAAAAGAAGAAATTTATGAAGAACGTGAAGCCGAAATAGTATCTTTGAGGAAGGAATTGGAGCAAGTAAAAAAGGGTTGGGAAAGCTCTCAAATACTTGACATTACAAAAACCTCAACATGACAAATCTAGGATAGGTTTTAAAGGAGAATCATCAAGTACTAATAATAATGCGAAAAGCTATGCCGACATACTTTCTAGCGACCCAAAAGAAGAAAGATTATTTCATCAAAGGCCCATCTCAAATCCAAAGAATGAAGAGAGAGTAACTCCAAGGAAGAATGTTGATTCAAATCATGGTTATTACAACAAGTACAAAACTATCTTTTTTGGGCATTGTTTTTATTGTAAAAATTTTGGACATGAAGCTAAACATTGCATGGTCCATAAGAATGAAACACCAAAATTGAAGGATCAAACAAAAAAACCATATGGCCTCAAAGGGAAAGGACAAATCAAGACCTATAACTCTTTTGATCCCTTGGCCAAATTTGACCCAATTTGCTCATTATGTAATGATAATGGACATAATGAAAAAGATTGCCCCATCAAAAGAAGAAAAGAAAAAAATGAGAATCCCAACATGGATAAATGTGGCCTAGCTCTATGTGCTCACAGTGATGAAAATCATTGGTTTGTGGATAGTGGGTGATCCAAACATATGACAGGGGACAAAAGGAAGTTTGTCTCATTGAACAAAAAGGAAGGAAATGTATCCATTGGAAGTGGATTTGCCAAAATTGTTGGAAAAGGAATTGTTACCCTTATTAATGGAAAAGGAAAGGCTCAAAATGCTTTGCTAGTAAACGAGCTCAAACATAATCTCCTAAGTGTTAGCCAAATCTATGATCAAGGACATAATGTTGTCTTTAGCACCAAAGATTGTGAAATAAGAAACTCTTCCTCAGGGGAACTTGTGGCGAAAGGAGTTAGAACATCTGGTAACGTTTACATTCTGAACAAAATTCAAGAAGATAAATGTTACTTAAGTCAAATAGATGAAAGTTGGTTGTGGCACAAGTGACTTGGACATACAATTTTTGATAACTTGATCAATATCAACAATATTAATGCAATACGAGACATCCCAAAGTTATTCAAGCCAAATCAAGGAGTAAGTGGTCCATGTCAACATGGAAAGCAAACTAGAACCAGCCACAAGATCAAGGAGTTTTCTACATCAAAACCTTTGGAGATCATCCATGCTGATTTATGTGGACCAACTAGAACTACATCACTCCAAGGAGAAAGGTGCTTTGCTTTATTTTTGATGACTATACTAGAATGATGTGGGTATATTTCATAAAATATAAACCCGAAGCATTTGAGTGTTTTAAGAATCTTAAAGCTCTTGTAGAAAATGAAAATGATTCTAAGATTAAATGTCTTAGAATGGATAGAGGGAGAGAATTCACATCAAAATAATTTGATGAATTTTGTAAAGTACATGGAATCGAAAGAGAACTCTCTGCTGCCAGAACACCTAAACAAAATGGGGTAGTTGAAAGAAGAAACCGAACAGTTCAAGAAATGGAAAGAACAATGTTATTAGCAGCTGACTTTTAGCCAAAATTCTGGAGAGAAGCAGTCAAGGCAGTTGTTTATACCTTGAATCGAACTCAACTAAGAAGAAATAATGAGAAGACTCCTTATGAATTATGGAAAGGAAGACCTGCTTCAATAAAATACTTCAAGATTTTTGGAAGCGAGTGCTTCATAAAAAGCAATGATGGCTCACAAGGAGAATTTGATTCTCGAGTTGATGAAGGGATATTCCTTGGATATTCTACAAGGAGCAAAGCCTACAAGTGCTACAATAATCGACTACGGAAAATAGTGGAAAGCATTGATGTGAAGATTGATGAATACCTTCCAGAAAAAGAAATTGAAGATCATGAAGTTGACCCTCTCATTGAAGAAGAACCTGAAAAAGAGGAAAACGATCAAGAAGAACACAAGGAAAAAGAACCATCTCAAACACCTTCAAAGATGAAGTTTCTCCAAAAACATCACCCAGAAGAGTAGATTATTGGCGATATAGATGATGGGATACAAACCCAAAGAAGGATGACAAGTACACCAAAGAAAAATGATGTTGCTCTCCTATTTTTGATAGAACCAGAAACATTTACTCAAGCAAGTAAGGATCCTCATTGGGTAAAAGCCATGGAAGAAGAAATGTCTCAAATCGATAAGAATGATACATGGGAGTTGGTACCTCGTCTAAAGGATAAAAATATCATTGGAACCAAGTCAATGTTCAAAAACAAAATGAATGAAGATGGACAAATCATCAGAAATGAGGCAAGGCTTGTTTTTAAAGGTTATTCACAAATTGAAGGAATCGACTTTGAAGAAACCTTTGCACCAATAGCTCGTGTGGAAGCTATAAGGATGTTCTTGGCATTTTCTTGCTCAAAAGGATTTAAAATCTATCAAATGGACATAAAGTCAGCATTTCTAAATTGGGAACTCAAGGAAGAAGTCTACATGGAGCAACCAGAAGGGTTTAATCTAGCAGAAGGAAAACACTTTGTTTGTAAGTTGAAAAAGGCATTATATGGGTTGAAACAAGCTCCTAGAGCTTGGTACGCAAGATTGGATCACTATCTACAACAACAAGGCTTCAAGAAGGGGGTGGCAGGAAGTAATCTCTACATAAATATGGATGGGGATAAGTTACTAGTCACTCTTGTCTATGTTGATGATCTGATTTTTGCTAGTAATAATGATGAGATGAGTCATGAGTTTGCTCAAAATATGTCAAAAGAGTTCGAGATGTCGATGATAGGAGAGTTATCTTACTTCCTTGGACTAGAATTATCTCAAACCACGACAGACATGTTCATATCTCAAGCAAAATATCTTAAAGACATGCTTAAAAGATATGAAATGGAAGAATGTGCACCCATGATCACACCTATGACCATAGATTGCAAATTAAGTAAAGATGATGACTCCCCTCCGATAGATGCAACTCATTACAGGTCAATAATTGGAGCCCTCCTATACTTAACTGCTATGAGACCTGACATTATGCAAGCAGTAGGAATGGTGGGAAGATTTTAATCAGCTCCTAAACAATCCCATTTGTTGGTTGTAAAAAGAATTCTCAGATACTTGAAAGGAACTCCTGATTTATGTCTTTGGTACCCTAAGAGCTCAACTCTTACTATGACTGCATACACCGATGCTGATTGGGCTAGAAGTGTTGATGATCAAAAAGTTACTAGTGGAAATGCATTCTTCCTAGGAGATTGTCTAGTATCGTGGCTCAACAAAAAACAAACATCCATATCACTATCTATAGCTGAAGCCAAGCATATAGCTACTGCAGATTGTTGTACTCAAATATTATGGATGAAGGAAGCTCTGGAAGATGTCAACATAGGTACAAATCAACCAATCACCATCTATTGTGATAACACAAGTGCTATCAGTCTCAGCAAAAATCCAGTGATGCACTCAAAGACGAAACATATACCAACCAAGTATCATTTCCTTCGTGAAAAAGTAGATGAACAAAACATCATCTTGGAATATATCAATACTAAGGAGCAGATAGCTAATATTTTCACAAAACCTCTTCCTCAAGAAGCATTTGAATATCTTCGCCAAAAGATGGGGGTTATTTAGCATCACGTTAAGTTGATTCATAAAGATGTTGCATGATAGGGGGAGCAGTTCGACAGGGGGAGTCCTTGTGCACTCCTTTGCCATTGATGTCAAAGGGGGAGAGAAGAAGAATATTGCCATCAATGACAAAGGGGGAGATTGCTAATCTAGGTTGTCATTGATGTCAATATAGCAGTGTTTGTGATGGAAAATTCTTTGATACATGATTTCCCATTAATGCCCATTGATCATAATTCTCATAGTGATGAAAGTTTGATATATGATGATATGATGAGATGGAGGACCCAAGTGGATTGAAGAATAAGAGGTCAATTGAATAGAAATTGAACAGCAATTGAACAACAAATGATGCAGGAGGTCAATTGAACAACAATTGAACAAAAAATGACGCAGTAGATCCAATAAAGCAACAAGAGAAAGAAGCCAAAGAGTAAGATGAAGAGTTTATCGAAAGCCATCAAAGAAACAAGTCATCGAAGCAAGAGAAGCAGGTTATCGCATATGCCCAAGGGTAAGTGTTATTGAAAGAACAAAGAGCAACAACGATAACAGAGGAGTAAAGAAGAAAATTATCGGAAGAGTGGAAGAGTGAAGAGAAGTCACAGGAGCAACAACTATCGGAAGAGTGGGGGTAGGAAAGTACAAACTTCCTTGATCGTGGTTGAAGTCCCGCACTCAATCCTAGCCGTCGATCTCATAGTCAACCCTTAGATCACGTCAACTATGGGGGTTAAGGCCGTTTTTAATCCATGTGCCAGTCGAAGTCATGCAAACCGTCAGTTGCGATAGGGATGTGGACCAGATGGATTTATTAACAATTGTTTAATGTAATATTGCATTCGCTCCATCGGAAGATAGAGCATGTGCACACTTGTAAAACCTCCAATTTTTTATGAAAGTGCGATTGCGGGATTAAAGGTGATGATGTGGCATGTGGGACCTCCATGTGGAGAAGAAGGATAGTTTACAACTCGTGAACGTGAATTAGCATAAGAAAGGAAGCCAAAGGTCGAGCGAATAGTAGAAAGAAAGCCGAAGGATGAGTGAGCGCAGAGGAAGCCGAAGGGCCAACAGAAGACGAAGGTAAAAACATTCTGTTGATTGGGTTAATCTTTAAAAAGGCTCAGACTTGTGATAAATTTATTGATGGAATAAGTACATAACGCAATTTTGAAGAACAATTATGTGAAAGGAAATAAAGTTTCATTTGTCATCGTTTGAAGGGAGCAGTAGACAACACCAACATTGAAGTGATTGTGAGTTTGTTTCTTGGAAGTAAGATATCGCGACAATAAGAAGCAGTCACTCCTGAAACAGTTGCCACAACACAGATCTTGGAGACATTATTGGAGATCATGATGGCTATTTGAAATCATCATAAGCTAACTTTGCAGACTCTGTGTGGGAAATATGAAGAATTGTGAAGACTCCTTCATATGAAGACAAGTTGTCATTGATGTAGCAGTGAAGTTGTAGATTGATAGAACACAGTGAAGAAGATTTTGAGAGAAGTGTAATACAATCAAAACATTTCTTAACAAAGAAAAACTATAGGGTCGGAGCCCTTGGGGTTGGTGCCTCAGAATTGGAAGGATTGGTGTCCTTGGAGTTGGCGCTCCTAAACACAAGGTTGGTGGCTTGAGAAGATAGGGTTGGAGCCTCACAAATGACCAAGTTGGTGCTTGGCAAGAGATTGGAGCCTTATATATATTGTACTTGATTTATTGTAAATATTATATTAATAAAAACATTTATTCCTATTATTCATTTTGTGTTCTAAATATAAATAATTTAATTGGTAAAAATAACAATTGAAAAGAAAGCCCCCTCTCAGTATTTCCAACAAGTTTTGCATTAAATTATGATATATTAATTTTATTCAACAGTAATTGTATAATTTGAATTTTTCTAATTTTCTATTATTGATTTCGTGTATGCAATTTTTGTTAAAATTATAGTTTTGAATTAATAAAATTATTTGTTTTAATGCAAAAATGGATTCAACATATTTTAATACACACACTATAATGATATATAATGATATTGTGTAATGTTAACATTTGATATTTATAATTTCATAAATTTAAAATGGTTTTTGCTGGTAAAAATATCAGTTTTCCTTATTGTTATTTTTAAATAAATAAAATAAATCAATTCATAAAACATTTGGAATACAACAAAACTTTACATTAATATATTATAAATATTTATTTTAATATTACACCAGCATAGATCCATTTTACTTACAGATATAACAAGAGCCTAGAGGGATTTCTTTAGAGTGCAAAATACAATGTGTTATTTTTCATGGTTTAAATTGTATTTTTGAATGCTAGAAAGAGTATATATAAGTTCAAATCAACGTTTTAACGATAAAAGCTTATTTTTTTCATGATATATACAGAATGTTTTAAAATAATATATAATATATAAGTTCAGGAGCAACCTTTTTTTCATGATATATACATAATGTTTTAAAATAATATATAATATATAAGTTCAGGAGCAACCTGGTCAGTGAGTGATAAATCACCCCTCGGCCTACTGAAAGGCATGACCCCAAGGGCTTCGGGTGGATTCGACCCTACTGAAAGACGTGACCCCAAGGGCTTCTAGTGGATTCAACCCTGTGACCTCCCGATGGCGAGGCACGATTTTTGACCAACTGAGCTAACCCTTGGGGCTTGTTTTTTTATTATTATTATTATAGGCAACATTATTTTTTTATTCAGAACATAATTTTTAACTTTATTCAGAAAGAGAACAAACTTATATATCCCCTCATACTGGGATGTAGAATGAGCCTCAGCTCAAATAATGTGTTATAAATATTTATTTTAGTATTACATTAAGGTATTACAAATATTTATTTTAATATGAAGGAAAATATTTAGATTGTGAATTCACTTGATCTTATAATGGACATTAAGTTAGGAGGGAATCAATAACTAATGGGGATTGTTCAACTAAGATTTGCATTTAAATCTTATTTACTATAAATATAAAATTTAGATTAAGTGCAACAACGCCCAAGCTATACTTAACAAGGAACTCAAACATCAGATTTGGGTTTAGATATCTCAAATGAAAACTATTTTATTAAAAATATTAAAACAATAAATACTTTTTGAATTAATTTTTTTTAATTAATATTTTATAATGACAATAATTATTAAAATAGATAATTGTTGCTAGTAAATGTCATCATGAGAAGCATTAAAACACTTCATGATATATCTCACATTGCTAAGATTAAACAAAATTACAAAAATTTACCAAATGGTAACTTTATTTAAAAAAATCCATCTTTACTCTAATCTACCAAGCTCTGGGAGGGATAAAATATTTTTATTACAAAAATTTACCAAATGGTAACTTTATTTAAAAAAATCCATCTTTACTCTAATCTACCAAGCTCAGGGAGGGATAAAATATTTTTTTACTCTATATTAGTTTGCATATCAGGATATTTGATCCCTCTCGGGGCTTGGTAGATCCAGAGTAAAGATGGATCTATGCGGTTTAAATCGCCCCTTTAAATAGGCTACATCCCACGTGAATACCATGGGTAAATAGCATGTGTCATTTTATTTTTATTAATATTAATATTAGGGTTAATAATAATTTTTTGTATGGTATTAATATTAATTTGGCCCATAGGCTTCACCTAAATAAAACCTTTTTTTGAGTGTTCGTAAATATAAAGTGACTTACGTAGTAAATATAAAAAATGTTTTATTTATTTACCATACCTTTGGTTTATTTATATTTTTATTAATTTACCATACTTCTTTTATAAATATGGTATTTGACTCATGGTATTAAAATGGTATTTGGCCCATAGGTTTTACCTAAATAAAACCTCTTTTTTAGTCTTCGCAAATAGAAAGAGGTTTATGGACTAAATATAAAAAGAGGTTTTATTTATTTACCATACCTCTAGTTTATTTATATTTATATTTATTTACCAATTATATTTATATTTATTTACCATACCTTTGGAGTAAGTATAAAAAGAGGTCTTTAATACTTATATTTTTTTTTTTTTATATATATAATAATAATTAGATTGATTTAAATAGGGTTGATATTATATTAAAAATGCTAAATGTTAAACATTACACGTTAAATGTTTACATTTAAATTTATGTTTATATTTATGTGAGATCTACCCCCATACTGAGCTATAGATCCTCTCTCGGCCCAATTATTTTATTATTATCAAATATAAAAGAAGTAATATATGAATTAACCATATATATACGTTTAAAAAAACATGTAACAAGATTCTTAACTATGAGGATTCACCAATTTTATTATGGAGATTCTTAACTTATAAATAGACTTTGTTACACTATCATGGGTGAATACCATGGCTTATCAATACCACATGTTTAGAAAAGCTATAATTCATTTCATATGATTTTTTTTAATTAAACAATTTAATTAAAATAATAGATAAGACATAATTACTTCTGAGTTTCAATTTTTGATCTATGATTACTACTAAAATATTTTTTAGAAATTAAATTTATATTATTTACTTAATAATTATTAATAATTAAATTAAAATTTTAAAAATCTTATTCTAAAATAGTTGCACCTATCCATATAACAAAAAAATTCGTTTAAAAAAAATAATGAAATTGTAAAAATTAAAGCTTTATATATTGGATTGTTACCCATATTAATATTTAAGGGAAGAAAATTTAAATGGTGGGGAAGAAATTGTGAAAATGAAGTTTATCTATTATATTATTATTGGTATGGGTAAAAAAAGAAGAGACAAATTAATGGAAATTAAATTCTAGAAAACTTTTTAATTCATAATTCATTTTTGGTGTAGCAAAATCAATTATCCACATATGAGTTTAGTTGATTTGTAAGTTTTGTTAGGTTACTAACTCTGACACATTTCTATCTTTTTCGTGGGTTTGTTCCAAGGAAATGATAACCACAAACATAATCAACCTACCAAAGAAGTTAGCACCCGTGAATAACGTTATCAACCTACCAACGAAGTGAACGATTTAATATGTTAAGAGATAAATGAGAGTAAGAAGCAAAATAAGTTGGTACTAAATGATTTAATATGTCGAGAGGTAAGGAGACCGCCAAGCGAAATAAGTCGATGTGAATGAACTTTTCAAGGTTATAACAAACATTTTTATTATTAAAAAAAGGGAACTTTCTACCATAATGCTCTTATAGCGTATCACATGCTAGGCTTGGGGAATATATTCCTAAGTGCGCCTTTAGAACAATTGATATAAATTTTGAAATATATATTTGCAATCTTCATTACAAAAGTTAATAATGCCAAAGGAAAGAAAGGCACATTAAAGTAACATAAAGGCAATAGTTAGTGTAAAATTTAAGCTATATAATGGTCATTTTTGATAAAAGAGCCCATGATTATTTTTAGAGGTTAGTATATAGTGCCTATCATTGGAGACCCACTCATACCTATTTATAATGGCCAACACATCTTTGTTACCGGAGTTTAAACTTTGGCATATATAATGGCTATCCTTGCTACAAAAGCCAATGATTACAAGGACAACCAAACACATAAACTTACTCAATATAAGTTGTCAACTTCATGTTGATAATGAAAGTTGTCAACTTCATGCTCATAAGGAAATCCTTGATGTGAGTATCATTATAAACCTACCCATCCTATATAGATATCTCCGTCATCAAGATGTCATTATAATCCCCTTCATTCTTTTTATGTTATGTTTCCATGTCTAATCATATAAGCTTTGATGTAAAATATATTTGGTTCTACTTCGTTCTCTAGAGAATGTAAGGGTCACAAAATGGTTCTCACCATAAACACGATGACATGAAATGTATTTAGATGGGTTTTATTGCAAAAGATCATGGATCATTAACTCAATGTTTAATTAAGTTTTGAAGATGATAGAGTACCATGATTGGCATCTTTATTTGGTTTTTATTTTATCATGGTGCGAGTAAGATAGTAAAACAATGAATATAAGAGAGTAAAACAATGAATATACTTCAATAATTTCTCAAACAAATGGTTATGTATAATTTTTTTTACCCTTTCTCATGTTTTATTTGGTATAGGGGTATATTAAATGCATTCAACAAACAAGTTGGCATTGTCAATGTAAAGAAAATTAAAACTATAAGATGTGTGAATAAATGAAGATAAATTAATTACTTTCCTTAATATACAGTGAAAAATTAGGGAGAAGGATGAAGCAAACATTTAAATAAGTTTATTTGGGAATTTACTTTTCATGGGGAACAAGTGAAAGTTGATTCAAGTAAAGAAGCCTCCTTATAAACCCACATACAAAGACAACCAAACAATCAACACTAAAAATATCTTCTAATATAAGTAGCATACATAATCATTACAAAATCAATGGGTAGACATATAAATCATTCAAACTAGTATTTAATAGGGGTAAAGATGTAGACGCTTTATATGATTGAAAATGAAAACAAGACTACAATAATGAACAATATCACCTTCACCGAGCTATGCAAGCTTGAAGAAACTCTCTCCATCATGAAAAGTGCAATGAAGGTAGACATGATCAACACCAACACCTTTTAGGCATAATGAAGTGATTACAATAAAAATTCAAGTTCAAGTTATACTTGTGCATTATAACCTTACATTCATTAAACTCCTTAACTCATGAAAGATGCATGTATCTATTAAAAAAAATCAACGGATTCCATGCAAGGAAAGTGAAGATGTTTATGAAGTTTGTGGATTCAATTTCCTTGAATCAATTTAATACCTCATCATAACTACTAGAAAATGCATCCGCTAAGTCCTTCTAAGCTAGAAGATTGCATAGAAACAACATGGAACTAGTTATATTGTGGAATTGAATGTGTTGATTATGTACACCGACTTTTCATGAGTTTTGAATGATTACCTACACATGTGTTTTCCATCAGAGGATGTGTTGTGCAATCATACATTTGGTCAATTAGATGGTTTGACTTTAATCCTCTATAGATAATTTAGGAATTTCTCTAGGAAAAAAAATCATATAACTATAATACATTATGCTTCCTTTTCTCGAATTGAGAGAGAGAGAAGGTCACTCACATAAATGCAATTTTGATATGAAAATGACATGATGTAGATTCTCAATAATGTTTGCGATTAGGAAAAAAGATCATATAAATAAAATACATTATGCTTCCTTTTCTAGAGAGAGAGAGAGAGAAGGTCACTCACATAAATATAGTTTTGAGGTGAATTTAGTTCACAAATTTTTCAATGAAGTGAGTATACCCATGTTCATGTAATAAACAAGTCAAGTGTAACATGTATCCATGACAATGGTAACATGACATGTGTGAAACTAGGTCACGATACATCCATGTGTGATAAAAATGGCAATGTTGTATTAAAAGAAATAAAATCCACTGGTCAGCTCTACGAAAGAGAGTCTAAACCAGGAGAGTCTGGCTTTGCAAAACACTCTACATTGTTCATGTACATCATGTTAGGGCCTAAATCTACCTTAGGCCGAAGGAAGGCAGGTCTAGGGTAACATCAAACCACGCTTAACATGGTAGCTAGCCCTACCAGGTCGGGAGAGGGCTCTTTCCTTGTTAATCTTAGGAAAATATGATCAATGAAGTTTGAGATGACTGATATAAAGGCTAATTTTAGGCTAGGTATATGCTCAGAGGAGTTTGATTGAATTTAATGTTGGTTTGTTGGCTCAAATGTGAAAGGCAGATTTGGGTCCAGGGAATGGACACAGTCTTGCAGAGGTTTCTGTGGGGCAAGGTGGGAAAATGGTTTAGTACTTTGAAATAAGTGAGACGGAGAGTCTTAAGACTAGCGAGGAGTTGGAGAGGGCATGAAAGTCTCAGGGATCCTCTTCAAACAGTTGAAAACATAAATAACTAAACAAACCCTAGGTAGAGCACTGCAACATCAATGAATTATACCTTTATCCTCGATTCATTTAGTTAAGCTGAACAAAGAGAGATGATGGCATACATAAACACATGTAAACTTGAATTACAGAAGGAAAAAACAATACCAAATCAACTTTCCACAATAATCCCACAAAATGCTGTAAACCCTGGTCTATTCCTTTGCCAAACTGTAGAGATGAATGTACAATAATGCTCAAAGCATTCACAAGAGTCCAACCTTTACAAATGATTGAAAAACTACTAGATATAGGCAACAAACAACTCATGCTAGGCTTTAGGGGTCGAATTCATGAGTTTAGGAGTTGCTTCAACAAGATCTAAACTAAGAACCACTATGTTATGTCCCAAATCTACCTCAGGCTGAGAAAGGCAGGTCTAGGATAACATCAAACCACGTTTAACCTGGTAGCTAGCCTTACCAGGTTGGGAGAGGGCTCTCTCCTTATTAATCTCAAAGAAAATATGGCAAGTAAGGCTTTAGATGATTGATATGAATTCTAATTTTAGGCTAGGTATGTTTGCTAAGAGGATTTTGTTTGATTTTAATGGTTGGTTGCTGGATCAGATGGGGAAGGCAGCTTTGGGTCCGGGAAATCAACTTATATTTGCAGAGGTTTCTGTGGGGTGAGGTAGGCAAGTGATTTAGCATTTTGAAATGAATGTGATGGTGAGTCTAAAGACTGGTAAGGAGTTGGAGAGGGCATGAAAGTATCAGGAATCCTCTTCAAACAGTTGAAAACATGTAAAACCAAATAAACCCTAAGGTAGAGCACTACAACATCAATGAATTCCACCTTTATACTTGATTCATTTAGTTAAGCTAAAAAGAGAGAGATGATGGCGCACATAAACACATGATAACTTGAATCACAGAAAGAAAAACAATACTAAATCACCTTGCCACAAGAATCCCACAAAATGCTGGAAACCCTGGTCTATTTCCTTGCCAAACTGCAGAGATGAATGTACAATAATGCTCAAAGCATTCACAAGAATCCAACCTTCTGCCAAAGTCCAACCCCTACACTATGAAATTGATAAAATATATACATTTTCTCATCCTTGTACAAAGGGAATTGAGCTCAACCATTTTTTTCAAAATAGAATCAGTTACATTAAACTTGGACTGAATTTCTGAAAATAGGTGTTGAAGATGAACTCATATCTCCTAAACCATAGCACCTGTTACAAAACAGAAAGATTTTTTTGTATATAAGGTCATGTTGGAGAAAAACCTCTCTCAAATTTTGGAAATTCGTTTCCAATTGCATGTAATCTGTGCCACAAAATCATCTCTAAAACAGAAAATCATTAAAAATTTAAATCTGTGAAAATGAGTTGTAAAGATCTAGTCACATATCCCAATTCATGACACCCGTGAATAAACAGAAAGAGGTTTTTGTTATATGACTTGTGATTAAAAAAAAATCCTTGGGTTTTGCAAAATTACTTTCCATTTGTTGTAAAATAGCACCACACTAAAATGACTAAAACAGTAAAATAATTGCAAAATTTGTTTTATTTTAATGTAGGTTTCAAATATCACTTCATATCTCCCACATAGTAATACCGGTGCATAAACTGAAGGAGGTTTTTATTATTTGGTATGTGATGGACAAAAGCCTCTTCCACTTTTGTAAAATTTCTATCCAAACTGATTTTGTTGTAAACTTGTCCCTGTGTGCAGCAACTGACCTCAAAACATGCATAACCAAGAATCAATCATTCATTTCGATCATATCTTCTAATCTGGGAGTGTGATATACCGTTGGAAAGCTCTTTTCAAGCTGCTCCTGGTGAACACACTTGTGACATGTTTTTTTTTGCTGAATATCATGTGCAAAAAATCTAACCAAAACCAAAAATAGTAAGAGCTCATATTGATCCCTGATGAGAGCTCATATTGATCCTTGATGACAGGCTGCGAAGACTAGAACTAACACATCACACATTATATAGTAATCATGGTTTTAGGGAAGTTAGAACAATAACCTAAGAAATAGAAACTAATTCCTATCCTGAGGTCACGTGAACCAACTCACACTATTCTAGGATATTCTCCATTATCTTCAACACTCCCCCTTAATGGAGAAGGGGTTCACAAATATGCCTAACATCTCTCTAAACATTTCAACTTAATCCTGCTAAGAGGCTTAGTGAAAATGTTTGCAACATTATCACATGTATTACAATATACCAAATGGATTTCTTTGGATTGCACTTTCTCCCTTACGAAGTGGAATTGTGTATCAATATGTTTAGTGTTTTTGTGGAACACCATATTATTAGCAAGTTTGATTGAACTCTAATTGTTGCATCTTATTGTTGTTACGTCTATCTGTTCTTCCCCGACATCCTGGAGAAGTCTCTACAACCAATCTGCCTCACACGTTACTGCACACATGGCTTGATACTCTACTTCCGCTGAGGACAAGGAGACTGTGTTCTGCTTCTTGCTACTCCATGTGATCACCCCGAATCCAATGCTAAATGTATAACCTGTTACGGATCTGCGATCATCTACATTTCCAGGCTAATCTAAATCTGCAAATCCTGTCAATCTAACATCGGAAGAGTCAGTGTAAATAATACCGTAATCTACAGTTCCTTGTAGATACCTCAAAACACTTTTCGTTGCATTGCAATGGCTTTCAAGTGGCTTGGACATATATTGGCTTAGCACACTAACTGCATAATCCAAATCTGGTCTAGTGGTGGTTAGGTAGATTAGACTCCTAACCAATTGTCTATAAAGTGTCACATCTGCCTCCTTTGAGCCATCTTCACTCTGCAATTTGATGTTCTGTTGTAATGGTACTACTGCAGGCTTACACTAATCCATCCTAAATCTCTCTAACAAGCCTTTAACATACATTCCTTGGGATAGAAATGTTTTTCCTGAATCTCTCCAGATCTTAAGACCCAAACAATATCTTAATTCTCCAAGGTGTTTCATTTCGAATACCTGTGACATCTGTTGCTTGATTTCTTTGATCAGATATGTAGCATCACCTGTAATGATCAAATCGTCTACATACAGAGAAATAATCACTATGTGCCCTTGTTCATCTTGCATGGTGTAAATATTAGGGTCATTTTTGCTTCTGTTGTAGCCAGCTTGTAGAAAAAATCAGTCAATCTTTTCATACCAAGACCTGGGTGCTTGCTTTAGTCCATAAAGTGCTTTCTTCAATCTACAAACTGAACGTTCTTTCCCTTTCTAGACAAACCCTTCAAGTTGCTCTATATAAACCTCCTCTTTTAGTTCTCCATTTAAAAATGCAGACTTTACATGTAGTTGTTGTATCATCCAATGTTTCTTAGTAGCTAAAGCAATTAACATTCTGATAGTGTTTAGTTTAGCTACAGGGGCAAAGGTTTCTTCATAGTCTATACCTTCCTTTTATGAATACCCCTTTGCTACAAATATAGCTTTTAAATTTTCTATGGTTCCATGTACATTGATCTTCGTTTGTATAACCATTTACAACCTATGGTTTGTTTTCCTTTAGTAAGTTCAACTAGTTCCGAGGTGTTGTTCTTGATTATTGATTCATATTCTTGTTCCATGGCTGTTTTCCATTCTCTAGATTCATTTTCTTCTTAATAACTAGAAGGTTCAACCACATTCATCATACTAGTTATAAAAGAATTTTCCCTATATCTTGCAAGCAATTGAGCTTTCCCACCTGATCTTGTAAGAGGTGGGGTAGCCTCAAACCTTGTCTGATCATCATTCTCTTTTTCTTCACATTGCTGCTGCTGCTATATCTGCTACTGTTGCTGCTGTATCTCCTGTTGTTGCTGCTATTGTTCATCTTCTGCCTTTGTCTGCTACTGATCCTCATTGTTTTCTGCTTCTTCTTCCACCAAGTATGGAACATCCCATTCCTCATTGTGCTTATCAGATTCTTCATGATCCTACTCATGGAATATGACATCTTTACTAACAAAAATCTTGTGAGTAGAGGGACTAAATAATATGTAAGCTTTATGTTGTGAACAATACCATATAAAAGTACATCTGATGGCTTTTGAATCTAGTTTTCTTCTATCTTCCTTTGGAATATGGGAAAATGCTTTAGATCCAAATACTCTTAAGTGTTTTACTGTAGGCTTAAATCCATATAATGCTTCATAAGGAGTTTTAAACTCATGACTCTTTGTAGGACTCCTATTTTTCAAATAAACTGTAGTATTCAATGCTTTAGCCCAAAAACCATTCGATAGATTCTTACCTTTCAACATGCTTCTAGCGCATTCCACCATTGTTCTGTTCTTTCTTTCTATTACTCCATTTTGCTAAGGAGTATGAGGTATTGTGAATTGCTGTAATATTACATGGTCTTTACAATACTTGATAAGCTCATCCTTCCTGCATTCTCCCCCTTGATCGGAGCGGAGAATTTTTATCTACTTCCCTGTTTTCCTTTCAATCATATTCTTGAACTGCTTCAAGTATTCAAACATGTGACTCTTCTTACTCAAGAAATACACCCAAGAAAACTTTGTGCAGTCATCAATAAACAGTAAAAAAAATATAATGCACCTCCTAATGATTTTGTTTGCATGGGTCCACACAAGTATGTATGCACTAATTCAAGTATATCCCTCTATTTCTTTTCTACTCAAACAAGGAATTCTTCTCTATGCATTTTTCCTAATGTACAAACATCACAATCATTATGTACTTGCTTTAGCATAGGAAGATCTCTTACCATTTCCTTCTTATGTAGTAACAATAAATCATTGTAATTGATATGACCAAATCTCTGATGCCATAGCTCTTCTGTAGTCAAACTCGCAGCTGTCAAGGCTCAAAATGGTGCAGGTCTTACATCCAACTTGTATAGACCTCTTGTTCAGATTCCTGTAGCAATTATCTTCATGCCATCTAGCATATTTTTAATATAATAGTTAGATTTAAAAAATTCAACTTTAAGATCTTGATATGTGATCATGGATACAAAAATCAAGTTCTTTGTTACACCAGGCACATACATGACATTATGAATTTGTTTTACATTACCATTAGGTAGAATGATAGAAATTTTCTCACACCCTTTGATCTGATGACTTCTATCATCACCTAGGTAAATCTGTGCTCCTTCATTGATTTCTTTAAAATATTCGAACCAATGCTTGTTCTCTGTCATATGTGTTGATGCTCCTAAATCTACATACCAGATGTCTGCATCAACATTCTCATCAAAATTTGCCATAAACAATCTGAAATTCTGCACATGATTTTCATTCGCGAGATGACCTGCATGTCGTTTCTGCTTCTGTTGTTCTTCATGATATTTCTTCTTCTTGCACTCCCTGGCAATATGACCAAGTTTTCCGCAATGAAATCATTTAATTTCAGAGTTGTTTCTATTCGAATGCATACCTTGGGTCTAATTCATACTTTTTTGTGAATGTCCTCCGTTTTGCTGTTGCGGATTTCCTTTTCCTTTGAAGAAGTTCTTCTTCACCATCAATGCAATATCAACACTCTAGGGCTTCAGAGTCAATCTTATTTCTTCTTCTTGCATCAACATTCCTGTCAGCTCTTCAAACTTCGAGATCTTCTCTCTCGCATTTATCCCAGTGATGAACATTTGGTAGTCATCGGTCACACCATTCGTGGTAATTGTTTCAAGATCTATATCGTCAAATGTATGACTAATGTCTGTCAATTTTTTGTTCAGGTATTTGATCCTTTCTATGAAGACAACAACTATTTCATTCTCCTCCATCTTCAGGGATAAGATCTTACTCTTCAGGAACAGAAGACTATTTGAATTCTTGATCTCATACAAATCCTTCAGAATTCCCTAGATCTCATTAGCTATCTTACACTCTCTAATGTGTGGTATGATGCAGTATTTCATTGACATCTTCAACAATGTCTTTGCTCTACCTTCTTGCTTTTCCCAATCTGGGATCGATGTTGATCCAGCCATTGGCTTCGGCTCATCCCCATTTACAATTGTCCAAGCACTCTGCACTTCTAACAGAGTCTGCATCTTGAATTTCCAATTTGCATAATTGGAACCATCGAGCTTGTTATGTTCATTCAAGCATGCTTCAAACATGTTATTATTCATCTTGGTGATTTTGACAAAAAAAAAAACGACAGGTAAAAGAAGATGTTAGATTTACCCTAGATTTGTGACAAAGACAGATCACTATTCTTCAATGTTGTTTGATCTCACAGCACACCCGCAGATCACCGTGGCTTCCTTCATAGCCTCCAGAAACCTTCTCTTGTCAGCCTTTATATCCTTCTCTAGTATGCAGCCTTCTCTCAGCCTCCACGGAGCCTTTTTGTTTTTTACACGATCATTGTAGATGTACACCACTTATCTGAGATGTCGTCACAAATGTACACCACTTATTTGCGACATCGTCGCAGCTATACACCCAATATCAAAGGCAATAATGCTAAGTATGATTGAATAATCATCACATTTATTCTCCTGAAACCTGTGGCGATTTTGGTTTAGTTTCACCCTCCTCTCAGCGTACAGGTTCCTTGGCCCTGATGCTCTGATACCATGATAAAAATGGCAATTTTGTATTAAAAGAAATAAAACCCACTAGTTATCTCTACGAAAGAGAGTCTGAACCAGGAGAGCGTGACTCTGTAGAATGCTCTACATTGTTCATGTACATCACACATTATATAGTAATCATGGTTTTAGGGAAGTTAGAACAACAACGTAAGAAATAGAAACTAATTCCTATCTTGAGGTCATGTGAACCAACTCACATTATTCTAGGATATTCTCCATTATTTTCAACAATGTGTATACCCTTTCATCAACCCAAGTGGATGAAAATGACATGATGTAGATGCTCCATAATGTTTGAGATTAGCAAAAAAACATATAACTAAAATACATTATGCTTCCTTTTCTAGAATTGAGAGAGAGAGAGAGAGAGAGAGAGAGAGAGAGAGAGAGAGAGAGAGAGAAGGTCACTCATGTAAATATAATTTTGAGGTTAATTTAATTCACAAAATTTTCGATGAAGTGAGTATACCCATGTTCATGTAATAAACAAGTCAAGTGTAAGATGTATCCATGACAATGGTAACATGACATGTGTGAAACTAGGTCATGAACATCCATAAATGAATTTTGTCTCCATCTAATATATGTGAGGAAGGTTCAATGCTACCTTGGCGAGGGCACATAAGTGTTACAAAAGAAACTCGTTGGAGGATGGGCTTAGAAAATGTTATAAGTTCTTTTCCATTGAACCCATATTAAAAGCTTACAAAAATGATTGAATCTGAGTTGTACATGTTCATTGGTCTTAACCTAGGTTTGGAACATGATCATTGTCATGTATGAATTATCTATGATGTGATGATGAATTATGGTCAAGCATGAGAAAAATTTCCTAGTTATAAATCAATAATGAAAATCTCTACTAGATAAATGGTGGTTTATTAATGAAGATAATGGGTACCATGATACCTAATATGAACTAGCATTATGGAAATCATAACACCTCAGTGTTGATACTTAGGTTGACAATGTATATATGCATACATGATGAAGGGATAAAAGCTAAGTAATGATGTAGTATGTAATTTATTATACATTGAATGATAACAAAATACATCGCACATTGCAGATGAAGAATGTTAACATATATGGAGGGTTATGATTCCATAAGAGAGGAAAGAAAGAGGGTTTAATGGAATAAAAGGGTCCAAAGACAAATAATAACATTTTATTCCTAAGACTTTTTTCTTTTCCTTATATTATCTCAAGTCATATAAACCTGGGAATTAGTTGTCAAGATAAATATGTTGGATTTTTAGGAACATATGTGGTGAATTATTAGTATGCAAATGTATTCAAAAGTTTTGAAGCATGCAAAGGTGATTTTCCAATAATTTCAATAAGGTGGATATCAGCGGCCACCCACCTATTCCACTTGGCTCACAACACAATTTCATATTTTGGAGCATAATTTTATATTTTTGAAGTTTTCTATTTTTTGTAGTTTTCAGATCGTGAATTTTCAAAACCATTTTGAGGCCCTAAACAACATTTTGTGGGGAAATAAGCCAACATTGTGTTGGATAATGTACTAGGGAAACTATTAAATCAAATCTCCTTAACCTTAATAATTGATTTTGAACTTTAGTTATATTCTTATGTTTATTTCTTAGATATTTTCATCAAATAATTATCAAGAGAAAAAAAAATAAAGACAATAGACACAAGAAGTAGGCTCCAAGCAAGGGAAAAACCCCTCCAAGGGGAAAACCTAGAAATAATCTCTTCTCTTCTTATAGAATCTGCTTCAAATGAGAAAACCAAGACCCAAATACCTTGACCAATACCCCCTCCAAGCACCAAGTCATCCCTTCAAAGAAGTATTCCTTTGGCAAGTCAAAATATTTAAAGTCAACAAGAGTCAACCATTCTTCAGCCCAATCTCAATCACAGTTTCGACCCTTACTTTAGACCTGCAACCTTGACCTATAATTCTAGGCCTTGCAAACGACTAAAAAAATGCAATTCCTTCACACGTGTGAGAGAATAAGGCTCAAAATTAGTTCTTTCTTCATCTTCTTGATTTCTCCTAGATTCCTTGACCTTCGCTCTTGCTTCCTTCTTGCTTATTGCTTCAGATCAAACTTGTTTCTTTTGTAGATCGAATTTGTGCTAAATTAGGTTGAAACTGCTTCTATATATACACATTTTTGGAGGTCGAATAACCTCTTCTAGGTCGACTTGTTGTTAATTTTCCTTAGGGCTATATTGTTCTTTCAACATAGTTGCATATGTTGTTGAATAATGATGTAAATATGAATAATGTTATGATGTTATGGGGTGAATTTAATATGGAAATAATGAAATACAATGATCAAAGAAAAGAAAAATATATCCCTAATAAAATTCAACATGGTTTCAAAGTTGGGTTGTAGAAAAGTCATTGAAGATCACCCCTATGAAGACTCCTTTGATGAAAGCAAGAGAACATGGAGGAGACCTAAAATAATACTATGTATTGAAGGAAACCTAGGGAATCTGGTTATTAGGGTTTAATGTATACTGTGAGGTTAAGGTTTGGAAGAAACCCTAGTTTATGGTAAATATTTGAGATATGCAATCTAGAAACTCTAGCATGATCAATGTGAATATGTTCAATCACTTGGACAAATTTGATGAAGCCCTAGATGAGATAGTATCTATTAAGCTTGGTTGCTGATGAAGTAGGTTGAAATATTGAAGGCAACATTATCATGTGGATAATATATGGTAATGACTCTTGAAGGTTGGTTCAAGAGGGAGCTAATCTCTTCTTGTTAAAAGATAAGTACGTTTTAGATTTATGTTACCTCCTTATGATTATATTCCTATTTGGGTTTATTGTTTTAATTATTACATATACTTACTGCATGTATATGTGAGTAATGGATACTTCTGACCTCTTGATGAGATGTGATAAGTGGATCCTTCTTAAGGATCATCTAAGATGTAGGAAAAGATGGCTAGTGCAGGAAGAGAAGAGCTGCAATTGCCTATGATAAGGAAGTTGAAAAAGTGCTCTCACTGCAAATGTCAAATAAGAAGATATACAAGTATCTGAATACTATAAGGTATGTATGATGTATTGTATCAATGTTATGTTTTAGCTAAAATTTTCAATGGAAAGTTAAGCACTAAGGTATGATGGGGATTTCACCTTCATGAATGATTCATGTAAATGAAAGTAGGTTTGATTCATGGTGCCTATGATGAGATGGTGCACTTGGTATTGGAGAAGTATCTCACATTCTATTAAGTCATGGTAAAGCTACTTAGAAACATTTATTTTTATACTGGTATACTTGATATTTGGCAAACCATATTTCATTTTAGACATGATGGATTTCATAAAGAAGGCTACCACATTGTTTTTTATATATTATAGCTCGATGTTGTTGTTAATGCTTAAGATAAGCATGATAAAAGTATAACAATAAGATTATCGCTCAAGATCTTCTTGTTGACCTTGGTTAGGTTTTGATAAGCTTAGTAATTATGAAAATTGATAAATCTGGATGCCCAGACTTGATGGTTGAGTAATATGATAAAGAAGTTATGTAGTGATTATAATATTTGAAGTATGATGATAAAGCTATCAGCTTCTCTAATCATAAGATTCTAACCCTTGATGAAAATTTGATGTCATGTTCATATGTAATGATGAAGTAGTTTATTCTAACATGTTATAACCATGATGAATATATGATATAGTTTGCCTTTGTATCTAATAGTCATATTGATGCATGACAATATTATGATAGATGGGTTGATAACTTGAATGATAATGATTGAAGTGGCTACTCATTAAGAGGGAGAAAAATTTCATAAGATCCCTACACCTATTTTCATTTTCATTAAATGTGTAGAAAATTATTCATTGTTGAAGTATGATTTCTTGAAATTAATAAACAAATATCTTATATTGTTGGTATGCAATAAGTTCTGGTCTAAGAAGAGAGGGTTTGCATTAGTCTAAGCCACAACCGCTTGGCAGAAATCTTATCAGTGCAGTTAGAAGCCTCACAGCCACATAAAAGAAAGCCTATGGGTGCAGTTATGCTTGTAAGTCACAAAAATTGAAGCTTTATACATAAAATAGAGAATGCACAAAAATTATGAAAATCCTACAGATATGGAGCAGAAAGCAAAATGTTTTATCAGAAGGGAAGTTTGAATGTTTGACTTACTATAGAAAATGTGAATGTGTTGGCTAAAATTGTGTTTGTAGGTGACCAAAATATGCATATCAATATGTCATTTTAATTTAACCATTGAAGCTAGTGTATGGAAATATTTGATAACAATTGCAAGGGTTTGATAAGATTTGGTTGATTGGTATAGATGAGCAGTATGCTTGATGGTTCATAGATATTTTTTGGCTTATCGATTGACTAAATTCATAGTGATAACAAATTAGGGTTTTGACTTGATAACTGATGATTTTCCTTGATGAAAGTGCTATGTGGGCATAATGACTTTTAGTAAATAATGTTGGCTTTGATTCTATATTGGCTTCATTGGCGTTGGCAAATTGGTTGAAGTATAAACAATTGTGATTCAATTTGAAATAATCTCACAATGTATGGATGGAACTTATATGACTTGTCCCTGATGTATGCATTCATATTTAGTGATAGAAATGATTCATGCTATGATCATAAGGATGGATTGATAAAGTTTGATTGGATAGTGCTTGGTAAATAAAAGTTGTTGTAACTTGGTATTTGGATGTGAGCTCTACCTGATACTTGGTCCGAAGAGTTTGTCATAGGGATATTGGTAGAAACTTTTATGATTTTGATATTACTTTTTATCTAGCATCTTAAGCTGACTTAGTTTATTTGATTGCACAATATTGATTTGTGTAAGGCTAAGCATATTGGTTTGGTAAAGTGTTATGTTTATAGAAAGCATTGCATGAAGCAAGCTCCTTGAGCCTAGTATGTCCACATTGACAGTTATCTGGTGAAGCCAGGAAGATGTGTCGATCCAAACCTCTACTTCAAAAGTGGTCCAAGGTATGAATTTGATTTTGGTTTTATATGTTGATGGTCTATTCTTGACAAGTAATGAGCCTCTGATGATCAAAGTAAGAGGGAGATGGCCTCTGAAGTTCAAAATGAAGAATCATGGCATGATGAATTATGTTCTAAAGTTTGGAAAAGAAAATTTATATTGTGAAGCTATTAAAGAAAGCATAAATACGAATCCTTCGACACTTTGATTGAATTTCAAGAAGTTATGAAGAGATATTGTTGAACTTGACTTGGAAACCTATTGTTGATTAAAGAATATATATATATATATATATATATATATATATATATATATATATATATATATATATATATATATATATATATATATATATATATATATATATATATATATATATATATATATATATATATATATATATATATTTGTGTGTGTATCTGTGTGTGTTTTGCATAAAACCTGAATGAGCTGCTTTATAGACATTGAGTTTCCACCGAGGAGGGTTGGAATTTGACGTGAAAAATGCACATCATGGGGGCATTTTGACCATCAAATACATTTAAAAAATTTTCATTATCCTTTCTTGTGTCGTGTCTTTAGATTTACGAAACGCACTTTTGACGTTTTATTTTTTTTCCAAAACATTATTAATATCCTATAAGCACACTCCATCTTGATCGGGCACACTCCATTGCTTCGACTTTCCCACACTCCAACTATGAACTCTCCAATGTTGTTGATGACATCCACGGATATGCATTCAATGCCACCACCTCCCTATCAAAGATTTCAAATTCACCAGTCACGAGCGCAAATTTTTGAAGAATTAAAAAGCTTAATTTTCCAAAACAATGTTGCTTTAGTTGGAGAATTACCACACGAGCTAGGTAACCTAGAAAATTTGGAATCACTTGTTGTTACAAACAACTGACAATAGTATGAAGGGAAATTTTCCAATGGAAAGTGAGAACTTAACCAAATTAAGAAAGCTTGTCTTCAGCCACAACCTCTTCTATTGCATGGTATGTCCTTCTTTAGGGAATCTGTGGTAACCGTTAATAATGGATTTGAGTTTTAATGCATTATAGGGCCCAATTCCAACATCTTTTGGGAGTATGAATTCTCTTGTAAAAATGGATTTGAGTGACAATGGATTACAAGAGGTGATTCCTAGGACATTAGGGAATTTGAAATCCCTTACATTTTTGGATTTGAGGAACAATAAGCTTCATGGAAACCTTCTAGGTTCCTTAATGGAGATGAAGAATTTGCAGGAGCTTTACCTTAGTAATAATCCCCTGGGAGGACTAATTGATTCTCTTCACTAGTAAAATTTGCGGTCCTTTATTAGTTTGGATCTTTCATCTTCAGATTATATTGGAACCATTCCATAATAATTTTGGGAATTGAATATACTTAGTTACCTTGCCTTGAATGATAATAATTTCACCGACAACTATATTGTGCCTATCTATCTCACTAGGTAGTCAAGGTTACCAAAACAAATAGTGAGGAGCCTATTCAACAAAATTTGTTATTGTTATGATTAATGAGGAGGAGGTGGGGTGAGGGCTGACATCACTAGAAATGGTAGAAGAGGAGGAAACAAAGGCATCATAATCTTCATATTTTTCCATTAGGAGCAGGAAAAGGAAATCCAGTGAATAAAATGAAAGCAGTGGGTCAAAATGTTGCTCCCTTGATGATGACCATGACCACCTAAAATCCTCAAGGGAAAAGAAGAAGGAGATTGCTAACTGGAAGTTGGCATGCTATTTGGAAAATGAGTACATGATAAATGAAACTTTATTGGGTAGGAGAGTAATAGAACAACAACAACAACAACACCAAGATTGAAAAAATGGAAATAGGCTAGTGGTGTTGGAGGTTCCTCTTCCATATATTAATGAGGAAAAATAAAGCAACTGAAAAAGGGGAAACACAATATTATTATTTATTCCACTATTATGGATTTTCTCCACTCTGAAAATCTTCATCTACCTAAACTTGTTTGTTAACCCTACTCAACTTGTTGCCTAGATGGGATTAGATTGGATTGAAGTGGATTCTAATGGATGATTTGTAAAAAAAATTCAGTTCAATTTTGACTTGCATTGTCCAGAGGCTATTGTTCCATGTTATGGATGATGAATTGTTTTAGGTCATAAAAAATGTAAATGAAATTATTTTAGGGTTTACTTATTGAAAATAAATATTTTGGGTTCACGTGGAGTCTAGTCGAGTCTGTCACTGTGGCCATCCCTTTTTTGTTTACAATTAAATAGGGTGTCTAGTGGGAATGGAGCTAGATGGATGGTACTGATAAATAGGTTGCTTATTGTTTGCACTAAAAAAAAACCTCATCATGAAAGTTCCTTCAAATATGGAAACTTTACCAAACAACCACTCTTTATTACTAAATAGCAACAAATTGTCTGGTCCTTTGAAATTTCCATCAAATTTTTATGGAAGTATGGGAATGTACCTAGCTCTGTGGCACAATCCAAGGTTTTGTTATGTTACACAAAATTAGAACTTTGTTCAAAATGGGGTAACTCTGTGTTCTGGAATGGTAAGAGCTGGAAAATGTCACGGAACATCAATGAATTTCTTCATTTGATATAGTGAAAGAAGTTGTAATTTAAGATCCTATGTTATAAAATTTGCTTCTTCGATTATGAGTTTCATACTGGGAATTTTCAGCAAGTACTAATTTTGACACTAAGGGAAAATTTTGACTGGAGTGAAAAGGAGAAATTTTATTGTCTTCATTAATTTAACTGGAGTGAAAGGGAGAAATGTTGTTGTCTTCATTAATCTTTCCTTGTATGTTTTTTTTTCTTCTGGTTGGTTGTGATCAGGTACTTATTTCAATCATGCTATATTTCATGATTATTTGTTACATCACAACCTAGGCTTGTCTATGAGGTTACTAGCTTGGTTCTCCTCGAGGACAAGTTGTAGATTTGTAATATCCATTGTCAACAAAAGGAGATAATGACTTCAGTTATGTTGATTCATCAATGAACCCTAAACGCTTGAGTAAGGGGAAATTTTGGTTGGAGTCATAATTTAGCCATGTTGAAATGATTGTGACATAACTATCATCTTAGGTTCTTGTAATTTTGTTTCATAAAGTTGACACCGGTTCTTTCTTGTTCAGCATACTATGTTTCTTTTCTTGTGTGGTATCTAATCTAGGCACACTCAGAGTTGAGATACAGTGAACCCCCAGGATCCTTGCTATGCAGCTAAATAAATGTGTAATAATTTTGTAGTAAATACAAAAGGATCTTCCTGTTATGAAACCAACTCACAAAAAGATAGAAAAGAGAGATCAACGCCTTCAAAATAAACCTCTTTGAGGGGGGAACCTCCTTTACATTATAGAAATGAATAATTCTTGGATGATACAAATGACAAGGCCTCCTTTCTATATATAGGAGTGTAAGGGGTCATAATATAATCAGAGCCGACATAACAATAATAATGTAAGGGCACAATAATATCAATAGTGGGCTTCTATGGGGCACAATAATAACAATATAGGGACTACATGGGCACAACAATATAATAAGGGGGTTGTACTAATAACAATAAGGGGTTACACTAGTAGTATATGGACCTAACATGCCCCTCTCCTTAAAAAAGTGTTGTCCTCAACACTTGAGTAGTTCATGATGCTTCTGTATAAAATTATTGTCCTCCCATGTGGAATCTTCAACAGGTAAGTTCTTCCACTTAATGAGATACTTTGAAATTGATTGATTTCGTAGCTATCGGGTTCTTGTTTCTATGACTGCTCTAGGTTCCAATATGATTTTTCCTTCCTTATCAAGTTCTGCCAATATTGTTTGAACTGGGATCTTCTGCAACTTTTGAATGAGTGTCCACACTTCTTCATCCTTCTTCCATTCATCCCTTGATTCATTTATCCAATCTGGTTGGATAATAGAAATATCAAAAAACAATGCTTCTGCATCCTCATCCTTTCTCGAGAGTGCATCTGCAACAACATTTTGCTTCCCTTTTTTGTAGATGATTTCAAAGTCATAACCCAACATATTTGTGACCCATTTTTTTCTGTTCTTCTAAAGATAATATTTGTTCTAAAAATCATTTAAGACTATCATGATTCATTTTTACCTTGAAGTGTCTTCCCATTAGGTAAGGTCACCATTTCTTAAGTGCATGTAGTATTGCCAACATTTCCTTGTCATAAATAACTTGCTTGAGATGTAGCTGTAAAAATACCCAATCACCTGCATCAAAACTTCTTTCACTGCGATGTTGATCCGCCTATTGTTTCATTCGATTCTGCACCAAAGTGGTGTTATCCTTTAAAAGTTGAAGAAATTGTTGTTGATGCTCGATGTGATCTTTCACTTCTTGAACATTTTTCTTCTTGATATGTCCTTCTATCTTGATAGTTTGAGGAGTGGTAATTCTAGCCAATGCATTACAAGATATGGTCAGATTCATTTCTTCTTTCTTGATGTGATCTTTCACTTCTTGAACATTTTTCTTCTAGTTATGTCCTTCTATCTTGAGAGTTTGAGGAGTAGTAATTCTTGCCAATGCTTTACAAGATATGGTTGGATTCACTTCTTCCTTCTCTGGGGTTGGTTCCTAGTGTATATCCTCTTCTTTTGATGTTTCTTGATCCTTTTCTTCCTCCTCTTCATAATCTATGTAAAATAATTTCTTCTCAGCACACTTATGACCTTTAGTGTATTTTCTATCACAATTGTAACAAAGCTCTTTTTTCTCTTTTTTCTTCCAATTGTTGTGGTGTAAACCTTGTAGGTTGTGGAAGGCTAGGAGAAAAAACACTTCCATAATTATAGTCGTGAGTGGTGGGATTCCTTTTTTCCATATTTCGCTTTCAATTTTTCTTGCCAACTTGAATGCCTTCTCCAATGAATCACGTTCCTAAAGACGAACCTCATGTTGAATGTTATCCTTTAAGGTCCCTATGAATACATCAATCATTTTCTTCTCTGGAATATCATTTACCCTTATAGTCAATTTTTGGAATTCCTCAATGTGCTCTGCCGTTGAACCCTTTTGTTCTAGATTTATCAATTGGCTAAAGAAGGTGTTACTCGTGAAAGTTGACCAAGTGACAAGTGCTTTACGAGAAATTAGCCCTTTATACCATAAAAATTGATTCAGTTATAAATGTAAAGATGCAATATGTACCTTTTGTAATAGTTGCACCTCATGTAGATCAAAATATTACTCCATCTGTAGTATCCAATTTAACAGATCCTTGCCATCAAACTTCCTCATATCGCTTTTTCTTGATTTTAGGAGCTTGATCTTGAAACAACTATAAATTTGTAATTTCAGATCTCCAAGTTTTGAAATTCCATCTTGCAGTAGCCCACTGAGTCCTCTTTCTAACCACACAATTCTGATCAAGATTGGATTTTGCAAGAAAGAGCTATGTCAAATCTCCCACGATGACCTGATTATAGACTAGTTCAGTAGAGGGAACTTGTAAAAAGTACCACGTGTCACTGTTTCAACCTTAGGACCTGAAACTGATACAAAGAAAACTACAATCCATCCTATTTCTGTAACTTCTTACAAAATTTCAATCTGATTCTGAAAGAGAAATGTATGATGATTTTCCCAAGTGTTATAAACATTTTTGTGCCTTACAGCTCTAAGCATGAAATGTCCATAAACCAAGGGATCCTAAGTCCCTAAAAGTGTTGTTCCGGCCCCTAAAGGAACAAGGTCAACAAATTACAGCTTCTCCCAGAAGTTCTCCACCAGAAACTGCTCAGAATCAGTCAAATCAGGATCATTTCAACTGCTCCACTAGCTAGCTGCGTTGCATAGCACCCAAGTACACTAGCTAGGTGCGTTGCAACGCACCTAAATGCGCTACCAGGGTGCGTTGAGTGGGAAATGACAAATGGCAGTGTCATTCCGCGAGGTGGACAGACAATGGAAGCTTCCAGAATCTTCCCCAATGACACTTGCCTCACTGAGTTCGACCAAGGATGAGTAAGAGGCTCTCAATCTCCAAGTGGAAGCAAGAACTGAAAGAGAGAAGCCACTAGTCAAATCATAAGCTGACTCATCCTCTTTGCATATATCTATATATGGATCCCTCATCCCAGAGATCCAGAGGCTGGAATTTTGTACATTGCAGAGAATTGCTGTTGGTTTTGAGATAGATATCAGAGTATTGGGTGATTTATGCTTTGTTAGAGGTGAAGAGGGGACTTCTATGCTGGGAGGTTGATGCTGGATCAGGAATCATCGGTTGTAACTCCTTCTGGACCTTCTTGTTATATCAATAAAACTATTTGAGTTTCTCCTACATGCTTGTCTATCATTGATTGTTTGTTATATTTGCATGTTTAGCTTAAATCTGATCCTAAGCTATTTATGAATATAAATCCATGTCTTTGTGTAGTTTTCTTCTTCTGTGATCTTACAGGAACTTGGTGAAGCTGGGCAAGTAAGGGAGCAGGTAGCTGGAAGCTGTCAAAGAGAAGAGAGATTGGATCAAAGGACTAGCGCAAGACACAGGTTGGTTCATCCTATTCCTCTTCGTTTATAGTTCATAAAGAAGAATACGAAAGTAGTTTTCCTTGTTTGTTTCTAAGGTACTGTCACACCTTAGTGGGATAGGGTCGTTCTGAATAGACACTTTTCCCGTTAACAAAATGGCGACCATACTAGGGATCGTGTCTAGTTAGTTTGTTTGTGTTTCTCTTGTTGTTTGTTTCATAAACATAGAAGTAGCAATCGAACTGCATTTGCCATTAACAAATGCAAAGTAGACATCTGCTACTTCAATCCATTCACTAGATTTGTTTATGATTTGAACAGCTGATTCACAAATGATCTGATTGCCCTTTGCGATAGCTCTTAGACCTCTTTTAAATCTACCCTCTGATTGTGCATTACTGATTGCTTTTACTCGGCCAAAAACCATAGATTAAACTGCAAACCATGACCCAGAACCCGGATAGAATTCTCGTTTCTGCCCCAGCGCAGGCTCTGTGAAGAGATTCTGCATTTCAACGCAGTTCCCGAGAGGGCTACCTGCGCTGCAATCCAGTTTCTCTGTGTAACAGGTGCGCTGATCAGTCTAGCCCTGTGTAGTTGAGGTTCTTTGCTTCATTTTTTCAGTTTTGTCTCTGATTTTTGTAGCCTGTGATCAGTGTGTGTCTGTTTAAAAACCCCTTTTCTTTGCCTTAATTCCACCTCCTTTGTACAAAAAGACTGTAGATGTTCTTTGTGTGTTTGTTACATCATTTACAGTTTTCCATTGAAAAGTAGAATAGTCATACTGTCGTCCTTTGATTTAGATCTGTCGCAAGTGTCGATTTTGATCATAGGAGAAAGTTTATTTGCTGTTGACAGTTGATTATGCTTTTAATTTTACCTTTGGTTTGAATTTGTCACTTTCTAGTGTCGAAACGAGTGTTTATTTCAAAATCATAAAGTGTCGTAATCATCTCTACCTTTTGATTTCGAAAAGAAGCTTGTTTGTGTTTGTCACTTGAAAGCAAATTCAGATTTGTACATCAACTTTCTTTTTAGGCATCAATATTAAGAAAGTGAAAACAAATACATGCATATGTGCATTTGCATATTGATAGTCTGCTTGGCTTGATTTAGGAAAAAGTGCATTTACAGTGTGCTCTTTGCTCTTTGAGAAAAGATTGTGTCTTTCTTTTCCCTTGTAGCTAGGATTTTCATTGCTGAAAAGAGATAAAAGCTTGTTTATCATCTTTAGATTGCATTTTAGGAATTACATCTACATCTCGTGGTGAACCCAAAAGGCAAACTTCTAAGAAAGATCAACTTAAAATAAATTGAATGAATCTAACAACGCTTTGGAACTTAACGCACAACATTTAGAGGTCTAGGCTAGAGACGTATTCCGGCGTCATAAAGCCTGGTAACTGTTGTCCTCACTGATGGTTGGGTGATTCCTCCACTTTGAGACGATAAGTGCCAGTACGGACATGTGCTCCCACGTACCGTCGAGTATATATTGGGAGACCCCTATAGGCTTAAAACCTTTTATCCATAGGAAGCCGTGTCGGCCGCCCTACTGATCGCAATGCACCGAACACAGCATTCGGGAAGACTGACTGCCGTACTGTCAAAAGTATTCTGCAGTTTTGCGATTGGTTTGGTACTCCCTCTACCTAGATCTCCAGAGCAGTCCCTTTCGTTCCTTTTCAGACTCCTTAACAGAAAAGGTCCATCTGAGCACTTGTCACTTCAGGCTCATTAAAAATCGAAGGAGACTAGAGTCATCTTTTGTTTTTTCTCGACTCTTAAAAAATGAAAAAACAAGTTGTGTCAAAAGTGTCTAAAATTCATTTAATTCGGAAACATACTTCCCCTTTTTATTTTAGTTGATCGAGTAATCCGCAATTGTGGAAGAAAGTCAATTGAAACCCCGTCGTTCGCGGAGGCTTACGAGTCAACCGTCTTTGTCTCCGGAATCGAAACCAGTACGGACAAAGCGAACTCGTTTAACCGGTTCAAAATCTCCTATTAAAATTAGAACAAGTGTTCCAATGACATCCGAGATTCCGGTTACTCCAAACATTTCTAGAATCCCTGCCTCTACAGAAGAAGTTCAACAGCCACAGAAGGACAGTGATACTGATCCTGGTCTGAGAGTAAACACTTGTGTTACCGAACCAGTTCCATCTACAACCGGTTCGGAGAGTCTTACTCTTCAAACATCTGTCGCTGTCAATTCCACACCTTCTTCGGCACTAGAAATATTTTACGGACCTGACGGTCTTCCCCTTCCACCTGGTCTGATTGCAATTGAAGAAATTGTAGAAGATCCTCAAACAAGTACTCCAACGTACTTTGGAGTCGGGATCACTCTATCAGAAGTTAGTCTACCACCAGCGGAAGTTCCTATAGAATCGCTAGGTAATCTTTTGGATAGACTCCAAATGTCTGAACAACCATCAACATCTAGGACTGTGTCGTCTGACACAGCGACAGCAGAACTCCCTGCTGTCACTCCGACAATGTTCGCCGGCATACCATCTGTCCCAACTAGCTCTCAACCGCTAGAAGGAGCCCATCCAGGGGCTATTACGACAGTATGGTCTGTTCCTATTTGTTCATCCGGAATAATACCCGGAAACTCTTATGTTGAGTCTCAACAAATTGATCCATTTGGAGGTCAATTTGGGCAGTCCAGTCCCCAAGGGCAAACAATTCCCTTGAGTTCTGGGTTACCACCGTATGGGGGGCAGTATGCCCTTTCATTATCCCCTCCGGGAGGATATCCATACGGGAGTTCGCAACAATATTTAGGTTATACTGGAATTACCTCAAGTGGTTGGGTACCTATACTACCTCAACAACCAAGGGTTGTGTATTCGATGCAACAATGTGTACCTATGTCGAATATCCCGACTACACCGGCTATTGTGACGGTGTCACAAGTTCAAGCGCTGCCTGTTGTATGCCAACCTCAGATTTCTCAGGTTGTAATGCAACAGCCCCTTGACCCTGCGACTCAACCACAATCGCCAACTAGTGGGGCGACACAGGTCCAGACGGGTACAATTACCCCACACCTTGGTCCAACGGTTAGTATAGTGCAACAGCATATGGCTTCACAACCATGGCTGGTGCAATACCAACAACCGCAATTCCAACAAGTATACCAAGGTTCTGAGCAGCAAATCTTTGCGAACAGTGGACAGCCGTACATTCAAAACGGTCAAAATCAACCATTTTACAATGGTCATGTCCACCAACCTTATCAGTCATACCAGCATCAAATGCATTATGTTGGCATGCAAAGACCAACTGCTCAGGCAATCCCATCTTACCTTGGGTATGCTTCACCTAATCTGAATCAGCAGTTACCATTCATGGCAACTTTAGAGTTACCTGATTTAAACCGGTTAACAAACGATCCAATTGCTTACGCCCCTTGGTGGCCAACAATTCCACATAAACTTCCATCAGATATTCCTAAATTTAATGGAAATCCGGGTGAAGATCCATCGAATCACGTGATGACATTTCATCTATGGTGTTCATCAAACACCCTAAATGATGATTCGATAAGGCTTCGCCTCTTTCAGAGGACGTTAACGGGTCCAGTGGAAAAATGGTACATTGAATTGCCTAGAGCTTCGTTTGACAACTTCAGTACCTTAGCCACAACCTTTTTAACCCATTTTCAATTACCAATAAGGTATGAAACGGGGACAAAACTCCTTACCAACTTCAAACAGACAATGGCCACTCACATATCTGATCATATACATGAGTGGCGACGTCGTCGTAGGATGGTAAAAACGTATGTTCCCGATCAGCTATTAGCTGAATGGTTTATCAAGTCATTACTACCTTCCATCACGGAAGATGTGGCAAAGGGGGGAGTCGTAACGGAAGAGCAAGTTATCGCTCGTGCGCAATATCTGGACTTGATCTATACACAGTCCGGCACACTCTACGATAAAATACCTGACGCCCCTAGACCGGAATTCTCAATTCCTCCTCCTCCTAAATCGAACAATGACTCTCACGCCGGTGATGGCGTGATTGGCACAACAGACATGAAATCGACAAAGGCTACATCCAAGAAGGCCCATAAGATTTCAGATCAAAATGCAAAAGACGAACTTCTTGCTTCGGAAGTAAATGCCGTATCGACAGATAAGGGCAAAGAAACCAAACAACCAGGAAGCAAGAAGAAAGGCAAAGGGAAAAAGAAGAAACAGGATGAGTCATCTCCTGAAAAATCTTGTTCAAACCCTCCTGGAAATAGGAAACCAAGAACTCCATGCCATATATGTGATGAGGATCACTGGACCTCAGAATCTCCGTACAAAGCTGAGCTTAAGAAATTCTTTAAGAGTTCGAAAACCTCAGCAGTGTTAACTGATCCGTTTCCAAATCCAGGAACAAATCTGGTTGAAAGTGGAAATGCTTCCCCGTCTCAAGTGTTGATGTTGTCGATTTCAAAACAGCAGAATGATGCTTTGATTTCGACAAGGAACAAAGATTACGGGAATCCGCAGCTGTCGAACAACAAGGATAAAGATCAACCAAGTAGTTCGACAACAACTTCGACAAAAGTTGTACCACCCACCATTCCCGAATTGACAATAAAACCACCGAAGGGAGTAGTACACAAGTCGACATTTAATCCTCGCGCTAGAGCGGCGCAACATTATAACATAGTGGAAGATTTGGCCCAATCGCCATCCGCTATGTCGACTCTTGAAGTACTACAAAATTGCCCAGCCCAAAGGTAGGCTTTGTTATCGGCCATCGGTGGGATTGATCCAAAGGATTCCAATCTTGTATCCTTCGACCACAAAGGATACGATCCTCAGTTACTGGCTCAATTAGCTTTCCTTGTTCAAGTGAAAGCCCTCAAAAAAACTGTTCATCGAACAATAATTGATGAGGGGGCATCTACATGTATCATGTCGATGAGTTGCTAGAAAACTTTAGGATCTCCAACCTTGTCGCGGTCAGCGATGACATTAAAAGCATTCGACGAAAGGACATATACCCCATATGGTATCCTAAACAACTTGAAAGTTGAACTAGGGGGAAAAACGGTAGAAATAGATGTTGAAGTCATCGATGGGAATCTTGATTACAACATCCTACTAGGAAGACCATGGATATATGCCATGGCAGCTGTTGTGTCGACCTATTTTAGGAAGATTGCATTTCCTTTCCAAGGAGGGATTACAATCGTCGATCAACAAAACTTCCTCCCCAATGGTTCTCAAGTTACTGGAAGCATTCCCATGATCCATGGAAGCCCCAATTCGCTTCAGAATATCGGAGTAGGCCTACTAAAAGATCCTATACTAATGGGAACTTTCGCTCTTCCACCTCCAATCAATCTGGTGGAAGTAGCATCGATAGGAACCTGCAATATGATATCTTCCACAAAGATCTCAGAAAACGATATCAACACGAATCATGCAATGGTTTTGCCCCCAAGCCCAACAGAAATATTATAGCAATCAATGTTTCTAGCATGGGAGGCAAACCCAAATCAATGCTCATCAAGTGTTTGGATAGATAGGTCTAGAGAATATGGTACTCCTTCAGATCCTTGGTCGCAAGTGCATGTCACCGACGAGGGAATTCTCCAAGCTATGGTAATTGAAGGAACACCATGGAATGATTCCCACCATCGTTCCCTTCTTCTGGATTGTGAAGAAGAGACTCAAAATGACCTTTATCATCCCTCAGTCTTTGATTTTCTTTCAAATACTGTAAATACGGTGGATTCCGAGCGAAACTTATCCAACATTGAAGAGACTATAGCCATAAATATCTCGACTAAAACAGATGTTGTAGAGAATATTTATATTGGCAAATGTTGTTCTCCTTCAGAACTAGAAATATATAACGCTCTTTTTCGCGAATTCAGAGATGTCTTTGCTTGGTCATACAGTGAAATGCCAGGCATCAACTCGAGTATCGTTGAACATGAAATTAAGATGTATCCAGATGTCAAACCAGTACGACAACGGCTAAGGCAGGTGCACCCCAAGAAAGCCGCTGCCATTAAGGCAGAAGTTGAAAAACTTCTCCATGCTGGTTTCATCTACCCGGTTCCTCTAACCGATTGGGTATCGAATATTGTCCCTATTATGAAGAAACAAGGGACAATTAGAGTGTGCGTCGATTATAGAGATGTAAATCAAGCTTGTCCAAAAGACAACTACCCTACACCCTTTATCGACCAGATAATTGATGAATATGCCGGATGCGAAATCTTTTCATTTATGGATGGATTCTCCGGGTATAATCAAATAAATATCCGCCCACAGGACCAGTCAAAGACTGCATTCATTTGTCCGTGGGGCACATTCGCATATCAAAAATTACCCTTTGGTTTAAAGAACGCAGGGGCGACGTTTCAGAGGGCAATGAATTATGCCTTCCATGACATCAAAAACATCGTTCAACCATACCTCGACGACCTTCCGGCTCATTCGCGAAAGCGGACTGATCATCCGCAGCATTTAAGAGCGATATTTCTACGTTGTCGACACTACAAGATACGACTCAATCCGCACAAATGTGTATTTTGTGTTAGTTCTGGTCGTTTACTTGGCTTTGTGGTCTCCAGGGATGGGATTCGTCTTGACCCGTGTAAGGTCCAGGCAATCATAAATTTGCCTCCACCTTCAAATTTGCTTCAGATTCAGAAACTACAAGGGAAAGCAAACTTTCTGAGGTGGTTCATTCCAAATTACGCCGAACTTGCTAAAGGTTATACACGTCTTTTGAAAAAGGAGGTACCCTTTGTCTGGGATCAGGTTGCGCAAGCTTCCTTTGATGCTTTAAAAGATTCCCTAATGAAAGCATCATTAATGTACGCCCCCGATTATCAAAGAGATTTTAACCTGTATCTGGCTGCAGCAGATACGACCATCGCAATGGTTTTAGTTCAAGAAGTCGATGGAATTGAACATCCTATATATTATTTAAGTAAGAACTTAAATGATACAGAAAGTAAATATTCTTATGTTGAAAAACTAGCGCTTGCAGCTGTTCAAGTGATACAAAGATTTCGACACTATGTCCTCTTTTGGAAAACTACCATTCTGTCAGATTGCAACCCCATGACTTATATATTGTCACGACAGTTGCTGGGGGGCAAATATTCAAAATGGATAGCGATCCTTCAAGAGTTTGATCTGGAATTTGTAAAATCCAAGTCAAAGAAAGCTCTAGTTTTCACAGAACTATTATGCGATCTCCCATCGTCGTCCAACGATGAAACATCCGAAGAATCAATCGTGGATGAGAGTTTGTTTCTAATATCTACAAGAAATGAATGGTATGGAGATATAATAATTTATCTCCAAACCCAAAAATTTAGGCGAAACACTTCACACTCTGAACAAAAACGTATTCGATACCAAGCAAAAGACTACATGATCGTCGGTGATACACTTTACCGTCGTGGTATCGATACAGTTCTGAGAAGGTGCCTCACCCATGAGGAGGCCGAAAAAGCCCTGAATGAGTGTCATTCAGGAGCTTGTGGGGGGCATCAATCTGGATATGCTACAGCACAAAAAATCTTATGAGCAGGATAATTCTGGCCAACAATGTTCAAAGATTGCATAACCGCAGTCAGAAGTTGCCATGCTTGTCAAATTTTTGATAGCAAAACCAGAAGACCACCCGCACCTCTACAGCCAATAGTTGCTGTTGGGCCATTCGCCAAATGGGGCATCGATTTCATGACATATAACCCCACCTCGACCGGGGGCCATGGGTATATCATAGTCGCAGTTGACTATTTTACCAAATGGGCCGAGGCGATGCCTACATTAGATAATACTGGTGAAACAGCTGCCCTTTTCTTTTTCAATCATGTAGTCGCCAGATTCGGCGTACCACAGGCTATAGTCACAGATCATGGGTCACATTTTTGCAATCACATGATGCTCGAATTAGCTGCCAAACTAGGGTTGTCTCACGACAGCTCTACTCCATATTATCCGCAAGCCAACGGACAAGTTGAAGCGATCAACAAGGTCCTGAAGCGCATGTTGCAAAGGATGATCGGAGTTCACAAGAGAAGGTGGCACCTAATCCTGTACTTAGCCTTGTGGGCTTACCGAACATCGGTAAGGAATGCAACCGGGTTCACACCCTTCCAACTGGTATATGGCCTGGAAGTAGTCTTACCAGTCCAGTGTGAAATCTCGTCTCTCAAACTCGCAATTGATCTCCTCCCCAGAACTTCAGAAGAAGAGGCTTGTTTCTTGGAATTAATCCAATTGGATGAAACCTGTCGTGATGCCGCTTTGGCTAATGAAGCCCATAAGAAACGAGTCAAGGCGCAGTTCGACAAAAATGTCAAACCCCGTGTCTTCTCGGAAGGTGACTTGGTCTTGCTTTACGACCAAGAATCCGATAAATTGGGAGCAGGTAAATTTAAGTCTTTATGGATGGGCCCCTATATTGTTAAACGAGTGTTAGCAAAAGGAGCCTACGAGTTAATGGATTATGACAGAATTCCACTGGCGCAACCTCGTAATGGGTTGTACCTCAAGCGTTACTATGCCTAAAGAGTAACCAATATGCTTTTGTTATATTTTTGTTTTCGCTAAAGTGTTTGTTTTGGTCGAGTAATCCACCTTTTTACATTTATTGCAGATGTCAAACCTTTTGGAGCCATGTGTTGGATATGCCGACGGAGCGAGTCGTAGTTCGCGGAACCTGTCCTCCGCAGCCTGGGCCATTTTTGATCCAAGTGGCGAGTTAGTAAGTTTCAGAGGTGTATGTATTGGTCAATCAACGAATAACATCGCTGAGTATAGCGCATTGATAGAACTTCTCTCTGATGCCATCACCCATGGTATACGCCGACTAATTGTCAGGATAGACTCACAACTCGTAATACTACAACTCAATGGTATATATTCCGTCTGAAACCCAGCTATTTATCGCATGTTCCTAAGGTTTAAGATTTTGGAAAGACAATTTGATCTTATTCAATACCAACATATTTCCAGAAACTTAAACACATTAACCGACTCATTAGTGAACTATGTGTTAGATAGACATTTGCAACATTTATAAAAAGAAACACATCATCAATGTTTTACATGTGGATCATATAGCTCAACCAAAATAAAACCCCGAAAATCAAAAATATATATAGTTGTTTATGGTTTACATATAATGTTCTGTAACCAAGACAAAATCAGTCACATGACCCAAAAACTCAAAATGCTAGGGGGCACCCTAGTCTAATGATGCTCGTGATAGCAAGTCACAACCTGTGCGATCATGCGTAAGAGACGAGTCCATCGTCTAGGCACACTAGTAGTATGCCGCTGTAACTGCAAAGGTAGCTCATCGATCCTCACATCTGGAATACCGAGAGTAAGGCTCTCAACCTGCTCCTGTACAACTGTGAGAGTCTCGGCCACATCGAGGTCGCGAAGAATAACTCTTCCGGTGGCCTCTCCTGCTAGGGCAACAGCTGGTACTCTCAGGTGAACTACTGGACGAACAGGACCAACATCTGCATGTACACATGAGTTTGATTAAAAGTCTTGATAGAATAAAGCACAAGGACATTATAAACAAAAACCGTAAATAGCAATATGGTCAAAGATTTTACCAATGGCACCCCACTGCTCGCCATCCGGCAGTACTAAATCTGGGTCACCCCGGAAGTCCATGCCAGCATATGGATACTCGGCATAAACCATCTCCTGACGATCAAATCACCTGAAGAAGGTATCAGAAAATGAAATCTGAGACTGGCCAGCATGCCTAGACATATGGTCAGCCCATCTCTGCATACGTGGTTCAGTAGGAGAAGGTAAGTCAAGTGCAATGTACTACGGCTGCATCAGTGGTATCTTCTCCAAGGCAAAGGCGGTCAAAATAGAACCAAACCTAAGGTTCTTCAACCTCCCATTCTTTATCTTGGTCAACTGTTCTTTCATCACAAGAAATACTGCGTCGCACCAGTTGAACACCTTCGGTTGGAGGCATTCCAAGGCATGCTGCATATAGGATCTGTTGGCTACATGAAGAGACGCACTACCGGCCATCCTACCAAAAGTAAACAGGATAGTCCTAAGGGACCTGTCAGTGACATCACAGATGATGATCTTGCTGTCTTTACTCGGCTGAGATCCTTCCCTGCAATACTAGCGGACATAATCTCTCACAGAATCGCCTCCTCGGGCCGAACCTGACAAAGAGATGGGGGCACCCCGCCTCGACAAGCCAGTCAAGAAATAGATGTCTACTGCAGTCAAGGGGATAGATTTGCCCCTAATCTGGAAAACTTGATTGATAGGATCCCAAGCATCGAGCAAATACTGCAGTAAGTTAATCTGCTGTCTCATGCTAGAAATGTGGAAGAACTTCAGCAAGCCACAATTCTGCAGTGTGTTCACTGTAACTGGATCATGTAGGGCAACCATGTCCTCTTCTTCATGTTCTCGTTCTCGCCATGTAAGGGTCATCTTGCTCCGAGATCTCTGGAAAAACAAACAAGAGAGGAGTTAGATCCTGATTTTGATGAGAAATAGGCAAAAATTCCATCAAAAACTGTGCAACAAATTCCCTTTCTGCGCCCAACGCACCTGCAGCAGTGTTCCAGCTGCGTTGAATGTCAAACTGCCTTCATACAGGCCAGCATTCAGCGCAGGTTTCGATGTACTAAGGGTGCGTTGATGGCAGAACGAATCCCTCAAACCCCAGGGGCTTAGAAAAGCAGGGAATGAAGCACAAAATGCAAAAAGTAAACCATGAAATGAAAGAGCTCGGGTTTAGCTCCTACCTGGTCCAGACGGCGCCGGGAATCGTCCACAGAATCTCCCGAAATCAGTTGATGAAAACGGGGGAAAAAGCACCTCCAAAGCTCCAACAAACCAAGTTCAAATGAAATGGTAAAATGAGAGGTAAAAAACACTTTTTGATTGCTTTTACATAGTTCAAAGTAAAATATTAGCGTTTTAATCTCATTTTCAAGCAAATATTGTTCATTTCTGACTAGTTTGATGAAGCAGTTGAAAATACAGTACTATCTTTGGAAGGACAAAGCTATTTATGGTAAAAAATCAAAACAAGACCATCTAATCGAGCAGTTTTAGCGCATAGTTCAAGCTCGTTAAAAAATAAACATAAGACATGAGCAAATGTTTCCACCCGCATTTAAGCTCGTTAAAAAATGAACTATTCCCCGGTAAATAACCACCGTGAATGAAGCATTTCAGCCATTAAAGCCTTGGTCATGTTTGTACCGTCACCTCCACTTTTTCATTGGCCGATCATTCACCTCCATTTGATTGTTTACCCATTTTGAGGAACAGCTGCGAAGAGTGATTCCACTAGCCATGCTTGTGACACTGCCATGATTGGAAAATTCCAACCCTTACTTGGAATTAGCTGCTACCCATTTTATCACTCGTTCCTCAAAAGACGAGTCTTCTTTAATCTCTTTTCAACTGACTCGTAAAATATGAAAAGATTGCCGAGTTTTGGCCTTCCAGCTCATTAAAGCGACCGGAAGCGCTATCCCTCTAGATTTTAATCTTTTTGGACCTGAGGGATTATTGCACAAAAAGATCGAGTGCTTGTTTTGTTCGGCTCGTTAAAACTATCGAAAATTCATCCCTTCTGTATTGTTTTATACTTTTTCGGACTTAAGGGATTAGATGACGAAAAAGGAATTTCGGAGTTACCTTTACGTACCTTTTCAGACTCTCTAAAAATGAAAAGGACCGAGTTATCTTTGTTGTTAGACTCGTTAAAAAGATTAATAGCGACAAACTTGTCTTTAGACGAGAACGAGCTTCACTATCGCTAGGCTCGTTAAAACATAGCAATGGGTTTGCCCGAAGGGCAAATTTTAGAACAAGCATATGTTATCCTCCTCAAGCTTGACAAAAAATAAAGAGGTACTGGTCAGCAATGACTGGGGAAAAATTGGGAAGAAACTCAAAGAATCTTTATTGGTAGCAAGTCGCTCTTGAACATGACACTTCCACTCTGTGCCTGAATCGGGTTGGGTTGTTTCATTCATCGGTCACATCACCATGGTCACGCCATACCATCCACATTTGGGGTAAATGCTACCAATCCATCACATAAGTGTCGCCAACATGTTCAAGAGAAGTCATCCAGAGAAGTCACCCGTGTCCCATCCACTACCATACATTATACTTCATTCCTTCATGACTGCCACCCTGAACCATATATCATCAGATCGTTTTCACCTCCATCAAAATCATTTGCTCCGTTCCATGTCATTGATGTGGGATTCATTAAGGCCCTCCTTTGACGGATCGCTTCTTGTCGACACCAGCTCATTATCCAAGAAGTTGATCTAGGAACACGCCAAGTCCTTTATTCACACCACGTGAATTGTACTGCAATACCTTGAGGGTCATCATCATTATCGATGATTCCTCTCGCGCTTGTTAACAGTTTACATCATTGACTGGTAATCAAGCGATGTCTTTCCATGTTCGACTTCAAAACATTTCTCACATGGATCGACTTGTACTTCGAGTGAAGATCGGACGAGATTGAAGACCCCGGATCTAGTTTCATCCATCCGGGCTGCGATATATATTCAGGAAAATAAAGACATGGAAATGTACAACATTGCAGCACAGATAATCATCCTACCAAAAGGATGATGGCTCTATCAGAATCATCAGTCTACCATCAGACGATTGTCTGTCCTATGTACATGAAAATGAATTTATAAAGCTGAGCATGGGAATGCCCGCCTCAGCTAGACCATGAAAATAGTATGAAGATAATGTATTGTATTGTATCTTATTACAGGTCTCCTCCCAGCATTGAAAGAACTTCGGATCCTCCTAATAAAGCATTTCACCCGATAAACGGCCTCATACTTTAGGGGGCAACTGTTATAGACATTTTTGTGCCTTACAGCTCTAAGCATGAAATGTCCATAAACCAAGGGATCCTAAGTCCCTAAAAGTGTTGTTCTGGCCCCTAAAGGAACAAGGTCAACAAATTACAGCTTCTCCCAGAAGTTCTCCACCAGAAACTGCTCAGAATCAGTCAAATCAGGATCATTTCAGCTGCTCCACTAGCTAGCTGCGTTGCATAGCACCCAAGTACACTAGCTAGGTGCGTTGCAACGCACCTAAATGCACTACCAGGGTGCGTTGAGCGGGAAATGACAAATGGCAGTGTCATTCCGCGAGGTGGACAGACAATGGAAGCTTCCAGAATTTTCCCCAATGACACTTGCCTCACTGAGTTCGACCAAGGATGAGTAAGAGGCTCTCAGTCTCCAAGTGGAAGCAAGAACTGACAGAGAGAAGCCACTAGTCAAATCATAAGCTGACTCATCCTCTTTGCATACATCTATATATGGATCCCTCATCCCAGAGATCCAGAGGCTGGAATTTTGTACATTGCAGAGAATTGCTGTTGGTTTTGAGATAGATATCAGAGTATTGGGTGATTTATGCTTTGTTAGAGGTGAAGAGGGGACTTCTATGTTGGGAGGTTGATGCTAGATTAGGAATCATCGGTTGTAACTCCTCCTGGACCTTCTTGTTATATCAATAAAACTATTTGAGTTTCTCCTACATGCTTGTGTATCATTGATTGTTTGTTATATTTGCATGTTTAGCTTAAATCTGATCCTAAGCTATTTATGAATATAAATCCATGTCTTTGTGTAGTTTTCTTCTTCTGTGATCTTACAGGAACTTGGTGAAGCTGGGCAAGTAAGGGAGCAGGTAGCTGGAAGCTGTCAAAGAGAAGAGAGATTGGATCAAAGGACTAGCGTAAGACACAGGTTGGTTCATCCTATTCCTCTTCGTTTATAGTTCATAAAGAAGAATACGAAAGTAGTTTTCCTTGTTTGTTTCTAAGGTACTCTCACACCTTAGTGGGATAGGGTCGTTCTGAATAGACGCTTTTCCCGTTAACACCAAGGTCACCTATTTGGCATGTAATTTAGGAGCCTACATAAACCCTAAATGTCTTGGACTGTATCTCCGAAAATATAAAAAAACAAGATTGAAATTCGGGCCTGTGATTCATCATGTTTCGGTGAAAATGGGTTTTAATGTCAGAGTCTGAAACTTTGTAGAAAAACAATTATAGCACAAATTCTATGATGACCTATTTGAGATGGAATTCTGGAGCTTGCAAAAACCCTAACTTCCTCAGATCATATATCCAAAAAAATAGCGCGACAAGATCTGAGATTCGAACCCAAGTTTCACCAAGAGTTCTTCTCAAATGGGTTTTGTTGTTAGCTTCTGAAACATCACAGAAAAAATGTTATAGCAAAAATTCCACTAAGACCTGTTTAGAGCAGCGAAACCCTAGAATCCAAAGCTCTGATACCAAATGTTATGAAACCAACTCACAAAAAGATAGAAAAGATAGATCAACGCCTTCAAAATAAGCCTCTTCAAGGGGGAAACCTCCTTTACATTACACAAATGAATATTGGATGATACAAATGCCAAGACCTCCTTTCTATATATCCATATATTGGTATGAATGTGTTTGGTCTTAAGGAATCGTCCAAAAATATTGCATTCAAAGGATTGAGAAATATTTGTATTCTAATGTGTCATTTGGTCAAGGATGGATCAGTAAAGATGAATCTCCTCCAGGGGATTTGTTATTGCGTAAGGAGATAAAGGATCAACATATATTGGCTCGGATAAGTACAATTCCAAGTTCATTTACTACAACCAAGGCTAAATTAAATATTTGTGAAACTATTAAAGCAAAAAATGATCTAGCCCCTAAAAAATAAATAAAATGAAGGATAATTCTCTTCGTCAAGTGTGGAACAATTACTCAGTCTACTAGGTTACTTATGACTTTATCTATGGGTTCTTAGTCATCCAACAATACAATTTTTCAAATGCATTTGTAAGAATTCAAACAGAGTGAATTGAAATCAGCTTCATCAACTACTAAATCTAGTGAAGTTAATCTGGCAGGTACCAAATTTACCTCAGACATATCCCAGTCAAAATTTCTTGAGATTATATCTGGAAGTAACCAACTTATATAATGGGGATATACTAAATAGGTGGAACATGTGCAACCTATTTCAAGTGTCTAGGAGACAACTTCTGGAAACGTTAGTTTGATAGGAGGTTGGATGATAATTCCAATTGTGTGGCCAGGGAACCCAATGGTGATACAAAACTATTAGGCAATTCTAGTAGTGTGCATGTTGCATTGTGATTTGGATTTAAACAGGTACACAACAAATTATAGAGATAACCGTAAACATAGAGATGTAGCGAAAATAATACTTCATTTCATTAATATAAAATACTGAAATATGCTTACAAATAGAAATGGAAATACACCAGCTAGGGCGATGGTAGCTTATCTCTGAGAAGAGATGTGGTGGCTACATGCTTCTGAACTGAACTACAATGAGGCTCAAGGGCCTTTTTATTATTAAGCAATAAGAGCAAACCCTAAACAATCAAAACCCTAACCTGAGGATATGTAACACCAAGAGTTTATGGGCCCCATTGGGGTGAGTTGGACAGTGAACTTCCCAGGGTCATGACTTGGTCATATTATCTTTGTTTGATGCACATGACAGCTCGTTGGAAAGATCTCTCCGAGGAATATGATGGAAAAGACGATTTTAGACATAAAATTATTAGTGGTAGATTTCCAAAAAACGTTGTTTAGGGCCTCAAAATAGCTCCAGAAGTTTAGGACCCGAAAAATTGCTAAAAATAGTAAATTGTGCTACAATTATGGAAACCAAAAAACCTGAAAGAAGCAATGGTGGGGGTCCAAGTGGAATTGGCGAGTGGCCACCAATATCCACCTGGATCATTCCTCCCCCCTTAGGAAGCAATGGTCCCCTTTGCGTTGAGTTCCTCCATGAGATGAGGAAACTTCTGTTGAACTTGGTCCCTGGTGAGCCACTTGCCTTGGTGAAGGAGTTTGCCTGCTTTGACAACTCAATACAATTGGATATTCTGCTGGCGAGTGTGCTTGATATGTGTGTCCATGATCCATCAGTTGCAGCTTGTTCCATGCAATCTAGATTTAACTTTGTGGGTGTGAGCTATTCTGCAATGTCGGATGTGTCTAGTAATGGTGGAAATTATGGCCGAAAGAGGTCCACATTGAACACTAGGTGTAGGCCAAGGAATGGGGGAATGCTGAGCTTAAATGCATTGTCTCCCATGGCCTTGGTAATGGTGTAAGGACCATATCAGAGTGGTATAAGTTTCCAATAGGCTTCGGTAAGGCGTTCCTTTTGCAAATGCAACCAGACTTTGTCGCCCACTTGAAACTTGTGTGGAATTCAATGTTGATCATGTCGTTGCTTGTACTTAGCATTTGATTTCTCCAGAATGTAATGGACCTACTGGTGAATATATTGGATGAGCTCAATGAATTTGTTTGCCTTATCTGTTTCGGACTGGACATGAGCTGAATCTATGTGAGTAGCTACAAATGGCATGGCCACATCAATGGGACATAGTGGCTGGAATCCCAAGCCCACCAGAAAAGGATTGTGGCTAGTCGAGTTGTGGAGAGCTCAATTGTAACTGTGCTAAACATAGGGGAGGCTCTCGTCCCATGTGCATGGATGCTTTGAGTTGTACATGCACTGAATGTGTACGATCATCCTGTTGACAACCTCTGTCTGGCCATCAATTTGAGGATGGAAGGTTGTGGACTTAGTGAGTTTATTGTCCAGCATCGACCAGAGACTGGACCAAAATGTACTGAGGAACATGTTATCCCAATCTGAGATGATAGACTGTGGGATCCAAAAGTGTACCCGCACTTGTTCGAAGAAGAGTTTAGCAGTGGCATCAGTTGCAATATTCTTCTTGCAGGCTGCCATAATGGCCATCTTCGAGAACCTGTCAATGACCACAAAAACACAGTCATTTCCATGCTTAGTGGAAGGAAGGATTGACATGTAATCCATGGAGATGGATTTCCAAGGTCGACTAGGGGTAGGCAGCGGGGTATAGAGGCCTTGCTTCTTGATGGTCGGTTTGGAAATGGCGCAAGCAGTGCATGTTCTGATGTACTTCCCGACACCTTGTCGAAGATTCAGCCAATAGAAATACTTTTGTAGTACTGCCATCATTTTCTTGACCTCGAAATGCCCAACAGTCCGACTGTAGTGCGCCTCCTAGATTATCTTGGCACGCTTGCTTGAAGGAACACAAAGGTGACCCAGGTGGCATAACAAGGGATCCTGGAGGTGAAAATCTGGAATTTGTTGACCCTCCAAGAGTGTCTAGTATGTGTGGCCAAATTCTGGGTCACTTTTGTAGAGAAGTGGCCAATCAGAAGTCTCATGCCCACAAGACTTGAGCACGGTGGTTAATGCCATGATTGGTGGTCGACTGAGGCAATCTGCAACATTATTGGTGTTGCCCTTCTTATACTTGATATTCAAATGGAACTGTTGCAGGTATGTGGACCACTTCCGATGGTGATAATTCTACAATTTCCCTTGGGTCTATATGAATAGCAGGGGTCGGTGGTCTGTGTGGATGACCATTTCCTTCCCCAAAATATAATGCTTCCATTGTTGGAAATCTTGCACAATGGAATACATCTCTTTGTCATAAGTGGGATACTTCTGGACTATGTCTGAAAGTGTCTCATTGTGATATGCCACTGGATACCCGTGTTGAGTAAGTACTACCCCAATAGCATAGTCAGAGGCATCTGTCTCGACCTCAAATGGTTGTTGCAAGTCTGGTAATGCAAGCATTGGTGCTGAGCAGAGGCTATCTTTCAACTCTGTGAGTGCCTTCTATTGAGATTTAAACCAAAAGATTTTTTCTTTCGCTCCTCCCTTGGTGACTTGACTCAAGGGCCAAGTGATATGAGAAAATCCCAACATGAACCTGCAGTAGAAGTTGGCAAGACTTAGAAAGCTGCAGAGCTCTAACAAAGTGGTTAGAGATGGCTAATCCTGAATGACTTGGATCTTGGCTGGATCCACATGCACCCCTTGTTCATCAATAATGTATCCCAGATACTGAACCTGGTTCATGCCAAAAGTGCATTTCTCCAAATTGGCACATAACTTGTGTTGCCGCAGTGTTTGGAGAACCTGCCGAATGTGGTGGAGGTGCTCTTCCCAACTCTGGCTAAAGATTAGGATGTCATCCAAGTATACCACTACAAATGAGTTGGTGAATGGCTGCAAGATGTCAGCCATTAGCCTCATGAAGGTTGCAAGAGCATTCGTCAATATGAAATGCATAACCAACCATTCGAAAAGGCCTTCCTTGGCTTTGAAGGTAGTCTTCCACACATTGGAGGGTTCAATTGGTACCTGGTGATATCCTGACTTCAAATCGATCTTGCTGAAATATTTTTCCCTCTTTAGTTGGTCCAGGAGGTCATCAATCCGTGGGATCGAGTACCTATTACGGACAGTGATCTTTTTCAGCGCCCGATAGTCAATATAGAGTCTCCAAGTCCCATCCTTCTTCTATACCAACACGATCGAGCTCCCACAGGGCGATGAACTCAGGCGAATGTGACCTTTTTGCAGCAACTCCTGAATCTGCCTCTTGATTTCATCATTCTCCAGAACGGAGCACCAATAGATTTGTCCATTGGGCAGCGTGCATCTGGGGTCAGATTGATGGATTTCTTGACCTAACAGTGCAAAGGAACCCCTGCGAGGGAGGTGAAGATGTCCTTGTACTCCTCCATGACCTTGTCCATCTGTATTTTTCAAGCAGAGGGGCCCTGTATGGAGGTCGTGGCCACTGTCTTCTTCTTTCCTTGAGGGCATATCATCAGGAAAACAAATTTCCCAGTTTTGGAAATGAGCTTACTATATTGTTTTGTAGTAACCAAAGAGATGGCGATATGCAGTTCTACCTTCGGTATCCTGTACAACTTATTTCCCAAAGTAATAATAACAGCACGGGGCCTTGATTCATACACAGCATGTCACTTCCACAAGTATGGTTATCCTAATAATACATCACAAACTTCAAGGGGAGCAATGTCACACAATACCTCATCTGTGAAGGGCTTGATGTTGTACAGAAGGTGACATTGCTGGCTCATGTGAAGATCCCGTCCTTGGTGAAGCCACCCGATGGTGTACAATTGTGGTTGTGTTGTGGTCGATATGCCCAATCGCTTCATGACCTCTACCGAAATGAGGTTATTTTGGCTCCCGCTGTCGACAATGAACTGTAGCAAGGAGCCCGTTACCCACATCTAGGAGTGGAAGAGACACTCCTCCTCCTCTGGATCTTCGAGTTCCTCCTTCTGGATCTTCGTGGTTGCAACGATGGCGTTGGGCTCCCCATCGATAATCTACTTCCCTATGTCATTCCCCTTGTCAAGTTCTGACTTAGAGTCGAAACATGCATCTGATTTTGAAACCTTTAGCTCAACCACTAGTGACTGCTTGGCCTGACACTCACTTGTGTTGTGAGTGGAGATCTTATGGAACTCACACCACATTCCCGTGTCATTTTTCAGCTTCTTGGCATTGTTCTTTTCTTACAACTTTGGCAGGTTGTCTTGGGCTGCCCCGCCTTGGCTTTGTCCTTGTTCTGCGGTTTGGGGGCACCTTTCCCTTGCTTCAGATTTGCAGATCCAAAGTCTCGCTTCTTCTGTTTAAAATTTTGCTCCACCTTGATGGCATATCGGTATGTCGTGCCGAGTGAGGAGATGTTAAAGAGTTCTATTTCTTCATGGATGTACTTGTGCAAGCAGCTGCAGTATTTGAGTACCAAATGCTTCTCCGAATCCTTGATACCCAACTTTGTGCGAAGGGTATGGAAAATATTGGTAAACTCCGGCACATCTTGGTCCCTTCCCTGCCACAGCGTGGTACACTTTATGTACTGATCCTCATAGCTTTCGACAAGGTAGTACTGTTCCTTGATGGCATCCCGGAATACATTCCAAGTGGGTGCGGCTGAAAATAGTGAGCCTGTACTTTCATCCTTCTGCTCGCAGTAGGTTTCCCATCAGTCCTTAACGTGGGGGGCTGCTTTGAGAAGAGCGAAAATAATCTTTTCCCAACTGGAAAAATCATGAACAGAAAAATAACCCTCTAGTAGATTTAACCATTTATCGACGACATCTGCGTCTATCTAACCCTTGAATACGAGGATTTCAAAATTAACTTGTACCTTAAACAGTGTGGCATTTCTAGACTAGCTGTTGGAAGCTGATGCATCACCCCTGGGTAGCCACTGAAGGATTTGGGCAAAGTTGTTCATCATCGCATTCCTTTGTCGCTCAAGGGCTCCTTCGAGCAAGATTTTGATAGGATCTCCTACCCCCTCGTCTTTCTTTTCATCCGCCATGGGAGGCCATCGGGATTTGAGAGGATGTGTTGACATTATGACACAGGTTTGGTGCTATGACACAGGTGTTGTCCTTGATGGCAACTCACTTAGATGACAGATCTCAATTTAGGCTCTCGGAATTAAGGAAAAGAGATATACGTAGGTTCCCCTTGACCAAGCCGCGTATACATGCGGGTTAGCAGTCCAGAAGGCGCGTATGCATATACACACACTTTCATGAAAGGAAAAGCGCGTACATGTTGGAAAACTTGTTTTTGGTCCCTGGTATTTTGAACCATGGTATTGATCGAAGATATCTTGACCGAAGTGTTGACCCCAGGCATTTGGTCCAAGGTATTGCTTCTAAGTGGTTTTGGACCATGGTATTGAGTAAGGCCTAAGACTATAAAAGGAGGAGGAGATCATTAAGCAAAGGCACTCAAGTATTGAATATCTAATGAAGAGCAAGATCTAGAATACTGGTGATTGGGTTATGGTGCATAGCTAGATCTGAATCAAGGAGGAACCTGAGCGCTAGAAGAAGGATAAGTTCTATTGATGGGTCAAGATCTTAAGGCTTGAAGAGAAGTATCTTTGTGTGATTCTGATATTTTATATTTGGTGCATGTCTTGATCTATAAATCTAATAATCTGGGTATAACTGATGTCTGAATAGTTGAAAAGGGTAAATCATCTTTTACAGATCTGTACGCAGGTTCAGTATAACAAAGGTGTGTATACACGCTAGTTCGGTAATTCAAAATAGCATATACGCAGGTTTGCCTTCATATAGCAACGTATGCACGCAGGTTCTACATATTGAAGTAGCGTACATCTCATAAAATATGTTTTAGCTACTTTTGTTTACTATTGTAGTGTTCTGGTTTCTGGTTGGGTTCTGGTATTATTACTGTATTTTGGTTACAGCATTCAGAGAAGTGATTGTTTGATTCAGTTTTGGTTAGTGCAAGAGAGATTGATTGATGCAGATATGTTTTGATGTTTGATTGATGCTATTGATGGATCTAGTCTAAAAATTTATGAAATGTGGTCCCTGGAAGGAAAGAGAAGGTTGTAGCCTTCTGTAGGTTAGCACCTACGTACTAGTACATCGGCTAGTACAAGAGCTAAGGGGGTTGTAGCTCCCTTCCAGGAGAAGCTGGAGAATGAGAGAAGGTTGTAACCATCTGTAGGTAGAAGCCTGTGCATTGGTATAAGACTGCACCAGTATAGAAATATTGTAAAAAGAAGTTTCTTATTAAAGAAGATAGAGACGAATTGCAGCAGGTGGTTTTCACCCACAATGGGTTTCCACCTTATATCTTGTATTCTTGTGTGTGATTGTCTGCTCTATTTTTACTGTACCTATTACTACTTATATAGTTCAGATACACAGATTAAAGGTCAACTGACTAAATTATAAGTTTACAAGGTGTACACTGGTTGCTCTAAACATAGTTGCGTATATATGAAAGTTTCATTAAACGAAGTAGCATATATAAATTTGTTTATGGAAATGAAATATTATTAAATTGATAATACTGATTCACCCCCCCTCTCAGTATTATTTCCAACAATTGGTATCAAAGCAGGTCCTTCAAAAGAAGCTTGATCTCTTGAAGGAAGATCTATCATCATGAGCAAATGCGAAAGAGAGGCATCCATCAAGCCACCAATCTTTGATGGGAGCAACTTCATCTATTGGAAGGTAAGAACCACAGCCTATCTTCAATCTCTTGGAATAGAAGTTTGGGATATCATGGAAGGAGGATACACATTTCCATCGGTAACTCCTACAGATACGCAGGTAAAAAGCAGTATAAAACAAATGCAAAAGCTGTCAATACTCTATTGGGGAGTCTGTCACAATTAGAATTTGTCAAGGTTATGCAGCTCAAAACCGCCAAAGAAATATGGGACAAGATCATTCTAAGCTATGAAGGAGACGATCAGGTAAAATGTGCAAAACTACAATCTCTCAGAATTCAATATGAAACTCTCAGAATGCACAATGATGAAAGTGTAGCTAATTATTTCCTACGTATAGATGAGATTGTTAATCACATGAAAAACTTGGGTGAAGAGATAAAAGAAGTTACTTTAGTTGAAAAGGTTCTAAGATCCTTGTCTTCTAAGTTTGAATCAAAAGTTTCTGCCATAGAAGAAAAGCAGAATCTTCAGAGTATTACTATGTCACAGTTGCATGGAATCCTAACTGCTTTCGAAATGAGAAAATGGGGTCCATCAGATATGAGAGAGGCCACATTCAAAGCTTCAGGAAAAGGAGAACTAAATGAGTCAGGACATACGTCAGACGGAGAGGAAGAATCAAACTTTGTCAAGAACCTTCAATGGGATTCTAGAAGATTCAGAGGTAAACTACCTTTCAAATGTTTTTCTTGTGTAAGAGTAGGTCATTATGCTACCAAATGTCCTCACAAAGATAAGCTTGATAAAGGTAAGGAATCAACAAAATGGAATAGAAAACAAAGTGTAAATAAGAAGAGCTACTATACGCATGAAGATAGTGATGGTTTATCAAATAGTGATGAAGATGAAATTAATAATGATTATAAGCTTTTGATGGCTTTTGAAGATGATGATTTCTTGGATGCTTTAGATGAAGATGGTCTCTATAAAGAAATTTATAAACTTAAAATATTTTTAGAAGAAAAGAGTATGATTATAGATACTCTTAGATTCCAACTTACTGAAAGGGAAAAACATAATGAAAAATTAGAATGTGAAATTGTGGGTCTAAGAAAAGAAATTGAGAAAACAAAAGCTCTCAATCTTAAGTTTGCTAAAGGATCAGAAAATTTAGATGAAATTATCAACGTACATCGTTCTCCTCTGATAAAGACAGGTCTTGGATATATTGAAGAACCATCACAAGCACAGAAGCCATCAACCTCCAAAAGCTATCTTGATGCAGCAAGGAGAAATGAATAGGTTGACAATCATTAGCAGAGGCTTAAAACAGATCACCAGGTAAATTGGGTTCAATCTACTTCAAGGATGAACAAAAGCTATAACCAACCACAGGTAAATCATTCTCAGTTTGCTTCAAGAATGAATGTCAATGGAAACTATAATCAACAGGTCAGTAGATTCGATAATTGCAGGAATTTCTTTAATGGCCAATGTTTTTCATGTCATAACTTTGGACACAAAGCTGCTCAATGTGTTTCTTACAAGACCATCATGACTAGAGAAGCACGAAATCAAAGGAATGTGACTGGGATCATGAAAAGGACCTACAATAACTTTTCTGTTCTTGAAAATGAAATAGAATGCTCTATTTGTAACAACTTCAGTCACGAAGACTCTGAATGCAGGAGTAAATTTCAACAAACATCTCAAAAGGAGCAAGCTTCATTGGGTCCCAAAACATGGAAAAAGAAAGAACCGCAAACCAAAAGATGTGGTATAGCCTTATATGCAGAAGGATAGGAAAATCAATGGTACATCGACAGTGGATGCTCGAAAAACATGACAGGTGATAAAGAAAAACTTCAGTCATATAGTGCCTTAGAAAAGGAAAGGAAGGTCTCATTTGGAAATGACACTCCTACAGTCATAAAAGGTAAAGGATTTGTTCTCTTAAAAGAAAAGGTAAAAGCTAGGAATGTTATGTATGTTGATGGTTTAAAGCATAATCTATTGAGTGTTAGTCAAATGTGTGATCAAAGAAATGAGGTAGTATTTCGACCAAATGGATGTATTGTTCGTGAGATTGATATAGGAGAAACAGTGATCAAAGGCATAAGAACTCCAAATAATTTATACATACTCAAGGGAGGATAGCAACAATGCTATCTAAGAAAAAATGATGAACACTGACTATGGCATAGAAGATTGGGGCATCTAAGATTCCCTCAGATAAGGAAAGCATGCAAATTCCAAGATGTACAAGATCTTCCTGACATCAAAATTCCAGAAAATATAATATGCAAATCATGTCAATTTGGTAAGCAAACCAGAAAACATTTCCCTGAGAAGGAAGGATCAATTAGGAAGCTGCTTGAACTTGTCCATACTGATTTATGTGGTCCATCAAGGAAAAAGTCACCTCGTGGAGAAGACTACTTTATATTGTTCATTGACGACTTTTCCAGAATGTGTTGGATAGGACTTCTAAAGCATAAAGACAAAGCATTTGAAAAGTTCAAAGCATTCAAAGCTTTGGTTGAAAATGAATCAGATCGTAAAATCAAATGCCTCAGGTCTAATCGAGGAGGAGAATTTACCCCAAATGAATTCTTCGACTTCTGTGAAGAACATGGAATAAGAAGGTAATTCTCTACCACAAGGACTCCTTAGCAAAATGGAGTGGTAGAAAGGATGAACAAAACTATTCAACAAATGGATCATGCTATGCTAGATGAATCTGGAACTCTTGTAACCTTCTGGGGTGAAGCCACATTTGCTGCCGTCACTATTCTCAACAAAACGAATGTTCGGGTAACCAACACTCAAAATCCTCATGAACTTTGGTATGGTAAGACTCCTACTGTAAAATACTTCAAAGTTTTTGGAAGCAAATGTTACATCAAAAGGACTGATGAAAAACTTGGCAAGTTTGAATCTAGAGCAAATGAAGGCATTCTCCTTGGTTACTCTTCCCAAAGTAAAGGATACAAGTGTTATAATAAAAGACTTGAGAAATTTTTTGAAATTATTGATGTTGTGGTTGATGAAGCAGGCGAAAATCCAAAGCAGGTAAAAACTGAAGAGTGGGAAGAAGATGAGGATTATCAAATTAATGCTGAAGAAGAATAAACCAATGAAGCACCAAAAGAGAAGATAACGGTAGAAGAAAAGACTCCATCCAGATATGTTCAGAAAAATCATCCAGAGACTCAAATTTTGGGACAAAAAGAGGCAGGTGTGCAGACAAGAAGAACTATTACAGAATCTTCAAGCTATCTAGCATTACTTTCCTCCATCAAACCACAAAATCTACATGATGCATGCAAAGATGAATGTTGGGTCAAGGATATGAATGAAGAGCTTGAGCAAATTGAAAAGAATAATACTTGGGAATTAGTTCCTAGACCTCATGATAAGAATGTCATAGGAACCAAATGGATATTCAAAAATAAGCTGAATGAAAATGGAGAAGTTATTAGAAACAAGGCCAGACTTGTTTGTAAAGGGTATGTTCAACAAGAAGGTATAGACTTTGAAGAAAATTTTGCACCTGTTGCTAGAATTGAAGCCATAAGAATTTTCCTTGCTCTTTCTAGCTTTCAGAAGTTCAAAGTATATCAAATGGATGTGAAATCTGCCTTTCTTAATGGAGATCTAGAAGCAGTATATATTGAGCAACCAGACAGATTCATCCTTGGAAATGATCCAAAACTTGTATGCAGACTTAGAAAGGCTCTCTATGGTCTAAAACAAGCTCCAAGGGCCTGGTATTATCGTCTTGACAAATACCTTCATCAACAAGGTTTTTCAAAAGGATTAGCTGATAGCAATCTATATATAAAAATTGACAATGATAAATTGCTAATACTTGTTGTGTATGTTGATGATATCATTTTTGGTAGCAATGAAGAAGCCATGAGTCACAACTTTGCTTTGGTAATGCAGAAATAATTTGAAATGTCTGTGCTTGGTGAGCTCACATATTTTCTTGGTATACAAGTTCAATAAAATAAAGATGATATCTTTCTATCAAAAACCAAGTACCTCAAGCAGATCTTGAAGAAATATGGCATGGAAGATTCTAAACCAGTATGTACCCCTATGATAACAAGATGTAGCCTCAGCGCAAATGATGAATCAGCAATAGTACATCAACCAACCTACAGATACATGATTGGTATTCTGCTCTACCTAATAGGTACCCGACCAAACATCATGCATGCAGTGGGAATAGTTGGAAGATTCCAAGCAAATCCAAAGGAATCACACCTATAAGCAGTCAAATAGATCTTCAAATAAAGGAACTCAAAACTTTGGCCTATGGTATCCTAGGGACACAGATCTTACACTTCATGCATACACAAATGCAGATTGGGCAGGAAGCGTGGATGATAGAAAAAGCACTAGTGGTGGTGCATTCTATATGGGTTCCAGATTAGTGTCTTGGTTCAGCAAGAAACAAAGTTCAATTGCATTATCTACAGCTGAAGCAGAATATGTGGCTGTTGCATCTTGTTGCATACAACTCCTTTGGATGATGCAAACATTGCAAGACATTCAGATCACATGTACTCCACCCATCTTCATTCTATGTGATAATACAAGTGCAATCAGTATTTCAAAGAATCTAGTCATGCATTCCAAGACCAAGCACATACCTATCAAATATCATTATCTCCGGGAAAAAGTGCTTGAACAAAAGGTCAAATTGGAGTATGTTCCCTCCAAGGAACAAGTTGCTGATATATTCACCAAACCACTGCCCAGAGAGACATTTGAATACCTCAAACAGAAGCTGGGAGTAGTTGATGCATCATATTATTGTTGACACTTATCCATTTCAGAGAACAATGGTTGTACACGAGTTTCATGAAGCGTATTTGCGTACATGCGCCAGTTTCTGTGGATATAGCCGCGTATATGTTGTTTGAAGAATATCAGTGGGCCAGACTCAGGATGAAAAGAGTCTGATATGTGTCTATCAATGATCATCTGGCACAAGTTCATGAGGAGCATATACTTCTAATAATGCATTATCATTGTTGGCATTACCTTAGAAGATCTTGGTACAATTTCACAGTTTTTTTTTATTCAGTTGGAACAAGTGCAAAGGGAGATCATGGTTGCTGGTCTGGATGGTGATTGGTAGATGCTGCTGATGATAGTTGCTTATGAATATGCATACAGATCTTGTTTTAGCTACTTCTGTTTACTGTTGCAGTGTTATGGGTTCTGGTTGGGTTCTGGTACTATTACTGTATTCTGGTTACAGCATTTAGAGAAGTGATTGTTTGATTTATTTTTGGTTAGTGCAAGGGAGATTGATTGATGCAGATATATTTTGATGTTTGATTGATGCTATTGATGGATCCAGTTTGAAAATTTATGAAACGTGGTCCCTGGAAGAAAAGAGATGGTTGTAGCCTTCTGTAGGTTAGCATCTACGTACTAGTACATCAGCTAGTACAAGAGCTAAGGGGGTTGTAGCTCCCTTCCAAGAGAAGCTAGAGAATGAGAGAAGGTTGTAGCCTTCTATAGGTAGAAGCCTATGTACTGGTATAAGACTGCACCAATACAGAAATATTGTAAAAAGAAGTTTCTTATTAAAAGAAGATAGAGAAGAATTGCAACAGGTGGTTTTCACCCACATTGGGTTTCCACCTTATATCTTGTGCTCTTGTGTGTGATTTTCTGCTCTATTTTTATTGTACCTGTTACTGCTTATATGGTTCTGATACACAGATTAAAGATCAACCGAATAAATTATAAGTTTACAAGGTGTACGATGGTTTCTCTAAACACAGTTGTGTGTATATGCAAGTTTCATTAACCGAAGTAGCATATATAAATCTGTTTATGGAAATGAAATATTATTAAATTGATAATACTGATTCACCCCCCTCTCAGTATTATTTCCAACAGGCTAGTCTTGCAAAGGTTCGACTAGTTCAAGCCCTAACTCCTTATATCCCGACCTCATTGGGGACATGCAACAAAAAACAAAGAAAAAAAAGCAGACCGCTCTGATACCACTGATTCGGATTTAAATAGGAATGCAACAAATTACAAAGATAACCATAAACATAGAGATGCAGCAGAAATAATACTTCATTCCGTTAATGTAAAATACTAAAATATGCTTACAAACAGAAATGGAAATACACCAGCTAGGGCGATGGTAGCTTATCTATGAGAAGATATGTTGTGGTTACATGCCTCTGAACTGAACTACAATGAGGCTCAAGGGCCTTTTTATTATTGAACAATAAGAGCAAACCCTAAACAACCAAAATCCTAACCCGAGGAGATGTAACACCAAGAGTTTATGGGCCCCATTGGGGTGAGTTGGACAACCAACTTCCTGGGGTCGTGACTTGGTCATATTATCTCCATTTGATGCACATGATAGCTCATTGGAAAGATCTCTCCGAGGACTATGATGGAAAAGATGATTTTAGGTAGAAAATTGTTGGCGATAGATTTAAAAAAAAAAACGTCATTTAGGGTCTCAAAATGGATCCAGAAATTTAGGACCTTAAAAACTGCTAAAAATAGTAAATTGTGCTATAATTAATGAAACTAGAAAACTGAATGAAGCAATGGTGGGGGTCCAAGTGGAATTGGCGGGTGGCCACCAATATCCACCTGGATCACATTAAGTTTTGTATAGCCTTCTATACCAAACTATGAAGACAAGTTTGGTGCAACTCCATCTACAAGTAGTCAAGAATATGACACATGGGATTTGAATTGGTTGGTTAAATCAGCCCGAGACAAGATGGCAAGGTTACAATAGATACCTTCCAATATGCATGTCAATACTTATATGTTTGGATTTTATTCTGCCCCATCAAGACAAATGATAGTGAGTTGAGGGGGTGTTGTGGCAGAAGCATGGGTGCAATCTTGAGCTACAAATTTAGCTCATGCAGATGATAGCCCTAGAATTAATATGCAGACAATGCCTGATGCATATCATAAAAACATACCCAATAAAGGCCATCATATTTTGTTCCTTATTTTATTCAACAACAGACACCCATGGACATGTCTTTGTATATACATCCACAGTTGAGTTGGATGCTTCCTCAGACTCTGCCATCTCATGACATTTCTCAATGAGGTGTAAAATTGATGGTAGAATTGCAAAATTAAATCACATAGTGTCATTTTAATTATAGACATATACCAATGGGAGATGATACATCCAAATCTCAAAAACAACCATGCCATTCTTTACCTTCAAAAGATCCTTCTAAACATACATCTGATTTTTCAAAATTGATTCCACCAGATTTGAATGTAGGGTTTCAATATCCAAGGTCTCAAGTTAGGAAGTCCTTTGGAAGTTTGGTTGATTCACAACTTGATTTTGCCCTCCAACTTTGATTTATTGAACATTTATCACCAAATTCATTGATTTTTTTTTGTTATAAGCATGTATCTCCATTTTCAATCTTTGTATATTTCTAATGGTTTATACAAAGTATAGCGATGAGTTTTCCGAAGAAAGGACCCATTATGTTGTAAAATAGTTTTACATGTAACAATTTATAATTCACATAGGCTAGGTCTATTGTTTATTGTTAAAATTATATTTACAAATTTCATAATCTCAACAAATATTCTTCTGATACACCTTTCCAGTATAATACATGCTCACAAAAATGTTGTTTTTTACTAGTTTCATGGCTTAAATTGATGTTATTTCTTAGAAAATTTTAAGTTAATTACATCCCATGGAACATGGAATGATGTATTTGTATTCACCTTTTTTTATCCCATTTTTATGTTGGGTGATGTGGGTAAATCTATGAGAATTGTTTTTCTTCCCATAATGTGGATATAGATTGTGTGGTGAAAATTATGATGAGAGATAGTTTTGAGTAGTTTCTTTCTGAGGAAAAAATGTTTCCAAAATGTGATTTGGATAAGAAGGCTCAAACTCGTGGAAAGACGAGTTATTTTTCTTGTGAATCCCTTGGGACATTCTTCAATAAGTGAAACTTCTTGGTATTTGTACATGCACTTTTTGCCTCTTGATGTGTTCAACTAGATATGAAAGATTTGTAAACACTAGATTGAAATTAAATACAATAGCATTCGATGAACGTGGATGGATACTCAGGGGGTTTATTTTGTACAAAGCAAATCAATTCATAAAATTACATAGCAGTTTTGGAAATCCTGTGAATTTATAAGGTTGGTGGGAAAGGGAATTCCTTTTAGAACCTAATTCAATTATAAATTATGACAATGTGAATCTCTTGGGACAATATTGAATAAATTGAACTTCTTAGTGGTTTTTAAGATTTGTTGGCAATGGTTTATGCTAACTTTATGTCCGCACTTGACACTAGTTTCCTTTAAGAAGTGTGGAGTGATGTATTCAACTAGTTATGAAAGTATTATAGACACTAGATATGGAATTGAATGCAATAAGGAGCATCTGATGAATGTGGATGGATATTCAAGGGGTTTACTATTATGCGATCAGCTCAAAAAATAGAAGAAAATATAGATCACAATAGTAATTGTTATTATTGTTATTAAAGATACCCCATGTTTGTACTCTGTATAAACCATTGGAAATGTACAGATATTGAAAATGGAGATACATGCTTATAACCAATAAGCATGTAATAGAGTACCACAATAACAATACTAATGTAAGGGAACAACAATAACAATATTTGGCTTCTATGGGGCACAACAATAACAATATGGGGGTTACATGGGCACAACAATAACAATAAGGGGGCTACACTAGCAATAACAATAAGGGGGCTACACTAGTATTATAGGGACCTAACATGCCCCTCTCCTAGAAATAAGTGTTGTCCTAAGCACTTGAGTAGTTTTCGATGCTTCTAGATAAAATTATCATCCTCCCATCTGGAATCTTCAGTGGGTAAGTTCTTCCACTTAATGAGATACTTTGAAATTGATCGATTTTGTACTTTGTCAGGTTCTTGTTTCACTAATTGATTCAGACTCATATGATTTTTCTTTCTTCGTCAAGTTTTGGAAACATTGTTTGAACGGGAAGATTGTTACCAATAACCTTATTTAAGCATGAAACATGGAAAATTGGGTGTACTCGAGAAGATGTAAGCAGCTCCAATTTGTATTCAATAGTACCAATCTTTTGCAACACCTTGTAAGGACGATAACACTTGGGTGATAATTTATTATCCTTCTTAGCTTACCTGAGGCACATTTCTTTGTATGGTTGTAGCTGCAAAAATACCCAATCGCCTACCTCAAAAATTCTTTCATTGCAATGTTGATTTGTCTATTGTTTCATTTGATTATGCATCAGAGCACGATTATCCTTTAAGAGTTGGATAACTTTTTTTGATGCTCGATGTGATCTTCCACTACTTGAACCTTAGGATTTTCTCTTAAAAGTGATGTGATGGATCGTGGATGATATCCATAAAGTGCCATAAATGGGGTCATTTTTGTTGCAGTATGGAAGGAAGTATTATACCATCATTCAGCTAGAGTTAACCACTTTATCCATTGTGTTTATTTATTAGATACAAAGAAACTAAGATATCCTTCCAAACATTTGTTCACTATCTCAGTTTTCCCATCAAATTGAGGATGATAAGATGAGATATGATATAATTCAATACCAAGACAAGAAAATAATTCCATCCAAAAATTTCCAGTGAAAATGGGATCTCTGTTACTCACAATAATCTTAGGGTTCCCATGAATCTTTTGAATTGTTTCCATAAATGCAATAGCAACTGTATTGGCTTAAAAAGGATGAGATAATTCACAAAAGTGTGCATACTTAGTAAGTCTATAAACTACCACCATGATGACACTCTTTTCTTCATACTTGGGTAAACCTGTGATAAAATCCTAACGCTAGCTTGGAATGGCTAAAGGTTGTAATAGACTCAGGATCTTAATTGTATCAACTTTATTTTGTTGGCCAACCAAACATTCTGCCACAAACTTCTGAATATCAGATTTAAGGCCATCCCAAAAAAATCCTTCTTGGCCCTATGGTAAGTTTTTAAAAATCCTGAGTGCCCTCCTAAGGGAGAGATATGCAATTCCAAAAGAATATTTTGTTTGAGTTGGGAATTATTACAAATATATAAGCGATCATTGTACCATAATGAATCAATTTTCTAGCTAAATGTCTCAGATGTATTGGGATCTTGTTGTAACTTTTGAATGAGTCTCCACACCTCTTCATCATTCTTCCATTCATCCCTTGCTACAGTTATCCACTCAAGTTTCATAATAGAAATGGCACAAAGAAATTCTTCCACATCCTCATCCTTTCTTGAGAGTGCATCTGCAACAACATTTTGCTTCCATTTTTTGTAGATGATTTCAAATTCATAACCCAACATCTTTGTGACCCATTTTTGCTTCTCTTCCAAAGATAATATTTGTTCCAAAAAGTATTTAAGACTACCATGACATGTTTTTACCTTGAAGTGTCTTCCCATTAGGTAAACTCGACATTACTTTAGTGCATGTAGTATTGCCAACATTTCCTTCTCATAAATAGGTTTGTTTAAATGCTTTCCTTTTATTGTACGACTATCAAAAGCAATTGGTCTTCCTTTTTGCATTAAACCAACACCAATTCCATTTCCCGGGGCATCACATTCCACAATTAAGGCTTTTGTAAAGTCTGGCGTAGCTAAGAATGGTGTGGCGCAATGCGTCTTTAAGATGTTAAAAGGCCTTAGTTTCTTCTGGAGTCCAAGGAAATGAATCTTCCTTTAGTAAAGATGTTATAGGTGTCACTATTCTCCCATAATTCTTAACAAACTTGTGATATTAACTTGTCAACCTGATAAATCCTCGAAAATACTTTATGGTTGTGGGGATTTTCCATTCCTTAATGGCTTTAATTTTGTTAGGGTCTACCTTAACACCCTCATGAGATACAATATGACCCAAATATTCTACCTCCTATACTCCAAAGAAACATTTGGAGGTTTTTTCATATAATTGTTTCTCCTCCAATGGTTTGAGCACCCTATCAACATGTTGAACATGATCCTTCCAAGACTTGCTATAGATTAGTATATCATCGAAAAATACTAACACAAATTTTCTAAGGGTTTTAAAATGGAATTCATCAAACCTTGAAATGTGGAAGGTGCATTAGTAAGGACAAAAGGCATGACCAAAAATTCATAATGACCCTCATGAGTTCTCAACGTTCTTTTTGGAATGTCTTCATTCTTCATTCTAATTTGATGATATCCTAAACGAAGATCTAGACTAGTGAAGTAAATTGCTCCATTTAAATCATCCAACAATTGATCAATGACAGGAATGGGAAATTTATCTTTAATAGTGAGATTTTTGATCTCCCAATAATCCGGACACATGCACCATGATCCATCCTTCTTGTGCATTATACTACTAGAGTAGAGTGTTGGGAACATGTTATATTCTTTCCATGACTAGCCCCAGGCGCGAAGATGGGGGGTTAGAGGGGCAGGGCAGCCAATCCCCCCTTCATTGTGCTAGGCATAGCTGGGGGGTCATAGGAGGGGCAAAAGCCCCCCTTATCGAGGGGTTTGTAGGGGGGTTTTAGCCCCCCTCCACGGGGTTCAAGGCAGTGCCCCAAGAAAAACATTGGACCCTATATTAGGTGAGAAAACCTACCTATGGTTTTGTGCATGGATTTCACACATGGTTTTGGGCATGATGGTTTTTTGCCCATGGTATTTTGTAGATCCATTCAAGGGAACTATGGTTATGTTATAATCCAAGGTTAATGGATTAGGTTTTATGGATGCTTCGGCATGTATATATATGTATTGTAACATTGAAAGGAATATAATGAAAAATCAATATGGTAGTCCTAGTTTTGGGATCCAGGGGAAAATCTCTATGTATATGTGTTTTGTGTTTTATGCTCTCTCCATTGTATATTTTCTATTTTTAAGAATTCGTTTGCAAGTAATTTCTGTATAGGGTTAAAACCTATATTTGGTATTAGAGTCATTTCGGATTCAAGGGGACACCCTAGCTACTGAGGAGTTTTGCTCGGGCCTGTGGTGGAACCTGTTCAATGGGAGATCTGCAAGATTGATTCTTGTGGTGAAAGAAGATGGTGAGCAGTGGAAAGATATAGATCAATAAATTTAACAGTTAAAGTTTTGAGTTGTGGAAACTCAAGATGGAGGATTTGTTGGTCGATAAAGATCATTGGATCGCAATAGATCTACATACTAAACCAACGGCAATGTCCGATGAAGATTGGAATAAGTTAGATTAGAAATAAAAGAGCACAATACAGTTGTGTATCTCATATTCAGTATTGTTGAATGTATCAGGGGAAACTTCAGTGAAGGCTTTGTGGGACAAGTTAGGGACTTCATACCAATATAAGTCTCAGGTAAATAAATTTTTCCTATGGAAAAAGTTGTATAACCTGATGATGAAGGATGGAGACTTAGTGACAGAGCATCTGAACACCTTTAATATTGTGCTAAGCTATTTTTTATCTTTTGATATTAAAATATTATATGAATATAAGTGCATCAGTTTGTTGTGTTTTATACCAGATTTGTGGGATAGTCTAGTTGTTGCAATAGGTAGAAATACAACTACCTTGTAGTTTGATGAAATAGCCTCATCCTTGTTGTTGGAGGAGATGAGATGGAAAAATATGGAGGGCAGAATGGTGATGCCTTGTTTGTACGAGGACGGTCCCAAAACAGAAACAAAAATAAGTCCTCGATGGGAGATCTAAATATAGAGGAAGATCTAAATCTCCAGGAAAACCTATTAAGGTGTGCTGGAAATACGAAAAGTAAGGGCACTTCAAAAAGGACTATAGATCTAAAGCTCCTCAGAAAGGAAACAGATATGATGATGCTCCTTCTTAAAAGGTGAAAACCACCTTAGATGATGTGGGGATGTGTACTTGGCTTCTTCTTTAAGTACACTTGTAGATCATGAGGCATGGTTGATTGACTCAAGTGCATCCTTTCACTTCACTCCCCACAGGGATTAGTTCTTCGAGTATGAGAAATATGATGGTGGCGATGTATTCTTAAGGGATAATAGGAAGGTTAGAATCATCAGACATGGAAAATTCAAGTTGAAGTTGCAAGCTGGAAAGATTAGAACACTTCTAGGTGTTCTACGTATTTATGCATTGGCTAGAAATCTGATTTCTGTAAGCAAGATGGATGATGTAGGTGTAAAAATAATGTTCGAGAAAGATACCTAAAAGATGTTTTAGGGAGCACTGGCATTGATGTGGGGAGCTTGAATTGGAACTCTATACAAGCTTCTTGGTAGTACTATTATTTATGGGTGCAAAAATTTTGTGGTTCCTCAAAGTGGAGCAAAAAATCTAGTGGTCTTTGGAGAAAATACCATGTTATGGCATCAAAGGCTTGGAAATATTTGAGAGAAGGGCCTTTGAATACTTCATGGTGATGGTATGGTGGAAGCTATGTCTAATTTCTCTTTGGATTTAAATTTTTATTAAAATTGTGTATATGGGAAGCAGAATCGGGTGAGTTTCCCCTCTGGTGCTAAGAGGGTGAAAGGGATATTAAAGTGTGTGCATAGTGATGTGTTTGGACCTATATCAGTTCCATCAATGGGTAAGTATCTGTACTATGTATCATTTATAGATGAATTCTCAAGGAATACATGGATATATTTCCTCAGGAATAAATCTAAAGTCTTTGACAAGTTTAAAGAATTTAAGGCTCTGGTGGAAAACCAAACAAAGAAGAAGATAAAGGTGTTGAGGACAGATAACAATGGAGATTTTTACAATAATGAATTTGAAGATTTCTGTAAAAAGTGTTTGGATGGGGTCCCTAGGGGAAGAATGGAACTAATTAGTCATTTTTTGTAACAACTTTTATAAAAGATGTAAAGTCTCCACAAAATGTGGATAAGGAGCGCGTAGTTAGATAGATTCAAAGGGGCCTTATCCCCTTGTTTTTGGTCAGCTTTTGTATTCTCCCATGGTCTATGAACCATGGTATTGCATAAAGAAATAGTATGAATATTTAAGTCATAGCGAGTCTAAGAGTAAGCGAAGTAAGAAAGATAGAGAATTGGGTTCATTGAGGAGTTTTGGGTAGGAGCTAAGGCAGGAAGGCTCTGCTTCCTATGCTTAGGTAGAGAAGGGAAGGCTCTGAAGTTGAGTGCGTGGACGCCTGGGTAGAGTCTATAACTGAGTGCGCAGACCCCTACAGCTATGTGTGCAGGGTAGTTTGAGTCTGTAATCAATGAACTGAAGATCAATATAGACAGTTTTCTGAAGAATTATTGAGTATTTATGTCTGTATATGTTTATGTTATATGCTACAGATGAATGACATGTTTTATGAAATAATTATTAAATACTACGCGAATGTCTTGAATCTATCTTAATAATGTATGAAATGAATGCTTAGGCACTTCTGCGAAGTTTATGGTGATTTCTCTTATGTTTTCTGACGAATTAAGTAGATATGTATGAACTCCAATTTAGGGTTGATTTTTGATGTGCGTAAGTAGGTAAATCGATTGTTAAGGGTCTGCAAGGACTGATCGTGGACCTTCGTGAAGGTCTCAAGGCCGCTTTAGCTAAGTTGAAATGACATGCCCTAGAAGTTTATCGATCTATGTGGAGGTGGATCGAAGGCACTAGAAGACATCACACTAGTATCTGGATGCAAAAACTTGGTTCTTGCATCCCCCCATACTGCTTCAGGTGAGAATGCAACCTGCGCTACACGGGTTTTTATCGAAAGGACCAATAGTGTAGGGTTTTGTTGTTTGGCACAAGTAACTCTGAACTTGGGTCAAGACCCCCTAAGCCAACAAATGGTTCCATTGTCAGGACCGGGATCTGCTTAAAGATATGCATGATGTCGCATCATTGGAATCCGACTACGAAAGAAATTGAAAAGTGGTTGGATCGGAAGATTCATGAATTCGCGGCACAAGAAAATAGGAATCTACACCTGTCAAAGGAGGATTGGTTAAATAGATATCTGTTACAGAGATACATGAAATCTTCTTTTGCACCTTCCCAATTGAACTATATGAGTGGTTAGATAAATTAAAAAATATTTAAGGAAGGTGGAAGCTCGATAGTCCTATAGTGTGGACTCTAGAATTGGTGTAGTGACTTGAAGCGTTTGAAAATAATATTGCATGGGTTGTTGATCATTGGCTTGATAAAATTCTGGGAGGATTCGTTACAGAGTTTTCATTTGATACCTTAGTCAGCTATAGTGAAGTAGAGTGAATATTCTTCAAAGGACTGTGAGGTAAGTATTTAAGATCATTGAATACTTGGATTAAAATGATATTATGTGAAAAGCGGGTAATGCCATTACCTTGATGTTCAGAGCTACACAAAGTGGAATATTCTTTAGAAATCATGAAGGATTGGGACTAGAGTATATTCCATTGATTGGACCTCCTTCAAGCAACGATGAATGGGCAGGGCAGACTATGTCATGAAGCGATGTTCAGCAATAACTCATAGAATTCCTAAAACAAATCATCCATCCACTCCGCCTCCACCTCCACCTCCACCTCCACCACATACACCTTCGCCCACACCTCCACCTCCACCGCCACCTTTTAACATGGCTAACACAATGAAGATGTCAATCTTCAAGGGAGTAGGAAGCGAAGATCCAGAGAAATTTTGGTTTGTTGCGAACATTGTATGGACAGTGCAACAAATCATCGACGATAATATAAAGAAGGCACAGTTGGTTACCACTTTGCAGGATCACGCACTAACCTGGTACATTAAGTATTGCACTGATAATCCTCTTGCAACAGTAGCAGAGACTAAGATAGCTTTGAACAAAGAGTTTAGTAAGCCTAAATTTGACTTGAGTTGGTGATTGAATTTAAAGAGATCATGATGAAGGTTGAGGAGATGCCTTGGGACTTTGATCAGAGGTTGAAGTGCCAGATCAGATAGGCTAACATGCAGATCATAGATATCCAACATCGTGACTGGTTTATTGCGCCGCTTTTGCCCCATTTGAGAATCGCTCTGTCACAGCAGGAGATAGCAACACAAGCAGAAGCCCTGTAAATTGCAATGAAACTGCACGCATCACCTATTCAGGATACAAACCTAGGGGTACATCAGATTCACTCATAGTTAGCAAGCTTACACTTAGAATTATAAGTTTGAAGAAAGACATGCAGTTTAAGCCAGAAATGTGCACAAAAGTTTGGTGTTTGAAGTGCAAGGGCCACGGGCACGATAAAGATCATTGTCCCATGTACGCGAATTATATTATAGGAGGGGGGCCAATTCCCCTGAAAACAAAAGCCCTAGCAAGGCCGAGCATGGGGGCTTCACTATGGTGTGCCATTTGTTAAGTTACTGGACAATGTGCAACAGATAACTGCCGTTTACTTCAAAAGTTCGTTCAAACAACTCAGCAGTTGTTCTATAGTTTATGCAAATTTGTGGGCCATGATGAGTGCCATTGTCGAAGCTATGAGTTGATGATGGAAAGAACCCCTACTTACCATATGCAAGCAGAGACTCAGCCTCTAGACGAAGGCATCGGAGGAGTGTGCATAGGTTTTCAAGGCTGAGGACAAGGCTGAGGAGGAGGATCTAGTAGAGGTCGTGGACAGATTATCTTCTACAACTACAAACAGGAGTAACCACGCCAATCTTAGTATTCCCTGATTGGAAAAAGGAGTTTCATGTGCATGTCGATGCTTCTTGCATTGCACTGGGTGCAGTGCTAACACAGGTCAGTGAGGGAGAAATGGAACATCCTATAGCTTTCGCAAGTAGGAAGTTATCGAAGGCCGAGAAAAATTAGTCAACGACTAAGCGCCAAGGGTTGGTCATAGTCTACATGCTGCAAAAATTCAGGCATTATCTGTTAGGAGGGTATTTCAAGATGTATACAGATCATTCTACCTTAAGATACCTGGTCAACAAGGCTGTGTTGGGGGGGAATATTTGCAGATGGTTGTTATTATTTTAGGAGTATGACTTTGAAGTCATTGTGAAGTCAGGGAGGTTGAATGCTGGACCTGGCCATCTGTTGCGAATTGAAACAGGTGAAGAACGCAGTAATTTGGAGGAAGGATTACCAGATGCACATCTCTTTATGGTGCGCATAGCTGATGATAATTTTGCAGACATTACTCGCTTCTTAACTACATGGATAACGCTGGAAGGATATACAAGTCAACAGAAGAAGGAATTAGTAGTGCGTGCAGTTGACTTTTCAGTTGCGAGACATTTGTACAAAATGGGTGCAGATGAAATATTGTGGAGATATGTGACATATTTTGAGTGTGATAGCATTCTCTCCGAAGCTCATGGGAGAGTTGTGGGAGGCCATTATGCAGGTAAAGAAATTGCAGAGAATATTTTGCGCGCAGGACTATGGTGGCCAACATTGCACAAGGATTCCAAGGCATATTGTAAGGCGTGTGATGCATGTCAAAGATCTGGCAGACCATCACAAAGGGATGAGCTACCAATACATCCTCAAGTATCCTTGCAAGCATTTGAGAAGTGGGTGGTTGATTTTATTGGGCCAATCCAGCCCCTAGAAAGAAAATGGGTGTATGCAACATTATCACTATGACGAAATATCTTACCGGATGGGCTATGACAACAAAATTATTGTTTGAATATGTCTTAACAAGGTTTGGATGCCCGAAAGTGTTGATGAGTGACATGGTTACACACTTTCTGGATGAAACAATCAACGTGTTAATTGATGAATTCTAGGTCTACCATTAGAAAAGTACACCATATCACCCGCAGGCAAACAGAATTGTCGAAGCTTTTAATTTTTTTTTGAAGAACACACTAACAAAGACCTGTAATGTGCAGTGAAATTATTGGGATGTGCACATACCTGCAGTGCTATGGGATTATAGGACTAATTGTAAGAAGCTGATAGGAAAAATGCTGTTTAGATTAGTATATGGGGTCGAATCTGTAATGCCAATGGAATACATTGTGCCTAGTCTGTGCATAGCATCTTTAATAGATATGGTGGATCATGAGGCCCTGGAAGAATGGCTCGTGCAGCTCATGGAGCTTGAAGAGGATCAATTTTTGGCAAGATTCTGTCAACAAGTAAAGAAGGAACACGAAAAAGCATGGCATGATTGCCATATCAAGCTTCATACATTCAACGTAGATGATCTTGTATTGTTATATGATAGTAGTTTCACTAAATTTTTGGGTAAATTCTAGATGCACTAGTTAGGGCCATATATTGTCAAGGAAATTACAGATGGTGGCATAGTTTAGCTCGCAAAGCTAAATGGGGAACCCTTACTGGGAAGAGTGATTGGGAGTAGGTTGAAATTGTACACAGGGGATCTTGTGCAATGACTATATGGTAGCTGGACAGTATTAGTGCTCCAGGCAGTTGCAAGGGAGTGCAGGACTATAAACTACACAGAGATTGACGAGGATGCACCAGATGGATCTGTGCTCAGGATGTTGTGCGAGAAGGAAAGGTACCGCGCAACCTAGCAGGAAAATAATCATTGGAGTTACTATTCCTGATTTGATGGCCAGAAAATGGTTAAGAGGAGCGAGGAGGCGGCAATTAAGGTGAAAATATTTGAATATCTACTGCCAAAACAACATTTCTCATCCAAATTTGGGGGGAACGGTCAGATTTGAATTCAAATCCCCCTATAAATTGTGCATACCTGTCCAACAGAGAACACTTTGCGCTCTAAGGCTTGTTGGAGCATTTTGTTGTATATCGCATATGAACCAAGCCTTTTGGGAAGAATTTATGTTGCTCATGAATTGTTCTCCCACAACCCGAGAGTTCTTTATGGAAAGAATGACTGCCACTAACCCCGCCAAAGCCCTTAGTTTGGAAGAAGTTGTGTCCAACACACTAGGACCGGAAGTGTCTAGTATGGAGGCTACGCCTGCTGTGCCCACAACATCAAGGTCACCTAGGCCGAAACAAACTGGGGCTAAAGAAAAGTAACCTGCTATGAAAGAAAGCAACCAGCCGTGAAGGAAAAACAAAATAAGCTGGTTTCGGTGCGTGCATCACCGAAGAAGCATACTGAGACACAGGAAAATAAAAAAAGGGACAAGCAGCCAAAAAAAGTAGTGGACCTAGAAGAGGATGAATTCCAAAGTATTGAGGATGTTGATGCCGAAGGAGTGGAGCCTATGACGAGGTTGCCTCATCATATCCCTCCGCAGAAGGGAAAAACTAAAGTCACGAAGGATCTTGATACAGGGAAATTTTCAGTTTCGACACCTTTGCTACCTGAGAAGTTTGTGTTCGAGGGTCTTAGGCTGGCACGAATTCCATCGCTCAAAATGGAAGATTGGGACTTTGCAGACCATACAAATTTTCCGCACTTGGTGACGCACAAATATATGCAGAAAATATACTATTATGACATGGGGGTTACAATTTTGGAACCCATGAAGTGGGTCCACAGTGTTGAGTAGTTAGGGTTGCTCAATCTGTTGTTATTGCCGCATTATCATCACTCCCCTATTAATAAGCATGCGCAGGAGAAGAAAGGTGGGCAGTGAAAGAAACAAAAATCTGCTAAGTAGACACATGTTGATCCCATGGTGCTGACATAGGTTGATCTCGATGATATCGGTGACAAAATTAGGGACACAACGACAGAGGTGTTGCAACAGTTCGAGCAACAATACATGCAGATGCTCGGGAGCATCTAGAAGGATCTGTGTGAGCTATAGATCTAGGTGAACAGGATCTAGTAGGATGTCGAGAAAGTGAGTGGCACACAAGCGAGCTTCATGCAAGGCCATAGCACTATCGTGAAGATTTGCTGGCCTTTGGATCTCAGATTCTTTCCTCTGCCAAAGGGGTCAGTTTGCGTGGAGTCAGATGAGGATCACGCGGTGCTTCATGTAGTAAAAGATATGGGGTTGAACCTTGCCGCGCTACTTCTTGAGTCCCTTCATACGCTGTATCAGAGGGTCGCTGATGAGCTAAATATCAGAGAGTAGTGCGCACTCACTTCCTCCAGTGAGTACAAAGTCAATAACCAACAGCTTTTCACATAAAAGACTTAGGCCCTGAAGGAGCAAGAGGAGTTGCGGTCACAACGATAGAACTTGGTAACAACAATTTAGCAAGCCTGCAAATCCGTACTTGATTTAGGTATACCTGATGCTGCTGAGGCTTCAACCAAGGTAACGAAATTGGATGCTGTAGTGCACGCTTCAAAGGAGAAGGTCGATGAGGTGACTTTCAACCTACGGATGTAGATAGCTGAGCTATATTTGAAGTTGCAGTCGACTACACGTCAGAGGTTAGGGAATAAAGAGGAGCAACAATAAAAGAATCCATGGCTCAGCTAGATGTCATCATTTAAGGATGTGACCAGCTCTTCACTCAGGAACTGGGCCTCTAGGATACACTGCAGGAGGATCCTACACTGCCACAGTTGAACACAGAACTCAGGGAAGTGCAACAGAAGTACGACGAGCTTAGTATGACAGCATGGACATTGACACTAGTACAATGCTTCGCGTGCATACAGGAAGGAAAAGAAGAATTGTTGCAGATACTGGAATTACGGAAGAAGAATTATGTGCTCAACGCACAGCTTGAGCCTTGGATAGAGGAATCCAGCTAGTTTTCACAGACCATTCATGAGAAGCTGAAGGCAATGCAGCAGAAATAGCAAACTAAGCAACTGAAAGTAGAGGGGCCAACCACAAAGAAACTGGTCTAGGAAGTACAGCAAGCAGCAGAGCAGAGTACCGCGGAGCTTCAGGCACTAACTAAGGCATTCAGTGAACTCCGCTAGAAAGTAGAACAACCAGCTGAGTAACTCAAGGGCGATTCACGATCTTTTTGTTGAAGGCCCGTTGGGATTGGGTCCCCTAGGGCAGAATGGAACTAATTAGTCATTTTTTGTAACAAATTTCGTAAAAAATGTAAAGTCTCTGCAAAATGTGGATGTGAAGCGTGAAATTAAATAGAGTCAAAGGGGCCTTAGTTCCTTGTTTTTGGTTGGCTTTTGGATTTTGAAATGGTCCACGGACCATGGTATTGTATAAAGAAATAGTATAAATAGTTGAGTCATAGCGGGTCTAAGAGGAAGTGAAGTAAGAAAGATAGAGAATTGGGTTAATTGAGGAGTCTTGGGCAGGAGATAAGGTAGGAAGGCTCTGCTTCCTACGCTAGGTAGAGAAGGGAAGGCTTGACAACTGAGTGCGTGGAGGCTTGGGTAGAGTCCGCAGTTGAGTGCGGGACCCTTGCAGCTGTGTGCGTAGAGTAGTTTGAATTTGTAATTAGTGAATTGAAGATCAATAAAGAGAGTTTTTTTAAGAATTACTGAGTATTTCTGTTTGTATCTGTTTATGTTATATGTTATTGATGAATGACATGTTTTATTAAATAATGATTAAATATTACGCGAATATCTTGAATCTATATTAATAATGTATGAAATGAATGCTTGGGCACTTCTGTCAAGCTTTTGGTGATTTCTCTTATGTTTTTTAACGAATTAAGTAGATCTACATGAACTCCAATTTAGGGTTGCTTTTTGATGCGTGTAAGTAGGTAAATCGACTATTAAGGGTCTGCAAGGACTGATCATGGACCTTCGCAAAGGTCTAAAGGCTGCTTTAACTGAGTTGCAGTGACATGCCCTAGAATTTTATCAATCTGCGTGGAGGCAGATCCAAGGCACTGGAAGACATCACACTAGTCTCTGGATGTAGAAACTTGGTTCTTGCATCCCCCCATACTACTTCGGGTGAGACTGCAGCCTGCACTACTCGGATTGTTTCTAAAAGGGCCAGTAGTGTAGGGTTTTGTTGGTTAGCACAACTAACTCTAAACCTAGTTTAGGACCCCCTAAGCCAGCAGAAAATGTGGTCTAGCATGGCAGAATACTACTTCATACACACTTCAATAAAATGATGTTGCAAAAACAATGAACAGGACATTGATGGAAAAGCAAGAAGCATGCTCAATGGTGTTGGGTTAGGACATGAATCCTAGGCAGAGGCGGTGGAGACTGCATGTTACCTAGTCAACATATCACCTTCATCAGTGTTGGCTTGTATGGGCTTGACCCAGGTTCAGAGGTGATTTAGCCAAGCAAATCATGGTACTACTGGCCCTTTCGGCAACAGTCCATAGAGCGCGGACTGAGGTCTCACCCGAAGTAGTATGGGAGGGTGCTAGAACCAGGTTTCCACACCCTGGGGATGTCTGGTGGGCTTCTGGAGGTTCACAGTCTGACCCATCGCTACGTGCACTTCCTATTCCTCACAACCCATGCTATTGTTTCCGTGCAGCCCTACTCGGGGCGCGACCTATATAATACCCAAGTTCCTTGCTAATTAACCAATTACTTACCTTGTGTCTGTAAGATTAATGGTTATTACAGCGTATTCAGCAATCAAATTAGTGCGCGTGATACATAAACTAATATAAACATAAATAAGATAATGCATAACAAATACACAGAAATAAGAATCAACTTCTCTTTATTAATCTTCAATCCCAATTACAGACTCGACACCGCCCTACGCACTCAGCTGTAGGGGTCCGTGCACTCAGCTGCGTACTCTACTAGTCATCTGCGCACTCAGTTGTAGAGCCTCTTCCTACTACTACGACCCAATACACTTAGACTCCTACTCTAAGCTCGAACTATTCCTTCGCTCTTCACTCTACTATCCATTATCATTTCAACTTAGAGCCTCACCCTATTTATACAATCCCATGGTCCGTGGACCATGGTTAGGCCGACATGACTTTACATTACATTACATTGCTTTAGGGCGGACAACCCTATCACTTAACCTCTACTTTGCTCTCTGCGCCCGCAATTCGCGGAGTCTTACAAAACCTTTGACCAAAACTTGGGTTTTGAGCCCCAAAACCTACTGTGGGGGCATTCCATGCCCAACAGGCCCCCAACACAATCATCGTGACTCGTCTCGAGTCACTCTGCTGGTGCGGTGATGTTGGCACGGAGCCCCTCCAACTGTTCCCGTACTACCCGGAGGTCCGCGGTATACTTTTCTATAGTTTGTTGGACCTGCTGCATGCGTTCCTCTGATGCTTCTTTGTGAGGATCCGCTATCTGCCTTAATATATACATCTCTTGCATTTATGCGAGCTTTCCCTCAATCTTGGTCATAATGGTGAAGGCTTCATCAATCCAAGGTTGGATGCGCGCTTTGAGAAGTGCCTCTTTATGTCTTACAACATCCACCTGTTCCTTCAGTGCCCTTGCTTTCTGCATCTTGGCCAGCCATTGGGTGAGGACGATTGTCTACACAGTGCCCCTTACACTATCATACTACTCCTACAGTTCAGGTGCCTATGTTTCCAGGCGCTGTATGTTGGGATCCTCCTGCAAGGATGTAAGGACATCAAAAGCTTGATCCAACATATCGGTACAGTCCTGCACTGCCCATCCAATTTCTTCTAATCCTGTTTGAATTGCATTAATGCACTACTCTCTAACTTTTGGAGGAGTGGAAGGTTGCGCCTTCATTCACAACTCAACAATTTGGAGGTTCAACTCCAACTACACTCATGTTGTTTCCTCGCGCGCACTTCGGGCTCCACTTGCCAGACAGTGGATCCGCATCTCAATTGGTAGGTCTGCGGTGATATATAATTCTAGAACTCGCCAACATGTGTCATCCACTGTTTGCATGACCTCTCGATTCTATGACACTAGCTCGTCACACTACAAGGTGAGCTGTTCAATGTTGATCTTCTGCTCACTCAATACCTCGATCGCGCGGCCTTCCTAGGCACGTAGCTCTGCTATTATGTCGTCCTGCAACTGGTACAATGTGTCCTGCAAAAGGGCAGCCAAATTTAGGCCAAGTCCCTTGATCCTGCCCACTGCGGCTCTATTCTCCTCGCTCTCCATTGTTAGTGCTTCGTCCGGTAGCACTATCTTGTTGGCCATCTTTGCGCACAACAGCTGATCCGTTGTTGATGTACCTGCGGCGCCGTAGGTGGCTACTGTTCCTTCTTGTGGAGGCCACACTTGAAGTTCCTGCAACTACGCCCATAGTGCCCCCAACACAATTTGTTGCTCCGTCATGGCTTCCTGGAGTGCTTCCTTAGTGACCTCGCAAACCATGTCGCCGATGACGTAGAGGTCACCTTCGGTCAGTGTAATCAGTTCGATGTCCAGTTTGGATTCCTTGACATTTTTTCATGGACGTGATCGCTTCGTGACACGTGGCCATTTTAGTTGGGTGGATATTATGCTCAGGTCCGCGCCTTCTATTGTATTTGGTCCCTGTCCTATAGACACGTTTTGGCCCCATTCCTCTTGCGTTGTGGTGGCCCTTGTTGCCTATGTTATTGCTGCTTTTTTGGCAGCCTTTGCCTGTTCTGCAGCTGCCTTCACTGCTTCATGAGTAGCCCTTACCTCCGCGGCTGCTTGTTCGTTACGCCTCTGCTGGGCCAACTTCGTGACATGCAACTTGGTTGCATCCTTCTGCTTTTGTGCTACTGTTCTATCCTTCTCTGCCAGATCTAGGGCACACCACTCGGGAGGCCATGATTCCAGCACGGAGAAGATCACATCATCAATAGCAATGAAGGGGAGCTTGGTCTAGTTCTGCACCAAATCTTTACGTGCCTTGATATACACATTATGCATATCTGCCTTGAAGTCTGCAAAGCTCCGCAGACTATTGTACATGGTGGGGGACAGGCACGGCCTCCTATTGATCCACATCCAGATGCTTGTCTCCATGAGCACCCAGAAGATCTTTGTTTCACGGATCCACGTGGCGTCCTTCATAGCCCAAAGTGACGCATACTTTGCAGTCTCTGGTAGGTCCTATTCAATATTAGGGAACTGAATTTCCTCAGGCAGTTCCCCTGTTACCAACAAAATTGACAAGAGAAACCACACGTAGTGGAAGGTCTTGCCCTACTCCTGGGATTCTTTGTAGTTAGTTAATAACTCCTTGAAAAGGAAGTCGGCCTAGTTGAATTGGACCCCCTCCGCTCATTGTTCTGCTAGCGCAACTACCAATGCTGGTACCTTGTCTCCACGACATTTTCACATTACCTTCCCGGCTAGGAGCTGTGTGGCTACACACACCCCTTTATCTTGAATGTTACTGATTGTGTAACCCCTCTTCTTCTTTTCTAGTTTGTATTTCTTCTTCATGGCCTCTGCGACTGCCAAATCTCCGCTTTTTCTAGCTATCTCCGCAGGGTCCTTTGCCTTACAGGGGAGCCGAGAAATCCTATGGATAAGATTCGTCGTGATGGGAATAGGATTCTCCAGCCATAAGTACCCATTGTGCACCAAGCAAAGTAGCTACCTGATGACAAAAATTGTGATAGGTGTGCGGTGAAAGTGCAAAATCCATAGTAGTTGGAGTAGTCCGGCCTTCTCCACAGCGCACAGCCATTTCTGTTGCTCTAGCATTGTAACTGACCCCTCCGTTCTCTGCTTCATGAGGTTCTCAGTCTCTAAATGTGGGAACTTCTCGCTATCCATGAGGTCCCAATCTTCAAACTTCATTGTGGGCACATAGCCTAGGGCCAAGCCCTCAAACACAATTCCATCAGGGAGGAGTGGGGTTTGGAGTGTGCTCTTAGCGACATCCAAATCCTTGGGTACCTTAGCTTTTCCCTTTCCGTGGAGGAACATACTTGGGGAATTTCGCTGCAAAGCGCACCGGCTGGATGTCCTCTTCCATGTCTTCTACTGCTTCTACCTCATCTACAAGAGCCTGCAGGTCCTCCTCCTCATCATCTGTCTCAATGGTGACAGCCTTGCCCTTTTCTTCCATGGATAGTTTATCGAACCGCAGATTCCGTGGGGACATGCGGATTGGTCCCACCGCCTACTTATCTTTCTTGGGCCTCGGTGTCTGAGGCTATTTTGGGATTTTCAGCGTGATCCCAGTGTCTCCAGGAACATCATGCACCATGGGGTTTGGCGCGACTTCGTCAGTAGTTTCTTCTGCATATCCCAAACCTCTCCTGGTAGCCATCATCTTGCTTGAGCTATCTCTGGTTGTTCAAGAACTTCGGGGCTCAAATATTGCTTGGCACTCAACACTCTATGCTCTATGTAATTGCTCAAATATTAAATGAAAAAGTGTTGTCTCGTGGCTAGCCCTTGGAGTTTTAGAGCACCTTTTGAATTCAAATTCGATCGTTCCCCCCAATTCTGAGCCATCAATGCTTTCTTGGCGGTAGATTTCCCTAAATCTAGCTCTTAATTCTTGTCTTAATTGCCTATCTCCTGCTCCCTTTTGTCTTAAATTGGACGTCTCGTCATGAATAGTGACACCAACGGTTACTTCCGAGCCTACCCGCGTGGCAGCGCAGCCCCCCGTGCGTGAGTGCAAACATTGTGTCATGTTGTTTCTGCGCGCACCTCCCTCATCACACAGTCCCCAAACAGACCCTTTTAGAGTCCCGCGCTCTCTTTCAACTGCCTGGAATGCTGAGACTGTGCTCCCTGTTGAGTCCCAAACCTGCACTTCCCTATATACCCTTTCAGCCTTCTTTTTCCATTTACTTCATCCACCAAGCTGTCAAATCATTGCAGATTAGTCTAAAAAGAGCTTATGAAATGGTTTCCTAACTATGTTTATGACTGTTGTTTGATTTAGATTTTTGTTCAAACAGCTGCGAAAACTTGTCATTTTCCACAGCCAGCTCAAGTTTCCGCAGCCATTTTGTTAAAGGCTATGTTACAGGTGTACAATGGAGAAACCGACCACATGGGCAAGCTGCAAGTGACGTGTACATGGAGTGTGTCCACTCATTTCAGCCAAATCACTCATAAATGGTCATGGTCAACGATGGTCAAAGGAAGGGCCAAACGAGGAGTTTTGCGATGGCACGGCTTTGTTTTGCCCACGTGAAGGTTTGCGTGTCACGATCCTTAGTTTCCAGAGGTACTGGCACACCTGTAGATCAGCCCGTGGACTGAATCGAGCAGCCACCACTCCATGGATTCAACTGTCATGATGGCCATAATGCTAGATCTCAGGCCGTGGAGATTTACGTGTCTCTTGGCAGCATAAAATCTAGGAATTAGTTGCAACATTTTTCACTTATAAATAACGCGTTGATATACGCTGGATAGTTAGCTTTTGGAGATGTAATTTTGACTGTTTTTATCAGCCCACTATACTGTGCTTTACTTTGTTTTATTACTGCACTTTAAATATATGAGAAGACAGAAATTCCTGAATTCGATTTGTGACTAAGTAATTGACTGGCCGAGGTTGCAGAGGACCCCTGTACACCAAAGCTTTGTATAGTTTCTTGCTTTCATTTATTGTTTTTATAATCATTACTTGTATATATATTGCGTTGTTCTAATGTTCATTGCTGTCCATATTTCCTTTATGTTTTTTTTATAATTGTTAGCTGATCAGTGCTTCTTTTACAGGTTTTTGTAGGCAGCCTGGGAAAATTTACATATTTTTGATAACTACTGACATGAGATCATCTTGTCCTTTCTGCTGATTTTCATTTACTGAGTTTAATTCCAGCATTGTTATTTCTTTCAAGTTTTGTTTTGCTTATTTACTTTTCTGCCACGTAGACATCATATTACTCATCTATTTATGATTTCCTTTCTATAGCCAAGAGACTCAATTAGTAAGGAATCAGAATATTACTTGTTGTAGTATGATTTAGTTTGCTTTCCTACAAGTTAGAGATTGAATTACTTATGTCATTTTCAAGAGTTGAAATATGAATGAGTAGTTAAATCTTAGTTTCCTTTTATGCAATTTAATTTCCTGCAATTTAGATATCATATTACTCAGCTTGTTTATGATTACTTCCTATAGCCAGAGCGAGTTGAAAGGTGAAGGGTCAGAATGTGGGTTGAAGTAGTGTGATTTAGTTTGCTTTGCTTTCAATCTTTGAGTTGCTTTAAGTTCATTTTTTATTTTCTTTTTCATCCAGTAGTAAGGATACTGGGACATTGTCACTAGTTCACTGTTTTGGTACATTTACTTCCTTTTGAGAATTGATTTCATTACATCAGTTCGAAACCTTCTTTTTGAGAACTTTTAAGTTTGGAAAATCATTGTAGAAATCACCATTACCATCCATACTTAACTTTCAATTTCGCCATCTCACACTAGGGAATCCACAGAAGATAAACCCAAAAACAAACTAAAAAAAAAACTCAAAAACTACAAAAGACTAAGAAAACGGTTATCTTGCACATACAGTGCACTTCACTTCATCAATTTACGAATCCCGGATTGACATTTTAAATAGAAATTTAGGACATACTAAATTGACCAAACCCTCCCTATGGCTAGTCAGGTGGTCCCACCACCCGTGCGAGACTTCACCTTGCTTGCCAACATAGTCCGCGAAAACTCCTCAATTGTCTGTGTGACTGTCGGCGCTGTGCATTCTACTGTATGTAGTGCACTCCCTTAGTTACTACGTTTGGTGAGGTGCATTTTTAGCCATGGCAACAGAGTCATAAATTCTCGATGATATTCTTCTAATGCAGTGGTACGATCACCTGTATCTTGCCTTATCATCCTTGGTTTATCGATGAGACATGCCTGCGTGATCTCATTTTTTAGCGTCCATAAAAATTATTTTATTCCTTAATCATACCTAGTCCTTTTCGAGTTTGTGAAGTCTAAGGTTCCCTCGCTGAATGGCTTCCTGAATCCTTATATGTTCTACCTCACGTATATGTGTGATTTCTTCCTTTTGGTCATCACATACTATCATGACTATAGGGTCCAGTACATGTGGATTCCTCTTTCTATTTTCTTTAGTAATTACCGTCTCCATTCTGTTCCACTCCTTTGGGATCATCTCCGCATTCAGGGTTTTACACATGGTCCGGTAGGCCCATCGAACCGCTGGCACACGTAAGTCCCAATCATTTTGTCTCGCTTGGTGAACCTTTTTCAATACTCTACACACCCTATCGAAGGCTTCATTGTGGAGAACTCGTAGCGTGCGTCACCTTTCCTGCTACTAAGATTTGTTCCGATTCACTATTCTGGGGCTGGTGTGTGCTTGTGCGGGTTTTACAGCATATGTCTGTACCCATCAAGAAAGGTGGGCGCACAAGTTGTTTTGCCCCTGTTGGCTGACTTGCATTTAAAGTTGGGGTTTTCCAAACTGTAGGCACATCATCCTTCTACATCCACACCAGTCCTCGAAATTTCCTTGATGCGTACCCTACCATTGTTCGAGTGTTGCGTGCAGTGCCCATTTCAGCACATCAACCCGCTGTTGTTCTGGTACAAAGCTTTCAAATTTTCTCAGAAATTCATCCATCGTTGACAATCCATCATATGTCAGCAACTCCCTTGCCTCTGTTGTCACGAATGTAGTGACCTGATCATCATGTTACAGTTCAGCGTTGTTACTTCGTGTAGCCGATTCTGCCATCGCTCTATCTCTTCGTCTGAATTAGAAGTGCAAGAGCTTTTCACGCTCCCATGAAATCCTTCCATCTGCAGTTGGATTCACCCAATCCTCTCCTTCTGCAGTTATCTTGTAGATACAGTCAAGATCATCATCACTATCATCATCGCACACCGGTTCAGTGTATCGCACTCCTTCGGTTGGATCTAGCGGTACTACCACACGTAGTGACTTTTTCTCAAAGATCATTTTGCGCTTTTTCATATTTATGACTCCGTTCATATCGATGGCCCAGTCTCTTCCTAGTAGCGCGAGATAGGGATTGTTGTCATCGACAATCTCTATCACTTCAAAATCTTCCTGCATGCTCGCACCTTCAATATTGACTATTACCCCTTGTAATCTTCCCATGGGAAAAATCTTCTATTGGTTCACCATTCGTAACTGAATAGGGGACCATTGTAGCGCAGGTTTGCCCATGAATTCCCATGTTTGCTTTGGTAGTACATTCACGTCCGAACCCAGATCTAGGATTACCTGATTCATTTCGTACTCACCTATTTGCGCAATCAACCTCATCTCCCTTCATGTGCACAATGCATGCATTCCAAGTTTCCAGACCACACGGGGTTCTCCTCACCCCGCGCACCTAGTGATAAGTTCTTGTAGCCCTTTAACTGCCTTGCTGTCATGCAGCAGTTTCATGCATGTCTCTAGAAAGGTAGTGAGCATTGAAGGATCCATCCCTGGTTCTAGTTGATCCTGGCTACCTAAAGTGGAGGCCTCCATGAAGCTCTAAGTCAAACTTGGGTTCCTTTGTAGGAGACTTGCAAACCCACGTGCTTTCTTCTGGTTGCTTCCCTTTATCATCTCCCGTGGTCATACCACTCCTGAGCATCATGTTTACATTTAGGTCTTCTTCACGCGGTTCAGACCTTATCATTTGTAAATTCTAGGTCAAAGGGGGCTGGAGTACCCCCTTTTCGCGCATCCTCGCTATCAGTGAAGGGAAATCTTCTGCCTCATGATCAAACTGATTACAGTACCAACATGATATCCTAGTTAGGTTTGTACAATCGTGGGCATAATGCCCTGGCCCTTCGCAATTGCAAAAACTTATTTGGCTACAACCCCTTCCTGGTCCCATTCCGCCTCGACCCTAACCGCGCCCCTGAAACCCAGTGCGCACCATCCCTGCATTTGGTTTGAGAGCTCACATTTCGGCCTACACCCTAAAGGCAGGAGTCTGATCCATCATTAGTTCATAGCTTCGGCAGGTGCGTTCGTCATGGCCTATTGACCTGCAAAAATTATAGAACAATTGCTGGGATGTCTACGTATACTTCTGCAACAGATGACAATTATCCATGGTGTGTTTTCCTCCTATCTGGAAGATCGCGCACCATAATGCAGACGTCGTGCTCAGCCCTGCCTGTGCCTCCGGTATTAATATCATTGGCCCTCCTCTTACCAAGTAGTTCGCAAACACTGGACAGTGGTCCGTGCCGTGCCTCTGGCCTTTTGATTTTATGCACCATACTTCCTCGCACACCTCCAGCCAAGGTGTCCTATTATGTTTCAAACTTTGCATCTCCAAACATAGATTCTGCAGTTGCATGTGGATTTGTTGGACTCCCAACCTAGGGTCTTGTATAGGGATCTCATGCAATCTCATTGCCATATCCAATGCTTCGGCCTCAGTGGAAAGTTTTTGTTGTGACAACGCCGTCCTTAAGTGTGGCGTAAGTGAGGCCACAAACCATGCACGATGTTGTGCATCTATTAACGTCATATTGGCTTCGCAGATCATACTCTTTAGCCTTTGGTCTGGAAACCAGGGGGTCTCGCCTGACAGCATCGCGATCTCCTTAAACCTGATGATTTATTGTGTTTCTGATTTTGGCTTGCTAAATTCCCTATTCAGGGCAGCCTGGATCTCTGAAATTCCTGCATTTGTGTCATCATTAGAATGCTTGATATACCACGTTAATGCGCGATCCTGCAGTGCGCTCACCAGCATAGCCTTTTTAATATTATCATCCACGACACCCTGTGCTTCCCATATTGCTCTTACCACGAACTAGAATTAGTCTGGATCTTCATTTCCTACTCCTCTGAACACCGACAGTTTGATCACACTCGCCATACTAAACTGCGGTGGTGGCGGAGGTGGAGTGGGTGGAGATGGAGGTGAGGGGGGTGAAATGGGTGGCGGTGTGGGTGGAGGTGGTAAATGTGGAATTATCTATCTTATCAAACTGACCACGCTTCTCGGAGAAACTTTTGCGAGCTCCTCCTCACTTTCCCGTGAGGGTGAAATTAAGGGACTGTTTTCCAACTCTTCACTACTTCTGCTTCTGTAGATCTTCCCGCTTCACGTAGTCCCAAACATTAATTTATTTGCATAACCCGATTTTCACACAATAACATCTTAATCCAAGTGTTCAAATATTTAATATACTTACCTCGTGGTCCCTTGAGAAAACGTCGCTCTACCTCACTGTAGCTGACGGTTGTGTCTACCTCGAACTCAGTGATAAATCCTCCTATTATTTGGTTGAGCCAATGGTCCACAAATCACGCTATCTTATCTTCTGATGCTTCTTGTTCGTCCACTAATTCCGGAGCCCACACTATTGGTTTGTGAAGCCCACACCTTCCCTAGTTGTCTGCTAACTTCGCGATCCACTCATACAGCTCAGAAGGAAAAGATGCAAAGAAAATTTCATGGATTTCTGTATACAAATAGTGCTCCAGCCACTGTTCCTTAGATACTCGTGATTTATGTTCTCCTGCGCCGTGAACTCGTGAATCTTCTTGTCCAACCACTCTTCAATTTCTTTCTTTGTTGGATTCCAATGGCACTAAATCAGACATCCTTTATGGAGATCACAGTCCCAGCAACGAAACCATTTGTTGGCTTGTCTAGGCCTAACCCAAGTTCAGAGGTGATTTAGCCAAGCAAATCTCGGTACTACTGGCCCTTTCGGAAACAATCCGCGAAGCGCAAACTGAGGTCTCACCTGAAGTAGTATGGGAGGGTGCTAGAACTAGGTTTCTGCACCCTGGGGATGTCTGATGGGATTCTGGAGGTTCGCGATCCGACCCGTTGCTACACACACTTGCTATTCCTTCGTAACCTGTGCTATTGTTTCCGCGTGACCCGTATAATACCCAAGTTCCTTGCTAATTAACCGATTACTTAACTTGTGTGTGTAAGATTAATGGTTATTACAGCATATTCAACAATCATATCAGTGCGCGTGATACATAAACTAATATAAACATAAAGAAAATAATGCACAACAAATACACAGAAATAAGAATCAACTTCTCTTTATTAATCTTCAATCCCGATTACAGACTCAACACCACCCTGCGCACTCAGCTGCAGGGGTCCACGCACTCAGCTGCAGACTCTACTAGGCCTCTATGCACTCAGCTGTAGAGCCCCTTTTTACTACTACGACCCAATACACTTATACTCCTACTCTAAGCTCGAACCATTCCTTCGCTCTTCACTCTACTATCCACTATCTTTTCAACTTAGAGCCTCGCTCTATTTATACAATCCTATGGTCCACGAAACATGGTTAGGCCGACATGATTTTACATTACATTACATTGCTTTAGGGCGGACAAACCTATGACTTAACCTCTACTTCGCGCTCTGTGCCTGCAATTCGCGGAGTCTTACAAAACCTTTGACCAAAACTTGGGCTTTGAGCCCCAAAACCTACTGTGGGGGGATTCCATGCCCAACAATCAACGTTGGAGGATAAGAATCCACAAGAGGTATGGACTGGTAAGAAATTCTCTCTTTCACATTTGAGGGTATTTGGTTGTGATGCATATGTACATGTTTCAAAGGAGAAAATAACCAGGTTGGATAGTAAATATGAAAGGTGCATATTTATTGGGTATAAGGATGGTTTAAAAGGTTATAAGCTTTGGAACTAAGAAACAAGGAAGGTTGTGTACAATTGTGATGTGGTGTTTAGAAGGGTGAAATATATTGTTAAACATGAAGACCTACCAAAGGAATCTAAAAAGATAGAGTTTGAGCTAAAGGAGGAAGAATTAGACTCTAAAGCAGAAGAAGAATCAAAAGATGAAGAGCCAAAAACTCTAACTGTGAGAAGAATAGTTCGAGAAAGAAGGCAACCAGAAATGTATAGTCCAGTTTCTTTCTGTTCAATTTTTTCTTTATCTATTACTGATGATGATCCCAGAACTATCAGGGAGGCAGTAGATCCAGAGGATGGAAAACTCTGGAAAGAGGCCATGGTTGATGAAATGGCATCTTTGGACAAAAATGAGGCTTCAAATCTAGTGGATTTATCGGCTAGAAGGAAACCCATTGGAAGAAAATGGGTCTTTAAGAAGAAGATGAATGTAGAAGGAAAGGTGGAGAAATACAAAGCTCGGTTGGTAGCAAAAGGTTATTCCGAGGCACTAGGAATTTATTTTAGTGATATGTTTTCTCCTGTTGCCAAGGTAGCTTCTATTATATTACTTTTTTCTGTTGATGCTACTTTATATTTTGAGGTAGAACAGATGGATGTGAAGACATCATTTCTTCACGAGGATATAGAAGAAGAGATCTACATGAATTAACCTGAAGGCTTTGCGGTGAAGGGAAAGAAAGAACAGGTATGCAGGTTAAAAAAATATCTGTATGGCTTAAAATAGTCACCAAGGATGTGGTATTAGAAATTTGATACATTTATATGGGGACTTGGCTTCACCAGAAGCAAAGCGGATCACTGTTTTTATTTTAAATTAATTGGGTTGTTTTATTTATCTGGTCTTGTATGTGGATGATATGTTGTTGATTGGAAATGACAAAGAAATTATCTTAGCTTTGAAGACCCAATTGTCCTCCAAATTCGACATGAATGATCTTGGTGTTGCAAACTATATTTTGGGCATGGAAATTAAACGAGATCGGACAAAGAGTAAGATTTGGTTAAACCAAAGGAAGTATATCAAGATAATATTGTAGAGGTTTAATATGTAGGATAGTAAATCGGTGAAGGTTCCTATTCATGTAGGTATAAATTTATCTGTTGAAAGTTATCCCAAGACACAAGAAGAGGAAGAGGGCATGTCCCGTATTCCATATGCAAGTGCAGTCGTTAGCCTGATGTATGCAGTGGTCTGTACTAGACCAAACATTTCACATGTAGTGGGAGTATTGAGAAGTTTTATGTCAAAACCAGGGACGGAGCGTTAGACAGTAATGAAGCGGGTTTTCAAATATTTGCATGGTACTAGTGATTATGGTTTGTGCTATTAAGGAAGACTAGGATTGGATAGATTTTTGGACATTCTTGGCATTTTTTATGTAGACTAGGTTAGAGATCTGGATCGGAGAAGATCTACAAATGGGTATGTGTTTAACCTATTTGGAGGTGCATTTAGTTGGATGAGAAAGAGATAGTTTGTAGTGGCATTTTCAACTATGGAAGTAGAATACATCGCAACCACTCATTCAAGAAAGGAAGCAGTTTGGTTGCAGAGATTGTGTTCAAGTATGGGGTTAGTACAATGAGCTATAAGGATAGACTATGATAGACAAAGTGCAATCTTCTTGGCAAAGAACCCTACTTATCATTTAAAGACAAAGCACATTGATGTTCAGTATCACTTTGTGAGGGATATGGTTGAGGACAAAAGGGTGTTGTTGGTAAAGGTGGACACTTTGAAGAATATTGCAGATGAATTGAAAAAGTCTGTGACCACTTAGAATTTCTCTTGGTGTAGAGAAACAATGGGTGTTGTACAGCTGGAAAAATGGATAAGCTCTCATGTGGCCCCTTATGGAAAGAAAAGAACAAGTGGGAGAATGTTGGGAGTGTGTTATATTCTTTCCACAACTAGCCCCAGGCTTCACGGGTGAATGTTGGGAGTGTGTTATATTCTTTCCACGACAAGCCCCAAGCGTGAAGCTTGGGGGTTAGAGGGGGGGCGACCATGCCCCCCTTCATTCTGTTGGGTGTAATGGGGGGTTAAAGGGTTAGCAGTCCCCCTGCACGGGGTTCAAAGCAGTGCCCCGAAAAAATAAATAAAAATTAAAAATTAAAATAAATAAATAAAAATTATAAAAAATTAATAATAAAAAAATTTAAAATTTAAAAATTTAAAAAAATGGACCCTATATTAGGTGGGCGGACCTACCTTTGGTTTTGTGCATGGATTTCGCACATGGTTTTGGGCATGATGGTTTTCTTCCCATGGTATGTTGTAGATCCAATCAAAGGGAACTACGATTACGTTCTAATCCAGGGATAATGTATGGGGTTAATGGATGCTTCGGCATGTATATATATGTATTGTAACATTGAAAGGAATATAATGAAAAATCAATCTAGTAGTTTCGATTTTGGGATCCAGTAGAAAATATCTGTGAATATCTATTTTATGTTTTATGCTCTTGCCATTGTATATTTTCTATTTTTAAGAATTTTTTTGTAGGTAATTTATACACAGGGTTAAAACCTACTTAAAGAAATAACTTTGACTGGGTTGAATTATACCGGCCTCTAACATTTCTGCAACCATACGTTGAATTTTAATCTTTTGGGCATAGGGATATTTGTAAGGCCTGATGTTTGGAGGAACACTTCCTGGAATCAAATGAATAACATGATCATGATCATGAATAGGTGGGAGGCCCTTGGGATTCTCAAATACCTTGAAATGATTGTCCAATACTTTTTGGATATTTGGAGAAATGCATGGTTTCGATGTTTGAACCTCTACTGAGCATAATTATGAAATTACACCTCGTTTTTCATTCTTTAAAATATGTGTCATGTCATTAGAGCTCATTATCTTTCTTGGTTTCCCTGCGATGCCCCTTAATTCAACTTCCTTTCCTTCCCAATAAAATTTCAAGAAAGGTTCTTGAAAATTAAAATCTATCATCCCCAAAGATTGTAACCATTGGACTCCTAGTACAACATTAGCACCACCCATTGGAATGAAAAGCATTGGACCATTCAATACATATTCCCCCATGGATAGCTTGATATTCTGGCACTTTCCAGAGGAATTTATAGTTCCTACATTTGCAATCATCACTTGACACTCTGGTGTTAGATATAGGAAGCAATTCAATTCCTTGGCTTTCTTACAATGAATAAAATTATGGGTACTACCTAAATCAATCAACATTATTACCTTTTTCTTCTTAATATGTCCTTCTATCTTGATAGTTTGAGGAGTGGTAATTCATGCCAATGCATTAAAAGATATGGTTGAATTCATTTCTTCTTTCTCTAGGGTTGGTTCCTGATGTACATCCTTTTCTTTTGACGTTTCTTGTTACTTTTCTTCCTCCTCTTCATGGTCTATGTAAACTAATTTCTTCTCAACACACTGATGACCTTTAATGCAATTCCTATCACAATTATAATAAATCTCTTTTTATATTTTTTCCTCAAATTTTTGTGGTGTCAACCTTGTAGGTTGTGAAAGGCTAGGAGCAACAACTCTTCCATCTTTATAGTTGTTAGTGGTAGACTTCCTTGTTTCCATAATTTTTCTTTCAACTTTTATTGTCACCCTGAATTCCTTCTCCAATGAATCAGGTTCCCAAAGGAGAACCTCATGTTGGATGTTATCCTTTAAAGTACCTATAAAGACATCAATCCTATGATCCTATAGAATATCATTTACCCTGATATTCAATTTTTGGAAGTCCTCGATGTGCTCTGCCATTGAACCCTTTTGTTTGAGATTTATCAATTAGCTAAAGAAGGTGTTACTCTTTGTATCCTCATAATGTGCTACCATTTCCTTCATAAAAATTGACCAAGTGACAATTAGTTTATGAGAACAAAGCCATCGATACCATACAAACTGATTGGATTCTAATTATAAAGATGCAATGTGTACCTTTTGTGTTTGTTGCACATTATGGAGATCAAAATATTGCTCCATCTATAGTATCCATGTTACCGGATCCTTTCCATCAAACTTCTTCATATCAATCTTTGAAATATGGTGGTTCTTCAATCCAAATTTAGAGTCTATAAAATCATGATTAACATTCCTTTTGTTCTCATCATGAGTTTCATCTAATACCTTTTCGCCATTAGGAAGCATTTCTTATAGCAACTTTATCAAACCTTTCATGTCTTCTTTTAAACCATTCTTCAAATATTCCATGTTTCCTTTCATTTTTTCTTCTATATCATCCATCTTAACTTCCATTCCATTCTTCAAACCATCCATCTTAGCTTCCATTTCATTTTTGATTACTATTTACGAGAGCGAAATTTGTTGCACTTGGTCTCGTAATTTTGATATATCATGTTGCATTTCTTCCTCTTCTTCATGTGTCATAGTAGAGCTTTTTGGTTTCTTACTATGTGCTTCCATTTTCTTGCTTCGAGTCATTTTTGAATCAAACAATGATATTCATGCTTCACTATGCCCCTTTCAAACTTATTTTTCAATCAAAACTTATGTCAATTTTTAAAAAAATACCCACCTTTTTCTTGCTTTGTAGGAGCTCGATATTGAATATGTTATAGCTCTGTAAATTCGAATCTCCAAGCTCTTAAATTTTGTCCTGTGATATCTCTCTGAGTCTTCTTTCCAACCCCATAATTCATAACGAGATTGGATTCTCCAATAAATATTTATTCACGATCACCCACGATGACCTGATTATAGACTGGTTCAATAGAGTGAAATTGTGCGTAGTTTCGCGTGTCATTGTTTCAACCTTCGGTCCTAAAAACAATAAAAACGAAACTATAGTATGTTCACTTTTAGTTACTTTTTATGAAATTCAAATCCGATGCTTGGAGAGAAAGTTATGACAATTTTTCCTAGGTCGCCTGTTTGAGATTGAATTTTGAAGCTTGCAAAAACCTTAACTTCCTCAGATCATATCTCCGAAAATGTAGCAAACCAAGCTCTGAAATTTTTACATGACATTCATCATGATTTCAGCTCCACATGGTAAAAATTTTAACTTTTGAAACTTCGCAAAAGAAAAAACATTATAGAAAAAATACCAAGATGACCTGTTTGAAACAGTGAAACCCCAAAATCCAAAGCTCTGATACCAAATGTTATGCAATCAGCTCACAAAATAGAAGAAAAGATAAATCAGCAACTTAAAAATTATCCTCTTCGAGGGGGATACCTCCTTTACATTACATAAATTAACAATTCTTGGATGATACAAATGAAAATACCTCATTTGTATATATAGGAGTCTAAGGGATCACAATATAATCAGAGCCTAGATAACAATAATGATGTAAGGGCACAACAATAACAATAGTGGGCTTCTATGGGGCACAATAATAACAATATGGGGGCTACATGGGAAAACAAAATACCAAAAGGGGGATACACTAGCAATAATAATAATGGGGCTACACTAATATTATAGGGACCTAACATTTACTCTATACAGAACAAAGTAATTAAGGAAATTACAAGGCACTATTGGAAGTCTTTGAAGTTATATAGGTTGGTGGGAAAGAAATTTGGTGAGAAATAATATAATTTTAATTAAACAGTGGTTAAAAAATCGTCTAAGATAATCGTTGTAATGGAGCATTATTTTAACCATCATTTTATAGAATTTATTGCTAATCTCTTTAATCATATTTCCAATAAGTGATTGAAATTACCATGTATAGTGCATTTATTTTTTTATGTTTATGCATGTTTAAGAATATACATGCAAGAATATTGCTTTGTGCAAATGTTGTGAATTGCATACCATATCAATCATAAACCTACTTTCAGTTGAAGCAAAAATACTTATGATCAAGTGCTACTTCAACAGTAAATTGTCAAAATGGTTGAATGGTTTCACATTAATTTGATTGGATCCATCAGTGCTTTGTCATTAAAATAACTATTAAGAATGTATTTTATGCTTTCAAGGTTTCTATTCATAAAGAACATACATACTTAATGATCTTCTCTTGTCTTGCAGACTGCTTATATTAATAACTCAATATGTTTCTTACCTTATTTCACAAAAAAGTGTTGTGATGACAAAGCATTTTTGCATATCAATAAGTTGAGAAGTTACTATTCCATGTCCAATAGTAGTCTAATCAAGTTTGAAAATATTAAATAGGTATAATTAAAACCAATCAAAATTCACATATTCATATGCATTGAAAGCATTGATTCACACATTTGCCAGTTTGTGGATAGCCTTCATAATATCAATGAAAAAAGTGGAAAACATAGCTTAAAGAAGGCTACTTTTTACATTTTATGAAATCTAAGTGTGGCTTAGGCTATATTTCTGCCTAAAGTAGTTGTCTTATAGAGTTGGGAAGAAAAATGTAAACCGCAACCCAGTTTATACCAACAATTCCTCATGACTACCTTGTTCATAATTCTACCATCTTGAATGACAACAATGTAGTCCGCATTTCTAATTGTTGATAAATGATGAGAAACTAGCACTATTGTCCCTCCACTCATCAATCTCTTCAAATCTTCTTGAACAATGGTCTCTAATTTTGCATCTAGTCCACTAGTATCATCATCAAATAAAAACAAGGTGGGATTATTTGATACGACCTTTTCTATAACAATTCGTGCTTACGGCCTCCACACAACTGAACACCTCCTTCACCAACCATGGCTTGGTATGCATCACGCAAGCTACTTATAAAATTATGTTCATTTGCTACCTTGGCAACCTCAATGATTTCAGTCTCAATTGAATTTTCTTTACGATAAGGCATATTTCCATATATTGTGGTAGCAAAAAGTGCAGGCTTTTGTTTTACAAGCCAAACTTTCAAAAGTAGAGACTTCAGATTCAATTTCTTGATGTCTTTACCATCTATTGTAACCTTACATTCTACACGATCATAAAATATTTCAATTAATGTGATCACTAAGATTTTCTTGAACCACTTTCCCCAACCAAGTCTTAGCTGGAATTATGATATGGTGATTAGGGGGTTGTAGGGGGTAACTCCTTGTTTATTTTGGTGTGGCTCCGCTTCTTCTTTTGTTAGCTTCTTTTAGAACTTTTGGGGGTTTGGATTAGGTATACTCTTAATTTTATTCGAATTTTATTTGATTAACTCCATTATAACCCCCTCCTTAACCAAAGTTGCCCTTCTTTTATTCTTCTTTATATCTTCTTTATTCTTCTTTTCATCAATTCTCTTCTCATGGTTCATTTCTTTATAGTAATTGACGTGATATTATAGTACTTTTTTTATGACATACTTTAATTTTTAGGTTCAAATCTTTGAAAATAGTGGCTTCGAGCCTAGATTGATAACAAAAATCTATATACTATAATTCAATATCACGTTTTCTTTTATCAGTAGTTTTTGTATCTTCATCATTTGGTTCAATCTTCGTTCCATGGTTAAGAATTGAAAAAATAAAACTAATTGCTTCTTGACCTTTGATGAAATCTGGTGTAAGGCTTAATGTTTCAGTAACAGAAATTGTTGTGATTACAAGAACTACAGAGACTTTAATCACTTTGGAGAACGTTGAGGTTCCAATTTGAACTAGTGTTGTGCCATACCATAGTATTAAGCCTTGAGATCCATATAATGAGAGTTGTGATATTCCAAATAGAAATCCAACTAACTCGCCATGTTTCAAGATTTGGGTTTGAGGTACTTTCAGCTCTTTGTCAAAGAGATTGAGTATTTTTTCCTCTGCATTGAACGAAGCTACAACTCGTATGTTGATAACTTCTTCACTTGCCACCATTATTTCTCGTGCATCTGATTTTGTTGTGTCTCCCACAAATCCTTTAAGAGAGTTGCTGAAACAATAGAAAATGTTGTTAGAATAAATTCTAAAATAATTGCAAAATTTTCCTGTATGTATTATTTGTAAATACAGTTAATGTGTAAATTTATAGAAACGAGGTGGAAATCTTTAGACAAATTATTTTTTATGTACTCTACAGCTTCATGGTTAGAACTTACAACCACCCAATGTAGAAAATGAAATGAAAATAATTCCATACAAGCTACCTTTCTACTGGTAAGGAAAAAGGATGTCTTATTATGTTTCCCGAAATACAGATGACCACTAAAAATACAAAATTCCTCAATTGAGCAAACACACCAAAAGACAAACCCTTTATAATGCAACAATATTTTAGTGACTAGTCTTGACTCCTTTAAGTTTAATGCATCTTGATTCTTTACTATACACCTTTGGTAGCCTACATTCTTTAAAAAAATACAAGGAAATTCACCATAAATCTAATAACATATTTAGAAAAAAGGGACCATAGTTAAAAATATTGCTCAAAACTATGAATCATCTAAATAGTTTAGTTCTTCATTTGGGGTTTTATTGTTTCATCTAAATAGTTTAGTTCTTCATTCGGGGTTTTATTGTTTTCTTCATGGAATTTTGCCTATGTATTTCAAAAGCCCTTACATGGGTGCTCCCGAATGCAAACTCGTCCATGTAATTTTCATTTTTCTTGATCTCACCTACCATTGAAGGAGATAAATGTAATCAAGCATACTATGGAAGATGTTACAAAACAACATTTTTATTATGGATAAATATAAGCATGACAATGTTGGAATCCATGTCATCATAGATTCACATAATCAAATTAAACTAATAGATTTCCAGTAGAATTCATAAATGGATAGTAATTTCATCTCCTCAATTATTTCACAAATAATTTAATAGGTATATTTTGCGTTACCAAGTCACTTGTTGATATCCTCAGCAAGTTTTTCAGTATATTACAAGATTAGAGTGCTTGTAAATTTTGATGGGTTGAAGCCAAGTTTTAACACTTCTACAAATTAGCTTTAATAAGTGTAAAAGTGATATACTTTTGAAAAATATGGTGAAAACAAAAAATGATTTTCGCAACCCACATAGTTTATAGTTAAACTTTCCCCGTGAAGCATTCTAACTTCTACACATTGTACTCAAACCTCTAATATATTAATATTGGTTTCCATAGTAGAAGCACAACATTTTTATTTCTTTACTCTAAGTTATACAGTTTAATAAGCTCTCAAATTATAGTATACTGTTGAAGAATCTAGGGCAAATGTAGTTAATGTGATTATTCTTAGCATGATAACTATTTGTGAGGTGTTTTTCAATTTTTCTTCTTATTCCAATATTCACTAATTATTATTAGAGTGTGTCTTTGTTAGTTCATCAAATAGCTACTGAAACAAAGAGACAAGAACACAAGATGTTGGCATCCTGCCAAGGCCAAAACCTGTCCCTCTTGGAGAGGAAAACCTGCATAAAATTATTCTTATAGAGATTCCAATTGAAGAATACCAAGACCATGACCCTTGACCTAGGCCACTCGAATACCAAGACATCAATCCTCTTCTTTATCAATGTTGAGATCATCATCACTATTGCTCCATCACTGAGGTATTCATCAATGATATCTTCATATTGAAATATGTATAACAGAGCTTAATGTATGTTCGTTGATATTAGGACAGTCTCATCATGACTGAGATGATGACCTTTATATCTCCATCAAGAAAGAGATTGTGAGTGCACCTTAATGTATGCCGAGATAGTTTGTTACTATGAGTTCCTTCCATCATGCCAAGACAGTGTGTTACTATGAGATCATTCCATCATGCTGAGACAGTGTGTAGTATAGTAGGATTCCTGAGATCATCCTTACTACGGTTATGACAGCACTAAGATATGTACCGAGAAGTAGATTGTGTTCTTCTTGACACATATTCATTCTTATGTCAAGAGTATCTCACTGTATTACACATCTGAAATCACAGTGAGACTTATCCATCTGAGGTCCTAAACTATTGTCTTAATCCAATATTCCTGCACCTATTGTACCCATCCGAGATTGCAAAGAAGTACGAGATTTCTGAGCTTCTGTGGTGACCATGCATGCCTATTTATAGTTGTTATGTCTCCATAATAAGCCAACATGTTAGGGTGAACCGATGTGTCTCTATTTTTTAGCCAACTTGACATCTATATATGCTTTGAGGCCGACATGATTGTCTACTTCATCATTTTTCTTATTTCCTTCTTCAAGAGGATTGTGCTTGTCTTGGAGGGTTGATCTAGACACTAGGTTGACTCATATACATTACATATATGCACAAGAATATCTTTTTAACATTTATTTGACTCTTTAACTTTCCTATATCACTTTAACATGTGTTGGACCTATGTAATGAACAAGAAACTCATTTTATAATTTAAAAAAATAATATTTCTTTTCTTTTATAAGTACAAACATCAAAATTACATTTATGAAGACCGAATCTAGTTACATTTTCTTCAACACTCCCTCTTAACTAGGGAGGTTTTCATAATGGTACTTGGTCATTCTCAATCTAAAGAATTTCTCATAAGAAGAATAAGATTGGTAACCCATCTGTATAGCATCATAGTAACCAACATTGTTTCCACAGCAAGGCCTTGACTAACAACTCTATCTTTCATTAGATTAGATAAAAGTGTTGGCGAGACCAATTATTATAGAGACCTTCATCGTTGTCTCTCAAGGTACATACCCACCTAGGTGTTCAATGAGTATGGCCTTCTAGGACTATTCTTATCTTGGGTTCCCAACCCTCAAAGAATATCGATCCTCTTGCCTACTCTTATCTTGGATGCCCTACACATCCTCAAAGACCATCGGATTCCAGATTATTATCCAATCCTCCCATTATTTCTTCCCACGAGAAGACAAGAATGTTGTGTCTATCTCTCCCTCTTAACTAGGGAGGATATGCCCATCCCTATAAAGGAATGTACCCAAGTTTCCTCTAACTAGTAACTTGCCCAAGCTCCCTCTTAATTAGGGACTTGTCAGATCTCCCTCTTAACTAGGGACTCTCGTTTTCATCAACTACTTCTTCTTTGTGGGTCCTCCAGCTACTTGATAAATTTCCTTGATGCCATGCAATTCAGTCAAGCTTCTTCCTTGTAGGCATTAGCCATTCCTTCTTGGTTCATCATGTCATTCCTTTCTTCATGGAAAGTGACCTTCTTGATACATATCTAGAACCTTCGTCATATGGCTACTTCTTCCTTATCATGTTTCTTTCAGGAATTTCCATCCTCCACATGGATGATAGTTGTACTTGTACTTACGAATCTTGTGTCAGTAGCCCTGCATGAACTCATCCAGTTATTATTCAAGAAATCAAAACATAACATTAAATCAAATAGTACATTTCGAGATAGCTCTTCATCATAACTTCTTGTAGGTATCAACATCTTACATACATGTTGACACATCTCCCAAAAATATCCATATTCAAGGGTCTCAATCTTTTTCAGACTTATATCAAAGTCTTCATATATTTCCGAGAGATTTCCTAGTAAAATCTTCTTGGTATTTTGGATGTTGATCGCCTTCATCAGAGTTGCATATCTCACGATATCTTCCTTCCTCATACATTCCATTCCCATGATCTTTCAATTAGAGTTTCTTCATTGTAGTCAACTAGATCATACTTCATATGAGGACATATTATGTTGATTTCATCTAGTGTGACATATGCCTTCCTGCATCCTTTCAGAGGAGGAGATCCTTTTTCTCTTGATCATGCTTCTCAAGATATAATTAATGATCCATGTTACCCGCAACCATACAACATGAAATTATAATATTAAGCACAATAATACATACCTCATTTTACCTTTAGGTCATCTAGGCTTCTTCTAGGAGCTTCCTTGATTGAAAATATCTTCAATCCCTTGATCTGCTTCAATCATCACATAATCATCTCATGAATTCCATAAGTTGGATTTCCTGACGAAACACTTGTTTCCTCTTTAGATCAATGAACCCTACAATGAGGATTCCATCAGAGAATTTTTAGGATCTTGTATATCCCCAACTGGCAGATGTTTCCTTTTTGACTTGATGTATGATGAGCCTTGTCCTAGATGACTTCTTCCTTTCCTTCAATGTCCATTGAGGTTCCCAAGAGCTATATCCTTCATGTTTTGTCTCTCATGGATTTCGGTCCTTCATAATTCCCATGGTGCTGCTACAAGCTCTTGTTTCTAATGGTTATATGATTTCATGATGCATCTTATTATCTTGGTAATATCTGTAAAACAAGATTTAGGAGCATATGATAGGACCATTTTGTGGGGGATACCATCTCACTCATAGTAGATATTTTTTACTCCCTCTTTCCTTGGCCCCTTTTCTTTAGCTTCCTCCATCTTTCCAGTGATATGAGATTTTAACCTTTCCATAGCATTGAATCTTAGCTATACTTATTTTGTATGCTTGAGGACCAAACTTGACATTCCTTTCTACACATGTTTGAGTTCTTTTAACCTTCAATTTTTTTTGCCATCAACTTTTCTTTCTATATTTAGCATAGAGACCATAAGTTGTTGAATGTGGTAACCTTCTTGTTCATGGAAATTTGTTACCTTACATATCTATTAGTGCATCAATGATGGTTATCTTCCTTCCTATATCTTGTAGATAGAATCTTATGAAGATATCCTACATCCTTTGATACCTTTTCCTTTCATGTAGATCAGATTTCATGTGACCTTCTTCATTGTGCATTCAGATAATGAGTTTATCTTTGATGTCTCCAATATTGCTATATGAGGATATCTTTCATAAGTATCCCTTTTTCATGAATTCAGAGGAGACCTTTTGATGACTTCAACTACTTAGAGGTCTATGCTCGTCCTCCTTCTTCATGCAAGGAATTTTTATGACCCATCCAATTTATAGATGTCCTTTCAATCATGAAGTCATTTAACCAAACTTGAATATAGAATGAAAAGATACGTACTTTTCATGTGAAGATAAAATCTTCACTTTGATGTTTTCTTGAATGATCTCCTTCAATGATATTCTTGCTTAAGATGCCTAGTATAACTGAGTTCTAAGAATTTTCTTGAGACTTCCTTGCATCGTTCAGCACCAAGCACTACTTCTTTTATAATATGTTGAGATTACTTGATTCCTTGACTGCGAGGGTATGAAATCGAAATCAATAATTTTGAGAGCAATGTCATGATGCCCATCCGAGATGTGGCATTGTGTTCTCCTTCTAAAATGATATTGTTGTAATGTATGATGTGATTGTATATCCTTGTATCCTTTTTGTAATTCTCCTTGATGGAGTATAACCTTGCTTGAGTTGATTAACATGTTTAGATTATCTTCTGGATACATCACATAAGGATTCTTTTTCATCGACGTTTCAAACCAGCGACTGTGGTTCATCTTCAGGACGTGAGAGAATATTGAAAGACTAGTTTTATTTTTCCACTTATATATATAGAGATGCTTAGCCAACAAATATAATTAATTTAATTATTCTTTTTCCCTTTAGGTTGAATAATTGATGAATCTCTACATCTCTTCAAAAATGTAAGGTCGGCCTTCTTTTTCATTAAGAGCCATCTGTGTCGTTCAAATCTGCGAACTTCTTTCATAATCTCCCTTCTATATTGGGTGAGTATCTTGTCTTTGAGGCCTTCGAGCATTGTTCAATACCAAGCATCGAAACTACTTTCGACTTAAGTCATTTAGATCTCTGTGGTGTGACATTGATTATAATGCCACCCAATTTAGGGCTAGCACTGAAACTGTGAGAGGTAATGTGTTTTCCTTCTTTTGACTTTGATTTGAATTCTAAACACTAGCATTGGGACTTCACTTTAACTGAGATTACTTGATCTTGAATTGTCTTGTTGTTGTATACTGCTTGTTGAAGTCTGATCTTTCAATTTTGATGCCCTTCTTGAAGTTGATCCTTAAGTGTCTCTTTTTGTTTCCCTTCCTTCGACTTTAGCACCTTAGCTCTGATACCATGTTGAAGAATCTAGGGAAAATGTAGTTAATGTGATTCTTCTTAGCATGATAACTATTTGTGAGGTGTTTTTCAATTTTTCTTCTTATTCCAATCTTCACTGATTATTATTAGTGTCTTTTTTAGTTCATCAAATAGCTACCGAACAATAGTAATGGGGTAATCACTAGTATTATGGGGACCCAACAGAGACAAGAACATAATATGTTGGCATCCTGCCATGACCAAAACCTCTCCCTCTTGGAGAGGAAAACCCTCATAAATTTATTCTTATAGAGATTCCAATTGACAAATACCAAGACCATAACCCTTGACCTACTAGGCCACTCCAATACCAAGACATCAATCCTCTTCTTCATCAATCCTGAGATCATCATCATTGTTGCTCCATCACCAAGGTCTTCATTAATGAGGTATTTATATTGAAATATGTATAGGAGAGCTTAATGTATGTTCACTGGTATCAGGACAGTCTCATCATGACTGAGATCATGACCTTTATATCTCCATCAAGAACGAGATTGTGATTGCACCTTAATGTATGTCGATATAGTGTGTTACTATGAGTACCTTCCATCATTTTGAGATAGTGTGTTACTATGAGTACCTTCCATCATGTCAAGACAGTGTGTTACTATAAGATCATTCCATCATGCCGAGACAGTGTGTAGTGTAGCAGGATTCATGAGATCATCCTTACTATAGTAATGACAACACTGAGATCTGTACCAAGAAGGAGATTGTCTTCTTCTTGACACCTAGTCATTCTTATGCCAAGTGTATCTCACTGTATTACCCATCGGAAATCACAGTGAGACTTCTCCATCTGAGGTCCTAAACTATTGTCTTAATCTGAGATTCCTGCACCTCCTGTACCCATCCGAAATTGCAGAGAATTCTGAGATTTATGAGCTTCTGTGGTGAACCTGCATGCCTATTTATAGTTGTTATGTCTCCATAATAAGCCGACATGTTAGGTGAACCAATGTGTCTCTATTTTTTAGCTGACTTGACACCTGTATATGCTTTGAGGCCGACATGACTCCTTACTTCATCGTTTTTCTTGCTGTAGCTTCTTCAAGAGGATTGTGCTTGTCTTGGAGGGCTAATCTAGACACTGGGTTGACTCATATACATTACATATATGCTTAAGAATAGCTCTTTAACATTTTCTTTAGCTCTTTGACTTTCATATAGCAATTCAACATGTGTTGGACCTATGTAATGAGCAAGAAACTCATTTTATAATTTACAAAAATAATATTTCTTTTCTTTTATAAGTACAAAGATCAAAATTACATTTATGAAAATCGAACCTAGTTACATTTTCTTCAACATCTGCCACTAATGACTTCCACACTTTCCCGGGAATCCAATTTTTTTCAATATTTTTTTCTTTAATTTTAATTATAACTCAATTCATTTCATTAATATTATATATTATCATATATAATATTATGAAAAATAATCTAAATGTTATAGAATATATATTATATTCTTTTTTATATTATATATTATTTCTTCTTAGGTTAGAAATAAAATTAACTTAACATATAATTTAAAATTAATACATCATATAATATATTATATTTATTATATTATGTTATTTGATTTTTATATAGTATCTTAATTGCATGATTTTTTTAACTGTGGTTCACGGTGACTAAGTGGTTGCTACATCCACGGGTAATATTTCAGGTAGATCCACCTAAAGGGATCTACTCGTCGACTTATCTGGTCGGGCCTAACCCCAAGGGCATTGAGAAGATTTGACCCCGTGACCTCCCAATTGGAAAGGTACTTAGCAACGGGAACTCGACCAACTAAGTTATCCCTTGGGGCTCTCTTAATTTCATGTTATTATATAATTTAATTGTATAATTTAAATAATATAAATTTTATTTGATAATATATTATACAATTAAGAATTTATGAATTTATATTTATAATTTGTTTTAAGTAATTTAAGTACAAAGGACAAATGCATTAGTTGTTCAAAGACAATGACTTTTTCATTCTTATGAATTTATATTTATAATCAATCTTAAGTTATTTAAGTACAAAAGGCAAATGCATTAATTGTTCAATGATAATATTTTTTTCTTGAATAGCTCATTTTTATTTATAGTCACATCAATAAATAAATAAAATTATTAATTTTATTTTGGTACAACGTTTCAATTGAATTTAACCATGGTTATATGGATTGTGGTGCAAAAAATGAATTGCAAATTCATAACTCTTATTTTATTATTTTAGCTATTATTTTATTATTTTCCTTAGGAGGCTCATTTTTTACCTCAAAATTTCTCTAATGACTTAGATTCAAATGTACAAATAACATCATTGAATTTGAAGCCTTAATTTAAGGCATTGAGAAGGCCATAAAAATGGGTTATAAGAATTTGACCTCTTTTGGTGATTCTCAAATCAAATCCACTTGATCAAAAGGGTCTATTCTCCTTCCAATGAATTAATCAAGAGATACATTCAAGCTTCCTAGCATAAAATATTTTAATTTCTCTCTTTTAATATCACTCAGTATTCATAGAGAATTAAATGCTTTATTAGGTCGCTTGGTTGTGTGTGCCTCTATTATTTAAAGGAAGCTTTTATCTCAAACACCTTATTTTGTTCTACAATCATTACACTAGCCTCATTTTCTTAGCAATAAAGAATACTAGAAAGTATTCTCAGATGAGGAGAGATTTTGTTCATTCATCCATGCATAGCCTTTTGCTAAGAAGGAATTTATTTCTATTAAGGACAATAAATACCCAAAAGGGCTTTCTCCTCTTGAGAATTATTTTTCCCCCAACGATAAATATAGTAACAAAGAAAGACCTAAGGAGCATCCAAAAGGAAAAATATTTGAAACCATACTACCAAATATTGGAAATCCAGGGGACCCCAAGGTCTTATGAGTAACTTTCCAATGTCCACGTGATAAGAAAAAAATTCTTTTGGATCTTTTACATGAATTTGAATATGTACTTGTTGTACAAAAACAAAGTACAGTGTGTACTTACAATATTTTTGAACTTCTGATAATTATTAGTGAGATTATTGGGACTTATTTTACAATTTATTCTTTCTTCATCAAATAAGTTTGCTTCAAAAAGAAATAGTAATAAGGAGAAAGAAGAGATCATAATGTACAATAAGAGACACCTGAGATTAGGTCAGAGACCAGGGAAAAACCCCAAAACTGGGAAAACCCAAACAAATTATTCTTAGCGAGATCCTTCAACAATACATCAAGACATGGACTATACTAACCACAAGAAGGCTTCCACAAGTGCTAGGTCTCCAATGCAACTGACTTTCCAACAAGATCACTAAGGAAATTCTAGTCCTCTCATCATACCACAGGAAACTAGACAGTAATCCACCTTCCTTGAGCTTGGACTTCAAACAGAGAATATATCTGCAAAGATTTCAATTTATTTCACACACAAGAGAGGTTTCAGACCTCCTTTAATAGATTATATACCTATGAATAGTGTTATAGCTCACAGACCAATACCACACACTCATATTAGATCCACAAAATTCAATATTAGCCACAAAACTTTGTATCATAGCCATAAAGCTCGGATCAATGCCTCGGAGATCATATCAATGTAAAAAAAACTTGAATCAATGCAAGTGTCTTGGATCACTGAATATTTCACCTATATAATCCTTTAGGGCTTGACCTATATATCAATATTTAGAGTTCTCGTATCATAAACAAATAGGCTCTCGTATCACAAAATGAGATGCTTGGATTGACCTTTTATTTCTCATCCTAAAACTCAATCTTGAATGGAAATGAAACTTGAACAAGGGTACAAATATCAAACCTTCCACAAATATTACAAAAGTCAAACTAGAAACATACTTTGGACCTTCCACGGTAGCCTTAGAAAAAAAGTAAACTTCAGATCTCTTCCAAGTAATTTTAGAATAAGGATCAGACTTCAGATCTCTTCAAGGAATTCAGTGAGGGAGAAAAATTGTGATTTCATACAAGCTATAGACTTTGAATATGTAATTCATGAACCAATGAATTATTTCATACTTCTACAAGAGAGAAGACAATTCTTTGTTGCACAATATTAACCCTTGTATCATTCCTTTTTTTAACCTCCACATACGATATCAGATCAGATAAAAGATGAGCATCGAATTGATGCCAAGGAGAATGAATTGAGGCCTTTATATAGACTTCAATAGATCCAAATGGGTGTGTCCTTTGAGCAAGCCAACTTGAGCTTATGGAGGAAAATTTTTAAAATTAAATTTTTTATTTTTACCTCTTTAATTTGGAATCGAATTAGCACTTCTAGAACATATTGGTTAATTACAATAAAATAATACTTTTCCTCTTTCAATTCCATGTAAAATATGGCTTGAAAAAAATATTTTTGACTAATACAACAATTTGTTTTTCCATAAACAATGACAATAAATAATTTTATGAATACCAACCATATCTACATTTTCAACAGTCCCTCTTAGCTAGGGAGGTATTCATAATCACATTCAAGACCCTGTAATACAAGTTGAAAAGGTTCTCTTAGAAAGGACCAAGATTAGATCAACATCATCATCTAGTACCAAAACAATGTGGTACTCTTCATGCTTACTCTCCCTAGGAAGTAGAAATTCCTTGTAGATTCAAACTGCAAATTGTAATAATCTAAAATAATTGACTTGAATCTAATCTAATCATTAGCAGAAACAATAAGTGATCGATGAAATCATGAAGCATATAAGAGAAAGAATTCAATCACACATAACACAATGATTTTATGGGGAAATCCACAGCTAAAAAACCCTGTTATTTGTATATTGTATTAGTCAAAGGATCTAGATGAATACAATATGATCTACTCAACCTGCACAAGTATTTTCTATCCTCTTCTTGACTAACTTCCTTTGGCCAATACTTAGCCAAATTTCCAAGCCTCCAAGCTCCTAATTCCTTGCGTTGTTCCTCAAGGAATTAGCCCCTATTTAATGGGGAAATTCCTCAATTATGAATTGTGCAATCCTCATAGGCCTTCCTTTGATTGCATGCACCATTAGTTTAATTTAGATGATTTTACAACTGATATTACACTGTCCCTGAACTCCAATCTCAACTGGGTCTTTCTCTAATCTGACATGCATGAGTTAATTATGAGTTAATATTCAGTTTACTGGTTGATCACTGCAAGCAACACCCCATTGTTCGACAGGAAGCACCCCACTACTACAGGTAGCACCCCACTACTATAGGTAGCACCCCACTACTGCAAGTTTCGCCCCACTACTGTAGGTTACACCCCACTACTGGACCTCCCACTAATTCCTCCCTCAGTTGGAACTAGTTTAACTAACTTTAACTCAGTTAGACTGAATTAAATAGTTACAACTCAACTATTCGACAGGCAGCACCCCACTACTGCAAGTAGCACGCCAATACTGTAGGTTGCACCCCACACACTGCAAGTTACCCCCCACTACTGTAGGTTACACCCCACTACTCGACCTCCCACAAATTCCTCCATCAGCTAGAACTAGTTTAACTAACTTTAACTCAGTTAGACTAAATTAAATAATTACAACTCAAAATAAACTCAACTGGTGCTCCTAATTGTAGGGCACACTTTACATGACTCTAGTTAGACCCTCAACTCAAATTAATTGATCTAACTATGTCAAATTAACTTAGTTAACTATTACAAGTTGTCATAATATGTGGAGTTACAATTTTATTCCCAATTTAATTCAAGGACAAATTAAATTAGAATTTTTTCTTAATTTTACTTTTAAAATTTCTTGTTTCTATCTTCAACGCTCCCTCTCAACAATAAAGGAATTCAAATCTATCCTGATCTAGCACTTTTGGAATGCTCTTCACGCAACACTCGTCACTATTGGTGTTGCTACTACAACATTTGCAACCAAAAAAAAACATCCAAACAAAATCAACTAAATCAACTATCTATAACTACCTACTGGAAAAACTATGTTGTTGCTAACTCTGCTACTAAGCCTCCTACTCTACGCTCCTCAGTACCTGACTGACATTGATCCTCATTCTATTGAATATTGTGGGATCCCATGGCAAGGTAATGATCCATGAGACAAAAAACACCTCAATGGATCCTTCCCAATTTAACTCACTACATACCTATCTGGGTCACAGTACAAGACACAGGAGAATGAGTATTTTCCTATTTAGGTCACTTTTTATGGTAAAAGTTATAGGAAATGTCCATCTTCCTATCCAAGTCAGTGTACTTGACACAAGGGTGTTAATCCATATACAAGTCAAAGTACAACACCCAAGAAGATGCTCATCTCTTTTTCAGGTGAATGTACATGACACAGGGATGTTAAGCTCTATATAGGTCAAAGTACAAGACACAAAAATATGCTCATAGGACCATTCTCTCTATATGGTTCAATGTACAAGACATAGGGTAATAACCCTATACATATCATAGTACAAGACACAGGGAAAATGAATGTCCACGATGCTGACCAATTTATCTAACCATTCTTCCTATATAGGTTACATTTACATAGGGACTACAACCCTATACAAGTCATTGTGACACAGGAAGAATAACATGATCTAAGAAGATCATTTCTGCCTCTCAACCAAAGCGGCATTCTCCACAAGCCTCAACCCATCTCTAAATATACAAAATTTCCTCCAGGGAGAGGTTTTGCTAGAATATCAATTTTCTACTCATCAGTGGAGATATATTGGAGTTTCATTGCTCCCTTTCTGCACCATGTCATGAATGTAGCGATACTTGATGCTAATATGTTTGAACTTTCCATGAAATAGTGGGTACACAAAATATCATTGTAGTGTCCAACGACCAACTAAAAAAATAAGAAGGAAGTATCAAAATCAAATTTCTTCTTGAGTCACTACACATGTTGCCATATATTCTTCCTCAGCAGAATTACATGTCACAAAAAAAATCATTTCTTTCTCATCCAAGAAGCCATAACAAAGCCCAAATCTATCAGTAGTACTCTTTCCATTATCATCCCAATCAACGTTAGAGAACCATTGAAACCTTATTTCAAGACTAGTAGTTACCAATATCATAAAAGTATCTAATACAATGATCATGTTAGAGATTTATCTAAAATTGACTCAAATTAGTTGCTTGTTCAATAGAGTATCAATTTTCTCAACTTTCAGCATCTCAAATTTCTACAATATATTGATAACTCACTTCCCTCACCTAAAGTAAATTTCACCAACTTGTCTTCCATACTTTCAATCATAATTAGTAATGTCAATATCCTTCACGTAATAGCCAACTTCCTCTTTATATTGAAGAATTGAATCTTCATAACCTATCAAAAGAAAGTCAAGAAAATAACATCCTTCACAATCCTAATATGGAGGTTGGGATTAGCTTCACTTTATTCCCTTGTGAGATAAGAGATGATCAAATAGTTTCTCTAGATCAGTACTATATATTCTAAATATTTCTCATCATACAGATGTTTGTATCCCATAAAGTTAGATCTCAACAAGGAGTTCATCAAGATGTATATTCTCATTTTGGGTAGAAAAATGATTATTTGGTCAACTCCATTTTTCACCGAGCATGGAGATTCTCGACACATAAAAGGATCATCTTCAGTAGGTCAATGCCATTCATCAACGGCTTTAGTTTGCAATGGACTTATAAAATTTATAAGTAGAGTAATGCTTAAATCAAGTTGATCTTGTCTTGCTCTCTCTAAATCTAATTTTCATCAATCATGTTGTTCCATCAATTGCCACAACTTTTAAAATATTCCATATGTACCTGCAATTCTCATTAGGACACCAAGGAAAAAAAATACAACTAAGAAAGATATAGTGAGACAATAATAGACATAATCAAGAAAGTACTTATTTCTTTAGAGTATATTATCTCCCTCTTGATCTTGATTTTCCTTCATCAACAAGTTTTCTTTGTCCATATCATCATCTAGCAGTTGGGTTTCTTCTTTCAAGCAGAAGAAATCAATCCTAGGGTTTAGTCTGCAAACCCTAGACCTTCTTTTCTCACTTGTTTGATTTGATAGGGTTAATACTTGAGTGGATAGTGTTTTAATTTAAAACCCTATACTTTATTAAAGATGACTATGTCATTCAAACCCTAGAAGTACTATATCATGTTCAACCTCGACATGAGGGATGATCCTAGCATTTTCTTCACAAACCCTAGAGATTCCTTATTTTGACACATATAGGGTTCAAAAATCTTAGATACCCTTAAATAGATTGATCCATAGATTCTTCACCAAGGTTTCTTATATACAAACCACAACCCTTTATATTCTTCAAAGTATGGATTCCATAATATCTCGTGTAGATTAAACAATAGAAATTATCTTACGACTTTATTATGTGAAGGACTTCAATCAAGAATCCAAATTTTAGAACAATCACTCAAGAAAACATAAGATAATATATCACTAAGATCCTTTATAAACATTATATAGGGTCAAGATTAAAAATCTTGCTTGTCATCATTCTTCCCTAAGGCATAGTCATTTCATAATCTTTTGAAATTTAGTAACAACATGACTATGCTAAATATCATGAAGACTAGTAATCTAATGAGTAAGAAGAGGTAAAGCATGATTACCAATGATCATCAATAAAAGATAATATATCATTTTATCCTAATAGATAAAATCAAATATAACAAGCCAAACCTAATAACCTTTAACCTCCTAGTCATGCTTTTGTCAGTAGTAAAGATCCTGATCTTCTTCATTCTTGATTTTTTTTAGGGTTCCACTTCTTCATTTGTTGAAGTCTAGTGCTCTCCCTTCCTTTTCTTTCCATTTGATCTATTGGGACAATTTTTTTTGTAGTGACCTTATTGATGACAGCCATAGCATTGAACCTTTGACATATATTTTTCCCCTTGGGGAGTATATCCTTTCCTTGAGTTATCCCTTTGAAATCCAAATTTCTTCTCGTCATTGAATTTCTTGGATTGAGCAGTAAATTATTTAGAATAACATTCTATAATATATCCTTTAGCCTTGAGTATATCTTCTTATTCCATGCAATAAACCCATAGATCATCAAATGTAGGTCTCTCCTTTATAGAACAGATTCCACCAGCAAAAGAGTCCCAATGTTTGGGTAGACCATTGATTGTAGTAGTCAGTAATTCAGATTCAAAAATAATTTCTCCCATGCTTTGAATCTCATCCCTTATATGTGATATCTTCATAAATAAGGTAGCCATTGATTCTCCCTTTTTTGGCCTCAGATCACAAAATTAATCCTCAAGGAGATCATTTGAATTATACTATTAGATGCATATAGATTGGTTATCTTGTCATATACTTCCATGGTGGTTTTGTATTCATATACATAAGGATCAGGTGATCCTTGAGAGACTCAAATATAGTTCTTTGAGCCTAGACTTCTTGTCTTTGATGTTTAGACTTCTTAATATCATCGTCAAGTTGTGCAACCTTTTCTCAAACATATTGTAGAACATGGTGTTCTTCTAGGGCCATATCAATCCTCTTTCTCCAATCCTTGATGTTTGTTGCTCCATTGAGATTGTTTCCTTATTTTCAAGAAGGAGTCATTGCTTCACTAGTCTTAGTCATTGGTAACAGATGATGATGAATGATGTATTCTTCCTTTAAGAGCTTGTTTTAATGGATTCTTCCAAGAAATGATCAATAACTTTTGCCCCTTACTCTTACTCTGATACCATGTTGAAAAACCAAGTATAGGGTGTAGTAACGATATTTTTGAACTTCAGATAATTAATAATGAGATTATTAGGCATTATTTTATAATTTATTCTTTCTTAATCAAATAATTGTGCTTCATAAACCAATAGCATTAAGGAGAAAGAAGATATTACAGTGCACAATAACATACACTGGAGATTAGGTCAGAGACTAGGGAAAAACCCCACAAGGGGGAAAACTCAATCAACTTTTTCTTAGAGAGATCCTTCAACAATACATTAAGACATGGAATATATTGACCATAAGAAGGCTTCCAAAAGTGCTAGGTATATAATGCAACTGAATTTCCAACAAGATCATCAAGGACAGATTAGTCCTCTCATCATACCATAGGAAACAAGACAATAATCTATTGGAAAATCAAAGTAGTTATATTAGGGTTTGATTCTCCTTTCTTGATAATTACTTGTGACTGTGTTGGCTTCTTTTGATTCTTTATTATCTTATATTTTATCAATAAATTACCATATTATGTGTGTATGAATATCTAGGCTAGGGAAAAAACCCCCTCAAGGGGAAAACCTTGTTAAGATAAATCTTCCTTTCAATAGTATTCTTTGAGACCTTTCACCCTAGACCAAGACCATACTTTCCCTCCACACCAAGTGAGCCTCCCAGATCTTTGACCCCTTCCAACAAATTTGACTAAGCAGTAGCTTCCGACAACAACAAAACTTAGGAGACTTCGATCTCCCAATCCAAAACATGAAAGAGAGAGAGAGAGAGAGAGAGAGAGGCACCAAAATTTTGATTTTATTCCTCTCCTTAGACTTCCCAAAGCTCACACTACTTTCATCTTCCTGACAATACACTTCGCACTTCTCCAGCTACTCTTGAGATATCGAACTAGCTTGAGAGATGATGCTCCAAATGAATTCGACTAGCTTGTATTTATAGGCTTCTTGTGGGTTGAATTAGGGTCCTTAGGCCGACTTGATGTGGAGGATACATAAATCATATTTGACTCAATAATAAAAAAATTTACATGATTCAAAAGCTCAAGAAGGGTCTCTTTGAATGTACAATGACTCTATAAACTCAATATTAATCCTAGGAGTCCACAATGGGGACTTTGACTAATATAATGATGACCCAAGCATGAAACCCATGCTTTAATAAGTCATTGTTACAATAATAATAATAATAATAATAAAATATTATTTTCACAAGTACATTACAAGATGACTCAAGTACATTAATGAAGACCACATAGTTACATTTTCCAACACTCCCTCTTAATTAGGGAGGTATTCATAATGTACAAATAAAATGGAAGATCTCAAAATATATGAATCATGAAGAACTTTATGCAACACAATTCCATAGACTAGATTCCTAACCAGGGAAATCTATCCATTGGTCACTCAAAAATTTAGGCACCGCAATGCCATGGACTATATTCTTGACCAAGGCAATATATCCATTGGTCACTCAACAATTTAGGCATCGCAATTCCATGGAATAGATTCTTGACTAGGGAAATATATCCAAGTGGGAATAAGGTGGACTAAATATTTCATCCCCTCTAAGTACCATCAGGCTTACTTGCTAACCACCAACCCAAAAATCCAGTTGTGTATCCAAAACAGAGCTCAACAACCAACACCACCTTTCCAACTTCAGGACCCAAACATCAACACAAAGTGTCGCCCATATGTCTTCCTAGGAAATTCTTCACTTACAAAGCCTCAAAAAATATCTTCCACGCTCATATCATCAATATAATCTACAATATCTACCAAACCAATCAGGTTCCTTACATATTCAAACTTATTATTAGAAAGAGCCCTTGTTAGTATGTTTTCTACCTGTTCATCTATCGATACATACTCCAACTTCATGATCCCATGCTACACCAAGTTCCTAATAAAGTGGAACTTATTATTGGTATGTTTCATCCTCTAATGAAACACGAGATATCCAAACATCTTGATACAACGTTTATTGTCACAATTAATCATAGTAGGACTCAGAGGCTTCTCAAACAAATCTGTCATAAGCTTCCTTAACAAAACAACCTCTTTTCCTAATTCACATGCAACCACCTATTCTTCCTATGCACTACTCAAAGCAACAGGATCTTGCTTCCTACTCATCCATGATATCATAGCAACTCCAAGATTAAAGCATCCTCCAGTAGTGCTCCTTCCATCGGTCTCACTTCCACCCTAATCAAAGTCAGTGAAGCCAATTAGCTTGAATTCCTTACTATCATATGTTGGGCAGTGATGTATAATGCCACAAAGATACCTCAATATATGTTTGGCAACTATCTAGTGATCATGATGAGGCTCCAACTGAAACTGACTAAGAATGGTCACTGCAAAACATATATCTAGCCTAGTATTTACCTGATACATTAGGGAACCCACTAACTATCAATGTGAGGTAGGATCCATGAGACTAGAGTCAGATCCCCTCAACATTTTAAGGTCGGTGATCATAGAAGTATTCGTTGGCTTAGAATCCATCATCCCGAGTTTATGCAATAACTTTATGATGTACTTTCCTTGCCCCAAATATATCTCCCTGGGTCTCTGCCATACTTCTAGACCTAGGTAATAGTGCATCAGTCCTAGATCCTTCATTTCAAATTAAGATACCAACATCTTCTTGCATTCTTTAATTCTTCTCTCTACACCTATGATGAATAGATCATCCACATATAGGAGAATAATGATGAACTCATTATTCACGACCTTGATGTAGAGGTTTGGATCAATAAAACTCTTCACAAACCCAATTCTAATTAGATATGCATACATCCTTTCATACCATGCCCTAGGTGCTTGCTTCAAATATGGGCCCACACATATCGGAGTGGATGAGGTCTAATATCTCTTTAGACCTCGTTTCACTATTATGAAATGGCTTTCTAGTATGTTTTCCCAAAGAGCATCCCTTGTACACACCTTCATGATCTAACTTCATATTAGGAATACCATGGACCAGTTGACAAAGAGAAGGGATGACCTTATAATGTAGATGACCATACCTCCTATGCCATAGCTCAATGGGACTTATCTACATATGAACCAAATCTTTAGGAGGTGGTGTAGTGACCCTATAAAGACTTTCTTCATGAACTCCAATAACCCTAGCTTGATCAATGCTACAGTCTTTTCCCCAAACCAATACTTTTCCATCAACAAAAGTAACTCTTTCCCCTTTATCTTCTAAACAATAAATAGAAAGAAAAATCTTTTTCAAACATGGAACATATAGAATGTTGTTGAGATGTAGCTTTGATCCATTATCCATCTTCAACGATCTTGATCCCATGCCTCTAACAGCATAGCTTTTGTTGTCACCCAATTCCACTACATGAGAAGATGGCTCGTTTGATAGTGTATAAATTTGCTTGCTTTCCCTTGTCATGTGTCTCAATGCTCCACTATCAATGATCCATGCATTGTCATCAGTAAGAGATCCTGTAAGGGCATCCAATAATCCTTGACTCTTAACATTGTTGAACAAGTAGTAGATGACCTTCTTGATCCAGATTCCAACATTGTTGTAACCCATTCTTATGTATTTCATCATAGAGGGATAATCTATGCCAACAAAGTGATCTTTGACTCTACCTGACCTTACCTCTGATACCATGTTGGAAAATCAAAGAAGTTATATTAGGGTTTCATTCTCCTTTCTTAATAATTACTTGTGAGTGTGTTGGCTTCTTTCACTTATTTATTATCTTATATTTCATCAAAAAATTACCATACTATGTGTGTATGAATATCACAAAACAAGAGACACAAGATATAGACTCTATTCCAGTGAAAAACCCCCCTCGAGGGGAAAACCTAGTCAAGATAAATCTTCCTTTCAATAGTATTCTTTGAGACTATTCACCCTATACCAAGACCAGACTTTCCCTCCACATCAAGTTAGCCTCCAATATCTTTGACCCCTTCCAGCAAATTCGACTATGCAATAGCTTCTGTCAACAACGAAACTTAGGAGACTTTGATCTCCCAATCCAGAACGCGAAACAGGGAGAGAGAGGCACCAAAAGTTTGATTTTCTTCCTCTCCTTAAACTTCCCCAAACTCACACTACTTTCAACTTCCCATAAACAAACTTCGCACTTCTCCAACTAATCTTAAGATATCGAACTAGCTTGAGAGATGATGCTCCAAATGACTTCGACTAGCTTGTATTTAAAGGATTCTTATGGGTCAAATTAGGGTCCTTAGGCCGCCTTGATATCTCTTAGTCCAACTTGATGTGGAGGATACATAAATCATATTTGACTCAATAATAAACCTTTTTACATGATTAAAAATCCCAAGAAGGGTCTCTTTGAATGTACAATGACTCTATAAACTCAATATTAATCCTAGGAGTCCAAAATGGGGACTTTGACTAATATAATGATGACCCAAGCATGAAACCCATGATTGAATAAGTCATTGTTACAATAATAAAAATTATTTTCTTTATTATTTTGACAATTACATTACATGATGAGTCAAGTACATTAATGAAGACCAAACATAGTTACATTTTCCAACATAATCCACCTTCCCTTAGCTCATACTTCAAACAGAGAGTATATCTGCAAAGATTGCAACTCAGATCACACACAAGATAGGTTTCATACCTCCTTGCAATAGATTATATACCTTGGAATAGTGTTATAGCTCACAGACCAATACTATAGACTCCTATTAGGGAAAAAAACTCAATATTAGCCACAGAACTTTGTATCGTACCCACAGAACTCGGATCATATCCACAGAGCTCGGATCAATGCCTTAGAGCTCATATTAGTGCAACAAAACTCAAATCAATGCAAGTGTCTTGGATCACTAGATATTTGACATATATCATCCCGCTAGGGCTCAACCTACATATCAATATTTAGAGTGTTCATATCACAACAAATAGGCTCTCGGATCACAAAAAAGGATGCTTGAATTGACCTTCTAGGTCTCGTCCTATCACCAAATATTGAATGACTATGAAACTTGAGGAAGGGTAAAGATATCGCACCTTCCAAATAGATTATAAAACTTAGACTAGAAACATACTTTGGACCTTCCACAGTAGCCTTAGAACAAAACTAAACTTCATATCTCTTCCAATTAATCTTATAATAAGGATCAGACTTAATATATCTACAAGGAATTTAGTGAGGGAGCATACTTTTGATTTCTTCAAACAAGCACTTTTTGAGAGAAGAGACTTCTTTGTTGCACATTATTAGCCCTTGTATCCTTCCTTTTTTTAACCTTCACATAGGATCTCATATCAAATAGAAGATGACCATCAAATTGATGCCGAGGAGAATGAATTGAGTCCTTTATATAAACTTCAATAAATGGGAGTGTCCTTTGAGCAAGCAAACTTGAGCTTATGGAGGAAAATTTTGAAATTCAATTTTTTACTTTTCCCTATTTAGTTTGGATTTGACTTAGCACTTGTGGAACCTCTGGGTTACTTACAACAAAACAATATTTTTCCTCTTTCAATGCCATGTAAAATATAGCTTACAAAAATTTAATTTTGACCAATACAACAATTTTGTTTCCATTAATTCATTTTACGAAGACCAACAATAGATTCAACACTTGCTTGGTCATATGAGTGTCCTAATAATTTTCAATATGATAATCCATAAAGATGTAATGCTAAAAAAGGACCAAATCCTATTGATTTCTCACCACAAAGGGAAAATTTGAATGATCCAATAGAATCATTCCCTTCTCAAGTCACCCTTTCTATCAAATACTCGGGACACGCTGCTAATTTCACACTTATAAAAAAAATGCAAAGTGTGTTTGTGCAATGACCTGTGTACTTCAAACACAACAAGTACTGAAAGAAACTTTCCCTCCATCTATATGTACAAGGGATGATATATCTTTTCATTAATCTTCTCTGTACATATTCTTTGTCTTTTTTTTAATATTTTATGTTGTTGTTATTCTAATTTCTTTTCAACATGATATAATTTATTTGTTTTTGTTACTCTTACTACTCTCTTATATGATGTTTATCTCTATAGTGAGTGTAATGTTGTTTTTCCTTTCATATCTAGGTCATTTTGATAATATTAACAAAATCACAAACTTTGTAAATTTTGTAGTAATAACTTCATACTAGCTATATTTATTATAAAGAAGGGAAAAATGTTAACTGTTTATTAGGTCACAAAAATATGGCAATGTTGAAACTTGATATCTCCCATCATTTTCCTGCTCAAAAAATAGCAAGTTATGTTTTGTCCCATGCTTCTCCCCTATATGATGACATGCATACTCACTAATCAAAGCTTTGTTTCCATCTAACTAATCCAGAAAATCAGAGTTCTTGCCTATATATACAACCCTCCATGTGGATTTGCCAAATGTTGAGCCATTTATACAAAAAAAAATGTGCAACCCATTATGCCATCATAATGATTCCTCCTCCTAAGAAAGACTTAATGCCTATAAAAATAGATTAATATTATAAATATTCCTTATTCTCCTTATTCCTTAAATGAGGAATAAGGAATAATGACCTCATTGCACAAATTTTACATGGTATTATATGAAATTTTACATTGATAAGCATTTGACTTTGTCTATAACACATAAATGGTTTGGAATTTGTGATTATTTCTTATGGTTATGAAATATTTACAAGATTGGATGACACATTTACTATCAACATACAACGAAAATGTATCTTCCCTCATGGAATGATATGGTTTGGAATTTGTGATTATTTCTTATGGTTATGAAATATTTACAAGATTGGATGACACATTTACTATCAACATACAACGAAAATGTATCTTCCCTCATGGAATGATCAAATAATAAGGCCCATTGGTTGAAGATTGCATTAAGTACACATAGTGGAACATTAATTAAATCAACACCATGTGTTGCACGTGGTAGAAGTGTTCAATGGTACATTAAGTTGGCGAAATATACAACTACACCAACTAATGCTCTCGGGTTGCATTGGAGGATGCACAAGGGGATAATATAGGTCCACTACAACATTTTCATGGATGTAAAAAGTGTTAGAACACTTGAAATCATTGCATTTACTTATAAAAAGTGATCGAAAGTAGGTACATCTATTATCAACAAGCTTTTCAAATAAAAAAATTAATCTCTAATACATGATTCTTAGCTAGACTAGAGACCAAGTAGCTTTAGAATCTTGCCAAAAGTAGTTTTCCATCAAACAAACCATCATAAGGTGGGATAATGCAATCGTGATTTCTATAGATAATGATGTGATTGATAGAGTGGCATAAAATAGTGTTGGTAAGGGAGAAAAATAGGATAAAATATGTTATATTTGAATGATGCCAATTAGGTAGCCAATGTAAGTGTGAATCAACACTTAAGTGGATGAAAATGTAAACTTAGCCAATGAATCAAGTTTAAGTACTGAGAATTTTTTTATTAGTTAGTTATGCAAAATCATATTAGAAGGAAGAAAACACAAAAACAGTGAATGACATAAGTTCCAAGCATGTGAGATACTACCAAGAAAATGTAGTATCTTATTATTAGGATAAATAACACTCTAGCACTCATCTCTCAACACTTTTTCATACGGGGATTATCAAAGTGTGTATACAAATTAAGTATTCCACTAATTATGTTTGCAGTACAAAAGAATACTATGATTTGGTTCATTGATTCTAGGTGGTTGGTACATATTGGAAATCATTCCCACATGGCTCGAGAACTATCTTATAAGATACACTTACAAGTTGAGAAGTAATAAAATAAACATGGGAAAGATTTTATCAATTGACATGATTTTGATGTAGTAGTTAACAAAATCCCAAACTCTTTTCTAAGCAAATTTCTACCAAGTGGCATGTGTCCACATGCCTAGTTGAAGTGTCATTAGATGTTGCACTCATTTTTTATGGCATGCCAACATTGGCTATCTATTTGACACGCATTGGGAGATGCACATTGACTCAATCATCACTATTGCTAGTAAGATGCACATTATCAACACTCAATAATCTAGTACCATTAGAAGGAGTTGTGGATAGACAAGGATTAATTTTTCAAACTTAAATATATAGAAAACTACAACACTGTTGAAGTTTTGAAATATAAGGAAAAAGTTGAAAGGAATGAGTTACTTCGTTGAATATCTACATAGGTATAAGTAGATTTGTACAAAATTTGACCAAAAATATTAGAAATAAGTTAAATATATATCCTTTGTTCATAGGAAATTAAGATAATAAGGTTTATTTCTCTAACTTTAATTTGCATACGTTAAGTTTTTCTATGTATTTCATTAAGGAAGAAGACGTGGTGCAATTGTCTTATGATTTTTAACATTATCTTCATGTGCTATAGTTTATAGCTTTGGCCCCTCTTTAGAGGATAGTGTAGGCATTATTCAATTCAAATTACTACAATACAATGGTCACCAAAATCTACACCTCCAATGATGCAATTAAAAGGCATTCCTTTTAGAGATGGATAGTTGATAAGATCCTCGAATCCTATTGATTGATTTAAAGGGATTCCAATAGAGTTGACTTCTCCTATGGAAAACTTTTGATTGATTGTTGTTTTGTTAGATAAGGAAGCATGGTTCAATCTAAAATATTGATTCAATCATAATAAATCACACATTTATTGAAGGAAAAAATCATTGGATTTATCATTTTTATTCTCGAAGTTTAAAACATTATTGGATTTATCATATTCATTCTCAAAATTTTGCAAAGATAAGGAAAGAGTCATTAAGTGACTTAATAGAAATATGATTTCAAAACAAAACAATTTTTTTTGCAATCTAATGGAATCAAAACTTTTCAAGTAATAAACAAAGAGAATTTATCTTCATGTAATATGCCCCTTATGTTTTGAGTAACATGGGGTAAGCAAACATCCCATATTTCAAGGTCTCATTACCTTTGAATTTGCACCTTCAAAACCTAAATTTTTCATCCTTGGTATTAAGTGGGTACAAAACTTAATCCTAATAATGAGAGAGTATTTGTACAAGATTCAAAGGTGGAAAAAGTTAATTTCACTATCCTTATTCATGTGTATTCATAGGAGAGATATTTTTTATTGGTGAGAAAATTGATAAACTACTAAAATCCAACTTGGAAATATTAGTATAAACCGCCAAACCAACCAAACCAACCAAATAGTAAAGATTTGTAAAGGTCAAAAACTAGAATTGTGCACAAAATCGAAAAATTTAAGATAAAAAGGAGTAAAGCCACCCAAACTTAAGTTACATGAGTTGAGAGTAATGAAAATATTTCTTAACATCTTTTCAAAGTCTTCACTACTAAAGAGGTGGAAAAAAATATCATCCCTTGATATCCAAGAAGAACAAAGTTACTAATCGAACAGGAACTATAACCTCAAAACGAGAACTTTAACCAAAAAAACAAGAAAAAATAGCCCAGAAACAAAAAAGTGTGTATGTTGGAATGATGTTTTCTTTTTGTAAATTTTCAACATTTTCTGAAATTGAAAGTAAAAACCAATTTTTTTGGCGCTAAAAACACCCTAAAATCAAAAGGTATTGATATTGGCATCAACATTTTTTAACAATGACAATAAAAATAAAATACCATGACCCCAAAAATTATTAAAATTTCAATAGTTAACCTAAAATTTCCAACAATTTTCAACCATGGCATTATGACTCTGAAAAATGTTATAATTTTGCCATTTCAACCATGGTGTTACAGATAAAATTTCACAACTCCAAAAAACCTTAAAGTTTCAACATTTTTCAGTCATGGAAATAAAACCAAATATCATAAATTAAGATGAGTCTTGGTATAGACTCTTGACATGAAAATGAAAATTGTGGAGTTATTTCCGAAACAACATTCTTAAGGTTCTCGTCATAGAAATCTTCAAAAAAAAATATCATGATTATAACAAACCTTAGATTTTCAACATATTTCGAGATCAAATTTCATAACTAAATTAAACCTAAAAACAAATACCTAAATCAAAAAGTCATTTTACCAAGTGCTAAAAATATGGTTCTTTTAAAATCTTAGCTTAAGACAACTTGGCACTTTGCAACGAAAACTTAAATGTCAACCATCAAATTATAGTGGGGGCATCTTTGACCCATTGCAATTGAAACTTAAAAATCAACTATCAAATTAACACATAGTGGAGGCAAACTTGATTCATTGTAATGAAAACTGAAAAATCTATTAACAAATTGACACATATTGGGGTTAAGTTGCTAGTGGGTCAATGAAAAAACCCCTACAGCAAAAAATAAATCAATCAATCAATAAAATTAAAAAACTAAACTAAACTAAAATTTAAAAAATTAAATTAAATCATAATCGAGAAACAAAAAAGTAAAAATTAAATTAGAACATTGAAAAAAAAATGGCTAAATAAATAAATAAAATATTAAAAAACATAAAAAAGGGTGTGTGTGTGTGTGTATATATATATATATATATATATATATATATATATATATATATATATATATATATATATATATATATATATATCAATCTGCAATTTCCATGCAGATCGAGTGCCCTAGAAAACTACCCTGTGTCGACTAAGCGAGAATCGCCCTACCATCCCCACCAAGTGGTGAAGGGGTTGTGAGCCAAGGCTCCCACCCTTCCCAACAACCCCTTGGGCACTGGGCAGGGGTGTAGCCTAATTTTATTTAATATATATTATATTATATTTTTTTATGATTTTTTAAATTTCTTTTTATCTTTTTTAATATTTCTTTTGTTTTTTTCTTTCCTTTTTTTTTTATGTTTGAAGTTTCATTGTTTTATGGGTTATTGTTTATTATTTTTTTAATTTCTTATGTATTTTTTGGGTATATATATATATATATATATATATATATATATATTTAAATAGTTAAATAAAATATATTTTTAAAAAAAATGCATATTTAAAATAAAAATTTAAAAACAAAATTATCAAAAATATGTTTAGACAAAAAAGTTGATGCTTTTCAAAATCTAAATAAAAATAATAACATTTAAAAAAAATATATTTAATATAATAATTCATATTTAATATATTATAAAATTTAAAATATCAAAAATAAACTAAAAGAAATTAATAATACATCAAAACTTTTCAAAATTAACATAAAAATTAATAATATTTTAAAAATTATTTTTTTGTTACCTCTACAAATAAAAATTCTATTTAATTCTGTTTGATTGGTAAGTATGTTGAAACAATGTCTATACAGGGTTTTGTCAAATGCATAGGAGCGGCATGGGCTGAAGGAGCCCGCGAAGAGAATCGAGCGTGTATCCAAGGAGCAGAGGACGTTCAGTGCAAAGATCACTCCTGATCTGTGTAAGGCAAGGGGGGTAGGAGTAATCAAAGCCTTTTTAGTGGAAAGAAAGGATCACCAGATTGATGTCCGGTCTCAAAGCGCCAATCCTAGCGGTGCTGAGATAACTCCTAATTGTTTCCAGATCTTCGTTAGAACGCCCAAGGGGAACTCAACATTAATCTGGGTTTCTGCTTCAGACAACGTAAGTGATCTGAAAAACACCATTGCCAATCAGATCGGCTACCCGGTTGGCAAGCAACACCTTTTAGCAGGGGGCAGATCGCTACAGGACCCCAGATCCATAAAAGATTACAACATTAAGCCAGGATCTACAATCATTCTTAATTTGAGACTACGAGGGGGTGCAGCAACTAGCAAACCAACAGAAAGAGGCAACGGATCTAAATCAAATCACATTCCAGATCCTCTCCAGCAGCACAGAAGTGAAGGAACATCTTACAAGCATATTTTACAAGGGGGAAAAGCTTCTCCAACAGATCCAAAACAGGCTGGAACAAAACCAAGCCCATATATAGTGGAGCAATTGCAGCACATTCCAGAACTAACAATTGATACAGCAGAAGCAGAGAAGGTATGTAACAACTATGAAAAGCAAGCCATCATATGTCGTTTTAACGGATTTTGGCCTAAACCTTTTGATCTGTTTCATTGGATCCTCACAAAATGGTCTCTGGATTGTGAGATTCATCTGTGTTCCAAAGGGTTTTTTATAGTCAAATTCCAATCACCAGAAGTCAGAGATCTTGTGATTCAGGAAGGACCCTGGTTTTGGGGATCTTCGGGTCTTTTTATAACCCCATGGTTCCCAGAATTTGATGCAAACACCTTTGTTGTTTCAAAGATGCCTGTATGGGTTCGCCTTCATAACCTCCCTCTCCATTTCTGGGACCAAAAGGTTCTGGAAAGCATAGGGAACTCCATAGGTAGATACATCAAAATGGATACACAGAGAATAGAAGAAAGAATCTTTACTTTCGCACGCATATGCGTGGAAGTAGATCTCAGTAAAGGATTACCGGGTAGCATTAAACTGAAACACAAAGATCGTAGCTGGATGCAGTCATTAGATTATGAAAATACAGCTTTTAGATGCAGAATATGTCGGCAAACTGGTCATCTCCAAAATGCATGTCCAGAATACAAAAAGAACAGTCACAGAAAGAAGAAAACTGGCAGCCAACAAAAGGGATGGAAATTCAACCATTCAGATTCGGAAGAGGAGGAAGAGGAGGAAGAGGAAGTACCTGGACCAAATGAAAGTAGTCAAACAGAAATCCAAACGGAAACACAGAAGACTACTACTCAAGAACCCATGGAATTACAATCTGGAAAGAGCTCAAATACAGTGGAAATCAGTGGAACCAAAAGGCAGCATTCTTCAGATTCCTCAGACTCAGACAAGGAAAACCCCAGACCTGGCGAAGAAAATTCACTTCAACTTGTTCCCATAACCCCGTCCCAAGAACAGTGGCGAAAGGTCGAGAAGAAAAAGGGGAGGAAGACATGACCTCTCAAGTCTAGCTCCTCTGTTCTCACTTTTCACATGAAGTTTTGGTTTCTATTTTTTTGGCTTTTATTGTTGCTGCTAAACATCTCTGACAAGCACTGGGCTGATATTTTCCTCATATGAGGAGGCCATGCATATGCTCAAGGGTGCTCTCTACTTGCTTTTAGCTGGACTGAATTCTCAGCCAGTGAGCTCTATGATCCGCAGATTATAGAGCAAAATGAATGCTTCGGCATATACTATGTAACTTTTTGTCCCAGTAATAAAAAGTTCGTTTTTTTCTTTGGAAAAAAAGTATGTTGAAACAACCATCATTTAAAACCAAAAACAAATGAAATGACTTTGCCTAAAGTCAACCTTGTAGAGCTAAAACGTTCATAAATAGTCGATAAATTTTGCATCTCCTTGATCAAAAAAATGTAATTAAAATTCCTAAAGCCTTGATGGCTTAACAAGGTAACATGCTATCATAGGGAAATATCGTTCAGATAGTATCATAGTTTTTGGAAAGGGGCGTAATGGGCCAAATTTGCTAACCAATCCACTATTTTCATTAAAACGGATTTTCAAAAGGTTTATTATAAAGTATATCCTTCATATAGATGTACTAATCTTTGATTTATTTGTTTGAAAGCCATCAAAATGGTGTTTTATTAATGCTTTAACATTCTTAACCATGAATGGGTCAAATGCAAGGAAAAGCATTGCATCATTCATTGTGAAGACATTTCTTACCAGCCACTCCAATGTATGTGATGGTTTTTATAAATTACATAGTTCATGTGAACGAGGTTGGTAAGAAAAAAAAAATAAGGTTCTATGATTTTGTTTTTGTGTTAGATATATGGTAAGCGTAATTTTACTAATAATTTTTTTTCACTATTACGGAGATTTTGGATCTCTGTGACATTTTTTGTATTGTTGTGGTTCTATCATACAATGAACCAAAGTAGTATTTTAAAATGAGACCTATACATTTTCACTATCATGGAGATTTTGGATCCCTGTGACATTTTTTGTATTGTTGTGGTTCTATCTTACAATGAACCAAAGTAGTATTTTAAAATGAGATCTATACAAAACTTCAAGAGTAATTAAAAATTTGGGTTAGGGTTAGATCTAAATTTGGCAAACATTGATGGTACTCGATAACTATTTGATGGTTTGGAATGGACTGATTTTAATCCCTTTACTAAATACAAGCATGCAATGACTACAAATTATATATTCAAAACTCCCCATTTATACAAAACATAAAATGGTGTAGGAAGCTCAACTCCTAATTGTCAACATGGTTCTTTGTAATGAAATTGATCTAAAATTATACCCTTGATCCAAACAAGTTTATGTGTGACTCAATCCCTATTCCATGGTAACATATCCCTAGCTTAACACTTTTACCCATCTAAGAATGCCTTCCCATATTTGTGTCTTGCATGGAAGGATGAAAACTATAGAACAACTTTTTCAATTTTTTGAGAAGGCCAAAGCAACATGAAATTAGGCCAATTATTTCCTTAGCCACTTACTCCCAAACCCTTGAAAATCTACTATCCTTAAAGATGAACATATATAGATTGTTAATTTCAGCAACTCTTAGCATATGCTTACTCTAGAAAAATTGTTGTCCTTGAAAATATTGCAATATTTTTTTCTCATTTGAACTGACAAAGTCATCAAGATCACCACATTTTCCTCATATAATATTAAGGCAAATTCTTGTCAAACCCCTCTCTAGCACAATCACATCACCATTGGCTAAGAGTTAATACAATCATATTGACATTAAGTAGGTCTAATCCACAAAGAGAAGCAAAGTTGGCTACATTAGCATCCACTTTACTCCAAATGCTCACCCAATATTGATAAATTGATGTATGCTCCACTCTACATCTCAAAAGGCAAGAAACTCCAACAAAATGTATAAGTCAAAGGGCACTAACAAATGAACATCCTAACAATATCCATTTGCCTATAAAGGAAATTATGATAAGCAACTAACTTTTAGCAACCATCTAGCATAATGCTAGAGCTAACAAGTTGTTTGATCATGAATTTATTTTAGTTCCAAATGAATGTCAACAAGTTATTTAGCATGCATTGGTTCCTCCCTCTAGACCTTAATTTATACATTATGCCACTACCTTAATAAAAGACTTAGCTTTGATTTTGTGAGATGCAAGTGTACATAAATTATAACCTAAATGGTAATTTTAAATTTTGGGCACTTTCCCATTCTGATATGTCCTATACACATTTTCATTAACAAAATATAGAAACATAGTTTGAAAAAATATATTCACAGTATTTTGTTTATAATTATTTAAGAAGAATGTGAATTTATTTATCAAAAATAATGCTTCAAAGACTATATTTGCCTAGCTATTCCATTATTTTAAAATTTCACCAAAAAAATCAACAAATCCATTATTTTATATACTATTCAAAGATATGGCTTACTCTTCTCATCTATCTTTCCAACCTCTAGAACAAGAATGATTTTGACAACCCTGCCAATAGGATTTTTTGTAAAATATGATATAGAGGATTCATAAGATAAATCAATTAAACTTTAACAAAATATACAAACAATAATGTTAATAAAATAAGACGAAAGGAGGGAATGGGCGGAAGATGGAGTCTGCGGTTCGCGACGGTCATGGTTAGGGTTCCGGTCTCGCGCCTGCAGTTCACCGCGCCCGTTCCCGGTTAACCCTCCCGGTTCACGCTCTTAACCGCCGCGCCTCCGTCTAAAACACCTTTCGCCTATCCGCAGCTACTGTCCTCGCTGTGCTCTGCTTCCCCACCGTTCGATGCCCTCCGCCGTTACAATCTGCTGCCGATAACCGCATCACTCCCGGTTTACCTGCTGCTCCGAGATTTTCTCCGTTACGAGGTTCTGCTAGCTGGCATCATGGAAGACCTAGAGGCTGTCGACTACTCCGAAGATCCGCTTAGCGGGGTCTCCATCTGGCGTACCCCCTCCTCCAGCTCACGAGGTATGTTTTTACCGGCTCCCCCGGATGATTTTACTGTTTTCTCTGCCGGAGGCTCCCCGCAACCTCCCGTTATTCTCCCGGATATTCCCCCCTCTTGGCCTGCTCTGTCTACCCCCCCCTCTCGCCGGCCTCCCTAGGGTTTGTAGCGGGCTGCCTAAACCCTAACCCTAGCTCCTCACAGACTGATGCGTATCATTGGCCCTTCCCTGATCCCGCTCCATCATCGAATCCCGTCCCCCTCACCGGCGTTCTATCTGGCTGTTTCACCACTATTCCCCCTCTATCGGACCCCCTTCCCATTTCTGGTCCTCTCCTCCCTCCCTCCGCACCCTACGCGGATCCTCCCCTCGGTCTTGCCCCTCCCCCCGTTTCCTCCCAACCCTTGCCTCCTCCGCCGAGATCCGGGCCGGGGAGAAAACCGCGGTGCTTCAAATCCAGAGAGGCGGACACCTTCCTCCGGCTCGAAGAGGACATCCAGTGGAGCGACATCATGGAATTTGCTGACAGGGTATTGGTGGGTCGTATCAGAGGCCGAAATTACTCAGCTGCACGTTTAAAGGCTTGGGCTACAGAAGTTTGGGGACAACACTTGGTTGACATTCCCTTCGTGCAGACCTTTGTGAGGGGATGGTTTGCACTTCGTTTCGCACGAGCTGATCACACTAATTGGGTACTCTCCTCATACTGGCATTTCGAGCATGCTCCGGTACTTCTGAAGCACTGGACTCCCATGTTCGATCCGGCTACGGAACAGATTGGAATTGGCCCCACTTGGATCAGACTACCAGGTCTACCTCTGCAATATTGGTCCGAGGACATTTTTCGTAGAATTGGCAATGCTATTGGGAGCTACATGGATTATGATAAGTCATACCTCCACACAGGCATGATGGCATACGCGCGGATCCTCATCAATCTGGATACCAGGGGGGGCTCTTGGAATATATTACTATACAATGGAGGGACTTCTCCAGGAAGCAGATCATTGATTATGAGGGTATCCCCTACAGATGTCGCCGCTGCCACAAGGTTGGACACCTCTACCGTGATTGTCCACTTCTGAGAAAAGGGCCGGTATCAGCTTAGGGTGCTGCACAGGATCGCCCCTCCACTCCTCCTAATCCAGCACCATCTGCGGCCCCTGCGGAGACCCAGGTTCATCAAGAAGCTGCTCCTTCAAATCAGCCTGGGACACTAGCGGGAGAACCTGCCCATGCTTCGCCTGATCCTGCCCCCGAAGCTCCTGTCCCGGCAGTCGAAGATACACCGGGTATGTCTGTTGTCTCATCCCTTTCTATGCACTCTACTCTGCATGATTTGGATACATCTGAGACAATGCATCAGACTTACACTCCCTCTCCTCCCGCATTTGCATCTGCCTCTCTCCACTGCCCCATTCCCCCCCCTTCCCCCTGCGAGGTGCCTTGTCCACCATCTCTCCTCCCGATGGCGACCATTCTAGGATCCATCTCCCCGATCCCCCCACGTTACTCCCTTCGTCCCCGGACTAAAGCTACTGGTACTGATGCTATTGGGCTAGTCATCGATCCTTCCCCCTCTCAACAGAAGCTCCCGCGAGGCCGACCCTCGCGCCTCTCTAAAGCTAGACATGCGGCAGATTCAGAAGTCGCTCTTGGTCGACAACAGACCATCTTCAGGGCCCTTAGAGCAAAAAGCCCTGCTCCACACCCGTCATGAAGATCCTATCCTTCAATTGCAGAGGGTTCGCTAGTACACCCAAAAAACTAGCCCTTCGGAGACTCCTCTCCCTTTCATCTTCGGACATCATCTTTCTGCAAGAAACGCTCTGTACTGCAGACTCCCTCATCCCATCCCTCGAGGCCTGGCTTCCCAACTGGACCTTCCATGCCATCGATGCATCTGGAAGATCGGGGGGCCTTGCTATTGGAATCAATAACAGAGCGCTGAAAGTTATAAACACCTGGGGTGGCAGGGGATTCATAGGCATCGATGCCTACATTCAGTCTATGGAATCAGTGCTCAGACTCATTAATGTATATGGCCCATGTTCTGAGAGAGCAACCTTCTGGCACTCTTTCCTAAACTCTGCTCTCCTTCAACAGGATAACATTATCCTGGGAGGGGACTTGAACTTCACATTGGGCTTCAGTGAAACATGGGGTCATGCTGCCAGGACTGACCCATTCTCGGAGACCATATCCACCCTACTGGAGGAGCACCACTGGATTGATACCCCCATGACAAAATTGCAATATACATGGACAAACAATAGGAGTGGAGATCAGAGCCTGGCCAGAAGACTCGATAGATTCCTTATCAAAGAACCCCTCCACAACAGGATTGCTCGTATTAGACAATGGGTGGGATCTGGTGGCATATCGGACCACAGACCAATATACTTGGAATTCTCAGATATCCATAAAAAGATAAAAAGCCCTTTCAAGTTTAACTCCTCCTGGCTGAAAGACCCATCCTATATACAGTTGGTCACAGAATACTGGCAGAGCCACCCCATTGAGGAGGAGGCTCACTTCACTGAGGGATTCATCAGGAAATTATCGGATCTCAAAAGGATCTCTAAGGACTGGGCACACCAGAAGAGACTCAGGGACGATCATGCCCTGAGGGAGGCTGAGGATTACATTGCTGCTCACGAAGAAGAGGATGGAGGCATCTTTCCATCCCAAGAAAGAAAGGACTTATATATGTCACACATTCTTAAGAGATCCCAGATTCTGAAGGACAGGGAGGAGAGCTGGAGACTCCGCAGCCGAGCCATTTGGCTCGCGGAGGGAGACAACAACACCCGTTTTTATCACAGATTTGCCAACGGGAGAAAGGCTATCAATACTATATGGGAACTGAAAGATGAACAGGATCACTTGGTCACCTCCCAGAGGCACCTTTCTCAGCTAGCCACTAACCATTTCAGGAACATATATAAAGCTCCCCGGGAAGCAAACATACTCGATATTATGAGAGTGGCTGAGAAATTCCCCAGATTTGTAGACCCGGTGGATCAGGATGAGCTCACTAAGGAGGTGACATTAGCTGAGCTAGAAGCAACTATCAAATGGTTCAAAAAGGATAAAAGCCCAGGCCCCGATGGTTGGACCATAGAATTCTACATTGCCTTTTTTGACTTGCTAGCCAATGACCTCTTGAAAGTCATTGAACTTAGCAGACAATCGGGCAGGATATCCTCAGCCATCAAATCCACCTTCATTGCCCTCATCCCCAAATCGGATCAGTCGGCGACCTTCAATGACTTCCGCCCCATCTCTCTCTGCAACTGTCTATATAAGATCATTGCAAAGATAATCGCCAACCGTCTGAAGCCTATTTTATCCCGACATATCTCACCTGAGCAATTTGCCTTCCTAGACCACCGGCAGATTCATGAAGCTATTGCCACTGCCCAGGAACTCCTCCACTCCCTCCATACCAAAAAGCTCAAGGGACTGATCCTCAAGGTCGACCTATCTAAAGCATTTGACAGAGTAAACTGGTTATATATCAGATTACTCTTGACTCACCTGGGTTTCCCTTACCCATATATTAAATGGACCATGAGCTGCATCACTGATGTTGCCTACAGTGTTCTGCTCAATGGAGAAGCCACTCCTTTCTTTACTTCGGAAAGAGGTCTCAGACAGGGTTGCCCCCTCTCCCCTCTTCTTTTCCTCCTGATTATGGAAGGCTTGAGTCGACTGATCACATCCGCCAAAGATAGATTACAGCTCTCGGGTATATGCATATCCAATGACTTCCATCTCACTCACCTTCTGTTTGTGGACGACATACTCATATTCCTCAATGGAGGTCTGCGTGACACCACTACACTTCACAATATTTTTCTGCTCTTTCAGCTTGCTACGGGTATGTCGATCAATGATAGCAAATCCACTATAACGGCCGAGGGCTGTACTCGCCACGAAGTTACTTTTGCAACTCAGCGATTTCCCTTCACCTCAACCAGGCTAACCGAGGGTATCAAGTACTTGGGGTACAGGCTAAAACCCCTCGGATACAAGATTGCAGATTGGACTTGGCTGCTTGCAAAAGTAGAAAAGAGACTCCATATCTGGTATCATAAATACCTCTCCAGAGCTGGGCGCCTCATTCTCATTAAAGCAGTCATCGAAGCCACGCCAGTATACTGGATGACACTGGCCTGGATCCCCCGTGGAGTACTTAACAGACTACAGAGCATTTGCACCAGATTCTTATGGAATGGACAGCAACCTGGGAGAATTTTTGCATGGGTGAAATGGGATACCATAGCCAGACCTAAGCGATGGGGTGGATGGGGCATCAAACGCCTTGAACTATTCGCAAAAGCCCTTGCTGCTAAACTGGGCTGGCTACTTCTCACATCAGACAGCCTCTGGTCTCGGGTGGCTCAAGCCAAGTACATCAGACCCCTCCATCTCATGGACTGGTTTCGACAACATCACCGTCCTGGCCCCAACATCTCAAACATATGGAAGGTCGTTTTACTCTCCCTGCCACTTCTCAGGGATGGTATCACTTGGCGCATTAAGAGTGGCCAGAACGTGAGAATAGGGATGGACCCCTGGGTCGGATGCGGTATCCATCACAGACTCTCTGATGACCTTATCAGACACCTACACGACAGGGGGATTACCCACATTAACCATATTGGGGACACTGCTAATACCGGTTTCCTATATCAGGCCTGGCACACACCGGAGGCCTTGGGCATTCCGATCCAGTGGCAACCGAAATGGATCGCTTTCACAGAGGCCCTCACTCAGGCCAACATCAGATTAACGGAAGGGCCCGATGAACTCATATGGGCTATCGCAAAACACGGTCACTATACTCCTAAAGAAGGATACCTGAAGCTCATGGAACCGTATAAGCCCCCGGACATTCACCCTTGTGAGAACCTGATTTGGAAGCTACAAGCTGCGCCCCGATGCCGCTTACTTATGTGGAATATCATTCATGACAAATTACCCACGGGATCAAATCTCCTGAAGAGATCTTTCCACGGCCCCTTCAGATGCCATTTATGTTGCTGTGAAGAAGAGAGCACTGATCATCTCTTCATCCGCTGCTCAGTCACACAAACGTTCTGGCACAACATATCAGCTCATACTCCTGAACACAAGGATTGGATTGGCACCACCTGCAAGGAAGCCTGGAGCACTTGGACCAGAGACCATGCGAGCAAACTCACAAATTTACCCCTCCTCGTTTGCTGGGCCATTTGGATCGCGCGCAATCGCATCATCTTCGAAAATCGCCTACCAAACTGGCCATCCATCCTGAGCCACACCATCGCTGATTACAACTTACTTCCTTCGACTGAGAAGCACAGACCAGCTCGCATTATAGCTCCCCCCATCATCGATCGAACAAAGCCTTGGGCCTTCTTTGATGGCTCTGCCCAGGAAAACGGCTGCGGTGGGGGTGCTATCCTATACCTGAATGATTCCCACTGCTTCAAGATTCAAATCAAATACCATATGGGCACAAACAATTTCTCTGAACTTAGTACAGCCAAGCATATTATATATTTTGCGTTACAAAAACATTGCAGACACCTTCAACTATTTGGCGATTCACAGATTGTTTGCAATTGGATAAATTCTACAGCTCATTGCTATACTTATTCTTTGAGAAATATCCTTGACGAAGCCAAAAGACTGATCTCATCTTTTGTTTCTTTTGACTGTCGTCACATCTACAGGGAGCAGAATGAAGAAGCGGACAAACTGTCCAAAGAAGCAGCGAACAACAATCTAGAGCAATGGCAGATACAGGAACAGATTGATGGATCCATCCATCAATACTACCACCGGCCCTATATAGATCAGCACATGAATGGGCCACCAACCCATTCATAACATTTGACATGTTTTTGGTTATCCTTTTTTGTAATATGGTTACATATGCTACTGTCTATCATGACTGTTACAGTGCTCCCTGCGTGGAGTAAGTTATTTTGGTTTATAAAACTCCTGTATATATATCATAGTGACTCCCTGCGTGGAGATCTAAAACAATCAGGTATAATTTTGATGAACTCTGGCTGGCCAAAGGCCACATATGGATATGCAACATGCATCTGCAAAATGTAATTTCTCCCTTTTAATAGAAATTACGACTTTTTCCTAATGGGAAAAAAAAAAAAACAAAACAAAAAAACGGTAAAAAAAAATAATAAAAAAAAATATATATAACTTATCAAAATTCTTAAATTAAATAACACAGTGTTTTAAAATTTAATTAAATTATATATAAAATAAATTTTAATTAAAACTACATTTATAATAATAAATCATAAATCACAAAGATGAAAATCTTTTTTAATAAAACTCAATTTCATAATATTATTATGAGACAAACAAACCACATTATTATCAACGTAATCCTTCACTAATCATCTAAAAAGGTAAAAACTTTTTTAATAAAACCCACTTTCACAATATTGTAATACTACCAAACCACATGATCATCTACATGGTCCGAATTAATCCTATAAAGGGAGTAAAAACCTTTTTAATAAAACCTAATTTCAATATATGATAATATAAGCCAACCACATTAAATTTATAGTTAATTTGAAAAAAAACTGAGAATAAAATTAATAGGTTTAATGGGAAAAAACTAAGGGAAATAGTCATTTTGATATATCACTCTATATCATTATAAAAAAGTATATCATATTGATCTTGTAGGTAATTTGGCCATTAGATAAATAAGATAAAATAAAATTATATATTTATTTTCAAAGAATCTTAGGGAGGAGGGAAGGGGTATTCAAAACTAACCTAAATATAAAATTGAGAATGATATGTAAGAAAAAAGTACATGATACCATTTTATCCTTAGCAAAACCTTATCCTTAAGTTAACCTTATTGAATATCAAACGTCAAATCATAAGAATGTTTTTGGGACATGGGAGGTTAAGGTGGTAATTAATATGATTTTGGGACATGGGAGGTTAAGGTGGTAATTAATGAAACGGGCACATGTGAATTATACCCATCAAAGACACAGGTTAGAGATTATCAATAAAAGGGACGATGAAATATTGTTAAACAAAAAGTTCAATGTTTTTCTCATTCTCACACGATACAATTACATGGCTGTTAGATTTAAATTTAGTTTAATTAAGGTTTTATTAGGGATACTAGAGATTTGAGTATGGAGATGTTGGCCGTGTGTTGTGTTATGTTTTTTGCATCTTGTTTTTACAATTTTGTAGCTTTTGTTGTTTTAACTCGTTGTTTTTTAAGTCGGTTAACAAATTTAACAAATTAGGGAATTAGGGTTTTGGATGTTGTAGGGTCTTGTATGTTGTATTATAAATGATGAAGTTAATTAATGTTAAAAAGTTAGAGGTGTAATTTTAAATATATTTTTTATTTTTCTATCTGAAGGTTTTCAGAGTAAATCTTTGAGTATTATGTGTGATAGTCATTATTTACTTTTCTATCTATAAAGACTTTGTGCATTGTTTCACTGTAAAAGGGTAAAACTTACATTTGGTTTCAGAGAAATTATTGGCTTAAGGGGATGCTTTTATTGCTAAGGGTTTGATTATCTGGGCTTGTGATAAACCTAGTTTCAATGGGACTTTGCAGTGGTTATCCTTGTGTTGAAAATGAGTGACAAACAATTCAAAAAATTGAAAAGAAAAAATAATGGGTGAATTTTTTAGCTATAAAAACTCAAGATGGAGGATCTTCTAATAGACAAAAAAATGGTGGTTCATTATAGATCCGAGCATTGCACCTACAGTTACATCAATGGAAAACTTGATGAAGTTGGATAGGAAGGAAAAGTGCATAATCTGGTTGTATCTCAAATTTAGTGTTATCGAATGTTTTGAGAGAATTATAACCAGGAATTATAGGACAACTTAGGGGATGTATTAGTCTACGTCCCTAGTAAAAAAAAAATTCCTTTGAAAGACTTGTACCTCCTAAGGATGAATGATGGAGACTTGGTGACAGAGCATCTAAATGCCTCCAATATTGTGGTAATTCAGTTGATGTATGTTGATATTAAAATTTCAAATGAAGATAACTGCATTTGTTTATGGTTTTCATTGTCAAATTCATCGAATAGTCTGCTTGTGGTTGTTGGTAGTGATGCAATTACATTGAGGTTTGATTATGTGGCTTCATCTTATTATCAATAGCAATGAGGAAGAAAACCAATTTATAGTTAAAGAATGACTATTTATCTGTAAGATGATGTTCCTTATATAGAGATAAAAAAATACATTGATTCGGAGATCTAAATCAAGAGGTAAACCTAAATCGCCAAGAAAATATTTAAAGAAATGTTGGAAATGTGATAAAGCTAGTTGGAATTACAAGAAGGATTTCAAATCAAAAAAAATTATAAGGATCTGATGATGTTGCTTCCATAGAAGGTAAATCCTCCTTAAGGGAAGGAGGGGATGTGTACTTGGCTTCTTCAATCACACATGCAAATTGTGATGTATGTTGATTCATTAAATGAATTTTTTCATATGACTCCCCATAGGGAGTGGATTTATGAATATGAAGTTTATGATGAAGGTGATGTTTTCCTAGGAGATGAATCAACTACCATAATCATAAGACAAGGAAAAATCAAGTTGATACTCAAGAGTAGAAGCATTTGAACATTCCCTAGTGTTCTACATATTCAAGGGATGCCTATAAACTTGATATTTGTAAGTAACAATATTAGTACAAGCGTAAACATTATGTTTGAAAGGAAATCCTATATGATGATTGTTGGCGCACAGGATTCTTATAGACTTAGGATTTGCTACGTAGTAGACTTGATTTTCTACTTAATGGACAACAAAAACCCGCTCAACATTGTCCCTTTCGACAACACCCACAAAATGAGTGAAGTCTCAACCGAGATGTTAATGCATGATTGTCGAAACTAGGTTTCTATATTCTGACAAGACTATCTATTACCTACGACACTGGACTCCCACCAATAAGCACTTTACCATTGCTCTAATATTGCATACTACGCAATGCCTTGGACTCCTCATCTCACAGACAACACACAAGTTAGAACCAACAATGTGCGAGAGGTCACAATGAGTTATGATTTCAACCATTGAAGGTTATATCAATGGTTATCTAAGTTTAATCCCTCTTACAGAAAAACAACATTATCTATATTACCTTAACCACCTTATAGTCATTCATCCCATTAAACCCATTCATAGGTATTCAAAACAGTAAATTAGCCAACATACAAAAGTCCCATTTAGCATAACACCAGAAATATTCAGACCATTAAACCTAGTTATGAGTGTTCAAAACTATTATAAATCCCTTTAATATACAAAAATCCAATATGCATAAATAGTGTTTAATATTCAAACAACAACACAAAATATAGGGAGCAACTCATCCATCCATCAGGTTATATTAGCATTAATGGGAAGGTGTTGTGCACAAAGTTCCATACATCAGACTGATAGGCTCACTAGCCTTTCAAATACATGTCAAGTAATAGTAGGAAAAAATGTAAGATCCAAACATACAATTATACATGAACAATGAAATAAGGTTGCCCTGCACCTATCAACTCTAATAGAGTCGCCTATAGTAACTTCTAGAAATACAAACACAGACATTGCATAACCCAGGGATAGACTCTACAGTTCTTCTTTCTCCTTTTCTCGATGTCTAATGTCCAACCCATGTTCTGTCCTCAATGACCCTTTTTATGCCTACCTAGAAGTCCTTCAATCATTCTCGGTCATTTGCCTGATTTCTCTAGTTATCTTGTAAATTGTTTATATATTTCTTGATTTCACCCTTGAGTTGGACCATGCATAACAATGGTCCTTCAAAATATCTAACCGCCGAACTATTCCACTCTGACATTTCTCCTTCTCTAGCAAAACATCCCGAACCTCTTATCCGTAAAAACATCCTCTATCGGCTCCATTCTTCTATGAAATCCTAACTTTCAATATTCCCTAGTATGTGCCTCCTGTCCTTAGGTGCCACTACCCCTTCCTGCGAGGCATCCACCTATGCCACACCCTGTTTACTGTGCCAACCCTTTGCTACATTCCACTCGTACCTCCCACACTCCTCATCCATGTTGCATGACCCTATACTTACAAAATTAAACAAAAAAATCTATGGTCTCCAACAATTATTCAAGGAGCAATGATGTTGCTAATAAGGGTCCAAACTAGAACCCTATATAATTTTTTTGGAAGCATTGTCATTGATGGGTGGAAATTTTCCATTAGCTGAGGGTGGAAATGAAGAATATGAAACCCCTGTTATCTCTAGAGAATATAATGTTTTGGCATCAAAAAATAGAACATACTGAAAAGAAGGGCCTTCAAGCATTACACAATAGAGTTATATGTGAAATTCTATCTAATTTCACTATAGATCTTGAATTTGTGAACATTGCATATATGGTAAACACAATTAGGTAAGATTATCATCATTTGTTATGAAAGAAAAAGGAATTTTAGAGTTAGTACACAGTTACGTGTTTGGACCTATGCCCATTCCATCATTAGGTAAATATGTGTACCATGTTTCATTCATAGATTATTTCTCAAGGAACACATAGATTCACTTCCCTTGGAAGAAATATGATGTCTAGTAAATTTAAAGAGTTCAAGGCTCTTGTAGAAAATAATACATAGAAGAAAATTAAGGTGTTGAAAACAAATAATGGTGGAGAATTATGTGGAAATTAACTTGAGGAATAATGTAAGTGAGGCATAATAAGGCAAAAGGCTACTTCATACACACCTCAATAGAATGAACTATTTAAAAGGATGAACATGACATTGATGGAAAAATAAAGAAGCATGCTCAATGGTGTTGTGTTAAAACATGAATTCTAGATAAAGTTTGTGGACACTACTTGTTACTTGTTAAGTCGATCACCGTCATCAACATCGGTTGACAAGTCTCCCCATTATTAATTTTGGCAGCTCAAGGACAAATTCCCTCCTTTGGATAGCCTTCCTCATCAAGAAATACCCTTCCTAGTGTTGAAGAAAGTTACCTAGTTTCAGTCTTCATAAATATAAAATGTACTTTTGATTCTTGTGATTTATAAAAGAAATAAAATTGATTATTATTATTGAGCTTGGGTTTATTTCCCAAGAAATTTGCTTTATAGGTCAAGCACCAATTGAAAGTGCTTCTAGGATTTTCCTAGTTCAAGAAGTCAAATAGGGACATTTTCATAATATGAAGACCCCATCGGGCATCTTGTAAATTGTAAAAATAATTATTTTTGTATTTTATTGAGCCTTCCAAGACCAAGTTAGCTTGCCATCCTCTCAAGTCGGACTAGAAGCTAGAATTCGTACCCCTAGAAGACCTATATATAGGAGACATTTTGACCTCATTTGGACACATTCATTCCTCTCTCTCTCTTATGTGAAGGAAGAAGCAAAAAAGGGCAGCAAATAAGGAAGAAGAAGGAGAAGAATTTTTTTGGGTTACTTTCTCTCTCTCCACACATTTGAAGAAGAGGACTGAAATTTTTCATCTTTTCTCTAGGATTTTTGTTGTCAGACTAGGGTTTTGTTGTGAAGGTTCGATCTGGTGAGAAAGATATGAAGGAAGGGCCATAAAAATCCCCTTCTAGATCCAGAAGACAAATTAGGTCAAGCGAGGTAGCTTGAGGCAAAGAAAAAGCAGTTCTAGTCCACACGTGCGAAGTAGCAACTATTTTCGGGGGGTCGAAGTTGCAGATATGTAGTTAAGGACGAAAAGTTTTGGCTGGAGGTCGAAGTAGTGTTACTGGAAGAGATTCTTCTATGTTTAGAAAGCAGTGAAGCAAGCACATTCGTGAGAAGTTGATCTTGTTCTTGGAAGGGCTTCAGTGTTAGTCAAGGGTCTTGGTATTCATCAATAAAGAATCCATAAGAAGAGATTGAAGGGTCTTCCTCTCAAGAGGAGAGGTTTTTCCTTGTCTTGGAGCCTACATCTTGTGTACTTTTATCTTTTTGATCTTCCTATTTTGGTACCTATTTGATGATTGAAGAAAAAACTATAATAGGAAGAAGAAGAAGATAATTCTAATAAGTAAAAAGACATCACAAGCAGTTATCATAGTTAGAAGAATCATCAATGTCATCTTGCATTAGATTCTTCAACATGGAATCAGAGCTATGGTTCGAACAAGGCATGAAGAAGGTCAACTCTATTGTGAAGAATCTTGAAAGGAAGTGTTCATCATTAGCAAGTCTCATCAAGCAAAGTTTCGAAGCAATATGGAATAGTCTTTTCTCTTCCAAAGATCTCAAATCTTCAAAAAATGAAGGATTGTTCTGAGCCCTCACTGGAACATTTCAAGATGAAAATATATGGGTGATAGATATTGGAGCTTGAAGATACATGATTGGATATCACAAGCAACTCAAAACCCTATCTAAAGGAAAGTCCTCATACTTTGTGGAGCTTGGTGACAACAAGAGCTATCCAACTAAAAGGCATTGCATCTACATCAATTAAGATGGAAGGAGGAGGTAACATTCATCTCAACAGTATTCTATATGTTCTAGGTTTGCACAAAAATATTATTTATGTTTCATCATGAGAAGAAAAAGGAGATAGAGTTGCTTATATAGATTTTAAAGTAGTGGTTTGGGCTAAATATTCTAGCATTGAAAAAGCTAGAACCATTAGAATTTGAGAAGGAAGACTCTATAGACTCTCATCTCCTCTAAATCAAGCACGTTTCCACATTGAGATAAGTCTGTGTGAAATTTGGCATGGAATATTGGGACATCTTCATTACAAGATCTTTCCAACTCTAAACTCCATTGTAAATGGGATACCAAATCTCAAAGAAGACCATGAAGGAGTCTACAAAGGTTGTGATCTGGGAAAGAACGCAAAGAAACCATTTGCAAATAGTAGATCTAGAGCTCAAGAGATTCTAGATCTCATCCACTCTGATGTATGTGGTCCCATGTCTAAATCACTTGGAGGTCATCTATATTATGTTACTTTCATTGATGATCATTCAAGGAAAAATTGGGTTTATTACTTAAATGTGAGGATGAAGTATTCATAAAATTTCAAGAATTCAAGGCAGAGGTAGAAAATCTTATAGAAAGAAAGATAGTGATTCTAAGGTTAGAAAATGGAGGCGGTTATACTTCCAAAGAACTCATTTCTTTCTGTAAGGAGGTTTGTATTAAGAGGGAGCTTATAGTTCCATACAATCCCGAGCAGAATAGAGTAGTTGAATGAAATAATAGAGCTATAAAAGAAAGTGTCAAGGCTATGCTCCATGATCAAGATCTAATGAAATTCCTATGGGGAGAAGCAACAAAGACTGTAGTATACATTCAAAATAGAAGTCCTCAGTGATCACTCGGAAATATAACTCCAGAATAAGTCTTCACTGGGAAGAAACCAAATATTGATCACCTCTGGATATTTGGGTATCCTGTATATATTCACATTTCCAAGGACAAAAGAAAAAATCTAGATCCCGCAAGCAAGAAAGGAATATTTGTTGGATATAGAAAATCTTCCAAGGCTTACAGGATCTACATAAAGGAAGGACATCAAATAGAACTAAGCAGAGATGTAATTTTTTATGAGAGCATTTCCTTCAAGAAATATAAAAATCTCCCATCTGATTCCGATGAGGAGGATCTTCCTATGTTTGAGGAAGATGTTAATAAGGAAGAAGAAGTCTCTCATCATGAAGAATACGGTCCCATTGAACCAATCTCTCTCCCCGAAAGAAGAAAGAGACCTAACTGGTTAACTTCTACACTGCAAGAAGCAGAAGGATACACCGCAAGAGGAAGATTTAGGGAGAGAAAGAAACTGAAAAGATACTCAGGATATGCAGCATACATGTCGAATCTCATTGAATATGAACCTTCCACTTTTGAAGAAGCAGCCAAACACCAAGAATGGAATTATGCAATGAATGAGGAATATCAATCTACTACGAAGAATTGAGTCTAGGAAATTGTCCAAAAACCAGAAAACAAATCAGTGGTAACCTCTAAGTGGTTGTATAAGATAAAGCATGTTGCAAATGGAAGCATAGATAAATTCAAGGCTAGATTTGTGGCTCAAGGCTTCTCTTAGAAAGAAGGCATTGACTATGAAAAGACCTTTGCTCCCACAACAATGTATACCACGATCTGATCTCTGGCAGGATCAATGGGATGGAAGGTACATCAAATGGATGTCAAAACAACATTCTTGAATGGTATCATAGATGAATAAGTCTACATAAAACAACCACTGGGATTTGTAGTAAAGGATAGAGAAACTCATGTTTGCATATTGAAGAAGGAACTTTATGGCCTCGAGCAAGCTCCTAGGGCATGATATGTTAGAATGGACACATACTTGCAAAGGTTGGGTTTCAAGAAAAACACGACAGATCCCAATCTCTACATCAAAGTAGAGAATGATGAAACTATCGTCATTCTTATATATGTAGATGATATTCTAATAACTGGTAATGAAGAAAGAATTCAAGAGTGTAAAAAAATGTTGGAAACCGAATTCGATATGAAGGATCTAGGACTTATGCATGATTATCTAGGACAAGAAGTCTAGCAGGAACCGAATGAAATCTTCCTGGGTCAAGGGAAGTATGTGATCAAGCAATTGAAAAGGTTTGATATGATGGAATGAAAACCCATGAAAACTCTGATGATCTCAAACTTGAAAATGTTAAGGAATTCTGAATCTAGTCCAATGGATCGTACTAAGTACAGATAATTAATTGGCTCCCTGATGTATTTGGTGAATACTCAGCCAAATATGTGTTTTGCAGTAAATGTTCTCAGTCAATTTCAAATGGAGCCTAGACATGATCATTGGATAGCTTCCAAGCATATACTAAGATATCTTCAGGGAACCACCCACTACTGCCTGAAGTATGAAAAAGGAAAAGATGTTGATCTAGAAGGATTTACAAATTCTAATTGGGGAGGTAGCGAGAAGGATGGAAGAAGCACTAAAGGAGGATCTTTTAGCTTGGGATCCTCCATGGTATCTTGGATGAGTAGAAAGCAAGAGACAGTGGATTTAAGTAGTGTTGAGGTTGAGTACATTGTAGCCTGTGAAGTCAGTAGGGAAGCGATCAGGTTAAGGAAGATGTTATCTGATCTATTTGCAAGATCGTTGAACCCTACCATAATACATTGCGATAATACCAGTTGTATAAGGTTGTCTGAAGACTCGGTATTTAAATGAAATATGAAGCACATAAACAACAAGTACCACTACGTTCGAAAGTTGGTACAAGATGGTGTACTGAAGTTGGAGTATATCCCCACTGATGATCAAATTGTTGATATTTTGACAAAATCTCTTCCCAATAAGAAGCTTTTGTATCTTGGAAACAAGCTTGGATTGGTTGACATGTCTTCCCCAGTTGAGAGGGAGAGATAGACACATCATTCATGTCTTCATTTTGGAAGAAATAATGGAGGATCGAATAATCATCTAGCATTTGATACTCTTTAAGGATGTGGTATGGTATCCAGGATAAGAGTAGGAAAGATGACTGATATTCTTTAAGGGTTGGGGACCCAAGACAAGAATAGTCCTAGAAGGTCATACTCGGTGAACACCCAGGTGGGTATGTACCTTGAGAGACAATGATGAAGGTGTCATAATCATTGGTCCTGCCAACAATATGCTATGATTTATTGAGAGATAGATTTGTTTGTCAAGGCCTTTCTATGTGACAATGTTGGTTATAATGATGTTATACATATGGATTATTAGTCTAACTCTTCTTATGAGATCTCTTCAATATTGAGAATAGCTATGTACCATTTATGAATACCTCCCTAGTTAAGAGGGAGTGTTGAAGAAAGTGTAACTAGGTTCGGTCTTCATAAATATGAAATGTACTTTTGTTTCTTGTGTTTTCTAAAAGAAATAAAAATGATTATTATTATTATTATTGAGCTTGGGTTTCTTGCCCAAGAAATTTGTTTTATAGGTCAAGCACTAATTGAAAGTGCTTCTAGGATTGTCCTAGGTCAAGAATTCAAATAGGGACATTGTCATAATATGAAGACCCCATTGGGCATCTTGTAAATTGTAAAAAGAATTATTTTTGTATTTTATTGAGCCTTCCAAGACCAAGTCGGTTGGTGGGCTCCAGTATTGCAGCAATAATGCTGCAACTCCTGGGACTCCCGTCTTTACTTTTATCAACCCGATAGTTCATAACAAACTTGGAAGCGACGATGTTGTATGCATAAGTACTAGCTCTTGCCGCAGCTGTCACTTAGTCAGCTGGCACAAGTCCGCTGGGAGCTTAAGCCAACTTCTATGAGCTCTTAGAAGAAGCTTTTTAACTGATGAATGAAAGCTAACTCAAAGGGGCTAATTTATTTGCAGAAAGAAACTGGAAAGCGGAAAGGAAATGCAAACCCTAGCAAACCCTAATTTTACCAGCCAGCCCTACTGATGCGAAAAAGAGGATGCAAGCTACTGAAAGAGATTCCATTGACTTCTAGGAAGGTAAATTTCATGTGTCTAAGTTATCACTATCTGAAGAAAACATCTTTTTGTATTTTTGAATAAGTTGTCACAATTATCATGCATACAATTTAACTGTTTTTGACTGTGCAGAGGTGGATTGGTGAGAGGAAATGCTTGGAAGAGGTTGGGAAGGTTCAAAGAGGGCCTAAGGGGTCCCTAACACCCTTCCAAAGAGTTTCACAAAGTTTGGCCATCAAGAAACCTCATTCGTGAGCTTCTACAGGAAGTCTGCAAGGGTTCTACAGGATGTTTCAGGAATTTCTACAGGATGTTCAGAAATTTCTACAGGATGTTTAAAAATTGGATTTTGGAGGATGGGTGAGTGAGGGAAGATGCATGAATGGATATGGAGGTAGGATAGGGGTCTGAAGTGGCCCAGAGACTGGTGGATGGAGTGGTGAGAAGATGTAGATAGCTAAGTTGGCTCAAAGAAGGCTGAAACAATGATGTACAAAAACTAGGGTTATGTGAGCAAATGTGGCAAACGTGACATAAGGATTCTAAGTAGAGGTGGAGTGGATGGTGCTGATGGAGAATAAGCAGATGAAGGATTGGTACAAGTGCTCTGCAAGTCTTTTTTCCAATCTGAACCAACAAAGACTTGTAAATTCAAAGACCTAGTTACATTGACCTAATTTGCTAGTTGTCAGTAAAGAGAATGAACAAAAGTGTGACCTGCAATGAAACCATGTATGTTAACTCATGCAACTAAGCAAACGAAAGTCTGAACTTGTAACCAACTTCTACACATGAAGATCAAACACTAGTGATTGCATGGCAAAGCAAAATCAGTGTTTTTGTGGGCAGCAAAGTCATCCTAGTCACAGCTCCTGATCCCACTGAGGGAGAGGTGAAACCATAGATGTTTGTTGGCCTTTTTCTTGAAGCTTTTTCTGTTAGCAACCGATCAACTAAATCTGAGCATGAAAAGTTATTTTACTCATAAAAAACAACCTAAATAAAAAAACAAGATTTAAATCTAAATAGCAGATTTTATTCTAAGAATGCAACAAAGACACATGAAAGTAAACAAAGGAGGTACTGGGCACTTGAGATGGGCCCAACCCCAAGAGCTACAACCTCCTAAGAGAGATTTAGAGCTGGTGCAAAGCTGGATTCATCTTTATTGAGCAAGAAATGTTACATTCCAAAAACTGTCCACAAGGAGAACTTGAAAATGTGTTGAGAGCAAAGCTAATCTACTGCCTAAAAATCGAACTACAAACTAGCTAACTTCTGCCTACACCATGACTAAAAAATGACTACAAAATGACTATAAAGTGACTAACTACTGGCTAACCAAAATGAGGCCCTAAGCCTTCTTATTTATACAAATTGAGGACCCCAACAGTCCTCCTAAACTTTAGGGACTCGGCTACCCAAAACTTGTAGTTAACAGCAGTCCTACTTGACTTGCTTGGCTGTCCTTGTGATAATTGATTTGGTGGCCCTTGAACTCTGAGCTGATGGTGGAGGATTCAAGGTAAGGGCCCATAAATGAAGGGAACACCTTCCTAAGAATCCTCTCCACGAATTTGGCTGCCAAGTGCTCATTTCAACCCTTGATTTTGTCTCCAAATTGACCAAAAAGACTACACAAAGCACACATTAGACTTGCTGGCATAATGACTAACCCAATTCACTCTATTAGCATAAATATAATAAAAAACATGCAATAAACTAATGTGAATGGTGGATTAAGTCGAATTAGGAGGTTGAATGAGCCCAAATAATTATCCATTTTTGGGGCTCATCATCACCCCCCTACTGAAAGTGTTGCTCATCCTCTGAGCAACCAATCTATCTCCTCGTCTTTGATGGCCCTGGTGGCCTCCCTATCATGCCAAGCTTCTGAAGTGATGGCCTCTTCTCGGTCATGAAACCATGCTTTTCTCTCTGCTCCTTCCCACTGTCTGTGCTTCTTTTCCTAGAGAATTCTCAACTTCCTGTAGAATTGTCTCAGCATCCTGTAGAACTGTCTTTGAGTCCATTATCTGAATTCTCTCTCTCCAAGTGAAGGTTTTTGGCTTCCTCATTCATAGGTGATGGACATCCTTGAAGGAGGCTCCTCCTTTTGTTTAGCTTTTGTGTCCTTAATGACAATTTTCTCCTTTGTCTGTGGTTTGGGTCTGCCCACTTTGATCCGTGTGCTCCTTCTCGCCTCAAAATACATGGAATTCTCCCTCTTTCACTTCTCCTTCTGCTTGGGGGATGTGCTTAGGGTGACCAGCACAACTACTGCCTCCCTAGCTAAAATCTCGGCCAATTTCTCCTTCTGCTGCCCTTTCCCCAGACTTCCTGTAGAAAGTCATGTAGTGGCCGTTTTCTGGCTTCCTGTAGTAGTTTTCTGTCTTCCTTTAGAAACAGTTTTCCCTGATTTGGCTTGCATGGCTGGGGGTGCCTTCTATTCGACTTGTGTTGTGGTTGCCTTGGGTGTGCCCTTACTTGATTGGACCTTTTTTCAGTCCTCTCTGCTCTATTCTGAAATATTTTTTCTTAGGTGTTTGTGCCATTGTTCCTCCCACAGTTTTAGGCTTCAACAATTTGGCCTTTGCCCCTTTTCCTCTCTGTTCTTTCCTTGCCTGAATGTCTTGCGTTTCTTCATCATTGGTTTTCTCATATTTTTCAATGTGTTCTTCTTCCTTGCCATCCTTTATTTTTCTTTAGCACTTCACTAACTCATCAACATTAGTTCTTTGAGTATCCAGCCTTGTCCTCCCCCTCTCGCTTTTATTTGGCTCCTTGTATTTCTCTTGATCATGTAAAAGATCCCAACTATTCATTGTATGACTGTACTATGACAAGACACAAACTTATTGTTCTTGTTTGGTTAATTACATGCCTTGAATGGTCCAACCTACGACTGATTTCCACCTTACACTTATTTCATCTCATTAGTCTTATGGTCAATTTTAAGTCACACCAATGTTTGCTAAACCTTCATTTGTACAATTTTGGGCACCTTCAATTAATCCTTCTTGCTGTAGCCGGTTGTCAGCTACCAAGCCTGATCCGTCACAGTAAATAAATTTTGCATTCCCAGCCTGATCATTTTTATAAGCACTCTCAAAGTATTGTTCCCCTGTTCTCGATTTAGACAGCACCAAACTAGCTTGGATCTGTGACATAATCTTCATGTCTCTCCTTTGATGTGAGACTCTAATTCCATTCTCCAAGTCCCCTACCAACTTTAAGATTTCCATCCCTTTACAATCCTAGGTCACCTGCATCAAATTCTGATATGATACCTTACTCTGTTTTAACAATTCTGTTCATGCATGCAAAAGACCCTAACCAAGTTTTTTCTTCGATTCTATTCTTTTATGGTAGAAAGAGATCTCAAGGATATTAAAAATTCTTCAACTATCTGGTTATGAGAGGAAGAGTTTTGCTTCTACAGATAGAGGACAAAGACCAAGTTTTCTTCTTAGGACACATTCAGATATGCAAATTTTAAAATTTACATCCACAAGCTGGCTCTCACAGCTGCATATGCCTTCCTTATAAGAGAATTTTAGACTGGAAACGTGGAGAGATGCAGAAAAACTGAGAAATTCCATGCAACACACAATCACACTGCTATTTTTGACTTACAAGCAAACTGGTTTCTAATTCTCCTACTCCAGACAGTTCAATCCACCACCTTTCAAAATATATATCATACATGGAAGAGTGTTTTCGAGCCTACCCTTCTCGGAACTCCAAATCTGACGAGGGAAAGCTCAGGTTTCTTTGTTCCAGAACGTTGTGCCATACTTCCTGTAGAAGACCCCCCGTTTCCTGTAGAACTCCCTTGCGTAGGTGGGTTTAAAAAATGGCCGAGAAAGCTTGGTTTGCTGCTATGGGGCTGGTATGGAGCTTGTTGCAGCTGCAAGGACTATGATAAACTGGAAACAACAATGGTGAGAGTTCGATTGGCTATTTATGAAGATTTCCATTGATGGAGGGTGAGCTGGCCAACTACACGTTGGCCCCATGCAGACTGTTGGTCCCCACTGCAGTGTTTAACTATTTGTTCTCTACCTGTAATCTCGTCCATCAATCACGCTGAAGTTTAACCGGTCATCACTACCTGTTTTCCGATTTCCTCTTGAGATAGCTAAGCGCACATGTCTCATTCACCCACCGAGCACTATTGAACTGGATGACGGTGGTCAGTTAGCTGGCCACCGATTTTTTTTAATCCCGACCATCTCATTGCTCATGTTGTTTCCAAATTACATTCATGCAATCAGAGGAATGAGTTTTAGTCACGTACCTGAAGTCAAATGGTTGCTGTGAGGTGCTTTTTGCTGCTGCATGCATCTGTTTCGGTGGTTGCATGATGGATCCTTTGTGCTATAAGCTCTTTGCTGTCTGATGTGTGGTTATTTTGCTTGTGCAGGTATCCTCTAGCCGGATCTAAGCTGCAAGAGTTCGTTTCCATGTTTAGATCTGCACCCTCAAGCTGCTGCTGCTGAATTTTCACAGGACCAAAACTTGTTTTTGCCATTGCTCCCGAAAGATAGATCTGATCGATCTAAAACTTGCTAAGCATGTTCCTATCATCATGATGCAGCTCCCATAGCAAAATTGCGATCAATGGATGCACAGATTTCGAGAAAAATTGAAAATGGCTGAAGATTTCAGAGATCAATTTCTCGAAAACCGTGGATCGGAATCAGCTAAAACTACTTGGGTAGGTTACTACCACCCATATGCATCTCCCCATGAAACAGGTTTTGAAATGGATGCACGGATATGGAGAAAATGCAAAAATGGCTGACGGTGATGGAGGCGGATTTCTTGGAAACCGTGCATCGGAATGGGCTGAAACTGCTCGGGCATGTTGCCATCATCCCTATACAATTCCCTGTAAAATGGTTTTTCAAATGGATGCATGGTTTTCAAGTTAGGGAAAAAACAAATTATGTTCTATGTATTTTTTCTTCAAAGCATTCTACAAGTTTTTGCATGAAAAGAAAAGCTGAGCTTGGGCTGTGATGCAGGCATGGATATGATGGAGGAGGAGTTTGAAAATTGCAGGAGGACTTCTGAACCCTTGAGGAAGCTTCCATGTTCGCCAAACTACTTTTTTTGCAATCCATTTTTAACTTCTTGTAATTTCTACAGGAAGTTCCTGTAGAAAACACAGTTTTCATAAAAGAAGCAAAATGAGGTGGAAAAAAAATGATGGAGAAAGGCGAGGGATGGACACAGAGGTGCTTGCAGGCTTAACCAACAGATTCCCACCATCAGATTCCATTTTAAAATTGAATTTGGTTCGTCCAAAGGTTGTACAGGATGTTTCCTATAGAAATACAAAACTTCCTGTAGAAGGCACAAAAATTCCTTTGTCTTTGCTTTGAGTGATCCTCCTGACCTACAATGTCCTTCTTACAACCTACAATTATCCAATGGAAATTAGGTTTATTTTTATTTCTCTTTTTCTCTTTTTTTTTTGAAAAACAACTAGGGCGCCTCATGGAGGTTTTCACTCTAATTGCCTGCCCTGGGCTCCTCCAAGGGAGGTTTTCACCCAGGGATCTTATTCCCTTTTTATTTTCTCTTCTTTCCAACCCATTGACCGCCTCATGGAGGTTTTCAATCAATGAGCCAATATAAGGCGCTTCCGAGGAGGTTTTCACCTTAGATTTTTATTTTCATCTTATTTTCATTTTTTTCTTTTTCTTTTCTTTTTTCCTACCCTACCCTACTTGAAAAACAAAATCATTTTCAAGTATAAGAATACTTCCAATGGAGCCATGTGCACATCGAGATTAGAGACAAGATGATGTGGTGGCTTGAAATGCATGCTTTGATAGCTATCCAGATCTCAGAGACCAAATGATCTGACTTTGAAGGGATCAAACATAGCTGAGGAAGAGAGTACCGGTGCAACTTAGTGACCGTCTGAAACCATATCTCAATATAGCTCTGATATCCTTGGTTATTTTGCTGACTTGGGTCATGTTTCATGTCACCTTCTAACATGACTTCCTCATCTTCGTCTTTCTGCTGATCTTTCTCTTGAATACATGGAATATTTGATGGTAACAATGAGGGAACTCTCTCGATCTTTGATTCTGATCTCTTCTCTTCATCAAGTACAGCCCATGGTTCATTGATCTCCTCTTTGGAATTTTCTTTTGCCTTTGGTCCTTCAATGTTGTCAATATAATCTTTGTTTTGCAACACTCTTCCTGAGCTTTGGTGAAGATCATTGAGCTCAAGAGGAGTCATTTGGACATGTTGTGCCTCAGCTTTGCAATTGGGTTGAGCTGCTCTAATGGGCAGGTTTGGAAATGGTGGTACGGGTAGTTGAGTGGGGGTGTATATTTGAGATAGATGTGGATGGGGTTGTGGTTGGGCAGGCATTTGGGGTTGCCTTGGTGGAGCAGGAGGCGATGGTTGTGGATGAGCAGGTGGTGGAGGAAAAGAAGTGGGAGGAGTGTTGTATTGGGGCCTCCACCCCTGATGAGGTGCATTCCACTGACGCTGTGGCTGAGCATAAGAGTGAAACGAATGAGCAGCTGGTTGGGCATAATATGGATCTATGAAGGAACAAGGAGGAGGTGTAAACCAGGAAGGATTAGCAGGGGGACCCCAAGAAGGCATGAAAGTGGCTTGATAGGGTTCATAATAGGTCTCGGATGTCCCTTGCAGTTCCTGCTGATAAGATCTAGGTTCATGTGGCCTCCTTTGGTTCATATAGTAGAGTGATTCAGTGGCTCCTTTTGCCCTTTGATATGCAGCTTTGATTCCAAGCAAGGAAGGGCACTGATTCGTAGGATGGTATTCTTCACAGACGAAACACACTTCTAGGGAGTGCATTGGACATTCGTCCCTAGGATGCTTTCTAGTGCACCTGGGACAAAAGATGGACAAAGCCCTCTTGGCTTCCTCTTGCTTCTTTTGGATCCACAGGGTATCCAATTGCATGGCAAGAAACTGCCTCATATCACTCTTGAAATCTTCCATCTGATCTTCAAATTCGTCTTTAGACAAGGTGTTGCTCCCAACATTTCTGCTTGTGGCCATTTGCTCCAGAGGAATGGTTTCTTCTTCTTCTTCCCTTGAGGTTCTTCAAATATTTCTTGCTGTCTACCTAAGGGTTCTTTAATCACAGCCATCAAAGAAGAGAGAATGTTGGCTGTGTGAAGCAGTGGGGGTGTTGTGCAATCATTTTTCTAACTTATCTCTACTCCTACGAGGCATGAAATGAAATCTTTTTGGTTGATTTTTGCTTTTTTCTACTTCTACCTGCAAAACTGAAATAGATTGAACTGCAACTAACTATCTTGCTAAAATGAAAATGCGGAATTGAAATGAAAGCAGGAAAGGACTAATCTATTTTGCTCAAATGAAATTGCAGGAATGAAATGCTAGTCTACGCTTGCGGAATTGAAATGCTAATCTACACTTGCAGAAATGAAATTGCGGAATTGAAATGCTAATCTATGAAAGCGGGAAATACTAATCTACTTTTGCATAAACGAAATTGCATAATGGAAATGAAATAAACTACTTAGCAGAAGATTGTAATGAAAAATAGAAGAAAAGCAGCAATCACCAATACTTTGACGCTTCCCTGGCAACGGCGCCAAAAAGATGGTGGGCTCTAGTATTGCAGCAATAATGCTGCAACTCCTGGGACTCCCGTCTTTACTTTTATCAACCCAGTAGTTCGTAACAAACTTGGAAGCGACGGTGTTGTATGCACAAGTACTAGCTCTTTCCGCAGCTGTCACTTGGTCAGCTGGCACAAGTCCGCTAGGAGCTTAAGCCAACTTCTACGAGCTCTTAGAAGAATCATTTTAACTGATGAATGAAAGCTAACTCAAAGGGGCTAATTTACTTGTAGAAAGAAACTGGAAAGCGGAAAGGAAATGCAAACCCTAGCAAACCCTAATTTTACCAGCTAGCCCTATTGATGTGAAAAAGAGGATGCAAGCTACTGAAAGAGATGCCATTGACTTCTAGGAAGGTAAAATGCATGTGTCTAAGTTATCACTATCTGAAGAAAACATGTTTTTGTATTTTTGAATAAGTTGTCACAATTATCATGCATACAATTTAACTGTTTTTGACTGTGCAGAGGTGGATTGGCGAGAGGAAATGCTTGGAAGAGGTCGGGAAGGCTCAGAGAGGGCCTAAGGGGTCCCTAACACCCTTCCAGAGAGTTTCACAGAGTTTGGCCATCAAGAAACCTCATTCGTGAGCTTCTACAGGAAGTCTGCAGGGGTTCTATAGGATGTTTCAGGAATTTCTATAGGATGTTCAAAAATTTCTACAGGATGTTTAAAAATTGGATTTTGGAGGATGGGTGAGTGAGGGAAGATGCATGAATGGATATGGAGGTAGGATAGGGGTCTGAAGTGGCCCAGGGACTGGCGGATGGAGTGGTGAGAAGGTGTAGATAGCTAAGTTGGCTCAAAGAAGGCTGAAACAATGATGTACAAAAACTAGGGTTATGTGAGCAAATGTGGCAAACGTGAGGTAAGGATTCTAAGTAGAGGTGGAGTGGATGGTGCTGATGGAGAATAAGCAAATGAAGGAGTGGTACAGGTGCTCTGTAAGGCATTTTTCCAATCTGAACCAACAAAGACTTGTAAATTCAAAGACCTAGTTACGTTGACCTAATTTGCTAGCTGTCAGTAAATAGAATGAACAGAAGTGTGACCTGAAATGAAACCATGTATTTTAACTCATGCAACTAAGCAAATGAAAGTCTGAACTTGTAACCAACTTCTACACATGAAAATCAAACACTAGTGATTGCATGGCAAAGCAAAATCAGTGTTTTTGTGGGCAGCAAAGTCATCCTAGTCATAGCTCTTGATCCCACTGAGGGAGAGGTGAAACCACAGATGTTTGTTGGCCCTTTTCTTGAAGCTTTTTCTGTTAGCAACCGATCAACTAAATCTAGGCATGAAAAGTTATTTTACTCATCAAAAACAACCTAAATAACAAAACAAGATTTAAATCTAAATAGTAGATTTTATTCTAAGAATGCAACAAAGACAAATGAAAGTAAACAAAGGGGGTATTGGGCACTTGAGATGGGCCCAACCCCAAGAGCTACAGCCTCCTAAGAGAAATTTAGAGCTGGTGCAAAGCTGGATTCATCTTTATTGAGCAAGAAATGTTACATTCCAAAAACTGTCCACAAGGAGAACTTGAAAATGTGCTGAGAGCAAAGCTAATCTACTGCATAAAAATCGAACTACAAACTAGCTAACTTCTGCCTGCACCATGACTAAAAAATGACTACAAAATGACTATAAAGTGACTAACTACTGGCTAACCAAAATGAGGCCATAAGCCTTATTATTTATACAAATTGAGGACCCCAACAGTCCTCCTAAACTTTAGGGACTCGGCTACCCAAAACTTGTAGTTAACAGCAGTCCTACTTGACTTGCTTGGCTGCCCTTGTGATAATTGATTTGGTGGCCCTTGAACTCTGTGCTGATGGTGGAAAATTTGAGGTAAGGGCCCATAAATGAAGGGAACACCTTCCTAAAAATCCTCTCCACGAATTTGGCTGCCAAGTGCTCATTTCAACCCTTGATTTTGTCTCCAAATTGACCAAAAAGACTACACAAAGCACACATTAGACTTGTTGGCATAATGACTAACCCAATTCACTCTATTAGCATAAATATAATCAAAAACATGCAATAAACTAATGAGAATGGTGGATTAATTTGATTTAGGAGGTTGAATGAGCCCAAATAATTATCCATTTTTGGGGCTCATCATCGGCCTGCCATCCTATCAAGTCGAACTAGAAGTTGGAATTCGTACCCCTAGAAGACCCATATATAGGAGAGAGTTTGACCTCATTTGGACACATTCATTCCTCTCCCTCTCTTATGCAAAGTAAGAATTAGAAAAGGGCATCAAAGAAGGCATAAGAAGGAGAAGAAGTGTTTTGGGTTCCTCTCTCTCTCTCTCCACATGTGAGAAGAAGAGGGTTAAAATTTTGCATCTTTTCGCTAGGGTTTCTTCTACTGGACTAGGGCTTCATTGTGAAGGTTGGATCTAGTGAAAAAGAGCTGAAGGAAGGGACAAAAAATTCCCCTTCTAGAGCCAGAAGGAAAATTAGATTAAGTGAGGTAGCTGAAGGCAAAGAAAAAGAAGTTCTAGTCCACACGTGTGAAGTAGCAGCTATTGCTAGGGGGGCGAAGTTTCAGATATATGGTTTGGGCCAAAAAGTTGTGGTTCAAGGTCGAAGTAGTGTTACCAAAAGATATTCTATTAGGTTTGGAAAGCAGTGAAGCAAGCATATTCGTGAGAAGTTGATCTTGGTATTTTAAGGGCTTCAATGTTAGTTAAGGGTCTTGGTATTCATCAATAAAGAATCTATAAGAAGAGATTGAAGGGCTTTCCTCTCAAGAGGAAAGGTTTTTCCCTGGCTTGGAGCCTACATCTTGTGTACTTGTATCTTGTTGATCTTCTTGTTTTGGTAGTTTTTTTATGATTGAAGAACACATTATAATAATAAGAAGAAGAAGATAATTATAATAAGACAAAATACATCACAAGTAGTTATCATAGTCAAAAGAATCATTAATGTCATCTTGCCTTAGATTCTTCAACACCTAGACCTTGGAATACTTTAATTTGGTTGAGGAAAAAATATAATTGTATTATGAAAACCCTCATGTGCAAAAAAGAACAAGTCGGCCCAAAGAAGAATCTAGACACCCTTGGATGGCTATAAATACAAGTCAAATGACTCTCATTTAGAGATCATAAATTATTCTTCTTTCTTTTATTTGGCTCGCAAGGTCTAAAGTGGTTCGTGAAGATTGGTTCGTACAAGTTCGAAATTGCAGGGTCTGAAGCTTACACGTGTGATCTAGGGTTTTGATTTGCAATCGCAAGTTTTCCATAGGAAATTTTCGGTTGCAACTGTAGGAACGGGAGCTTATGAGTGCAGTTGGATGGTTTCAACTGCATGCATGTACACTCTCTCCATGTGACTAGAAACTAGGGTTTTATTTCATTAATTGACTGTAGAATTCGTCAGTTGACCACAAATATTGAAATTTGACCACAAGCTTCTGAATTAGGGTTTTGATTATTAGCATTGTTGGGTTCATCTATTGAATGTTGTTTAGTTGATTTTGTCATATAGTTTTGTGGTTGAATATATGTATCATTATACTCTCTCTTTGTTAAAACATTCAATGAAAATCTAATAATAAGAATAATTTGAAATGGTTTTCCCCCTTGTGGGGTTTTTCCCCAATCTCTGACCAATCATAGTGTCTTTATGTGTGAGTGTTTTTCTTCTATTATTCCTTTATGTTCCACTGCATTATGATGATATTTTTCTTTCTATAAAATTGCATATGTTGTTGAATAATGTTATGATGTTGTGGGGTGATTTAAATATGTAAATAATGAATAACAATTATCTAAAGTAAAAAAAATATAGCCCTAAGAAAAATTAACACACATGGGCATGAATTGATTAAAAAATGTCTTAAACATCTTAGAGTTTTTTATTGTGATACTTACATACACATTTCATAGGAAAATATGAGCAAGTTGGACAATAAAGCTGAAAAGTGTATTTTTGTTAATTATAAAGATGGTTTAAAAGGTTACAAACTTTGAAACCCATAAATTAAGAAGGTTCTTTACAATAAATATGTCATCTTTAGAATATAAAGGATGTTGTCAAATAGGAAGTCCTAACAAAGGAAAAAGAACCAAAGAAAATAAAGTTTGAATTGAAGAATGAAAAATTTGACTCAACAAAAGATCAACAAACATAGGACAATAAACTTTAGAGGAAGGTTAGTGTTGAACAAATGGCATCCTTGGATAAGAATGAGGATTGGGATCTAATTGAATTGTCAGGTGGAAGAAATCTTGTTGGTAGCAAATGGTTGTTTCAAAAGAAGTTGAATAAATAAATAAAAATGAAGAAGTACAAATCTCAATTAGTAGCAAAAGGATATTCCCAAATAGATGGAATAGATTTTCGTGAAATTTTCTCTTGTTGTTAAATTAAATTCTATTAGATTTATTTTTATTTGTTTTTGTTGGATTTTATCTTGAAGTGGGGAAGATGGATGTAAAGACAACATTCCTACATGTTAATCTTGAATAAATCATCTACATGAAACAACCAAAAGGTTTTACAATAAAATACTTGGTTTCACAAATGACAAAGTTGATCATTATTTACATTTCAAATTAGTTAGTGATCAATATATTTGTGTGGTCATATATCTAGATGATATTTTGTTGAGAGGAAACAACAAGAAAATAATTAAAGATGTCAAAAATCAGTGGTCATCGAAATTTGACATGAAGATCTTAGTGTTGCAAATTTTCTTTTTGGCATGGAAACTAAAAGAGATTGGGAAAACACAAACCTCTGGTTGATTAGATGAAATATTTTGAGACAATATTGTGCAGGTTTAATATGCAAAGATGAAAATCAATAAAGGCCCCTCTTCTAGTAGGTATAAAGTTATCTACAAATCCATATCCCAATGTAAAAGAAGAGGAAGAGAATGTCTCCCATGTTCCTTATGCTAGCGTTATTGGCAATTTGTTGTATGCAACAGTTTGTACTAGACCAGACATTGCATATGCAATTAGAGAAAACTTCAGGGGCTAATATTTGCACATGGGATAATTTTCCATGCTTTCCCCCCACCCCAAAAAAAAAAAAAAAAATTGTCATTTTTCAATTTTCCTAAAAGAGATTTCCTCAGATTTTTTAGGACAATAATTTTGTACCTCAAATTTCTCCAAAATTTTATAAAGGCTATATAAAATCATTAGAAATTTGAATGTTTTACAAAAATATTACCAAAAATTTTATAATATGCATATTACAAACTATTAAGATTCGCCAAGGTTTATAAAAATTATGCTAAATTTCAATCCTTAAAAATTTTCATGTATGTAATGGGATTTTTAAGCAGGTACATCTCAAGGCCAAGGAAGAAACATCATATAGTTGTAAAGAGAATTTTTAGTTATTTTGTGGCATTATAGATTATATAATTTTCTACCAAATGATCTAAGTTGGATAATTATATTTTTTTTGATCCACATTAATGCTTTTAGATTAGAAAATGTGGAGGAATCATCTCATAGGACCCTTTTTACCGGCAGGACCTAGTTTGGCAAATTGGAGTCTGAAACCTTGCAAGAACAATTTGAGAAATTAAATTGTTGGCATTATAATGTATGTGTTGTACTTGATGGCAACCCACTTGTAGCAGAACAACTCACTTGCATATGGTAACTAGATGAATCTATAGAAGATGTGACAGAGTGCATGGCAAATGTGACAAAATGCAGGAATCAGTTTAGAAGTAATATACAATGACAACTCTCTCAAATGATAGATCACAGTACAATAGATTGATAGCAAATATTTACAAATCAGTCTTCACAAAATGAAGAAAGATAGGTATATGCAGGTTCACCATTGACCAAGCTGGGTATACACGCAGGTTCATTGTATACAAGTTGCGTATACATACACACGCACTTTCACAAAAGGAAAAGCACGTATACCTTGGAGAACTAATTTTTTGGTCCAAGGTATTTGGTCCATGGTATTTTGATCCATGGTATTGATCCAAGGAATCTGGTCCGAGGTATTGACCCTAAGTATTTGGTCCAAGGTATTAGTCCTAAGTGGTTTTGGTCCATGGTATTGAGTAAGGCCTAAAACTATAAAAGGAGGAGAAGATCATTAGGCCAAAGTGTGCAAGTATCAGATATTTGATAAAGTGTGAGATCTAATATGTAGGTCCTTTGCTTAAGGTGTCGTGCTTGATCTAAACCAAGGATGAACCTTAACGTTTTATGAAGGATAAGATCTAATGATGTATCGAGATCTTAAGGTTTGAAATGAATTATCTTTATGTGGTTTGATCATGTATCTGAATAACTAGCACATGTTGTAGTCTATAAATATGATGATCTGGGTATGACTGAAGTATGGAATAGTTGTAATGTTTAAATCATCATTTATAGATCTGTACGTAGGTTCACTTTAGAAAAGAAGTGTATACATGCTGGTTCTACATATCAAAGCAGTGTATACATCATAAATTTGATTTGCAGATCTGTACGCTGGTTCGCTTTGGTAAAAGTGCATACACACGCAGGTTTGACACATGGAAGTAGCGTATACCTTATAAAGTATGTTTCAGTTGTTTCTATTTGTTGTTGCAGAGTTCTGGGTTCTTTTTTGGGTTCTGGTGACTGTATTCTGGTGACAGTATCAGATTGACTGTCAAAGGGATTGATTCAGAAAGTGATGTTTGAGTTTCAGTGATCGGTTGATGTAGATGTATTTAATGATTGAATTGCAGTTATAATGTTGTTGATGGATCCAGTCTGAAAATTTATGAAATGTGGTCCCTGGAGGAAGAAAGAAGGTCGTAGCCTTCTGTAGGTCAGCACCTACGTACTAGTAAACATATCGGCTAGTACAAGAGCTAGGGGGTTGTAGCTCCCTTCTAGTAGAAGCTGGAGAATGAGAGAAGGTTGTAGCCTTCTATAGGTAGAAGCCTGCATACTAGTATAAGATTGCACCAGTACAAAAATTGTAAACATATTTTCTTATTATTAAAAGAAGACAGAGATGACAGCAACAAGTGATTTTCACCCACATTGGGTTTCCACCTTATATCTTGGTGTTCATGTGTGTTGCGTATGTGTGATGCTTTATCCTACTTTTACTGCATTGTCTGATGAATTCCTGATATACTGGTTAAAGTTCAATGCACGATAATTTGGGTAAAGCAAAAGATCTTTGAATATACGCTAGTTTCCTTAATTACAGTTGCGTATACACGCTAGTTCACTTAGCTGAAGTAGTGTATACAAATCAGTTTTGAAAATTAAATTATTGATCTAATAACACTGATTCACCCCCCCTCTTAGTATTATTTCCAACAATTGGTATCAGTGCAGGTCCTTCAGAAGAAGCTTGATCTCTTGAAGGAAGATTCATCATCATGAGTAATCAAGAAAGCGGGGGATCCATCAGACCGCCAATCTTTGATGGGATCAACTTTGTTTATTAGAAGATAAGAACCACAACCTATCTTCAATCACTTGGAACAGATGTCTAGGAAATCGTGGAAGGAGGATATACATTTCCATCAGCAATTCCTACAGATACGACAGGTAAAAAGCAATATGAAACCAATGCTAAGGCTATCAATACATTATTACGAAGTCTGTCACAATCAGAGTTTGTCAAAGTTATGCAGCTCAAATCAGCCAAAGAAATATAGGACAAAATCGTTCTAAGCTACGAAGGAGACTCTCAGGTAAAACGTGCTAAACTGCAAACTCTCATAATTCAATATGAAACTCTTAATATGCACAATGATGAAAGTATAGCTAGTTACTTCTTACACATAGATGAGGTTGTTAATTGCATGAAGAATCTGGGTGAAGAGATAAAGGAAGTTACCTTAGTTGAGAAAGTTTTAAGATCCTTGTCTGCTAAATTCGAATCAAAAGTATCTGCCATAGAAGAAAAACAGGATCTACATACTATTACTATGACACAGCTTCACGGAATCTTAAATGCATTTGAGATGAGAAAAGGAGGCCCATCAGATATGAGAGAAGCCGCATTTAAAGCTTCAACAAAAGGAAAATAAGAACTCAATGAATCAGGACATATTTCAAAAGAAGAAGATGAAGTAAACTTTGTCAAGAAGCTTCAATGGGGTTCCGGAAGATTCAGAGGTAAACTACCTTTCAAATGTTTTGCCTGTGGTAGAGTTGGTCATTATGCTGCCAAATTTCCTCATAAAGATAAATATGATAAAGGGAAGGAATCTGTAAAATGGAATAGAAAACAAAGTGTAAGTAAAAAGAGCTACTATACTCATGAAGATAGTGATGGTTTATCAAATAGTGATGAAGATGAAAATAGTAATGACTATAGACTTCTGATGGCTTATGAAGATGATAATTTTTGGGATGCTTTAGATGAAGATGACCTTTATGAAGAAATCTCTAAACTCAAAATCTGTTTAGAAGAAAAGAATATGATTATAGATACCTTGACATACCAACTTGCTGAAAGAGAAAAACACAATGAAAAACTAGAATGTGAAATTGTGGGTCTAAGAAAGGATCTTGAGAAAACAAAAGCTCCCAATCTTAGATTTGCTAAAGGGTTAGAAACCTTAAATGAAATTATCAAAGTGTAGTGTTCTCCTCTAATAAAAACAGGTCTTGGATATACTGAAGAAGCATCTCAATCACAGAAGCCATCAACCTCCACTAAAATATATCTTAATGCAGCAAAGAGTAGTGAACAGTTTGACAATCGTCAGCAAAGGCATAAAGCAGATCACCAGGTAAATCAGGCTCAATTTACTTCAAGGATGAACAGAAGCCACAACCGACCTCAAGTAAATCATACTCAATTTTCTTCAAAGATGAATAATAATAGAATCTACAATCACAAGGTCAATAGATTCGATAATCGTAGGAACTTCTTTAATGGTCAATGTTTTTCATGTCATAACTTTGGACACAAAGCTGCTCAATGTGTTGCTTACAAGACCATCATGACTAGAAAAGAATGAAATCCAAGGACTTAACACTTCAAAAGGTCTTAGATTGTACTAGTGATGATAGTAATGCTTGAACAAGAATGGAAAATGTGTTGCTATTTAAACAAGTAAATAATGAACTACTGATCATGAAACTATTATCTCTACTGCTGTCTAAATATAGAAAAGCGATTTAAGCTACTGCACTCAAAGAAATAAAAAATTGCAAGGAAAGTAAAACTAAAATCAAATTACACATTCATAATTCAATCCCTCGCTAGTAGTCCAGCTATGGCTTTCGGAGGTAATCGACAATGATATGAGAAATTTAATATCTAATTGCAGAAACGTAAAACTAAAATCAAATTACACATTCATAATTCGATCCCTCGCTAGTAGTCCAGCTATGGCTTTCGGAGGTAATCGACAATGATATGAGAAATTTAATATCTAATTGCAGAAAAGTAAAACTAAAATCAAATTACACATTCATAATTCGATCCCTCGCCAGTAGTCTAGCTATGGCTTTCGGAGGTAACCGTCAATGATATGAGCAATTTAATATCTAATTGCAGAAAAGTAAAACTAAAATCAAATTACACATTCATAATTCGATCCCTCGCCAGTAGTCCAGTTATGGTTTTCAGAGGTAACTAACAATGATATGAGCAATTTAATATCTAATTGCAAAAAAGTAAAACTAAAATCAAATTACACATTCATAATTCGATCCCTCGCCAGTAGTCTAGCTATGGCTTTCGGAGGTAACCGTCAATGATATGAGCAAGTTGATTTCTAAACTAACTAACAAAGCAAGTAAAGAAGACTGAAATCAAAATAGAACTGGAATTTAAAAAAAAAACTAAGAAAAGCAAAGTCAGCAGAGAGGTTAATCTCATGTCACTAGTTGATGCAAAAACATATAAAGAAAAACTAATCTACAATCAACCGGTTGAACACACTTGCATGAATTAAAATTGCATGAATGAAAAATCTAATCTATCAAACTTGAAAGCAATCAAATGACATAATGAAATCAAAGCAAAATTACAAAATGAAATCTACTCTACCTTACATTCTAATATGCTCCATGACATCTACTTCACATCTCCTTCCATGTTGAGAACATCAAAGCTTTATTCAAATTCTTCAAAATTACAAAGTACAACAAAGCTCTCCAAAGCTTTCAAAAGCCATCTCACAAGCTAACAAGCTTAAGAACTAACAAATGAAGGAGAGAGATCTCCTATTTATACAAAAATATGAGAAGCCATCTCATTAATGAGAGTCCATGAATCTCTCCCTCTACCTCTAGAGTCCTAATCAAAATAGGAACTGATAAGACACATGTCTTCTTAGAGTTACAATATAATTAGGAGATGTGACACATATCCTCATGATCCCATGATTCTTTCCACTCAAATTCGAATTTGGCCTTAGAGTGCCACATAAGGGTCTTCTAGAAGCCTCCTTTCAACCTACACATGTCAACAATCTCAACCCATTTGTTAGGTATAAGCATATGCACATTATTTTCTAATTTTTAACCACAAATTCACTAAGCTTAGAATTAATAAAGTTTGGAAAAACATAAATGTGGCCCAATGATAATGAAAGTGGGATGAATGTGGTGACATAGTAGTGAAATGGAGGTGATATAATGGACATAATAGTGAAAGTGTAATGGAAATGAATGGCATTTTCAAGACTCAACAAATACAATATGCAAATCATGTCAATTCAGTAAGCAAACAAAATCTCACTACATTGAAAAAGAAGGGTTAGCTAGTAAGCCTCTTGAATTTGTTCATATTGATTTATGTAGACCATCAAGGAAAAAGTCACCTCATGGAGAAGAATACTTTATATTATTCATTGATGATTTTTCCAGAATGTGTTGGATATGTCTTCTAAAGCATAAAGATGAAGCATTTGAAAAGTTCAAAGCCTTCAAAGTTTGGTTGAAAATGAATCAGATCGCAAAATCAAATGCCTCAGATCTGATTGAGGAGGGGAATTTACCTCGAATGAATTCTTTGAATTTTGTGAACAACATGGAATAAAAAGGCAATTCTCCACCACAAGGACTCCTCAACAAAATGTAGTGGTAGAAAGGATGAACATAACTATTCGACAAATGGCTCGAGCTATGCTATATGAATCTGGAACTCCTACAACCTTCTGGGGTGAAGCTGCATTCGTCATCGTCACTATTCTCAATCAAGAAATTGTTCTAGTAAACAACACTCAAACTCCACATGAACTTTGGTATGGTAAGACTCCTACTGTAAAATAATTCAAAGTCTTTGGAAGCAAATGTTACGTCAAAAGGACTAATGAAAAACTTGGTAAGTTTGAACCTAAAGCAGATGAAGGTATTCTTCTTGGCTACTCTTCCCGAAGTAAAGGATATAAATGTTATAATAAAAGACTTGGAAAAAATATTGAAAGTATTGATGTTGTGGTTGATGAAGCATGAAAAAATCCAAAACAAATAAAAGCTGAAGATTATTACAATGAAGAAGATGAGGATCATTTTCCCACATCAAATCACACTGATTCTGAAGAAGAAACCAATGAAACACTAGAAGAAGAGATAACAATAGAAGAAAAGACTCCATCCAGGTATGTTCATAAAAATCATCCAGACACTCAAATTTTAGGGGAAAAAGAGGCAACTGTGCAGACAAGAAGAACTATTACAGAAGCCTCAAGCTATCTAGCATTACTATGTTCCACCGAACCTCAAAATGTAAATGAAGCATGGAAAGATGAATGTTGGGTCAAGGCCATGAATGAAGAACTTGAACAAATTGAAAAGAGTAATACTTGGGAATTAGTTCCTAGACCTCATGATAAAAATACCATAGGAACTAAATGGATATTCAAAAACAAGCTGAACGAAAATGGAGAAGTTATTAGAAACAAGGCCAGACTTATTTGTAAAGGATATGCTCAATAAGAAGGTATAGATTTTGAAGAAACTTTTGCACCGTTGCTAGACTTGAAGCCATAAGAATGTTTCTTGCTCTTTCTAGTTTTCAGAAATTCAAAGTATACCAAATGGATGTAAAATATGTCTTTCCTAATGGAGACTTAGAAGAAGAAGTCTATATTGAACAACCAGAAGGATTCATTCTTGGAAATGATGCAAAACTTGTATGCTGACTTAGAAAGGTTCTCTATGGTCTAAAAGAAGCTCCAAGGGCCTGGTATTACCGTCTTGACAAATATCTCCACCAACAAGGTTTTTCAAAGGGGTCAATAGATAGCAATCTATATACAAATATTGACGGTAATAAATTGCTAATAATTGTTGCTTATGTTGATGATATCATTTTTGGTAGCAATGAAGAATCCATGAGTCAGAATTTTGCTTCAGTAATGCAGCAAGAATTTGAAATGTCCTTGCTTGGTGAGCTTACCTATTTTCTTGGTCTACAAATTCAACAAAATAAAGATGGTATTTTTCACTCACAAACCAAATATCTCAAACAGATCTTGAAAAAGTATGACATGGAATATTCTAAACCAATATGTACCCCAATGGTAACAGGATGCAGTCTTAGCCCAAATGATGAATCAGCAACATTACATCAACCAACTTACAGATCCATGATTGGTAGTCTACTTTATCTAACATGTACTTGACTTGACAGCATTCTTGCAGTATAAATAGTTGGAACATTCCAAGCAAATCCAAAGGAATCACACCTTTAGGTAGTCAAACGGATTTTCAAATATCTTCAAGGAACACAAAAATTTGGTTTATGGTATCCTAGCGATACAAATCTTACTCTTCATGCATATACAGATGCAGATTGGGTAGGAAGTGTTGATGACAGAAAAAGCACAAGTGGTGGTGCATTCTATATGGGTTCCAGGTTAGTGTCTTGGTTCAGCAAGAAACTGTAGAAATTTTGAATAATATAACACATATTCATAGAGATTATCATGATTATACACTATTTGTGGAATGCATGCATAATACATAACCTCCTCTATGTTGATCATCAATTTTGCGGAGTTAAAAAAACAATGAAACATCAATTGCATGCGCACATTAACACGGTATGTACTGGGGAAAGCATACAGTTGAAAACCCCCAACTATCTATATATTATATTGATAGATAACATGTAACAATACATAGTACAATACTCCTCGCAAGTACTTAGTACTATCTCCACCTGTTACACACAAACTAGCTCAGATCTGAATCAATCACAGGTTCAAATCTCCTCCGCTGCTTGCCTGCCTCCACTGCACAATCCTACATGAGAATAGATGAGAATGGCTGATCCAAACTCATATTTCCCTTGGCTGAACCACACAATCCTCATTGGCAATACTCAATCCATTGATTGTGTAAATCTCATGCACAACTATAGTCACAACTGACAGCTGTCTCGCCCTTTCACTCACCTCTAACACATGTCTCCATTGAACTGTCCATGCACTGAGTTAACTGATGTATTCTTTAGTTGCTTTATGAGTTAATAATTAGTGAATTAATTAACAATTAATTCACATCACTCATCACTAGTGTATTCTGCAGTTAGACTAAATACAACTAGTTCAACCAAGTCAAACTAAACACAACTCCATCAAATCCTCAATCAACTCCACCAAACTCAATCACTTGAGTTCTAACTGAAGTCCATCATGCAATAGCTCAACTGACCCATAAGAAAAGCGTATTTCCTTCTGACAGCTGCATGTGCCACATCCGTAGCTCAAACTGAAGTGCTCCAAGAGGACAAAATAATGTTTATAGTCCAAATATTATTAAGAGCTAATAATATTCGACTGTTCTATTTTTAGCCTGGCAGTCTAAAAATAGACTCCGCCCATATGTCTAAAAATAGAAGTCCATCTATTTTTATCAACATGACCAATCATCCACAAATAGCATCCTGCAACTCATAGACCATGATACATATGTCTAAAAATAGACTTTGCACCAAAAATAACCTGCGGGACCACTTAGTGAAGGCGACTCCTTTCCACTAAGCTCCATCATCTTGTTGCATTTTCAACACTCCCTCTCAAAAAGATATGGATTATCTACAACCCCTATCCTGCAACTCTGGAATGTTCTGCATGCAACACATTTTCCCGGTCCACTTGCTCCAACAACACTTGGAACAAAAAACACTCCCAACTGACCACTCTGTTGGGCTAGGAACATACTCTGATGTTGAAGCTCTACCTGCTGCTGACAAGTGCTCCCTCTCTGACATCTACGCTACTGCAACATCTCCATGCATCTCGCACCATTGCACACTTCTCTGTGCCACCTAGCACTATGAAAAACACTTATGCCTCTCGCATTGCTGCAGCCTGCTAGCTATACGTTGTCCTAGGATTCCCTACACTGTCGCTCTCTCTGATGCTCCATCCTCATCTGTCTCTACCCAATCAGTCAGTTCCTGCTACTCCACATCAGGGCTCCTGTAGCAAGGTCTCATCCAAGAGGTTGGGTACCTCAAGGATCCTGCCCCTCCTCCTTGGGACGATCACTCTATATCGCCCCACCTCCTACCTCGAGGTATGGTTGCATGTGATCCCTCAGCCCACCTACCTCGAAGTTTCCCCCTACTGGAGGTATTTGCATGAGTAGATGTCCCTACTCAATCTCCTCTCAGCTTCCTTTGTTGTGGCTGCTCCACAACCTCCTGAAGCTGCTGCACCAATCGTGGCTCCTCCACAATTGTCTGAGACTTCTTCTGGCTCTGCATGTTGAGAGGTAATATACGCTCCCTCTCAACCACCAAGTCTCCATCAGTTGCCTCACTGCTCAAGGCTTTGCATGCATCTTGAACCTCAAGATCATACAGGTTCTTGACCCGTGAACCAATCTGCTTCACCTGTCTAGTGATGATGTGTCTAAGGAAAACCTTTCCCTTACTGAAGACTACATCATAGCCTCCGTCCTCCAGCATCGCGATCAACACCAAGTTTCTCTTCAATCCTGGTACATACTTGACATCGGTCAAGGTAAGGTGAGCTCCATGCTCCCTCTGAAAAATAACCGTGCCTACACCTGAGACACTATACTTCTCATCATTACCCATCGCTATGAGTATCTGGAGATATTTCTCCTCCAAAGTACTGACAAACTCTTGTCACCGGTCATGTGGAAAGAAGCTCCACTGTCAAGAAACCGACCACTTCCTACCATGGATGAAACCATGCATGCAAAGAGTGTGAAATCCAACTCAAACTATGAAGCAAGTGCCTCACCTTCAGATCCTTCCCCGGATCCCTTCTTGGATTTCCTCCGTGGACAATTTGAAGCATAATGGCCCACCTCATGACAACGAAAGCATCGCACTTTCGATTTGTCAACCTTCTTCCCATCATTGGAAGAATTGGATTCGGAAAGAGAACCCTTCTCCTTCCCCTTCATTGATTTGGCAGCCAAAGCACAATTTTCTTCATCAAATTCCTTTGATGAAGATCCGTCCCTGGTATTCCGCCTGATCTCCTCTTGCACAAGATCCGACCAAAGTCTCTCCCATCCTGGCAATTTCTCCCGACCATTGACAGATTCCTAATAGGAATGCCAACTCTTCGGAAGACCAAGGAGAGCCAAGCTCACCAAGTCCTCATCATCAACAGTCACCCCCACACTTCCCAGCTCATCCTGGCACTGGGTGAACTTCGTGAGATACCTGGGCATACTGTCTCCATTCTCACACTTAATGTTTCTGAGTTTATCCTTGAGCACCAACTTCCTCTGGTCGCTCTTGCTTTCGAAAAGATCTTTCAATGCTTTCCACATCAAGTATGGAGAAGCCTTTCCATGCAGGTTGGATACAATGTGATCCTTCACGCCCTCCAACAGAATCCTTCGACACTTTGCTGTCTTCTTTTGCCAAACCTCAACGTGAGCAGCATCAGTAGGCTTTGGGACCTCACCCTCTATGAAATCCTTCAACCCATTGTCATCTAACACTGCCTCCATCCTGTCTTTCCATGTAATATAATTTGAGCTGCCTTCAAGGGCATACTCCAATCGCAATCCGTTGAAAGACATTTCAACTTTGACACCAAGAAAACACTGCTGCAAATTCGAATTCCACCAGCTCAAAACTCAACCGCTTCTGATCTAAAATTCGTGAGAACAAAGTATTTCTCGTACAGAGATTGACTGTATGGGATTTTACTAGATATCTCACCTTCCAAAAGAAGGATGAATCTAGAGGCTACCTGGCCCGATTACAGACTCTGCCTGAAGAAATAAAATTTAATCACTTTTTGAATAATAGATTTGATGATCAACTCTGCTCTGATACCATGTAGAAATTTTGAATAATATAACACTTATTCACAGAGATTATCCTAATTATACACTATTTGTGGAATGCATGCATAATACATAACCTCCTCTACGTTGATCATCAATTTTGCGGAATTAAAAAAACAATGAAACATCAATCGTATGTGCACATTAACACAGTATGTACTGGGGAAAGCATACAGCTGAAAACCCCCAACTATCTGTATATTATATTGATTGAGAACATGTAACAATACATAGTACAATACTCCTCGCAAGTACTTAGTACTATCTCCACCTGTTACACACAAACTAGCTCAGATCTGAATCAATCACAGGTTCAAATCTCCTCCGCTGCTTGCCTGCCTCCACTGCGCAATCCTACATGAGAATAGATGAGAATGGCTGATCCAAACTCGTATTTCCCTTGGCTGAACCATGCAATCCTCATTGGCAATACTCATTCCATTGATTGTACAAATCTCATGCACAACTATAGTCACAACTGACAGTTGTCTTGCCCTTTCACTCACCTCTAACACTTGTCTCCACTGAACTGTCCATGCACTGACTTAACTGATGTATTCTTTAGTTGCTTTATGAGTTAATAATTAGTGAATTAATTAACAATTAATTCACATCACTCATCACTAGTGTATTCTACAGCTAGACTAAATACAACTAGTTCAACCAAGTCAAACTGAACACAACTCCATCAACTCCTCAATCAACTCCACCAAACTCAATCACTTGAGTTCTAACTGAAGTCCATCATGCAATAGCTCAACTGACCCATAAGAAAAGTGTATTTCCTTATGACAGCTGCATGTGCCACATCCGTAGCTCGAACTGAAGTGCTCCAAGAGGATAAGATAATGTTTATAGTCCAAATATTATTAAGAGCTAATAATATTCGACTATTCTATTTTTAGCCTAGCAGTCTAAAAATAGACTCTGCCCATATGTCTAAAAATAAAAGTCCATCTATTTTTATCAACATGACCAATCATCCACAAATAGAATCCTGCAACTCATAGACCATGATCCATATGTCTAAAAATAGACTTTGCACCAAAAATAGCCTGCGGGACCACTTAGTGAAGGCGACTCCTTTCTACTAAGCTCCTTCATCTTGTTGCATTTTCAACAAAAACAAAGTTCAATTGCATTATCTACAACTGAAGCAGAATATGTGGTTGTTGCATCTTGCTGCACACAACTACTTTGGATGATGCAAACATTGCAAGACATTCAGATCCCATCTCCATTCTATGTGATAATACAAGTGCCATCAATATTTCCAAGAATCTAGTCATCTACTCCAAGACCAAGCACATACCCATCAAATATCATTTTCTACTTGAACAAGTGCTTGAACAAAAGGTCAAATTGGATTATGTTCCCTCCAAAGAACAAGTTGTTGATATATTCACTAAACCACTACCCAGAAAGACATTTGAATATCTCAGACAGAAGCTGGGAGTAGTTGCTGCATCATCTTGTTGTTAAAATCCATTTTTTTTTAGAAAGGTTGTTATACACGGGTTTCATGAAGTGTAGTCGCATACATACGCTGGTTTTTGTGGGCACAGTCACATAGATGTTGGTTTGAGGAAAAGCAATGGGCCAGACCCAGGAGAAAGGGGTCTGATATGGTTCAGTGAATTATCTGCTCTGTTTGATGATGGTTACAATTTGTTGATGACATGTGGAAATACGCTGGTTCTTATAAGTTATTGATAACTTGATGTATATCTGATTGATGATGATGCCTTGATAATTCTTCTGATATATGCAATGATCAGATCTGACAATAAACATCTGGCATAGGTTCAGGGGGAGCATATGCTTCTAATAATGCATTGTTGGCATTATCTTAGAAGATCTTGGTACAGATCTGCATAGTTGTTTTGATTCAGGTGATTCTTTTTTATGGACATATACAAGTTGATGGTCTGGATGCTATTCACAGATGCTTATGGAGCAGATCATACATGGTGTATGATAGTTGTTAATGACTATCATGGTCTTGTTTAGATTTTTGGTCTCTGTTATAAATATCATGTATATCATTCAATGTAAAGGTCATATCAAGACCCATGATGTAATAATTTGTCTCTATCTATTGTAATATTTTGATGAGTCCCTTTTGGTCATATGATGTAATTTGTACCCCCACTATGCATTGGAAGGATGATGTAATAATTGTTATATTTCAGTCATGTATAAACAATTGGTATATCCCCACTTGGTTGGGAGAATGGATGTATGTATGAGTCATTGGTGATAGGGAGGCCAAACTCACTCAGTTGAGTTATAGAGTCATGTTATTTTTTCTTGAAAATATTTGCAGACTCTGCATGTGCTCAAGGGGAGCAAGGATGATACAGTACATCTCAACATGAACAAAGGGGGAGTTCAATTAGAGAATTCAGCATGTTCCTAGGGGGAGCATGATCAATATTCTGCTATTGAAATTCACCATTTTGGTCAGCCCTTTGCCCTTGATGTCAAAGGTGGAGAAGTGACTTGGTGTTGTTGTTGCCATCAAGGCCAAAGGGGGAGATTGTTGGCATTATAATGTATGTGTTGTACTTGATGGCAACCCACTTATAGCATAACAACTCACTTGTATAAGGTAACTAGATGAATCTACAGAAGATGTGACAGAGTGCATGGCAGGTGTGACAAAATGTAGGAAACAGTTCAGAAGTAATATACAATGACAACTCTCTCAGATGATAGATCACAGTACAACAGGTTAACAGCAAAGATTTACAGATCAGTCTTCACAAAATGAAGAAAGAGAGGTATACGTAGGTTCACCATTGACCAAGCTGCATATACACGCAAGTTCACTGTATACAAGTCGCATATACGTATACACGCACTTTCACAAAATGAAAAGCGCGTATACCTTGGAAACTCTAAGTTTTTGGTCCAAGGTATTTGGTCCATGGTATTTCAATCCATGGTATTGATCCAAGGTATCTAGTCCGAGGTATTGACCCTAGGTATTTGGTCCATGGTATTGGTCCTAAGTATTTTTGGTCCATAGTATTGATTAAGGCCTAAAACTATAAAAGGAGGAGAAGATCATTAGGCCAAAGTGTGCAAGTATCCAATATTTGATAAAGTGTGAGATCTAATATGCAGGTTATTGGCTTATGGTGTTCTGCTTGATTGAACCAAGGATGAACCTTAGTGTTTGATGAAGGATAAGATCTAATGATGTAATGGGATCTTAAGGCTTGAAATGAATTATCTTTATGTGGTTTGAACATGTATCTAAATAATTGGCGCATGTTGTAGTCTGTAAATATGATGATCTAGGTATGACTGAAGTTTGGAATAGTTGTAATGTTTAAATCATCATTTACAGATCTGTACGTAGGGTCACTTTATAAAAGGAGCATATACACATTGGTTCTAAATATCAAAGTGGTGTATACATCATAAATTTGATTTGCAGATCTGTACACTAGTTCACTTTGGTAAAAGCGCGTACACATGCAGGTTCGACACATGGAAGTAGTGTATACCTTATAAAGTATGTTTCAATTGTTTTTGTTTTCTGTTGCAGGGTTCTGGTTTGGGTTCTGGTGACTGTATTCTAGTGACAGTATCAGATTGACTGTCAAAGGGATTGATTCAGAAAGTGATGTTTGAGTTTCAGTGATCGGTTGATGCAGATGTATTTAATGATTGAATTGCAGTTATAATTTTGTTGATGGATCCAGTCTGAAAATTTATGAAACGTGGTCCCTGGAGGAAGAAAGAAGGTCGTAGCCTTATGTAGGTTGGCACCTACGTACTAGTAAACATATCGTCTAGTACAAGAGCTAGGGGGTTGTAGCTCCCTTCCAGTAGAAGCTAGAGAACAAGAGAAGGTTGTAGCCTTCTGTAGGTAGAAGCGTACGTACTGGTTTAAGATTGCACTAGTACAAAAATTGTAAACAGATTTTCTTATTATTAAAAGAAGACAGAGATGACAGCAGCAGGTGGTTTTCACCCACATTGGGTTTCCACCTTATATCTTGGTGTCCATGTGTGTTGCTTATGTGTGATGCTTTATTCTGCTTTTACTGCACTATATAATGAATTCCCAATATACTGGTTAAATTTCAATGCATAATAATTTGGGTAAATCAAAAGATCTCTGCATATACGTTGGTTGCCTTAAGTACAGTTGCGTATACATGCTAGTTCACTTAGCTAAAGTAGCGTATACAAATCAGTTTTGAAAATTAAATTATTGATCTAATAATACTGATTCACCCCCCCTCTCAGTATTATTTCCAACATAAATGACATTTCTTGGGGGTAAAAATTTGTTTCTTTATTGCCACACCTTTTTCCCCTATTCTACACACAAAGGCCTTTCCAACGACGTAGGGATCACCTCAATCAAAGTCTATATGCAAATGTTATGCCACTCAAAATTTGACCTTCTTGTTTTGACGTCATAATTGAAGAGGATGCCACGTCATCCCCCATTACTTATGAAAGCATGGCTAGTCACATGATCATGATGAAAATGACTCAAGAAGACTCAATGTTGTAACTCTAGTTAAGAGTTGAAGAAGTCAAACTTAACCACTAGTAGGCTATCGATTTGTGTTATAGCTAGGACACTAAGAGGAAAAGGGGTTCCATTCTTTTCGAGTGCATTTTGTTCCATATATGAGAAAAGTAATGAGACGGATGAAGAGAGAGCACATAGAGAGGATTTTTGCTCTATAGTAGCTCATAAGCCACAATCCTTCTTTGTACTTGCAACCATTGTCTATTGAGTCAAAAAAGAGAGCAGAGTGGCCTCACCTTCTAGTTGGTTTTCCTCCCAAAAGGACTTCCCAAGATATATCTTGTGTCAATTATGATTTGCAATTTTTTATTTCATTGTTCTATACTTTCTACATAATTATAATTTTCATGCATATGCAATAAACAATAATTAACAAATCCATAAATCTAAGGAAAAATAAATCATCATATCATAGATTTCTTATTTTCCAATATTTTTTAGTAAATATGTTGTGACAAACTATCTAGTGAAATATTCATAGCAATTTCTAGATCACCAAAGAATCCCTAGAGTAGATAGTGTTTGTGTTGGCTTATGTGGGCCTGACCCAGGTTTAGAAGAGTTATTTAGCCAAACAAATCCCGTAGCTACTGGCCCTTTCAGCAACAACCCATGGAGCGTGGACTGAGGTCTCACCCGAGGTAGCAGGGGAGGGTGTTGGAACCAGGTTTCTGCACCCTTGGGCTGTCAAGATGTGGTTTAGGGGACTTGCGCACCCTTCTACTGCTTCGCGCTGCTTTGCAGTCACGTAAATCCGAACCTGGGGCAACTTCTACTTTCTATTGATTACTGATCTAATCTAATTAATGGAGCGTATCAAATTTTCTTAGCAGGGTCTTTAAGCAAACATTTAACAAGTTTAACCATTCGCGCTCTTAAACTGAACCCAGATTCACATACATTCACATTCGGATTTAACCAGATATAGAAAGGTAAATCATAAAGTCAGATGCATGATAACACAGAATTACAGAAGCAACTTATATTTATTATTATTCTTCACCAATACATCCAGATCTACCTTGCACACTCAGCTACAGGGGTCCGTGCACACAGCTGCAGACTTTCTAGGCCTCTGTGCACATAGTTGCAGAGCCTCTACCTACTACCCTAACCCTTAACTCGGACTTACAGATGCTTTCAAACTATTTTCTTCAAAAACCCATTACATTTCATCCTCCCAAAAGAACTGCCTTTCCCTCATAGAGCCTCGCTCTATTTATACCCTTCCTTAGCCTGCGATCCCCATGCGGGCCGACTCTATTTACATTTCTTTACATTATTTTCCGGGCGGACTACCCTTTGACTCAACCTATTATATTTCGCGCTCCACATACTTTGGAGTTTTTACAATAATTTAATCCTACTTTTTGGGCTTTCTGCCCCCAAAACCGTTACGTGTGACCTCTGCTACCCAACAGTCCCCCAACACAATCATCGTGACTCGTTGCGAGTCACTCACTGGCATGGCTAAACGCTCTGCCTTGGCTTTTCGGTTCACCTCCCTTTGAGTGACACTCATCATCCTGCTACTCCTTCATTATCTCCTGCAACGCTTTGTCCGGCTCTTTCTTCAGTATTTCTACTACGTCTCGCAACCGATGATGCTCATTCTACTCTGCTTAGTTAACACAGAACACCCCCTCAAAGGATTTAGTGCGAGCGGGGGAGCCACATACGGGACCACTTGGTACCACCACAACCACTTCCGACCTTCGTATCTTCTCTTCGCACCGTCTGCTGCAGCTTGTGTTGCAATTTTGCAAGACCCTGGCTGTTGTCCACAAGATCCCAATCTTCGAGGGACATCAAAGATGACTTATTAATTGTATATCTACTCGGGGTCACCGTCTATCCATTCTTTCGTTGTTCTGTTGTAATGCGCCAGCCTACCCCTAGGCGAGGCGACGACATCCGAACCAATTATGCTTCGTGTTCCTTCTTTTGCGGTACATCCCCTATTGGTGACGTTGCAGCCTGCGGGGTGCCCGTAGTTGTCAACACCATACTCCTTAGAGAGTCCTGCTTCTCCATTGGCCAGATCACTACCTTCGGGCGCATGCCTTGGGCAGAGATAATGAACAACTCCATATGTGTTTCCGAAGTGTAGGCCACCCAGTGGATTCCCCTCAGTGATTTATAAGCCATGCAAATTTCAAATGCACTAATTGCCACTTGTTCTAGTTCATGTAAACTTCTCATGTAAAACCTGTGGCAGCTCGTTCCATATCTAGCTCGTACTGTTTCTCTTAATTGCCCACTGCCTGCTCCCTTTTGCCATAATGCAAACATCTTGTCATGAATAGTGATATCAATGGTCATCATTCCTTTTATCAGTGCATTCGCATGATCCTTCTCGCGCAACCATGACCCTTGTGTTTGGTCAAATGTACACGCACTGTGGTACTCGCGCATCTGTTCCCCAGGCTGCTTTATCGTCCCCCGCTCTCTTTCAACTGGGTGGAGCGGTGAGACTATCCTCGGAATGGCTAGTCAAGCAGTCGATCCGCTCGTGTAGAGCTTTAGGCGACTGCCATTCACTCTTCCAAGGAAGGGGTCTCCATTGAGTTTAGCCAGCTAAACCACGCCCCCATCAGTAACTTCTTTCATGACATAGGGTCCTAACCAGTGCATGCGGAGTTTACTTGGGAATTTTTTGAACTTACTATCATAAAGCAATACTAGATCATTCTCCTTAAAGGTGCGCACCTTGATATGGCGATCGTGCCACGCTTTCTCGCGTTGTTTTTGTACCTACTAATGGAATCCATCCAGAAACTGTTCCTCCTCCAATTCTTCTAGCTGTGCGAGCCTCTCTTCCAATGCCTCGCAATCAGCCATACCCGTGATTCCCGTGATTCGCAAACTAGGCACAATATATTCCATAGTCATAACGGGCTCCTTACCATAGACTAAGTGAAACGGTGTCTCGCCTGTTAGCTTCTTGCATGTAGTTCAGTATGCCCATAGCATAGCAGGGATGCACAAGTCCCAGTCATTTCGTCGCACATTACAAACCTTAGTCAACGCAGTCTCCAAAATTTTGCTGAATGCCTCAATGGTCCCATTTTCTTGCGGATGATAGGGCATACTTTTTTGGCAATATATCTGGAATTCCTCAGTGAGTGTGCTAACGTCCCACTTTGGAAAGACCAAGATAAGGGCAGATGCCATCTTTTCCTTAAGCATTTCCAGGCTTTTTTTACATTCCTTGTTCCAGCAATACGTAGCATCCTTCTTTAGTAACTGTTCCATTGGAGCCATGATCTAGGCATAGCTTTTTATAAACATCCGGTAGTAGCCTGTGTGTCCTAATGTAGCGTGTAGCTACTTTACACTTCAGTGCTTGCAGATTTAGTATGACAACGATCTTTGTCGGATCCACCATAAGTCCTTGCTTACAAACCACATGGCCCAGCAAGTTCACGAAAGGGACGAGGAAAGTACACTTCTTTAGGTTTAGCACAATCTAGTGCCAGCGGTAGGTATCCAGCATCAATCGTAAGCTCGCGACATGTTTCTTAACCAAGCCAAATACGGTCCAGTCATCCAGGTAAACTTCTAAGAACTTGTGGATAAATTCCTTGAATGCAGCTACCACAATATGGGAAAATATCGCTGGCGCATTCTTCAGCCCAAATGGCATTACCATATACCGAAAACAACCCCACTCGGTAGCAAACGTTGTCTTGCTCCGATCCTCTAGTGCGATCTTGATCTAATGGTACCCGGAGAACTCGTCTATGAAGGAGTATGCTTCCTGCCCGCCCACATTTTCTAGTACCTCATCTATAAAGGGTGTTGGAAACGGATCGTTAACACAAGAATCATTGAGCTTCCGTAGATCTACGCAGATGCAGATCTCACCCTTCTGTTTCTTCTCCTGCACGACCATAGGGCTTACCCAATCGGACTCCTTGACTAGTTCAATAATTCCTACTGCCAGCATCTTGTCCAATTCTTCGCGGACCTTTGCTTTGTATTTTGGATTCAATCGGTAGGGTCGCTACTTCACTAGCTTCGCATTTGGCTTCAAAGTTATCTTCATCATTCCTAGGTCTCCTAGAATCCCTTTCAGCTCTGTAATTTTTGTAGGGAATAAATCTTGGTATTCTCGGAGTAGCTCGACGACCTTTTCCACCATGGCGTCATCCCAGTAGTCCCCAAGTGTAGCATACTTTGGCTCTTCCTCTATTCTGATATTTACTTGCTTTGTTTTCAATGGTGCTATGATGTCTGGATCTTCTATCTTGGGACCGCGCATCTCATGACTCCCTTCGGATTTTTGTATATTGATGTTACGTAGGTCATCCTCATCATCGTCTACTTGTACATTGTAACATGCTAAGGCCTGGCTCAACTGTCATGACTAGTCTGACGGCACGACTTCTTCTAGTTCTGGTGGTGTTCTGAATATGGCGGTCTTTACTAGCTGTAATGCATCATCCATGGTATCCATCCATTGGTATTCAAAGAGAAATGTCAACAGAAACCCTTCACGCAGGATATCCCACTCGTCGATGCCATGTTGGAGCTCTGTTTCCGTATACCAATTCCTTGGAATGACATCCAGGGTATGATAAAATAAGTGCACCCATTTTGGTTGAGGCTCTACACCATAAGTTTTGGTCCATTTGGTCAGGCGCAGGCGCGGATCATCTCGTCCATTGTATTTATCCATTATTCGTAGCTTTGGCTTCCCAAATCTTATCTACATCATGCACTTACAGCTACGCCAATCTTCGAAGGTTCCTTCATGGGTATCCCACCATCGCACTGGTGTTGCGCATAATGTCCATTTTAGTGCATCAAACCATTGGTACTCTGGTACCGTGCTTTCGAATTTAACCAGGAATCCATCCACTACTCTCATCCCATCATATATTGGCAGCTCGTAGTTCTAAGATTTAACGCAATACAGGGATTTCATCGTCATATTACAGTGTTTCGCCACTGCACATCCTCTTCATCTGAATCGCTGGTGCATGAGTCGGCATAGCCCAACGAGAGTCTCCGCTCCTCCTTTGGCGTATTTGCAGCAATTTTGTAGATACAATCCAATGCATCGTCCCTTTCTTCATTGTGCCCAAGTTCTGTGTAGCGCGGTCCATCTGTTGGATCTAGCGAAACGACTACACAGAGCGACTTCTTCTCAAATATCATCTTTCTCTGTTTGAGGTCAATAACCCCATTCATGTCAGTGGCCCAGTCTATCCCTAGCAACACAGGGTACGGGCTATTTTCGTCCATGATTTCAATAACTTCGAAATCTGTCCAGGTACTTGCGCCATCAATATCTACTGTAATTCCTTGCAGCCTTCCCATGGGCAAGATCTTCTACTGATTGGCCATCCGCAATTGGATAGGAGACCATTGTAGTGTAGGCTTACCCATGCGCTCCCAAGTCTGTTTAGGCAATACATTTGCATCCGAACCTAGGTCCAGAATGACCTGATCCATCTCGTAGTTGCCAATCTGCGCTGTTAACCGCATCTCCTAACCCATCTGTGATGCATGTCTTCCTAATTTCTGGACTGCGCAAGGTTCACCCCACCCTGCACATCTATTAATCACTTCCTGTAACCCTTTAACTGCCCTGTTGTCACGAAGCAGTTTTATGCATGTCTTTAAAAAGGTAGTCAACATCGAGGGATCCCTAGCTGACTCAGGCCGATCCCTACTACCTCGAGTAGAGACGCCCGCGAAGCTTTCCCTAGCTTCTATATTGGCTTCCCCATTGACCTCTCCTGTGGCTGCGTTGCTCCGCAATACCATGTTTACCTTGGGTTCATCATCGCGTGGTTAGGATCTCATCATCTGCACATTTTGCATTGTTGTAGGAGGCGTTGCCTTCTTTTCACGAATCTATGCTATCAGCATGGGGCAATCTAGCAGCTCATGATCGAATTGCTTGCAATAAGGACATGATACTTGGGTTGGATTGGTACAATCATGCGCGTAATGTCCTGGCCCTCCACAGTCATAACAGATTAGCAGCCCTCGACCCCTTCCTAGTCTCTTTTTGCCCCGTCCTTGATCCTGTCTCGGGAACCCACCACGTGCCATCACCGCAGCTAGATCCTATCCTCGCACCTCAGTCTGCATTCTATAGGCAGGTGCCTAGTCCATCAACATTCAATAGCTATAGCAATCTCTTTCTTCATGACCCACCGATCTACAAAAGTTGCAAAAGAGCTGCTGGGGGGTCTGGTTGTATTTTGGCAATAGATGATAGTTATCAGTGTTGTGCTTTCCTCCTACCTGACAAATTGCGCACCAGAGTGGGGTGATCACGCTCGACCCTGCCTATGCCTCTGGTCGCAATGGTATCAGTCCCCCCATGACTACAAAATTCACCGAGACTGGACAATGGTCTTTATCGTGTCCCTAGCTTCTGCACTTTATACACCATACTTCCTCCCGGACTTCTGAACGCGGTGTTTGTTCTTGTTTTAACTTCTGTATTTCCAAACACAAATTTTGGACCTGTGCTTGGATTTGCTGAACTCCCAACCCTGGGTCTTGTACCGGGGTTTCGTGCAGCCGCATTGCTGCCTCCAGCGCTTCCGCTTGGGTTGAGATCTTCTGTTGTGACAAAGCCGACTTCAAATATGGTGTTAATGATGCAACGAACCAAGCGCGATGTTGTGCATCCGTCAGGGTCATGTTGGCCTCGCGAATGGTGCTTTTCAACCTCTGATCCAAATCCCACGGGGTCTCACCAGGCATCATCGTGATCTCTTTGAATCCTATGATCGACTGCGCTTCTGACTTTGGCCAACTAAACTCCTTTTTTAATTCAATATGGATGTCCACTATCCCCGCCGTTGGGTTGATGCTTGAATAATTCATGTACCATGTTAGCGCTCAGTCCTACAGTGCGCTGACTAAGATGGCTTTCTTGATGTTGTCACCTGCAACTTGCTACGCATTCCATACTGATGTTAGCACAAACCAAAATTGTTCCGAGTCTTCACCTCCTGCTCCTTTGAACACTGGTAACTAAATTGCATTCGCCATAGTTACCCTTGATCTACTACCATTCCTGATCCTTTTGATTTTTCAATGTTCTTTTCTATAGAGTCCCCGCATTCCACACCAGACACCCCTTAGGCAAATCCTGGTCCCGGCAACGGAACCATTTTTTGGTTTATGTGGGCCTGACCCAGGTTTGGAAGAGTTATTTAGCCAAACAAATCCCACAGCTACTGGCCCTTTCGGTAACAGCCCGCGGAGCGCGAACTAAGGTCTCACCCAAGGTAGTAGGGGAGGGTGATGGAACCAGGTTTCCGCACCCTTGGGCTGTCAAGATGTGGTTTAGGGGACTCGTGCACCCTTCTACTGCTTTGCGCTTCTCTGCAGTCACATAAATCCGGACCCAGAGAAACTTCTACTTTCTATTGATTACTGATCTAATCTAATTAATGGAGCATATTAGATTTTCTTAACAAGGTCTTTAAGCAAACATTTAACAAGTTCAATCATTCGCACTCTTAAACTGAACCCAGATTCACATACATTCATCACATTCAGATTTAACCAGATATAGAAAGGTAAATCATAAAGTCAGATGCACGATAACACATAATTACAGAAGCAACTTATCTTTATTATTATTCTTCACCAATACATCCAGATCTACCCTACGCACTCAGCTGCAGGGGTCTGTGTACACAGCTGTGGACTTTCCAGGCCTCTGCGCACACAGCTGCAGAGTCTCTAGCTACTACCCAACTGTCGACTCGGACTTATAGACGCTTTCAGTCTATTTTCTTCAAAAACCCATTACATTTCATCCTCCCAAAAGAACTGTCTTTTCCTCATAGAGCCTCACTCTATTTATACCCTTCCTTGGCCCAAGATCCCTGCGCGGGCCGACTCTATTTACATTTCTTTACATTATTTTCCGGGAGGACTACCTTTTGACTCAACCTATTATATTTCACACTCTGCATACTTCGGAGTTTTTACAATAATTTAATCCTACTTTTTGGGCTTTCTAGCCCCAAAACCGTTACACGGAACCTCCGCTACCCAACAGTTTGATATACATGGCTTTGTTGATATAGACTAGCTTAAAGATCGAGATCAAAAAAATATACAAATAGTTATGTGTTTAACCATTTTGAAGGAGCAATTAGTTGAATGAACAAGATACAATCTATAATTTCACTCTTGGCTTAAAAAACTAAATACATAGAAACCACTCATGCAAGAAGTTGTATGGCTATAGAAGATGTATTTAATTATTAGGTTCGTCTAAAAGGTTGTAAGTTTAATTGTGATAGTTAATGTGCAATATATTTGATTAAAAAACCTATATTATCATTATAAAACATAACATATTAATATTTATTATCACTTTGTAAGAAACATGGCTAAAGACAATAAGCTGATGTTAGTAAAGGTGGACACAATGAATAATGTTGTAGATTTATTAACTAAATTTGTGAGCACTAAAATGTTTCCTTGATGCATAGGCAATAGGCATTGTTGTCCTCGATTTTTGATCATGTAATCATGTCTATATGCAAAGAAAACAAGTGAGAAAATGTTGGTTTATTTTTGGCATCCATTTGTTGCGATTTTCAACACAACTTTCAAATTTTGTGGTTTTATGGCACACAATCTTTCAACCCACAGTGTTCTAATTTTCATTATGGAATTAAAGGTGTAATCTAATCTCAGTCAATGGATTAATGTTTTGAATACCTCGAGATATTATATATTATGTTGTAAATGATGAAGTTAAAATTTCTAGAGTAAATTTCTCAATATTAGATTGAATTTCCAACATTTATTTTTCTATTTATAAGGACTGTGTGCACATTGTGTCATTGTAAAGTTTTAAAACTTACAAGAGGTGTTCTATAAGCAAATTTCACACATAGAGTGATTATGGATGAAAAAATAAAATCTACCTGTTAAAAGCCAAAAGTAACCTCACCCACAAACATTTATACCATGGTTAAAAATGAAGAAAAAGATACACTAGTTTCCCTTATTTTGGGGTGCACTTACATATGAAACCAAAATTACATATCATAAACTAGTTAGCAATTGATGAACATGGGCCACAAGTTGAGAGCCTTTGAATTAATTGAATTATACTTCCATTGAACCATGAAAGAGTTACAATTACTTTTTTTAAGCACCTCAATGGCAAATGAGGCATGGCCCTTAACAAAATGTGCGAACATGTTATAATGATAAAAAATATATCATTACCCATATAATTTATCTTAACATAAATATAGTCTTTTTTAATATTGTATTTTACCAGATGATGCATTAAATTCATCCCATGTTTTAGCCCACATTAAATTCATCTCAATTATAACCTATGTGCATTTTATTGTTAAATGTATAAATGCATTGTATAGAGTTTCTTTGTATGGGGCAGGAAGGGACATGCCATGTCATACAAAAGTTGAGTACGCTATCACATCACTCAATGAGTATGCCAACATGCCTCCATTAGCCAATGTCATGTGGAGACATGGGAGTTCAACCCAGTTTTATGTCAATGCAGCTTGAGTGATGATGGTGGTTCTAGTTCTCAATGGGGCCATATTTGAGATCAGATCCTATGGTCCTTTTTCCATTATGCTTTGGGAAATCCAATTAGATGGAATTCACTTCAATTATCCGAGAACCCCTCAATAAGTCTCATATCAAGCCCAGGGCATAATTTCTGGTGCTTTTTCTGACTCTTCATCTACCATAGCTTAAGATTTTCTCTTCTTTCCATGGTCACTCATAGTGGCCACAAGATTTATGTAATCACTCAGTTTTTAAACCTATCGTTTACACCTTTCACTAAAGTTGAAGCCTAACCCTATTTCCCCTTGCCCACCAAGATGATTCACCGAAGAATGTGTTTCCAATGAGAACGTGGGGGTAATGACTCGCAAGGAGGCTCTCGGGTTTGCATGAGGGTGAAGACCTCAACAAGCTTATATAGGGAACAATTGACATCAGTGGTTAAGAAGTTATAAGGTTTAGAATAAGACAATATTGTCAAACGCTTGAGCTTGTTGAATGCAAAATTGATTATGAATGTGAGGGAATGGGTGTTAGATGGGCCACAACCATGGCTAATGGAACCAATTAACTAACCATTGACATGCATTGGAGGATGAAATATTTGTTGATTCAAGTTCTTCTAAGTTGTAATGTACTAAAATTGAAATTATGTTATACTAGGAAATGTTGTAATTCAACGGGAGAACATTAGAAAGCACATCAAGAGGATTGAAGCATGTGTTGCACCCAGCGCTGGCCCGATCTGTTGCAACCCAAGGGATCTAAACCCAATTCAAGTGGGTGCTTCGATCTCTTTTAGTATTTTTCATGATATTTAGCTTTTAATCTATTTGTTTTTTTGTTTCTACTAGTCCTTTTAAGGTTGGTTTGCAATATATTGTTTATGACTAATTAAAGGTAGATCACAATGAACTTTTTCTCTCATTTTGATAATCCTAGGGATATTATATCTTCTAAGATAATTTTTGTGAACCCTAGGTTTTCTTGGAATGATGCTTTGTTGTTTTGTCAATAATAAGGTTTCCCTAGTGGCAAGCCACTAGCAAACAAAGACTTTGGACTCATGTAATTTCATGGGGATAATAAAAAATTAGCTCACCAAAAATATATTATATAATTTAAGAGTCTATTCTTTATGGACCTTCAAAAATATATATCAAGCCTTACTAAAAAAGAGAATCATTCCGTAAAATATCTTAAATAAATGAATATAATAATAAAATGAAAACAGTAATTAAATTAAAAATACATTAGTCACTTTAGGATTTAACCAAATTATTCTATTTCAACACAATTATAAAGAAAACTCATTACTAAATCTCCTTTAGAATGTAAATTATATGTTAAATTTCCTTTAAAATATAAAATAAAATCCTAAAATATTTCTTTAGAGTGAAAAGAAAACAGAACATATAAAGTGCCACCTTATAAAACATAATTCACTTCATGTATTGAAAGTAACAATTATGTCTTATACTTTTAAAATAATAGCCTCTTCAAAATAATTATAAAGTAAAAAATAATAGCATTCCCTAACATGCATAAAAAAAATTGACAAACTTCCTTATCTTGTATCTTTATAATCCACTATTTTCATTCTTAATAAGTTGAAGAGCAAACTCAAATCCAATTCAAAAGTGGTTTATTCACTAATAGTGAAGTCTTCTTGCCCACGGGGTTTTGGATTGACGGTGAATGGGTGTCCTGTTAAGACACTCCTTGCGATAGGTCACTGGTTCAAATCCCCATGGGTACTTAGATTAGTCTTATCGAGAAAAAAAAAATAATGAAATCTTCCTAAAATTCTTATAAAGTGCAAATGAAACATACAAAATATCACCTTATTATTAGAATTGATGCATTCCATATATTCAATAGTGATATCATGATATCATATGTTCTAAATTGAGAACCTCATCAAAACTACTTTGTATTAAATAAAAGAAAATATTAACAAAAAGAATTAATGCATTCCATATATATATATTGAATAGTGATATCATGATATCATATGTTCTAAATTGAGAACCTCGTACTACTTTGTATTAAATAAAGGAAAATATTAACAAAAATTACTTTACATGCCCTTATAATTTAAAATAAAAAAAATGACAAAACATGATTCACTATTGTTTTATAGGTTGGGAGACGAGGCTCATACCTAATCAAATGTGACTAGTTGGTAACAATGAAGTACGTTTGCACATTATGTACCTTAAAAGGTTGTAAAATCGATTTGACAAATATCATTTTATATGCCTCAAGCTTAAGCATAAGGAGAAATGAGTAACAAATATTATTAGGGATTGCCTGGTTAGAGACTACAGCATTTGCTTTGTGTTCACATTGTATTGGTTTTCTATTATTTTAACAAGTCTTTTGTAATTTTAAGTAAAAGTTTGAGAAGATGTTAGATATTTTTATTTTCTTATAAATTTAAAAATAATTTTCTAATTTTTCGAAATCTTATTTTTAATTTTCCATTGGTTGATCTAACTTTATGCGACGTAATTTCCTTGGTGAAGGGCGATTTATTTGTGAAAATTTTCTGTCTTACAAAACATTTTAAAATATTAAAAAAAATGTTAATTTTGTGAGTAGCTATTATGTTATTGTGTTCTGACATTGTTATGTCTAAAACTGCTACTTCTCTTCTCAATGATGCAAGAACTGACAGGGTATAGGTCCCTTACATAAGTGTGGGGGAAGAGATGGGGGTAAACAAACCTCAATAATTATGAAGAGTACGGAGGTGTGGAAGAAGAAACAAGAAATGGAAACACGAGCTAAATAAATATCCAAATAAAAAATTGAAGAAAAAAAAAAAATCTTTTCCACACACCGCACCAGCAACAATTTATATATTAATTTTCTGAACACCAAACTTGAAACAAAAAAAAGATACCATTGCATTTCCCAAAAATGAATACCCTTCTGCGGAGGTCCTGCATCACACAATAAATTATTGCAACGATAATCAGGAGCTATTTATTTATATTATATCCCAAATTCACATGCTATTGTTATTAGTTCCAAGAATTTTTCTTATTACCTTACCTTTGCTACTCACCACTATATGTAGCTTTTTTGATGAAGAAAACAAAAATTCCATTGCCATAGTTTATTTCGTCTGCAATTTTTACACCAGGGATGACCTTGTGCCATATAGATACCTTGGGCTCTTCCTTTACTAGTTTCTCCATGTCTTTGAAATTATATTCGCTTTAAAATTCTATATAAGGATATGGAATACCAGGGGTGACCTTGTGCCATATAGATACCTTGGGCTTTTCCTTTACTAGTTTCTCCATGTCTTTGAATTCATATTTGCTTTAAAAGATATGGAATCTAGAACGAAGCATAAACAACGCAATCATTTATATAATTACAATGTTTTGGACCGATTATTTAAGTAATGGTACATCATTAATGCAATTATTGAAAGTGAATATATCTATATATGGCCTTAACATAATTAAGTGACATCCTATCCGGTTACACTATAATAACACCTTACACAAGCCATAGGAATTCTTAATGGAGTCACTCAACATAGAGTTACATGTACAGAACAAAAGAAATGGAACTACTGAAAATTATATGAAGTAACAGAAAAATTATTGTTTAGAGGAATAGAGAAATACCAATTTAGCTTGAAAAGTTCTCATATGTTTATTGTTGAGCCCTGCACGCTTAAGCCTAAATTACGTGCGACTCAAAGTAAGCACCGCATGGGTTGAGCCATCTCTCGCATGAAAATATGCCCAAGAATTGGATGGATTCATGTGTATACCAAAATCATATACCATAGCATCCAAAACATTTCTCTATAATTCACTGTTAATAATGTTATTTATTTTGAAATTGTTCGTGGTGTTGTTGTATTCAGTGGAGTGAGGCCAGCAGTCATGCATGAACGCTTCATCGTTTGGATCATTTCTACAACGTCCATTTGGGAGGAGCAGTTGCCAAGGACCAAAGTTTTTCCACTATATTTTTGAAGTTCGTGGTAATATGCATGACAGAGACACCTCATCTCCATTTCTGATTCCTTTATTTCTTTAAGCTCAACCTTACATTATGCAGAGGTATGGAAGAAGAGATCTTCTACACAAACCAAATGAATGCCTTTATTTTTTAATCACAACATTACACTATGTGGTGTGTGGAGGATGAAAGCTTCCTCCGCACTCAACATAAAAATTACACAATCACGTGTCCCATGTTTTATAACTAGCATCCATGTGTGCTCCATTGTCCAAATCACAAGTTCCCTATGAAACCATCTAGAGTCCAATCAAATGTTGAGCACATATGTATGAAACCATCTAGAGTCCAATCAAATGTTGAGCACATATGGTTGGTCAAAACCAGAAGTGTTGAGAAACCAAGTGCTAGATAGTTTAATGCTTGGTTCCTCTTTATTGATAATTATTTGTGAATGTTAGATATCTTCTTATTATTTTTATGTTGTCTTCATCAAGCAATTATACAAATGTTCAAAGCATAAAGATTACAAAGAGACAAAGAACACCACAAATTAGGCTTCAAGCCAAGAGAAAACCCAACAATCCTTCTCTTATAGAATCAGATCAAAATGATATATCCAACACCCAAGACCAAGACCAAAAATACCACAAATATCCCAAGTCAACCCTCCTCCAAGTCTCCTATAATGTTATGCAACCCGTTCACAAATAAATAAATCGACGACTTAAAAATTATCCTCTTCGAAGGAGAAACCTCCTTTACATTAAATAAATGAACAATCCTTGGATGATACAAATGAAAATACCTCCTTTATATATATATAGTAGTCTAAGGGGTCACAATATAATCAAAGCTTATAGAACAATAATAATGTAAGGGCACAACAATAACAATAGTGGTCTTCTATGGGGCATAATAATAACAATATGGAAACTACACGGGCACAACAATAACAATAAGTGGCTACAATAGTAGTATAAAGACCTAACATGCCCCTCTCCTTCAAAAAGGTGTTGTCCTCAACACTTAAGTAGTTTTAGATGCTTCTGTATAAACTTCTCCTCCTCCCATGTGGAATCTTCAATAGGTAAGTTCTTCCACTTGATGAGATACTCTGAAATTGATCAATTTCGTAGCTGTCGAGTTCTTGTTTCCATGACTGCTTCACATTCCATTATGATTTTTCCTTCCTCGTCAAGTTCTGGCAATATTGTTTGAATAAAGAGCTTGTCACCTATAACCTTCTTTAAGCATGAAACATGGAAAACTAGGTGCACTCAGGAAGATATAGGAAGCTCCAATTTCTATGCCATAGTACTAATCTTTTGCAACACCTTGTAAGGACCATAGTACTTGATGGTGGATGATATCCATAAAGTTCCATAATAAGGTCATTTTTGCTGCAGTATGGAAGGAAGTGTTATACCACCACTCAGCCAGAGGTAACCACTTGACTCATTATGTTTGTTTATTAGATACAAAGCAACGAATATATCCTTCCAAACATTTGTTCACTATCTCAGTTTTCCCATCAGATTGAGGATGATAAGATGAGCTATGAGCTAATTGAGTACCCAAACAAGAAAATAATTTTGTCCAAAATTTCCAGTGAAAATGGAATCTCTGTCGCTTACAATAATATTTGGGTTTCCATGTAGCTTTTGAATTGTTTCCATAAATGCAGTAGCAACTGTACTGGCTTTAAATGGATGAGATAATGCAAAAAAATGTGCATTCTTGGTAAGTCTATCAACTACCACCATGAAACCTCCTCCTAATGTTGACTTGGAATGGATAAAGGTTGTAATAGACCGAGGGTCTTAACTGTCTCAACTTTATTTTTTTTGTAAACCAAACATTTTGCTTCAAACTTTTGAATATCAGATTTAAGGCCCTCCTAAAAACAAACTTTCTTGACCCTGTGGTAAGTTTTTAAAAATCCTGAGTGCCCTCCTAAAGGAGAGGTGTAAATTTCCAAAAGAATCTTTTGTTTGATTTAGGAATTCTTACAAAGATATAAGCGATCTGTGTACCATAATGAGTCATTTTTCTAGTTAAATGTATCAGATATACTGGGATCTTGCTATAACTTTTGAATGAGCTTCCACACTTCTTCATCATTCTTCCATTCATCCCTTGCTTTGGTTATCTAATCTGGTTGGATAATATAAATGGCACAAATGAATCCTTCCACATCCTCATCCTTCTTGAGAGTGTATCTGTAACAACATTTTTCTTCTCTTTTTTGTATATTATTTCAAAATTATAACCCAACATCTTTATGACCCATTTTTTCTACTCTTCAAAAGATAATCTTTGTTCCAAAAAGTATTTAAGGCTATCATGATTTTTTTTTACCTTGAAGTTCCTTCCCATTAGGTAAGGTCGTCATTGCTTTTGTGCATGTAGTATTTCCAACATTTCCTTTTCATAAATAGGTTTGTGTAAATATTTTCCTTCGATTGGATGAATTTCAAAAGCAATAGGTCTTCCTTCTTGCATTAAAACAACACCAATTCCATTTCCTGAGGCACCACATTCCACAATAAAGGGCTTTGTGAAGTCTAGTGTAGCTAAGACCGATGCTTGGCACATTGCCTCTTTAAGATGTTCAAATGACTTAGTTTCTTCTAAATTCTAAGAAAATTCATCTTTCTTCAGTAATGTTGTTAGATATATTGCTATTCTCCCATAATTCTTAACAAACCTTTGATAATACCCTATCAACCCGAGAAATCCTCGAAGATGCTTTATGGTTGTGGGGATTTTCCATTCCTTAATGACTTTAATTTTGTTAGGGTCTACCTTAACAGCCTCATGAGATACAATATGACCCAGATATTCCACTTCTTGTACTCCAAAGAAACATTTGGAGGTTTTTGCATATAATTGTTTCTACTCCAATAGTTTGAGCACCCTGTCAACATGTTGAACATGATCCTTCCAAGCCTTATTATACATTAGTATATCATCAAAAAATACTAACATAAATTTTCTAAGGGTGGGTTTGAAAATGGAATTCATCAAAATTTGAAATGTAGAAGGTGCATTGATAAGGCCAAAAGGCATGACCAAAAATTCATAATGAACCTCATGAGTTCTAAATGTTGTTTTCAGAATGTCTTCAATCCTCATTATAATTTTATGATACCCTGAACAAAGATCCAACTTGGTAAAGTAAATTTCTCCATGTAATTCATCCAACAATTCATCAGTAACATGAATGGGAAATTTGTCTTTAATATTGAGCTTGTTGAGCTCCCTATAATCTAAACACATGTGTCATGATCCATCCTTCTTATGCACCAATACTACTGGACCAGAGAAAGAACTTTTACTTGGTTGAATTATAACAACTTCTATCATTTATGCAACCATATGTTCAATTTCACTCTTTTGGGCATAGGGATATTTGTAAGGTCTGATGTTTGGAGGAACATTTCCTGGAATCAAATGAATAGCATGATCATGATCACAAATAGTGGGAGACCTTTGGGAGTCTCAAATAACTTGGAATGATTTTCCAAGACTTTTTGGAGATCTAGAGAAATATATGATTTCGATGTTTCAATATCTAGTGAGCATAATTGTGTAATTATGCCTTGTTTTTATTTCTTTAGAATATTTGTCATGCCATTAGAGTTTATTATCTTACCTAGTTTCCCTGCAATACCCCTTAATTCAACTTCCTTTCCTTCCCAAAAAAAATTCAAGAAAATTTCTTGAAAATTAAAAGCTATCATACCCAAAGATTGTAACCATTGGACTCCTAGTACAACATCAGCACCACCCATTGGAATGGAAAGCATTGGACTATTAAAAACATATTCCCCCATGGTTAGCTTGATATTATGGCACTTTCTATAGCAATTTATAGTTCCTCCATTTGTAACCATCACTTGACACTTTGGTGTTGGATATAGGAAGAAATTCAATTCCTTGGCTATCTTACAATGAATAAAATTATGGGTACTACCCGAATCAAAATAACTATTACATTTTTCTTCTTGATATTTCCTTCTATCTTAAGAGTTTGAGGAGTGGTAATTCCAGCCAATGCATTACAATATATGGTCGGATTCATTTCTTCTTTCTCTAGGGTTGGTTCCTCGTGTATACCCTCTTCTTTTGATGTTTCGTGTTCCTTGTCTTCCTCCTCTTCACAATCTATGTAAAATAATTCATTCTCGACACACTTACGACATTTAGTGTCTTTGCTATCAAAACTGTAACAAAACCTTTTTTCTCTTTTTTCTTCCAATTGTTGTGGTGTCAACCTTGTAGGTTGTGGAAGGCTAGGAGAAGCAACACTTCCATCTTTATAGTTGTGAGTGGTAGACTTCCTTGTTGCCATAATTTTTCTTTCAACTTTCCTTGCCACCCTAAATGCTTTCTCCAATGAATCAGGTCCCAAAGGCGAACCTCATGTTTGATGTTATCCTTTAAATTCACTATGAAGACATCAATTCTATGTTCCTCTGGAATATCATTTACCCTTACATTCAATTTTTGGAATTCCTCAATTTGCTCTACTATTGAATCCTTTTATTTGAGATTTATCAATTGGCTAAAGAAGGTGTTTCTCTTTGTATCCTCGTAATGTGCTATCATTTCCTTTGTAAAAATTTACCAAGTGACAAGTGGTTTACGAGAACAAATTCATCAATACCATACAAACTGATTGGGTTCTAAATATAAAGTTGCAATGTGTACTGTTTGTATGTGTAGCACATTATGGAGATCAAAATATTGTTCCATCTATAGTATCCATGTTATCGGATCCTTGCCATCAAACTTCCTCATATTGATCTTTGGAATATGGTGGGTCTTAAATCCAACGTTAGAATTTATGAAATCATGATTAACATTTCTTTTGTTCTCATCATGACTTTCATCTAATATATTTTCTACACTAGGAAGCATTTCTTGGAGAAAATTTGTCAAACCTTCCATGTCTTCTTTTAAACCATCCTTCAAACCTTCCATGTTTGTTTTCAATCCATCCTTAAAACATTCCATGTATGATTTTAAACCATTATTAAAACCATCCATCTTAGCTTCCATTTCATTTTTTGTTACTCTTTGCAAGAGAGAAATTTGTTGCACTTGATCTCGGAATTTTGATATATCATGTTGCATTTCTTCCTCTTCTTCATGTGTCATAGTAGATATTTTTGGTTTATTACTAGGTGTTTCCATTTTCTTCACTTGAGTAATTTTGGAATCAAATAATGATATTTATGCTTCACTATGCCCTTTGAATCACTTCAAACTGATTTTTCAAACAAAAGTTTTGCAAAATTTTAAAAATACACAGCTTTTTCTTGTTTTTTAGGAGCTCGATATTGCAACTATTGTATCTTTGTAATTGTGAATTTCCAAGATATGAAATTCCATCCTTTAGTATCCCTCTTAGTCTTCTTTCCAACCCAACAAGTCTGACCAAGATTGGATTCTTCAAGAAAGAGTTATGCCCAATCTTCCACGATGACCTGATTATAGACTGGTTCAGTAGAGCAACTTGTACGGAGTACCACATGTCAATGGTTTGACCTTTGGCCCTAAAAAGGATATCCAACAAACTAAATTTTGTCCTCATTCTGTCAATTTTTACAAAATTCAAATATGATGCTCAGAGAGAAATTTATGACGATTTTCCAAGGTCGTTTGTTTGAGATGGAATTCTGGAGCCTGTAAAAATCCTAACTTCCTAGGATCATATCTCTGGAAATATAGAGAGGAAAGATCTGATTCATATATTAGGTTCAGAACAATTTCAGCTCCACGTGGTTTCATTTTCAGCTTCTAAATCTTTGTAAAAAAAAAATAGCGAAAATTTCTCGATGACCTGTTTGAAGCAGCAAAACCCTAGAATCCAAAGCTCTGATACCAAATGTTATGAAACCAACTCCCAAATAGGTATATCAACAAATTAAAAATTATCATCTTCAAGGGGGAAACCTCCTTTACATTACATAAATGAAAAATCCTTGGATAATACAAATGAAAATATCTCCCTTCTATATATAGGAGTCTAAGGGGTCACAATATAATTAGAGCCTACATAACAAAAATAATGTAAGGGCACAACAATAACAATAGTGTGCTTCTATGAGGCACAATAATAACAATATGGGGACTACATGGACACAACAATAACAATAAGGGGGCTACACTAACAATAACAATAAGTTGTTACACTAGTAGTATAAGGACCTAACATATAATAAAGTTAAAGTCAATGAAAGTCAACACTAGTCAAACCCTCTAAAAATATGGTCAAATCATAGCAAATATCGGCCTTGCAATAGAGGCCGAATTGTTGGCATTATGATGCATGTGTTGTACTTGATGGCAACCCATTTGTAGCAGAACAACTCACTTGCGTATGGTAACTAGACGAATCTACGTAACTAGATGAATCTACAGGAGAGATATCAGATGTGATAAAATGAATGGCAGTTGTGTTTACAGATGTGACAAAATGTAGGGAAATTCAAAGGAATCATTTCAAAAGTAATATGGAAAATCACATTATAATAGGTTTATTCAGAGGCAACAAAGTAATGATACAAAAAAATAGGATAAAGGAACAAAGGACTACAGATCAAAATCAATAAATTGAAGAAAGAGAATGGTTTAAGAAGTATGTGTTGGTTCACCATGTCCAAGTAGTGTATACATGCGGGCTCATGGAAAAAAAGAAGCATATGCGTATGCACGCACTTTCACAGAAGGAAAAGCGTGCATGGGATGGAAAATCAAGGTTTTGGTGCGAGGTATTGATTTGAGGTTTTGACAAAGGATATAAGTATATAAGAAGAAGAAGATCAAAAGGCTAAGAGCAGAAGCAATGAATATCTCATGAAGTATTAGATCAAAAGCAATTATGCATGTTATCAGTTTCTGATGCTTTTCTTGATCTGGACTAAGTATGCACCTGAGTGTTTGATGATGGATGAGATCTAATGATGGATTAGGATCATAATGACTTATCATTATGAGATCTGATAATGGATAGGCTAGATCTGAGTGTTATCAAATGTTTTGTGCTTTAAATGTTATAATATGGGTATATCTAAAGACTGGAATAGTTGCGAAGTTATAAGTTTTTATCTGCAGATCTGTACGCTAGTTTTCCTTGCTGAAGGCATGCATACATGTTGGTTTGACACTTCCAAGTAGTGTATGCAAAAGAAAAGCATGTTTTTCAAAGATGACTAATCTATCTGATCAGTGTTGTTGTTTTACTACTGTTTTTCAATGATGTCTTCTTAAAGTAGAACTGAATGCATAAGGAAATTGAGCATGATTGATTGATTCATTAAGTGATAAGGGTGATATTTGTTGCTATCTATTTAGATATCTGTAATTTGACAATAGATGTTCATATTTTTACTGGTTGGTATGGTTTTGGTTCAGAGGTTTTATGATTCACTATCTTTAGAGGTATACATAGGTTGGGCTGAATGAAGTAGCATATACACGCAGGTTGGCTTCATTGAAGGAGCGTATACATTTTGACACATGAATTTTGATGTTACAGTTGGTCCTGTTTGTTGATGCAGTGTTCTAGATTCAAATCTATGTACTGGCTATAGTCATATGTCTATTCTAGTTGATTGGTTGAATTTGATTACGTTTGAATGAATGGTTGATTCAGTTGTGGTTGTTTGATTATATATGTCATAGGTTTCAGTGAATGATTGATTCAGTTTTGTCAGAGGTTCAGTGATTTTTTGATTCAGTATGTCAAAGGTTTCAGTGATTTATTGATTCAGTTATGTTTGATTCAGATATTGATGATTGGGTTTCAGTTATGTCAGAGATTTATGATTGAGTTTCAGTGATTGGTTGATGCAAATGTATTTGATGGATGTATTGCAATGGTGATTGATTTTGAGCTTCAATGTTACTGATGGGTCTAGTATGAAAATTTGATGAAATGTGGCCTACATATTGTGTTTTTGTGTACCAGGAGCATCCAGTATGAAAAATTATGAAACGTGGTCCCTGGAGGATATTGAGGGTTGGATCCTTCAGTGAGGAAGTCGAAGCTTCCTGCCAGTGGTGGCTGGTGATTTGATTAGGGGGTTGGAACTCCCTACCAGTATTAGCTGGAGAAAGAGTAAGGGTTGGAGCCTTTTGTAGGTCGGTGCTTACGTACTAGTAAACATATCGGCTAGTACAAGAACTAGGGGGTTATAGCTCCCTTCCAATAGAAGTTGGAGAACGAGAGATGGTTGTAGTCTTCTGCAGTTGGGTGCCTGTGTACTAGTAAGAGTTTACACCAGTACAAGATTGTAAATAGATTATTCTTTATATTAAAAGAAGACAGAGCCAACAACAGCAAGTGGTTTTTATCCCGCATTGGGTTTTCACCTTAAATCTTAGTGTATATGTGTGTTGCTTATATGTGATGGTTATTCTGTTATTACTGCACATCGTTATTGTTTAATGTTTAATAAATTACGGATGCACTGATTAAAGATCAACATATGATGAATTAATTGAATCATAAGTTCATTGGATATACGTTGGTTGCCTTAAGCATAGTTTCTTGCACACACAAGTTCCCTTCACTGAAGTAGCATATATAAATCTGACTATGGAAATGAAAAAGTTATTGATTTGTAAATACTTATTCACCCCCCGCTTAGTATTATTCACAACAATTGGTATCAGATCAGGGCCTTTAGTAGAAGCTTGATCGCTTGAATGAGATCCATAGAAACAATGGGAAAGAAGCATAAGAAGAAAGCACTTCAAAAGAAGAAGAGGAATTGTGACAGTGGGAGAGACTATTGGACATTATGTGGAAGCAACTCTTCAAATTCAGAATCACCTCAGAATGAATATGAACAAGAAAAAGAATTATCAGGTACGAATTTGTTGTCCTCTAGTGATACATTTATCTGTTCATTTGAAGATAATGAATGTGACAGAGAAACAACTGAAATTTCTCTTATGGGTGAAAGAGAAAGAAATGAAATAGAGGCATAATTTAAAAATATCACAAACACAATTAGAGATCAAAAAGATCTAATTGATAAAAGGGAATGTGCCTACAGAGAGGAATTTACCAGATTAAAAGCTCAGTTGGAAGAAGGAAACAAACTAAGAAAGCAGTGCAAGGAAAAGGAAGATCAATGTCAAAGGTTGCAGGATGAAGTAACATCATTGAGAAATGAAGTAAATGAGAAGGATACAACAATCAAGAAACTTATAGAAAGATATAGTTACTATAAAAGTCTTGAAGATGAGATAGTCTCTCTAAAAGAAGACCTTGAAAATTCAAATAAGCAAAATGATGAACTACCTCAAGCAGATGAAGAACAAGAAAATGAGATTCTAAAATTAAAACAACAAGTGGAAGAAGGAAGAAAGGATGAAGAAATCATGAAGAAGCAATATTTGGAAAAGGAAGAGAAATATTAGGTTGAGGTAAATATCCTAAAAGGTAAATTAGAAGAAAAGGATAAACTTTTGAGCTTTCAAGATAGTACTAAGGTTTTCGATAACATTCTTAATAGTCAAAGGCCTCTTATCATCAAATCTGGTCTTGGTTTCCATGAAACTATTGAAGGTGAATCTAGCTCACAAGATAAGGCAAGGAACTCTAATGCAAAATCTGAAATGCTCAACAAGGAGATAAGAGGTCAACCCCATCAACAACCAAGGAAAGAAACACTTCAAAGAAAATCATTTACTCCTAACTATGGAAGTGATAATCGGTTATTTCCTATGATGAAAAATGTTGAATGATTTATATGTCATAATTTTGGGCATGTTGTAGCCAAATGCAAAAGTAGAATGGTTCAAGTTAATAACCGTCACACAGAAAGATTATCGGCTTCCAAGTACTTTAAGGGATATTGTTTTTCTTGCAATATGTTTGGTCACGAAGCCATTGATTGCTTTAGACGGAATATAAAACATATAAGATGTTATGCCTACAACAAGTTTGGGCATACAACAAAAGAATGCAGGAGCAAATTTCGGCCAACATACCAAAAGGAGAAAACATCATCACACTCCAAGGTATGGAAGAAGAAGGAACCATAGTCAGAAAAATGTGGCGTAGATCAGTATAAGACAGAATAGACTTAGGAGGAACTGAAAGTATGAAATTTCTTTTTTCTAATTCTCATATGCAAGTATCATGAAGACAAGTCGTGTATATATGTGAGTTAGAAGCTGCACAGTCGTGTATATGTTGGTTTGATGTAAAAACAGTAAGACAGACTCAGGAAAAGGGGTCTGATATGGTTTAGTCAATTATCAATTATCCTTTCTGTTCTAATTGATGATGATTACAGTCTATTGATGATATGTAGAAGTGATTTTGACCTCATAAGTTGTTGATGACTTGATGTATAACTAGTTGATGATGATGCCTTGATGATCCTTACGGATATTTGCAATGATCAAATCTAACAGTGAACAAGTGGCACCGGTTCAGGGGGAGAATATATTATGCATCTAATAATGTAATGTTGGCATTATGTTTACAGTGAACAGGTGGCACAGGTTTAGAGGGAGAATATACTATGCTTCTAATAATGTAATGTTGGCATTATGTTTAGAAGTCTTTGATGCCTAATGATTCTTATCAATGGTGATGATGCTTATGTTGCTAAAGTGTTTAAATGATACATCATGCTATGTTGCAGTCATAAGTTGCCTATGATGAAATATCAGATGATATTGCTTGAGGCACATAGTTATTATTCAGATCAGATTTATGGATGATTGTGGATGACTCTTTTTGATGATGCATATATGGTATGTTGCTTACATGATGATCCTCATAAGGACAAGGAGAAGAACAAATCTTGAGTACACAGCTTCATTATTTGATAAGTGTCATTTCTTTTATGATGTTGTCTTCATGCCTTCAAAGATGCATAAACTTCATATGGTGCAGATATGGATGAGGATTCCCATAGCTCTTGGCTATCACATGGTATATTGGTTGAGGATTGTTGATCTTGATGGTATCAAGAAAGTTTGACAAATCACTGTGAGCTCATGGTTTGCTAGATACATATTGCTATCTCTTTGATGGATACACATAACGTTGGATACATGGATGATTAATTAAGTTGCATATTGAAAAATATTGTTGGTTGGCCAAGAGAATGGTGTTATTGCAGGTCACTTGAAGACATAACTATTTGAAGACATGGCTTACTTAGTCACATAATGATGATGACTTCTTACTTTATGACGATAGGTTTGATATTAACATATGTTGATTATCATGGTTGATTCTTATCATATCTGGGATGTTCCCTAGTGATGATACATGGTTGATATATTGAGGGATCTTGTGGAAAGATCATGCAGTTCTTGATGATGATGTTACAATCATAGATGGTGACTATGGTGTTTTCACATACATATGATATGATGTTACTGCTTGGACATGGAAGGTTATGATAAGGCTCTTTCTACTAAGGAAATGAAGCAAGTTGATCTTGATGAGATCAAGAGGATGAGTTGATATCTATATGCGGCATACTTTGTCACGGGTTGATGATATTTACATCTTGGGCACTGATGATGGAGATATACAAGTTGTTGGTCTAGATTCTGCTAACAGATGCTTATGGTGCAGATCATATATGGTGTATGATAGTTGTTGATTACTCTCATGGTCTTGTTTAGATCTTTGGTCTTTGTTATAAATGTCATGTATACAATTTGATGTATAGGTCATGTAAAAGCCCATGATGTAATAATATGTCTTTGTCTATCATAGTATTTTAATGAGTCCTTTTTGGTCATATGATGTAATTTGTACCCCCACTATGCATGGGAAGGATGATGTAATAATTGCTATATTTCAATCATGTATAAACAATTGGTATATCATGGATGAGTTAAATTTGGTATATCCCCACTTGGTTGGGAGATTGATGTATGTGTTGAAATGTGGCAAAAAGAATATTCCAATTTTAATTTGTCCTTGAACTAAAATTGTGAATTTAAATTCGAATTTAGTCTCACCAGCTGCTTGAAAAGTAATTAATTAATTCATCATGAGTTAATTAGTTTGAGAAATTCAAGTTAGAAGTCTTTATGAAGTCATGCAACAGTTATCCCTTAAATTAAGGAGATTATCCCTTAATTAAGGAGATAAGATTGAGTTATATTTGAGTTGTAATTAGTTAGCTCAGTTTACTAAGTTAAGTCCAGTTAAATTAGTTCCAAACTGTTTGAGGAACTAATTGTGAGTTATCAGTCAGTTGATGCATGCATGCACTCAACTAGTGTACTCCAGATAACTGACGATTCTCTCATCATTAACTCATGCATGTATATTCTGAGAAAGACCCAGTTGATATTAAAGACAAGGACAATGTACTATCACTTGCATGTGTTTTCCTATAAACAAAACTCATGCATGCAGAAGGAAAATCATTCCTTGAGGATTGCACAATTTTACAGGGTGTGAGATCAGTGTGAGTGATCAGTGTTCCACTTGGTAACAGGAGGATCACATGGGAGAAATAGCTCAAGGAAATAGGAGCTTGGATGGCAGAGGAGAAGGATTATGAGAAGTCTATTTTTCCTGTGAGCATCCGTGAGGATTGTATTAAGAGCTAGCTAGCTACGAGAGCAAGGGCTTGGTGTAATTCCGAGATATCTCCAACTTGTATGATAATATAGATAGTGGGGTTTTTAGCTGAGGCTTTCCCCTAAATATTTTTCTTTGTTTCATGTGCATTGATTCTTCTTCTGGTTATATGTGTTTAGCTTGATCTTGCTCAAATATTTTAAGCTTCTGCACATTGATTGTAGAAGCAGGTTAAAGTATTTTGCTTTGATTATATTGCATTATCAAGTTAATCTACAGTCAGAATTTCTACATGGTATTGGAGCAAAGGTTATTGAAGCTATGAATAGTATACTGAGAAGAGAATTCGAAGTTTGAAGTTTGGGGTTGCAAGTGTAAAATCAAATTCTTATCATACTTCAGGGTTAGCCAATGGCGTTCAATGGCTTGAGACTCAAATATGCCTTGGATGGTATCTCGAATTACATAGCATGGAAATATCACATGGAGGTTGTATTAGAAGACAACGGCTTGAAGGAATTCATTGATCAAGAAATCCAAAAGCCAGCTTCAACTAATGCACAAGAGTTGGTTGAATGGAAGAAGTGTGTAGCGAAGGCAAGACAGATCATCCTTGAGGGAGACCATATTGTCTCGAGTCTCCATGGGAAGGATACTCCATTTTCTATGTGGAAGACATTGAAGGACCTCTACCAGAATAGTAGCGCCATAGGAAATTTGTGCTCAAGGATAAGCTTCGAAGAATCAAGATGGAGAAGGGCAATACTATTTCCACATATCTGAACAATCTCACCACCTACAGAGATGAGCTTAACAGTGTGGGAATAACTACTGTCGATGATGATATGGTGAGCCTAGCTCTCCTTGGCCTTCCAAAGAGCTGGAATAGCTACTAGGACTCTGTGAATGGAAGGGAGAAACTACCAGATTGGGAACGACTGTGATCAAATCTCATGCAGGAGGATATCAGGAGGAGCACATGAGATGGTTCTTCATCCAATAATGATGATGAAGAAAATATGGCCTTAGCAAGTAAGGCAAGGAAAGGGAAGGGGAAGGCTTCCCATTCCAAATCGAATTCTTCTCATGGAGGGAAGAAGGTTGACAAGTCTAAAGTGAGATGCTTTAATTGCCACGACATGGGACATTATGTGACTAATTGCCCATCGAAGAAGTTCAAGAAGGGATCCTTGAAAGGATAGGAAGGTGAGGCATTAGCCTCTCAGTTTGAAATGGACTTTACCCTCATCGCATGCATGGTGTCATTGATGATGGGTTGTGTCTCGTATCTTGACAGTGGAGCCTCATTCCACATGACCGGTGATAAAAACTTATTTTGTGCCTTGGAGGAGAAAAACCTCAAGATGCGCATAGAGATGGGTGACGATGGAAGGTATAGTGTTTTAGGAGTGGGCACGGTTGCTTTTTAGAGGAAGCATGGATCTCCTCTCACCTTGACAGATGTGATGTATGTGCCTGGGCTGAAGAAGAACTTGGTATTAGTCACGATATTAAAGGACAAAGGCTATGATGTTGTCTTCAGTAAAGGAAAGGCGTTCCTAAGACATATAGCCACAGGTCAGACCAAGAGGATAGGGATTTGGGTGAAGAATCTCTATAAACTAGAGGTAGATGATTGTGCGACATTGAGTATGAAAGAAGAATTGGTGCAAAGCCAAGACATTGGTGAGTTGTGGCACAGGCGGTTGGGCCATTTGCATCATGGGGCCCTAAAGATAATGTAGCAGATATCTACGGGACTTCCCAAAGGTAAACTTGAGCAAGTGACACATGCAAAGGTTGTACCTTGGGAAAGTACACCAAATCTTCCTTTCATGATTGAGACAGTCGAGCAGAGGCTATCTTAGAGCGAGTTCATACTGATGTGCGTGGACCATTCTTGATGGAATCCACAGCGAAGAAAAGGTATTATGTGATTTTCGATGATGATTATTCTCGTAAATGTTAGATTTATTTCATGCAGAAGAAGGAACAAACCTTCAAAAAGTTTTGTGAGTTCAAATATTTGGTCGAGAAGAGTCAAGGAAGAAGATCAAGGCCTTGAGAAGAGGCAACGGTGGAGAATATGTCTCTCAAGAGTTTAAGGACTTCTGTGTTGCGAAAGGAATTAAATGAGAGTTGACGGAACCTCATAACCCAAAGTAGAATGGGGTGGCCGAGAGGAAGAAAAGAACTATTACAGGGGCAACACGGGCAGTGTTGCATGACCAAGGCCTACCACTTCACTTGTGGGCTGAGGCATGCAACACAGCGGTCTATTTGCATAATAGAAGCCCACATCACATACTTGGGATGAAGACACCAAAGGAAGCTTTCTTCGGCAAGAGACCAGATGTGGGTCACTTCAAGATATTTGGCTCATCAGTATATTGCCATGTGACAAAGGATGCATGGAAGAAGCTTAAGCCGACAGTAGAGTTGGGGATACTTGTGGGGTACACTGATACACCCCATAACTATCGGGTGTATCTGCCTACCAGTTGGAGGAAAGTGGTTCACAAAGATCTCAAGTTTGATGAGCATAAGGACATGCGATTTTCCCTTGAGAGGGAGCTCCAACTACAGGCTTTGGAGGAACTATTGGTTCCTAAGGAGGAGGAGCCTCAGACTGATGCGGAGTAGCCACATGCAAAGGTTCCAGTAGTGGAGACATCCACTCAAGCAGAGTCTTCCAGAGATGGACAGAAACGCACAAGAGAAGCTAAAAAATTGTTTATGGATGTGAGAGAGAGTGTGGGAGAACCATCTTCTCAACGCAGACAGAGGAGGTCACCTAAGAAGTACACTGGATACATGGCCCTTGTTGGGGAATGTGTTGAGACCGAGCCATCTTCCTTTGAGGAAGCAGTGCAACAGCCTATTTGGGTTGATGCTATGGTGGAGGAAGATGACTCCATAGTTCGTAACAGTGTTTGGGACGTGGTTCTGAGACCGAAGAACAAGTTAGTTGTGAGTTCCCATTGGCTTTACAAGGTAAAGCAAGCTACTGATGGTAGTGTGGAGAAGCATAAGGCAATATTTGTTGCCCATGTTTTTTCACAGGTCAAGGGTATTGACTATTATGAGACTTTTTCTCCTGTCGCAAGGTACTCATCTATCAGATCGATATTGTCACTATTAGCATAGATGGGTTGGAAGTCCATCATATGGATGTGAAGAGTGCATTCCTCAATGGCAAGATTGAGGAAGAGGTGTACATAGAGCAGCCGGAAGGTTTTGAGACCTTCGATCGTGAGTCACATGTTTGTCGACTCAAGAGAGATTTATACGGGCTGAAGCAAGCACCTCGTTCTTAGTACACTAGGATAGACAACTACTTCACTAAGTTGGGCTTCACAAAGAGTGAAGCGGATGCAAACTTGTACCACATCATGGTGAAAGGTAAGTCATTGATCATTGTACTTTATGTTGATGATCTCATATTGACAGGTGATGATCAGTTGATCATGTCCTACAAGGAGGACCTTGCAAGAGAATTCGAGATGAAAGACATGGATCGCATGCATTACTTCCTTGGCATGGAAGTGTGGCAGAAGGATGAGGAGTTATTTGTGTCTCAAGGCAAGTATGCCAATGAGATACTCAAGAGATTCCACATGGATAAGTGCAAGCCCATGTAGACTCTTCTAGCAGGTAACTAGAGGAAGGAGGATGCTACTTCAAGTGAAGTAGTAGAGGCTATTATGTACAGGCAGCTTGTAGGTTCGTCGATGTACTTAGTGAACACATGACCAGATTTATGCTATGTGGTGAACCAACTGATTCAAGCGATGGTTCAGCCTACCAAGGTGTTTTGAAAGGTGAAAAATCATGTATTGAGATACCTCAGAGGCACATCTCAGTATGGATTATGGTACATACGAACAGAGAGAGTGAAGGTACAGGGCTTCACTGATGCATATTGGGCAGAGAGTCCATCAGATCAGAAGAGCACATCAGAAGGGATTTTCAACCTTGGGTCAAATGCAGTTTCTTGGTACAGCAGGAAACAGAGGTCGGTTGCACTCAGCTCGACAAAGGCTGAATACATGAGTGCAAGTTAGGCAGCATGTGAGGCCATCTGGATGCGAAAAATCCTATTTGTTTTGTTTGATCAGAGGATGGATCCAACTATGATCTATTGTGATAATCAGATTTGTATCAAACTCTCTGAGAATCCAGTATTTCATGATAGGTCCAAGCACATCGATATCTGATACCATCATCTCAAGACTGTGTAACGAGGAGGATCATGTTGATGTAGTATATTTCGACAAAGGAGAAACATGATGAAATTTTGACAAAGGCATTGTCAAAGTGTAAATTTGAGTTCCATAGAGACAGGATCGGGGTGGTAGATAATCCCTTTCTTGTTGAGAGGGAGTGTTGAAATGTGGCAACAAGAATATTCCAATTTTAATTTTTCCTTGAATTAAAATTTGAATTAGTCTCACCAGCTGCTTGAAAAATAATTAATTAATTCATCTTGAGTTAATTAGTTGGAGAAATTCAAGTTAGAAGTGTTTCTAAAGTCATGCAACAGTTATCCCTTAAATTAAGGAGATTAACCCTTAATTAAGGAGATGAGATTGAGTTATATTTGAGTTGTAATTAGTTAGCTCATTTTAATGAGTTAAGTCCAGCTAAATTAGTTCAAAACTATTTGAGGAACTAATTGTGAGTTATCAGTCAGTTGATGCATGCATGCACTCAACTAGTGTACTCCAGATAAGTGAAGATTCTCTCATCATTAACTCATGCATGTCTATTCTTAGAAAGACCCAGTTGAGATTAAAGACAGGGACAATGTACTATCATTTGCATGTGTTTTCCTATAGACAAAACTCATGCATGCGGAAGGAAAATCATTCCTTGAGGATTGCGCAGTTTTACGAGGTGTGAGATCAGTGTGAGTGATCAGTGTTCCACTTGGTAACAGGAGGATCACCCCAGAGAAACAATGCAAGGAAATCGGAGCTTGGAGGGCAGAGGAGAAGGATTATGAGAAGTCTATTTTTCCTATGAGCATCTATGAGGATTGTACTAAGAGCTGGCTAGCTATGAGAGCTAAGGCTTGGTATAATTTTGAGATATTTCCACTTGTATGATAATACAGATAGTGGGGTTTTTAGATGAGGCTTTCCCCTGAGTATTCTTTTGTGTTTCTTGTGCATTGATTCTTCTTTTGGTTATATGTGTTCAGCTTGATCTTGCTCAAATATTTTAAGCTTCCGCACATTGATTGTAGAAGTAGGTTAAAGTATTTTTCTTTGGTTATATTGCATTATCAGGTTAATCTATTGTCAGAATTTCTACAGTATGTATGAGTCATTGGTGATAGGAAGGTCAAACTCACATAGTTGAGTTATAGAGTCATGTTATTCTTTTGGAAAATATTTTTGCAGACTCTACATGTGCTCAGGGGGAGCACGGACAGTTTGGTGCATCTCAGCATGTACAAAGGGGAGTTTAATTAGAGAATTCAGCTTGTGCCTAGGGGGAGAATGATCAATGTTCATATTTAGCTATTCAAATATGGAAGTCTTCATTTTGGTCAGCCCTTTTCCTTTGATCTCAAAAGGAGAGAATACCTTGGTCCTCCCTTTGCCCTTGATGTCAAAGGGGGGAGTATCTTGGTGTTTCTTGATACATCTAACAGGTTCTACAGCTTGAAGTAATCAACACCAATATGGTTGCCATCAAGTCCAAAGGAGGAGATTGTTGGCATTATGATGCATGTGTTGTACTTGATGGCAACCCATTTGTAGCAAAACAACCCACTTGTATATGGTAACTAGATGAATCTACAGGAGAGATATCAGATGTGACAAAATGCATGGCAGTTGTGTTTATAGATGCGACAAAATGCAGGGCGGTTCAAAGGAATCATTTCAGAAGTAATATGGCAAATCGCATTATAACAGGTCTATTCAGAGGGAACCAAGTAATGATACAAAAGAATAGGATGAAGGAACAAAGGGCTACAGATCAGAATCAAGAAATTGAAGAAAGAAAATGGTTTAAGAAGTATACACTGGTTCACCTTGTCCAAATAGCATATACACGTGGGCTCACAGAACAAAAGAAGTGTATACATATGCACACACTTTCACAGAAGGAAAAGCACGCATGAGATGGCAAATCAAGGTTTTGGTCTGAGGTATTGACAAAGGATCTAAGTATATAAGAAGGAGAAGATCAAGAGGCTAAGAGCACAAGCAATGAATATCTCATGAAGTGTTAGATCAAAAGCAATTATGGATGTTATGGGTTTCTGATGCTTTGCTTGATCTGGACTAAGTATGCACCTGAGTGTTTGATGATGGATGAGATCTAAGGATGGATCAAGATCATAATGAATTATCATTATGAGATCTGATAATGGATAGACTATATCTGAGTGCTAACAAATGTTTTGTGCCTTAAATGCTATGATATGGGTATATATGAAGATAGGAATAGCTGCGAAGTTATAAGTTTTTATCTGTAGATCTGTACGTTGGTTCACCTTGATGAAGGTGTGTATACATGCTGGTTCAACACTTCCAAGTAGCGTATGCAAAAGAAAAGTATGTTGTTTAGAGATAACTGATCTATTTGATCAGTGTTGTTGTTTTACTGTTGTCTGTCAATGATGTCTTCTTAGATCTAAAAGTAGAATTGAATGCATAAGGAGATTGAGTATGATTGATTGATTCATTAAGTGAGAAGGTTGATCTTTGTTGATGTATATTTAGATATTTGTAATTTGACAGTAGATCTTCAGATTGTTACTGGTTGGTATATTTGTGGTTTAGAGGTTTTACGATTCAATATCTTTAGAGGTATATGTAGGTTGGGCTAAATGAAGTAGTGTATACATGCGGGTTGACTTCATTGAAGGAGTGTATACATTCTGACACATGAATTTTGATGTTACAATTGGTTCTAGTTGTTGATGCAGTGTTCTGGGTTCAGATCTGTGTACTGGCTACAGTGATCTATCTATTACAGTTGATTGGTTGAATTTGATTAAGTTTGAATGAATGGTCGATTCAGTTGTGATGGTTTGGTTCTGTATGTCAGAGGTTTTAGTGAATGATTGATTCAATTGTGTTAGAGGTTCAGTGATTGTTTGATTCAGTAATTCAAAGGTTTCAATGATTGATTGATTCAGTTATGGTTGATTCAGAGATTGATGATTGGGTTTTAGTTATATCAGAGATTAATGATTGAGTTTCAATGATTGGATGATGCATATGTATTTGATGGATCTATTGCAGTGGTAATTGATTTTGAGCTTCAATGTTACTGATGGGTCCAGTATGAAAATTTGATGCAATGTGGCCTACATATTGTGTTGTTATGTACCAGGAGTATCCAATATGAAAATTTATGAAATGTGGTCCTTGGAGGATACTAAGGGTTTGAGCCTTCAGTGAGGAAGTCGAAGCTTCCTACCATTGGTGGCTGGTGATTTGATCAAGGAGTTGGAGCTCCCTTCCAGTAGCAGCTGGAGAATGAGTAAAGGTTGGAGCCTTCTGTAGGCCAGTGCCTACGTACTAGTAAACATATCAGCTAGTACAAGAGATAGGGGGTTGTAGCTCCCTTCTAGTAGAATCTGGAGAACAAGAGAAGGTTGTAGCCTTCTGCAGGTGGGTGCCTGTGTACTGGTATGATTCTACACCAATACAATATGGTCAACAGATTATTCTTTATATCAAAATAAGACAGAGACAACATAAGCAAGTGGTTTTTCTCCTGGATTGGGTTTCCACCTTAAATCTTGGTGTTCATGTGTGTTGCTTATGTGTGATGATTATTCTATTATTGTTGCACATGGTTACTGTTTAATGTTTAATAAAGTACTAATGCACTGATTAAAGATCAACATATGATGAATTAACTGAATCATAAGTTCACTCGATAAACATTGGTTGCCTTAAGCACAGTTGCATGCACACGCAAGTTCCCTTCACTGAAGTAGCATAAATAAATCTAACTAAGCAAATGAAAAAGTTATTGATTTGTAAATATTGATTCACCCCCCCTCTCAGTATTATTCCCAACACAAATTTCAACCCTATAATGAGCTTAGAAAAAACACAAAATTTGCATGTGTTAGCAAAACTAGGGTATAAAACTTGTCTTATCCCTCTTCGTCTCTCTCCTTTGACTTTGGTTGTCTTTTCTTCTTGATTAGGCACGGAAATGATAATGTTGTAATGATGGATGAATGATCTTCCAAGAGATTGAGTTAACTTGTATATATAGTTTTCCAAGGGGGACGAATAGGTGCCATATATGCTAACTTGGTCTTTGTTTGACTCTTTGACTCAAAACAAAAATTATTTTTCTTTTCTTACAAAAGTCCAAATAGGACTTGACTCAAATACATTTTCTTTTTTACTCATAAAAAAATATCTTTGACTCTATAAGCATGAATATCATGCTTTAACCAAAAATAAAATAATAATAATAATGAATATGATAAATATAGTTATGATAAAATTACATTTCATTATGAATACTGACACTAGTTACAATTTCAACACGCCCTCTTAACTAGCGAGGTATTTAAAATGACACAACAGGATATTCTCAAGCTGAAACATTCATATAAGAAAGGATCTATATTGATAAGCATCAATGATTATTTACATCATCATAGCTAGCATTGTCAAAATACCAAGGCCTTGACAAGTACACTTTCTCTCCACTAGATCAGAGTACAATAATGGGAGGCATTAATTTGGACACAACCACCTCTCAAGGCACATACCCTGCCTGGGTGTTCCCAAGGTAGGATCTCATAGGATCATTTCCTAATCCAAGAAAAAGTACGTCCCCAAACCATTCTTTACCAAGTCTATGTGTCCAACTTAGGATATTAATCCTAGTCAACCATAATACATGACTCAAGAATGTATGTCTTTAATGCTTATCCAATTCATTTTTCTCCCTACCAGTGTTCATGCACTAGGCTTACAATTGTTAGTCCGAGCCATAGTATGTGACACATGGATAACACAGTGTCCACCCTCACTCCCTCTCAATGAAGGAGGATATCATCACTCTCCCTCAACTAGGGAGGATATATCCAATGGCCCAATATTATCTCTCAAATACTCATACTTCCTATTAGGAAGGGACTTTTTCAATACATCTGCTACCTATTTGCCAGTGGAGATATTATAGCTTCATGGATCCATCATGTTGCATGCTTTGAATGTAGTGATATTGTTGGAAGAAAATTTTAAATTAATTTTGACCCAACGTTCGACCTAGGGTGCCCACAAAAGTCTTCGTGTAGTCTAGAACTTCATCAGCATTTTCACTCCCTTGAATTAAAGGAGCATCTCACCTGAGGTGAGCCAGAACCATAGAAAGGTGTAAGGGATATAGATTTAGTTATCTAAGCAGTTTGTGTAACATTTTATGCATCCATTTGCAGCTATTTAACTCATACATTTAACAAAAAATAGATATAAGCATAAAATTTTAAAAGGGGTCACAAAATACACAAACAAATAACATGATTCCCATTCTCCTTTTATTATTAAAACAACAGAGCATAATTACAAAAAAATTTCTCCATTACAACTTGTGCCACATTATAGACTTGTGCGCAGACAACACAACTTAGAACAAGTGTCAAAACAAAACATTACATATCCTAGTCTGCCCATAAGCAATCTTTCACAACTCAGATCCCAAACATTACATGAAAACTTAACTTGCAATACAATCTAAACTTTACGGCACCATCTAAACTTCACAAAGTTGTCTAAACTTGTTTTGCGTTGCTCTTCATCTTATTTTATAGTTGTGCTCATTTGATTTAGTCTTCAGTCCCTCTCTCGCTTGATTTGTGGTTTTATAATACCTGTTGGGTGTGGAGCCTGATTATCTTCTATATTCAAAGGTATCGCCACATAGGACCCCAGTTCGAAATGGGGGCAGCAACGCCGCCCGTAAAATATTCGCTGCAGGGGGGGGTCCAAGGGGGGGCGGCTGCGACCTTTGGGAGCCCCCCCTGGCGGGGGTTTCGGGGGAAGCACCCCCTAAAAACAGCTGTAAAATTGCCTTGTAAAAGTATAGTAATTTCTAGTCAATCTTGGTCGTTCATTAGGCGGATGATCTGACGGTAGAACTTATGTTTAGTTTAGGGTTTTTTGCCCTAGAAGGCAACCCCTCTCTTTGTATGAGGGTATTTGTATTTTGAGGTTGTGAGATAGATGTGTATTTTGTGAGTGAGAAATAGAGAGGTGAGACTGTGAGAGAAAACAGAGGATATTACAGTGGATTTACCGTAGGTTGTGTCTCTTCATTTTGCTGGATAATAGAAAGGAAGGACTGGCTGTTCGGGGTGGACGTAGCCCAAACTGGGTGAACCACGTATATCTGTGTCTCTCTTGTTTTGTGCGTTTTCTGTGTTTATATTTCTGCAATATTTTATGTGTTCCATTGCTCCGTAATATATAATTTTCTAACAATACCTAGGGCCATTACTTTGGTTCTGTTTTGACTATATAAAAATTGACTCTTGGCTCTTCAGTGCGCACCCTTATTTTCCACTGTGAAAGTTTCAAAACAAATATTTTGTTGCCACCTTTCTGTTTTCATGCTTTACTTCTAGAAAATTTTACCAAAATGTCCTTCACAACTGTTATTCCTTCAAAAATGAAGGACCCAACATGCCTAGACCATAATCCATTGACTTACCCTCGACCCAATGTATTGTTGTTGTTGCATCTGACCTCTGTGCTGGTTGGCTTCCACTTGGATCAGTTGCAGTACCTTCAAACAAAGGACCCAACTCTCGAATGCTTTGAAGAGTCGACTCCTTAAATGCAATGTATGTGGAAACGAATGAGTTCCACGAGTCCAACATGTAGATTTTTACTTGTAGATTCAACAACTTATGTGATATGCTAAAACATTGAGATAAGAATCTACTCTACTCTTCAACAGAAACCAAAATTAATCGATGAAAACACCAAGCAGAAAAAATAAGAATTTCAATCGCATATAACACAATATTTTTCTAGGGAAAGTAACTTCTCAAAACCTTGACTATCTATATTGCATTAACCACAAGATCTGAGAAGAAAATACAATGCTTGTTCAACCCGAACAATTCCTGCACAAGTACAATCTATCTCTCTGCTTCAAAAACTAGCTCAAGCCAACACTTAGCCAATTATGATGCATGTCAAGCCCCTACTTCCTTATGCAATTCCTGAGAGAATTAGCCCATATTTAATTGGGAAATTCCTCATCCATAACTATGCAATCCATCCATAAGCCCTCAACTGATTGCATGCACCATATGTACAACTCAGAAAATTATACAACTGATAGTACATTGTCCCTAAACTCTAATCTCAAATGGGTCTTCCTTTGAACTGACATGCATGAGTTATTTATGAGTGAATCATTAGTTAACTGGTGGAGTAGTGAAGCTTCATTGGTGCTTGTCCCCAATATTAGACCTCTTACTAGTTCCTCCAATTGTTTGAACTAGTTTAATTCACTTTAACTCAGTTAGACTGAGTTAATTAATTACAACTCAAAAGAACTCAACCTGGACCCCTAAAATTTAGGAATCACTGTACATAACTCTAGATAGACTTCCAACTCAAATTTACTAAGCCAACTAAGTCAACTTAACTTAGTTAACAATTGCAAGTTTCTATGAGAATAGAATTTTGTTTTAATTCCTAATTTAATTCAAGGACAAATTAAATTAGTATTTCTTGTTGCTATTTTTAACACAATAGAGTAGACACCTAGCTGGAAAATTCTTCCACTGTCTACGCACTGAGATCATTGGGATGCCACTATACAATTTCATAGAGTTGATGATCGGCAAGAGTGGATAGCATGCTCAAATTGAGGAAGTGTCTATGTGCTTCCAGGCGAAAGTCACAAAGAATGGATTTAGCCACCTGGGATGCGTCTTCTAGCTAATTAATCTAAGCATTGAATTCAACAACTTGAGGCATGAGATGCTTCTTTACTTCTAGGTCTAAATTCAGCATTGCTTGCTGGTGCAGGCTCTTGAAGTTCTCGCGCAAATGATAAATGGGTGCATTCTTCTTTGCAAGAACTTCACTCCAACCAAAAATTTAAGTTACCATTTGATGAGATTTATGCATAAGTTGCGGCAAGATATCATGGATAGAAGTGGTTTCTTGAATCTTGTCAGAAATCTAAGTCTTAAGGATCTTTGATGGATCTTATGTGGACTACTATAGGCTAGCAATAGTATCCTGGAATGCCACATTCTGGGCTACAAGTTGCTTACACACCACTTCAACAAATGTACAACATTTGGCTGGGTAACAGGCGGCGAGACCTTCGGGTTTCTCTGTGGAAAAATTTGCAATTGTTGGCCACAACGACTTCATATGGGTATGAACATCATTCACACAAGCTTCCAATCCATCTTTATCAAGGCGCAATTGTGTGTGGACAACATCGGTGACATTGATTTGGTGTTCCTTTTCTTCACAAGTCACTTGGAGGTCAGCGCAATGAGTCTCGGTCTGGACAAGATAGTTCTCCAACTATGACATAGAGGCATGAATAAACTAAAACAATTGTGGTGAATACCAGGTGCTAAGAGTGTCCATTGATACTATATCCAGCGTTGGAAGTCGCAATTATAGTGGTTGGCCACTAGCAACCAAGCTATCTGATTGATCTTGTGGTGAATGTTCTCTTTGTATCGCACCCTTTTGGTTCTGCGCAATTCTATGAAGAATAGGGGCTAGAATGAAAGAAATAAGATCATGTTGTTAGTCAGCAAGGGATATTACCTAATGACATTGTTTAGGGTCTTTCATGAAATCAACCACTTGCTCAGCAGAAATGAGTGAAGTTGTGGAAGATGACGGATGAGATGAGGTAGCAGTAGGAGGTGGAGCAGTTGATGGTGCAGGAATAACGGTGGTAGGAAGACTAGAAGAAGTGAAAAAAGCATACTCATCTTCCATGTTTCTTGGATCATTAGCGAAAGTAGGTGAATCGACACAATCATATAAGGTTTCTTTAGATGAATGGGGTGTCTCGTCGAAGGCGGTACGTGGGGATGGCGGTTGTTCTTCATCAATTGGAATAGCAAGATCAATGGATGGTGGCTCATCATCAAGGTAGATGATGATGGAAGCACAGGTATCATGATGATATTGGTGAGATGAAGTGGAAACAGGGGTCATAGCAGGTGGTATGATGGTGGCAATGGTGGGTGGTGTAGTAGACAGAGTGATTTGATGTACCTAGGTAGCTTACTCAAACAAAAAACCTGACCACACTCCAAGTAGCATATGCCAAGCTAACACACTCCTTTTCTTTCTTTAGTGGGGATTGAATATCTTCTTTTGTATCTCTAGGATGCTTGTGCAAGGATGAAGGGGCATCGCCGACAGGTCTCATGGAATCAAAATTGTACAGATCCATTCCATCTTGCCTCCATGACACAACTCCCATCTAAGTGATGACTTGATTATGGAATTCGCTCTTGATAATATATAAAGGAAGCTTCCTCATAGCAAAAGTAGTAGGACAAATATGCATTGGCTAAAGATAACAAGGACTATGACTTATACCAAACCAGACTTGTTGAGAATACTAGTCGAGCAAGGGAAGTGGTACTCGCAAAACCGTTCTAGTCATAGCCTCCATTTTTTTGAACCATTGACCAAACAAAATATCATTGAATTCTTTATTTACGGTGTCTTCAGTTCCACGCCAAGGTGCATAGGCATATGCAAGAGGTTCATCTTCCACAATTATGGCGAGGTATCAGCCTTCTGGAGTACACCACTTGGACATAGAAAGGGGAATACGGAAAAATCCAAAGATAAAGTATGTGAGTCATGCATTAACATCAATAGTAGCTTCAAAATCGCATTCAGGAGATAGTTGGACCAATTCAGTTGATCCCCTCGAGCACAAGCTTCTACAACTGGTATGGAGTCCAAAGAACATTCACCTCTGGTATAGTGGCACATGACTTTGGTGGCGATAATTGCAGTAGCTACTTGAACCATCATATTTTTTATCATATCGATAACAACAATGTCCTTTTGTGGTGGTTCCATAATTTTTGTACAGGTTGTTCTCATATGACTTCTTGCCACACTTGGCTGTTTTCTGAAAAGATGAAATAACATCGGTGCCATAAGATGACAACCTTGTTGATGAGCCCCAAAAATGTACAATTATTTGGGCTCATTCAACTTCCTAATTTGGCTTAGTCCACCATTCTCATTTGTTTATTGCATGTTTTTGATTATTTTTATGTTAATAGAGTGAATTTGGTTAGTCATTATGCCAACAAGTCTAATGGGTGCTTTGTGTAGCCTTGTTGGTCAACTTGGAGACAAATTTGAAGGTCTTAATGAGCACTTGGCAGCCAAATTCGTGGGAGAACAAGCTAGAGGATTTGTAGGAAGGTGTCCCCCTCATTTATGGGCCCTTACCTCGAATTCTCCACCATCAGCTCGGAGTTCAAGGGCCACCGAATCAATCAGCTCAAGGGCAGCCAAGCAAGTCAAGTTGGACTGCTGTTAACTCCAAGTCTTGGGCAGCCAAGTCCCTAACTTTTAGGAGGACTGTTGGGTCCTCAAATTGTATAAATAAGAAGGCTTGGGGCCTCATTTTGGTTAGCTAGTGGTTGGTCATTTTTGTTAGCTAGTTGGTAGTCATTTTTGTAGCTAGTTAGTCATTTTGTTTTAGCCATTAGTTAGCTAGCTTGTAGTTCGATTTTTAGGCCATGGATTAGCTTTGCTTTCAGCTCATTCTCAAGCTCTCCTTGTGGACAGTTTTGATGTAACTTTTCATTTCTTGATTAATAAAGATGGATCCAGCTTTGCACCAGCTCTAAATCGCTCTTGGGAGGCTGTAGTTCTTGGGGTTGGGCCCATCTCAAGCGCCCAGTACCTCCCTTGTTTATCTTTATGTGTTTGCTGCGTTCTTGAAATAAAATCTGCTCTTTAGATTTAATTCGTGCTTTGTTACTTAGGTTTCTTTTGATGGTTCAAGTAGCTTCTCATGTTTATAATAGATTGGTAGGAGTTTGTATGCATTTAGATCTTTTGGCATGTTCTTTCTCATGTGATGTATATGGTTCTCTTTTCAAACAAGGCTGTTGTTTACTCATTCATTAACAGTTGGATTGAGTTAGCTAGGACTTGGTTTGTTTGCAAGAATTCATTGATTTGTTTGAATAAGCATTGTGCAGGGCATCTCTATCACCTTCATCACCTCCTCGTTCATTTGAGCCTCATTCAGATCAGCTCCTCCATCACCAAGTCTGTTCCCTCATCTCCCATCTTCTCTTTTGCCACGTTACCCTACCTTCTTCTCCATTGTTGCCTCAACTACCTTAAAGCCAAATCAGCCTTCCACATATCATCTCATCACTCCATCCATCAGTTCCTAGGTCACTTCAGACCCCCATCCTACCTCCATAACCATCCATGCATCTTCCATCAACCATCCATCCTCAAAAATCCAATTCGTAAACATCCTGTAGAAGAATTACAGAACATCCTGTAGAAGACCTACAGGACTTTCCTGTAGAAACCCCTGCAGACTTCCTGTAGAGGTTCATAAACACGGTTGCATGTCATCCAAACTTTGTGAAACTCTCAGAGAGAATGTCAGGTATCCCTTAGACCCTCTCTGTACCATCCCAGCCTTTCCCAAAGCATTTCATCCCTTGATCCATCCCTGCACAGTGGAAAACTAGTTAGAAGCACATGCATGATAACTTCAACAACTTAATCAAAAATACAAAAAGATGTTTTCTTCAGATAGTGATAACGTAGACACATGCATTTTACCTTCCTAGAAGTAATGGCATCTCTTTTCGTTGTTTGCATTCTTTCCTTTGCATCAGTAGGACTAGCTAGTTAAATTAGGGTTTCCTAGGGTTTCCATGTTTTGATTTGCTTTCAGTTCATTTTTGCCAAGTAGATTAGTCTTCTTTGAGCTAGCTTTCGTCCATCATTGATAAAGCTTCTTCTGTGAGCCTATAGAAGTTGGCTTGAGCCCTAGCGGACTTGTGCCAGCTAACCAAGTGACAACTGCGACAAGAGCTAGTACTTGTGCATACAGCACCGCCGCTTCCAAGTTTGTACGAACTACCGGGTTGATAAAATTAAGAGACAGGAAGCCCCAGGAGTTGTAGCATTATTGCTACAATACTGGAGCTCACCACTTGTAAGCATGTATATATCTATGGCATGGATGTGGTATTCTTGGTCCAACTAGAGAGAACCCCCATGGAGGTGATTGATCAAAAATATGGTGTAGCGCAGACTTCACTGGTGGTGCCAAAAATAGGTAAGTCATGCATAACAAGGAGAGTGGATTGCTTTAAAGGATGGAAGACTAGTCTGACTTTCATGGTAGAATAGGCATTGGAATGGGTATTGGGATTCATAAATACATCAATGTGGAGCGTAGGGAACATGATTGGATCAGATAATTCATTATCAACAAGGTGATATTTCTCGTACTTTCCCAAGAGATCGTCCTAGCAGTGGATACGAGAATCAATCGGGTATAGACTGATAACGGTTTTAGTTTGGTGAACCATATTTGTAGACCGACGGATATACATAAAATAGATAGGGGGACAACAAGGCAGTGATGACTCAGGGATAGGCGAAGAAAAAGCCAGAGTGGAAACTGAGAACGCGGAAGAGAAAATAGTGAAAATGGAAACAAAGAACATTTGAGAGGGGAGGGGGGTACTTGGCTGTTAGGTGCAGGAAATTTGAATCAGACTCAACTTGATGACAGGCAATCCGAACACATACCAAGGAATTTCATGACGTAACGAAAGAGCTAACAGTAGAAGAAAATATTATTAAGAATTGGGAGACAGATTTGATAACTAACTCTGACATGATTGTAAATAATGACAGAAAATACAAGCATCAATGGCACTAACTCACTAAGATATGAAAAAATATCCCTGATCGCAATGGGTTGCAACTTAAAAACACCATTTTTTTGCAGAACAGACTGACGACACAACTACTAAACTATCAAAATAATTATTACTACAACTATCCTAACTCCTACTTGCTACTCTCATGAAGAGAGGAAACTTCATTTTGAAATTGAAACAGAAAAATAGGGATTCAGGCAAGTGCCATTCATCCATCCAAAGAAAAGTGTACCATCTAATTGAGGAAGTCAAATAGCACCAAAATCTTTGATTTCTGTAACATACAAAGGACCGAGCCAATGCATTTGGAGCTTACCAGGATGCTTGTGATACTTCTTGTCATAAATTAATACCTGGTCGCCCATAGAAAAGGACTTATTTTTTATATGGTGATCATGTCAAACCTTTGGCACTCCTTCTCAAAAGTTTGATGAAAATATGTAAGAAATTGGGACTCATCCAATTGCAATAATTCATGCACTCATTTAGGAATGGACTCATCTTCAGACATTCGAGTTGCATGAGCAAAAAACAAATTAGGAAACATAAAATCAGTAGGAACAATAGCTTATTTCCCATTAAGCAACTCAAAAGGAGTGTACTTGTGCAACCACTTGACTGTAGTTTGGTAGGCCCACAAAGTAGGAGGAACTCATTCATCCTAATCATCTCTCTTTCCGGAGCAAACCTTAGTAAGGCCCTTCTGTAAAACTTTGTTAAAAGCTTCGATAGTCCCATTGGCTTGGGGATGATAAGAAGTTCTCTTATGATGTTGTATCATGAAATTTTGTAGTAGAGCTTGGATGGTTTCATTAATGAAATGGGAACCTTGATTACTTGTAAGACTTCGTGAACAACCAAACTTGGTAATAATTTTTTCAAAGATAAATCGAGCAGTCGTACCAGTAGTGCAATCTTTAACAGGAGCATCTTTCACCCTGTTAGTGTCAGTCTTTCCAGCCTTCCTCCAGTGATCAAATGTGCTCTTACAAAGTGATTTTGAAGTGTCAAGGTCAAATTTTGTCATTTCAGTGAGTCTTCAAGCAAAATTTGGTCACTAGGCATTAGGTCTAGGGTTTGCCTAAATGTCAGTCCATGTCATCATTCAGCTGAGCCTATCATCATTCAGAGGGTTTTCATTATCATGTCAGTGTCTAATGAGTCATTTCACACCTTTTTCATGCTTCAGTTGCACCTAGGCAAGGTCATTTCCCTCTCCTAGGGTTTTGAAGGCAATTTCACTTGGATGGTCAAATCACCGGCAAAACTTGTTTCCTGATGTTCATACACCTTTCCCTATCCTTAAAGTACCTTATCAAACACTTCCCATCCCTTAGATCCGCCAAATTCCTCATTTTTGCACAAACCCTAGTTTCTAGCTACAACATGGCAATTTTCTAGGTTTGGCCTGTGTTTTGCCCTTTTCGACCCCTTCCCCTCACTCAATCACTGAGATTCCACTTTCCCCTGTTTCCTAACATCCTTCCCCACTCCCAAAAATTTCCCCAAGAATTTAGAAGCCCCCTATCCCCTTCATTTCGCTCCATTTCGACAAAATTCCTTGCTTCACACATCGGGACAAGTCGCACTCAAATGATGTTCCAGAGCAATCAAAGATGAATTTTGGAAAAATGAGAGAGGTTTTTGTCCATAACATGCCAAAGAAGAAAACACTCCTTCACTTTTTACACAGGTGTCATGGTTTGAGAGAAATGTCAAAAATACCGGCGAGAACGAAGGTGCTCCAAGGACGGTTGGCCAAAGCACAAAAACGAAGGAAAACGCCCGATCCACTCCAAATTTTGGCCAAAGCCTCTTTGACTGAGCATGGTACTTGATTGGGGACTCCCAGCCCAAATTTCAAGAAATTTGGAGAAAATTTTGTCATTTGTGAATTTTTTGTGCCAATTACAGGTTTTTCCCAAGAACTGGTCTCACCCCGGGTGAGACCAGTTTGAAGGGCTGCTCGGAATTTTGCAAACTTGGCATTTTTGGAAAGGGCATTCAAAAAGAAAAATTACCAATACTTGGGAGAAGCCTGATTTTGAGTTTTGAGCCTCCAAAAGCTCAAAATACACCTAAAAAATGACTTTCTGCCCACTTTTTGAGTTACAGAAAGTGACCTTGGGAGAAATGGTTTTTGAGGGGTCAAATCAACACCAAATTCAGAAATTCCACTTGGGATGGAAAGTAGACAGGCCAAGCTTTCCAATGAGCCATCTTGCACCTGATTTGGATCAGTAGAACCCACTCAAAAATAGCTGTGAAGGGGCGCGACCAGAACTTCCAGGGGCGCGACCAGAACTTCCAGATTTGCCAGAATTCACATTTTTGGTCAAAAAACACTGTTTTGACTATGGTTGACTATTTTTACTTGTAGATGATGGATAAATGTAATATTTTCATGGCACTTTGGTAGATTTTATCTTTCTTTACCCTTCTAGAAGCTTCCATGATGTAAAAAGTGAAAAATTAATGCATGGATGAGTTAGCTAAGTAATAGAGGCAAGTTGTTGGGCTGCCTATTTTCTAGTTCTTAGTTTAGAATTAGTTCAAACTGCTCCTAGGAAGCTGAGCTCGACCCCTAGAGGTGGGGAAAGGAGTTAGATGGTCTAGATGGTCTATATTATGCTCTCTCCTTCTCATTTTCATGGTTGGACTCTTGTGTAAGGAAGCTTTATTGTATATTGTGCATCTATTTCTGCAATTGAAGGCAAGGAAAGCCAGGGTTTTACAGACATCTTTGAGGATTCTTGTGGATCTGATTGTTGATGGTGTGTTCTCTACATGTTCTTTTAAGTTTGTTTATGTGTTTCACATCTCTCTTATGCTTCTAAATTGGACAGATGAAGTGGTAAAGTTTGAACTCATGTTTTGACATGCTCAGCTTTTTAGTTTGTTCAATTTTAATGTTTTCTACTGTCTAGAGAGGATTCGAATTGTGTGTTTGCCCTCTTTAGCTTCTCCTCTATCATCTCTGATCATCCATCTCAGATTAAGGCATCAGCACTCATTCCTACCTTGCCCCTTAGATCCCCCTGTGAAAACTGTGCTCAATCCCCGCACCTTGAATTGCACTTCCACCAATTGCCACCAAAAACCCCAAAAATCATTAAATCAACCCCCTTATCAATTTACTAGCCTAAAATCTTTATTATTAATTGGTCAGCCTAATCATATTGAAAGATCTATCGAATCTGACCCGAGAGAGCCTTCTCATACCTCGTAGGGCTAGCTACGAGGTGAAATGGTTTGATGTAGCCTTGAGAGTTTGTCTATCTCAGCCTAGGTGAATTCCAAGCGCTAACACACCCAACGAGTCAAATAATCTATTGCGGTAATAATATAACAAGCATGCAAATGATGAGAAGGAGTGTGAATGGGCCCAACAAAATCAATCACCCATTTCTCAAAAGTAGCAAGGTCATGTACCGGATGCAAAGGCATTTCATCGTGACGTGATAGTCGGCTACCAAAGGCCAGCTTTGTTATGAAACCAGCTCACAAAAAGATAGAAAAGAGAGATCAACGCCTTAGAATTTAGCCTCTTTGAGGGGGAAACCTAGTTTACATTACACAAATGAACAATACTTCGATGATTCAAATGACAAAACCTCCTTTCTATATATAGGACTCTAAGGAGTCAGAATATAACCCAGCCGACCTAACAATAATAATATAAAGCCACAAAAATAACAATAGGGGGATTCTATGGGGCACAGTAATAACAATATGGGGACAATAGGGGCACAACAATATTAATAAGGGATACAACTACAATAATAATGGGGTAATCACTAGTATTATAGGTACCCAACATGCCCCTCTCCTTCAAAAAAGTGTTGTCCTCAACGCTTGAGTAGTTCTAGCTGCTTCTATATAAAATTCTCATCCTCCCATGTGGAATCTTCAGCGGATAAGTTCTTCCACTTGATAAGATACTCCGAAATTGATCGATTTTGTAACTTTTGAGTTCTTGTTTCTATGACTGCTTCTGGATCCAATATAATTTTTCCTTCCTCGTCAAGTTCTGGCAATATTGTTTGAACTGGGAGCTTGTCGCCTATAACCTTCTTTAAACATGAAACATGGAAAACTGGGTGCAATCGAGAAGCTGCAGGAAGCTCCAATTTGTATGCCATAGTACCAATCTTTTGCAACACCTTGTACAGACCATAATACTTTGGTGATAATTTATTATCCTTTTTAGCTTGCTTGAGGGACATTTGCTTATATGGTTGTAGCCATAGGAATACCCAATCACCTACATCAAAACTTCTTTCGCTGCGATGTTGATCTGCCTGTTGTTTCATTCTATTTTGTGCCAACACGAGGTTATCCTTTAAGAGTTGGAGGACGTATTGTTGATGTTTGATGTGATGTTCCACTGCTTGAACATTAGAATTTTCTCTTAAATATGTTGTGATGGATGGTGGCTGATATCCATAAAGTGCCATAAATGGGGTCATTTTTGTTGTTGTATGGAAGGAAGTGTTATACCACCATTCAACCAGAGGCAACCATTTGACCCATTGTGTCTGTTTATCAGATACAAAGCAACAAAGATATCCTTCCAAACATTTGTTTACTATCTCAGTTTGCCCATCAGATTGAGGATGATAAGATGAGCTATGAGCTAACTGAGTACCAAGACAAGAAAATAATTTTGTCCAAAAGTTTCCAATGAAAATGGGATCTCTATCACTTACAATAATCTTTGGGTTTCCATGTAGCTTTTGAATTGTTTCCATAAATGTAGTAGAAATTTTATTGGCTTTAAATGGATGTGATAATGCACAAAATTGTGCATACTTGGTAAGTTTGTCAACTACCACCATGATGACACTCTTTCCCTCAGACTTGGGTAAACTTGTGATAAAATCCATAGAAACCTCCTCCCAACATTGGCTTGGAATGGATAAAGGTTGTAATAGGCCCGATGTCTTAATTGTTTCAACTTTATTTTGTTGGCAAACCAAACATTCTGCCACAAACTTTTGAATATCTAATTTAAGGCCCTCCCAAAAAAGTTCCTTCTTAACCCTGTGGTAAGTTTTTAAAAATCTTGAGTGCCCTCCTAAGGGAGAAGTGTGCAATTCCATAAGAATCTTTTGTTTTAGCTGGGAATTCTTACAGAGGTATAAGCGATCTTTGTACCATAACAAATCATTTTTCCAGCTAAATGTATCAAACGTACTAGAGTCTTGTTGTAACTTTCGAATAAGTGCCCACATTTCTTCGTCGTTCTTCCATTCCTCCCTTGCTTCTTTTATCCAATCTGGTTGGATAATAGAAATGGCGCACAACAATGCTTCCACATCCTCATCCTTTCTTGAGAGTGCATCTACCACCACATTTTGCTTCCCTTTTTTGTAGATGATTTCAAAGTCATAACCCAACATCTTTGTGACCCACTTTTGTTGCTCTTCAGAGGATAATCTTTGTTCTAAAAAGTATTTAAGGCTATCATGATCCGTTTTTACCTTGAAGTGTCTTCCCATTAGGTAGGGTCGCCATTTCTTAAGTGCATGGAGTATTGCCAACATTTCCTTCTCGTAAATAGATTTGTGTAAAAACTTTCCCTTGATTGGAAGACTTTTAAAAGCAATGGGTCTTTCATCTTGCATTAAAACAACACCAATTCCATTTCCTAAAGCATCACATTCCACAATAAATGTTTTTGTGAAGTCTGGTGTAGCTAAGACCAGTGCTTGGCACATTGCCTCTTTAAGATGCTCGAAGGCCTTTGTTGCTTCTGGAGTCCATGAAAATGCATCTTTCTTCAATAATGTTGTTAGAGGTGCTGCTATTCTCCCATAATTCTTAACAAACTTGCGATAATACCCTGTCAACTCGATAAATCCTTGCAGATGCTTTATGGATGTGGGGATTTTCCATTCCTTAATGGCTTTAATTTTGCTAGGGTCTACCTTAACTCCTTCATCAGATACAATATGACCCAGATATTCCACCTCTTGTACTCCAAAGAAACATTTGGATCTTTTTGCATATAATTGTTTCTCCTCCAATAGTTGTAGCAACCTGTCAACATGTTCAACATGATCCTTCCAAGACTTGTTGTAGATTAGTATATCATCAAAAAATAATAAAACAAATTTTCTAAGGAATGGTTTGAAAATGGAATTCATCAAACCTTGAAATGTTGAAGGTGCATTGGTAAGGCCAAAAGGCATGACCAAAAATTCATAATGACCCTCGTGAGTTCTAAATGTTGTTTTCGGAATGTCTTCAGTCTTCATTTTGATTTGATGATATCCTAAATGAAGATCCAACTTGTTGAAGTAAATTGATCCATGCAATTCATCCAGTAATTTATCAATGACAGGAATGGGAAACTTATCTTTAATAGTGAGCTTTTTGAGCTCCCTATAATCTGGACACATGCGCCATGATCCATCCTTCTTGTGCACCAATAATACTGGAGCAGATAAAGAACTTTGACTCAGTTGAATTATACCATCCTCTAGCATTTCTGCAACCATACATTCAATTTCACTCTTTTGGGCATAGGGATATCTATACAGCCTGATGTTTGGAGGAACATTTCCTGGAATCAGATGAATAGCATGATCATGATCACGAATAGGTGGGAGACCTTTGGGAGTCTCAAATACCTTGGAATGATTGTCCAAGACTTTTTGGAGATCTAGAGAAATAGATGATTCCAACGTGGAAACATCTAGCGAACATAATTGTGCAATTACACCTCTTTATTCCTTTTCTAGAAGCTTTGTCATACTGTTAGAGCTGATTATATTTCTCGGTTTCCCTGCAATACCCCTTAATTCAACTTCCTTTCCTTCCATAGAAAATTTCATGAAAATTTCTTGAAAATTAAAAGCTATTGTACCCAAGGATTGTAGCCATTGGACTCCTAGTACAACATCAACACCTCCCATTGGAATGGAAAGCATTGGGCTAGTCAATACATATTCTGCCATGGATAGCTTGATATTATGGCACTTTCTAGAGCAATTTATTGTTCCTCCATTTGCAACCATCACTTGACACTATGGTGCTGGATATAAGAAGCAATTCAATTCTTTTGCTACCTTACAATGAATAAAATTGTGGGTACTTCCTGAATCAATCAACACTATTACCTTTTTCTTCTTGATTTGTCCTTCTATCTTAATGGTTTGAGGAGTGGTAATTCCCACCAATGCATTACAAGATATGGTCAAATTCATTTCTTCTTTATCTAGGCTTTGTTCCTGGAGTATATCCTCTTCTTTTGACCTTTCTTGCTCCTTTTCTTCTTCCTCTTCACAATCTATGTAGAATAATTTCTTCTGAGCACACTTATGACCTTTAGTGTATTTGCTATCACAATTGTAACAAAGCCCTTTTGCTCTTTTTTCTTCCAATTGTTGTGGTGTCAACCTTATAGGTTGTGGAATACTAGGGGCAACAACACTTCCATCTTTATAGTTGTGAGTGGTATGCTTCCTGGTTGCCATAAGTTTGCTTTCCATTTTTCTTGCTAACCTGAATGCCTTCTCTAATGAATCAGGTTCCCAAAGGCGAACATCATGTTGGATATTATCCTTTAAAGTCCCTAAACACATCAATCCTATGCTCCTCTAGAATATTGTTTACCCTTATGTTCAATTTTCGGAACTCCTCAATGTGCTCCATTATTGAACCCTTTTGTTGGAGACTTATCAATTGGCTAAAAAAAGTGTTGCTTTTTGTATCCTCATAATGTGCTGTCAATTCTTCCGTAAAAATTGCCCAAGTGATAATTTTTTTACGAGAGCAAAGCCATTGATACCATACAAATTGATTTGGTTCCAAATATAAAGTTGCAATACGTACCTTTTGTGTGTTTTGCACATTATTGAGATCAAAAAATTGCTCCATCTGTAATATCCATGTTGCAGGATCCTTGCCATCAAACTTCCTCATATCGATTTTTGGAATATGGTGGGTCTTCGATCCAACATTAGAGTCTATGGAATCATGATTAACATTTCTTTTGTTCTCATCATGAGTTTCCTTTACTACCCTTTCACCATTAGTGACCATTTCTTGTAGCAACTTATTCATATTTATCTTCAATTCTTCCATCTTATCATCCGTGCCATCAATTTTAGCGTCCATGCCATTCATCTTAGCTTCCATGCCATCCATCTTAGCTTCTACACCTTTCTTTAAACAATCCATCTTAGCTTCTACACGTTTCTTTAAACCATCCATCTTAGCTTCTACATCTTTCCTTAAACCATCCATCTTAGATTCTGTTGCTTTTTGTGCAAGTGACACTTGGTCTCGTAATTTTGATATATCATGTTGCATTTCTTCCTTTTCTTCATGAGTCATGCTAGAGCTTTCAGGTTTCTTACTAGGTGTTTGCATTATCTTTCCTCAGGGCATCAATTACTGATTCAAACTAATTTTTCAAACCAAGCTTATGCAAAATTTTAAAAAAACTACACACCTTTTTTCACTTTGTAGAAGCTTGATATTGAATCTGATGTATCTCTGTAATTTCGGATCATCCAGTTCTAAAATTTCAATCTATAGTAGCCCTCTGTGTCCTCTTTCCAATGCCACCAGTCTGATCCAAATTGGATTCTCCAAGGAAGAGTTATTCACAATCTCCCAAGATGACCTGATTATAGACTAGTTCAGTAGAGCGAACTTGTACAACGTGCCACGAGTCACTGTTTCGACCTTTGGCTTTGAAAAATATATACAAGAAACTACAGCTCGTCCTCTTTCTATACCTTCTTACAAAATTTCAATCCGATGCTCAGAGAGAAATATATGACGATTTTCCCCAGGTCACCTGTTTGGAATGTAATTCAGGAGTCTACAAAAAGACCAACTTCCTCCGAAAATATAGCGCGAAAAGCTCTTAAATTCGGACCCGAGATTCAGCGTGATTTCTTCTCAAATGGGTTTTTTTTTAGCTTCTGAAACGTCGCAGAAAAAAATTTATAGTGAAAATGCCACGATGACCTGTTTGGAGCAGCGAAACCCTAGAATCCAAAGCTCTGATACCAAATGTTATGAAACCAGCTCACAAAAAGATAGAAAAGAGAGATCAACACCTTAGAATTCAGCCTCTTCAAGGGGGCAACCTCCTTTACATTACACAAATGAACAATTCTTCGATGATTCAAATGACAAAACCTCCTTTCTATATATAGGAGTCTAAGGAGTCACAATATAACCCAGCCGACCTAACAATAATAATATAAAGCCACAAAAATAACAATAGGGGGATTCTATGGGGCACAGTAATAAAAATATGGGGACAATAGGGGCACAACAATATTAATAAGGGATACAACTACAATAGTAATGGGGTAATCACTAGTATTATAGAGACCCAGCAAACTTGCAGAACTTTCTGAGCAGTAGCTTTCCCTCCAACATGCCCTCCTGTAACCTCGGCATGACATTCCCATAACATACTTTCACGTGCATGATCAAGGATACAATTTCACAGAACTTGATCGAGCCCCATTTTATATAATTGTCCCACAATAAGTTGATAGTTTGTTGCTCGAACTACCAAATGCTTCTTCTACACCACAGTATAATCTGGAAGGCATTGAACTGTAGCAATAAAAGTGAGAATATATTCTAAGTAATTAGGGACAGCTTCAATACGAAACAAATGAGCGTCTGAAAATTGACCATCAATTGATCCCCCTGATTCTCCTGACTCTAACCTGGATAAATGGTCTAGCCCCACATTAGATCTTCCTAGCTTGAAAATCACCTCAAAAGTAAACTCCTGAAATAACAATAAACACTGACAAATCCCTCCTCCAAGCATATGATTATTAACTAAATATTTTAGTGTTGAGTGGTCTGTGAAGAACTTGAATGGACCTCCCAACAAATAATGTCGAAATTTTTTGAGAGAATAAACCATAGCTAAAGCTTCCCATTCTATAGTAGTATAATTCTTCTCTACATTGGAAAGTTTCCTGCTTGCAAAGTAGATAGGATGATCCAAGTTTCCTTCACCTGGTTTTGTTAGTATAGATCCTAAGGCAATCCCAGATGCATCAAAATGAACATGAAATGGATAATTCCATTCAGGATTTCTCCTTCAAAGTATCAAATGCATCATCACATTCAAGAACCTACACAAAGCATTCAGATTTCTTAAGAAGCTTCTCAAGCAGCATTGTGATTGAGGCACAATTTCTTATAAACATGCAATAATAACCAATCTGGCCCAAAGTGTAACACAACTGGCAAACATAAGTGCGTGGCATCATATTCAATATTATGAAAACCTTGGCAGGGTAGACACATACTCCTTCCTTACAGATGATATGGCCTAATACTATTCCAAAAGGCACAACAAAAATGCATTTCTTCAGGTTTAAGGATATTTAAAGTTGTATGAATCTATCAACATAACTCTCAGGAAACTAGGATGGTTTTTTAGCAAACTATAAATAGTCCAATCATACATTTAAACTTCAAGAAACTTATGTATGTATTCACGAAAACAAGAAACAAAAATATGGGAGAAAACAAATGGGGAATTCTTCAACCCAAAGGGAATAACATTATAAGCATAGGACCCCCATTCGGTAGTGAATTTAGTATTCTTCTTATCTTCTTCTGCAATGCGAAATGGATGATACCCCGAGAAACCATCAATAAAAGAGTAAGCTTCATTTCCCCCAACATTTTCCAAGGCTTCATCACTAAACGGATTTGGGAAGGGTTCATGCACACATGCATTTTTGAGGCTGCAGTAATAAAAAAACACTCGAATGTCCTCTAAATCCTTCTTATCCTATATGAAAATGGGGCTTATCCACTCATCTTCATCAACCAAAAATATAAGGCTAATGGCTAGCATTTTGTCAATTTCCTTGTCTACCTTCTCCTTGACTCGCAAATTCAATATGTAGGGTCGATGCTTAACTGGTTTCGCATCTGGCTTCAGTGGGATTTTCATTTCTCCCAAGTCCCCTTTAATCCCCTTTAATTATGAGATGGAATAGGGAAGTAAATCCTCGTATTCTTTGAGAAGGTCAAAGATTTCTTGATTGGTTGGGTCATCCCAATAATATCCAATGTAAGCAAGCTTTGGTTTCTCTTATTTTCCAATATTAATGTTTTTCAATTTAAGAGGTTGCAGATGTGGAGCATCATGTATATGATCCTAATTTATTTTTCATTCCCCTTCAGACTCTTTAAATGACAAATATCACAGCTCCTCCAGGTCATCATCCGGATCTTTATTAACTTTACCACAAACCACAGCTTCATGTAACCCTAATTCATACTGATGATAAAAACTCCATACTTATTGCATTATTCTAAAGTGTCCCCAGGTGAAAACAATACAGCTCTGATAGCTCAAAGGGCTTGTGCTATCTTTTCTTCAGCATCTCTACATAACTAGGAAGATGACACATCCCAATTGTTTATTTTGTGTTTCAACTCCTCCTGCAAATACTAAGCTTGTGGGATATTTCCCAAGGAATGGATAAATAGATGTGGCCATATTTCAACTGCCAGGCCATTAGTCTACCATACAAAACAACAATTCTTAACATGCTCTATCGAGCAAGTACGACCATCATAAGTGAGAATTTTTCTTAGAATTTCATTCGAAGGAAGAAACTAATAAATCAAAACATCCTTAGTTGTGCTCAAATCTTGAAATTGATCTCGATGGGCTTCCCACTATCTCATGGGAGTCGTTTGCAAATCAACACTCGTTAAATAAACATTTTGACTTTTTTCTATGCAAGAATAAATTTCTTTAATAAAATTGACAACATAATTAGTACCATTGAAAATAGTATACTTGCGTACCTCAGTACCAATCCAACAGACACATTGAACAATGGAAAAATGTCAAGAATGAAGATCATGAGCACCTTGTTGCCAATCTTCCATCACAACCTGAGAGCCAACTTCAATACTTTGAATACTCTTCCAAATGATAGATCCAGCTGTTGTGGGATTAATATAATATTCTCACCTCCCAGTAGTTAGTTGATATAGTTGATCCAACAAATTAGGTGACTTGACATCGTCCACCGGTTCTATAAATCTCGGGCCTTGATAAGGATCAAGAGGTTGTATAACTCGCATTCCATTTACTTCAAAATTCATAGTTTCCCACTTCAAATCAATGATTGCATAATTCTCAAAAGCCCAGTCAATACCCAATAAAGCTGGATATGGATATTTATCCCCAATAATATCAATAACTTCAAAATATGCATAATTTTTTACACCAGAAATATAAACTTCATCATCCTCTAATTTTCCAACAGGAAGAATAAAATAAATTGGGTTTTCTGAGAGCTTCCCAAGTTTTTATTGGTAGAATATTGACATCTGAGACCAAATCCAACATAGAATCCTTAATTTGAAAACATACAATCTGAGAGTCCACCCGAAACTCCCTTCCATTTCACTTCATGTTCCATTGTACCCGATTGGAATGCCACTCAACTAAATTTGCAGAAATTGGTTCTTCAAAAACATATAATGCTTAACAATAGTATTTAGCCTTTTATGTAACTGACCAGAAAGTTGTTCATCATTCATAATTTTTAAAAATAACTTAAACCAATCCGTTAATTGGTGGAAAGGTTCTACAGAATTCTTCTCCTCATGGACCTTTACTTTCTCCTGTTGTCCACTATGGGATCCTTGTGAATAAATCAGCTAAGGAAAAAGTTTGGTTGCATCCCTATAGTACTCCTTGTGTTGATTTGGATCATAAGACTTCTTTGAAGATATAGGTCTTATGACAGTTGATTGATTAGGAGTTCCAATTTCAACTCCAGACTTCTTGCCTCCTCTTGTAACAACATTGATATTGGGATGCACTATAGGACCAAAATCCTAAGGCTCTACACAGATTAAGTTAGCTCCTTTAGCCCAATTGAGTTCCTCCCACCGAGCAATAAGTTTAGGAAAATATTTAGGTTCATGAGTATTCACCCGATAGTATGAACACCAAGGTATTTGTGGCAAAGTACATTCGCTTGTGAAATGGCCTTCCTAATCATCATTATAACACCTAATCGGGCCTCTTCCACCTTTCCTTCCTCCCCTTGGATCCCCCCCTTCGTGTCCTTGAGGACTCTCATTAATACAAAAGGATGAATAATCAAGGAAGTTAGCTAAATCATCCAAGGACCGACATTGATCTGTATGATGATTGGGTGATCCACAAAACTCACAAAACAATTTATTGGGAACAATGGAGTACTTTTGTAGAATAGGACATAGGTGAGGTAAATGACCAAAACTTCGACAAATCTCACAATAATAATTCACAGACATACCTTGAGGATTTGAAAATGACTAGAATTATGTAAGGCCTAAAAAGGGAAGAGCGGATCAAAATTGTGCAACTCTAGGGGATTGCAGTGGAGGAGGTCCCATAGGAGCACTAGATGGTCCCGGTTTCATCAGTTGCAGGAATTTTGTAACATGATGTCCTTCAACCTAAAAATGAGTACATCAAACATGAGGTATTGTAGGCCATAAAGGTGCAAGATCTTTCAATTTGTCTGCCAAGGTGGCAATATGATTTTGGAGGCCCACAATAGCAGGATTTGTTGAAGAACCACCAATTCTATAGTCTTGTGGATAACCAGTCATAGCCTCTATCTACATCAATTGTTCCAATGAATATTGAAGTGTATCAATCTTCTGCTGAGACAATGGAATGCGAGTCATTGGTAACAGGGCCTTGATGAAGCAATCTCTCTAATGATGTGTATCAATAGGATAAGAAAACTTTTTGATAGCATCTTTAAAACGTTGCATACATTGCCAAGCATATTCTCCCTCCTGTTGGTGAATATCCAACAATTTCGCCAATCCTTGCTAATTTGACTGAGGTAACTTAAATTCCTGAATAATTTCTTGTTTAAACATATCTATACCAGCATTGGGGTCATCATCGATCCATTTTATAAACCATCGTAATGCTCTATCCTGCAACATAGTTTGAAATTAAATAAGATTTGTTGTGTTAGGAGTATGACGTGATCTCCACACAACTTCACATAAATACTGGTGATGTTCAACATATTCACCCCCCTTCTTGCAAATTTTGGGTATCTGGTAAGTGAGCCAGCTGCAAGTCTAGCCAAATTTGATTATCATGCAGAAACAAGTATACATCCTTTGGAACTCAGTTGAGAACAACTAGTTTAACTTGGTTGACTAGCACCACTAGAACTACCTTTACCCTTATGCAATAATTGAACTTTAATAAACTTACGTACCTTTTAAAAGAGAAAATCAGGACTTTGACATGGCACCAAGGGAAGGTTAGAGAGAGGAGGAGTCACGTTGTTGCATTGAGGGATTTTATATTATGGTACTAAATCATCCTCAAAGAAAAGCCACCTCATTGCAAAATGAAAATAATCATCTACTGGTGTATGCTCATCTAGTAACACAATTGGTTGGTCAATTGGCTCAGGTGCCCGAAATCCTTCTGATTCCTCATAAACTCAAGTAGCCACTTCTAAGATCTTCGCTTCACTTTCATTGGCAGCTCCTATTTTTTCAAAAGAATAACCTTCTTCTTCATTTCTTTTTGTGACTCTGGAGTCTCCATTTCCTTATTCTACACTACCAAACTTCTTAGAGTGTTGCCTATGCACTGCAATTCCCTTCTTCGAACCCTAAATTCCCTCAACTTCCTTTACCACCACTCTTTACCTATTCTTTCCCTCCACAACGCTCTAAAATATCTCACCTTCTGCAACTCTTCTTGATTCATGATAATAGCTTCTTCATTCTCCCACATCATACGACATTCCTCTCCTCTAATCCATTCCCCCAGTACTAAAAATTTAAGCTACCATTTAATCTTGTGGAAATACCAACAATTTGTCTTCAACCAGCATTACTTTAATCCAAAGAGGAAACTCCTTTAGCATTCTTCCCCTTATCCCAAACTTGAATATGGATTCTACATAGAGAAGGACTAGTGCTTCTCGGTCACAAATTCAATAATGTAGCTCTCAAGAGTCGCGTTAACCCAAAAGTTGATAGCTCTTGTTAGATCTGTATCTAACCGATGAAGATCATACAGATCAGTTGTATTCCAAGTTCTGCACAACCTCGATTATGACACAACAATCGATTTATAGTGAATACGAGTCAACCAATTTCTAATTCCTCAGAAAACTTGCACCAAAATATCTCGTATTGGTCACAATAAGGCTCAGCGTACATAATCTCTTCTTTGACCTCAATTTATATCCTTTTGTCTCAATTTTTCCTACTTCAAAATAAATTGATCAACTCTTTCATGCCATCGTTTTTGGATGTCCCAAGGAATATACCTTGGTCGCATGATCTAGACCCCCTTAAGAAACTTGATTTCGAGGTCTTTTCAACTGAACCATTTGTTGGCGGAAAAGTTTAAATTAAGTTTGACCCATGGTTTGGTCTAGGATGCCAACAAAAGTCTTTGCATAGTCTAGTGCTTCACTATCATTTTCACTCCCTTGGATCAAAGAAGTGGCTCACCCGAGGTGAATCATAACCATAGAAAGGTGTAAGGGATCTAGATTTAGTTATCTAAGTAGCTTGTGCAACCATTTATGCATTCATTTTCAACTACTTAACTCATACATTTAACAAAAAATAGACATAAGCAGAAAATTTTAAAAGGGATACAACATACACAAACAAATAAAAAAACTCCCATTCTCATTTTATTATTAAAACAGCAGAGCCCGATTACAATAGCATTTCTCCATTACATCTTGCATCACATTATAGACTTGTGCGTAGATAAAACAACTCAGAACAAGTGTCAAAACAAAACATTACATATCCTGCTATGACCATAACCATCCTTTCACAGTTCAAATCCCAAACATTACAACAAAACTAAACTTGCAATACAATCTAAACTTTATGGCACCATCTAAACTTCGCAAAGTTGTCTAAACTTGTTTCTCGCTGCTCTTTATCTTCTTTTATAACTGCACTCGCTTGACTTAGTCTTCGGTCCCTCACTCGCTTAATTTGTATTTTTTTAATACTTAGGGCCATTACCTTGGTTCTTTGTTGACTGTATCAAAATCAGATCCTAGTTCTTTGTACACACCCTTATTTTCCACTGCACAAATTCCAAAAAAAATATTTCACTACCACCTTGCTTTTCCGCTGCTCTACTTCCTGCAGCTTTAACAAAAATGTCCTCCGCAACTCTTATTCCTTCAAAAATGAAGGACCCAACATATACTTGATATTAATGTGCTTCATCCTCACATGGAAAGAAGAGTTCTCTAACAGCTTTATGCAGCTTTGATAGTCAAAACATATGATGGTTGAATCCAAAGTTCCTTCAAACGAATTAGCAAGCAACTTACACAACCAAACCGCTTCATGAATAAATTCAATGGGTAATATATTCAGATTTATCAGTACTTAATGCAACCCAGTATCATTTTTTTTCCATCTATGAAACCATAGTGGTTCCCAAACAAACACAGCCACATGTAGTAATTTTTCCATCTTCAACATTGCCTTCCCAATCTAAATCATTGTAGCCCAATAAATTAATCTCATTTCCTGCAACGTATCTCAAACAATGATTTATGCGCCCACAAATATATCTTAAGATTTGTTTTGTTGTTATCCAATGAACATGTCTAGGGTCCATCTGAAATTGGTTAAGAGTGTTTACTGCAAAACATATATTTGGCCTGGTGTTCACGAGATACATCATAGAACCAATCAATTGTCAGTAAGATGATGGATCAATAAAACTTTAATTTGAACTCATTATCTTTTTCAAATTGGTGATCATAGGTGTTATCATGAAGTTTATTATCCACCATCCCATTTTTTATAGAATTTTTGATCACATATTTTCTTTGACCAAGATAAATTTTGCCAGGTTTCTTCCAAACTTTAAGTCCCAGGTAATAGTGCATTAGTCCAAGATATTTCATGTCAAACTCAACTGCTAGTTCCTTCTTGCATTGACGAATACAATGATCCACACATGTTATCATTAAGTCTACCATATATAGTAATATGATCACTAGCTCATTCTTTACTATTTTGATGTAGAGGTTTGGATCTGAAGTACTTTTGATGAAACTAAGTCTTATTAGATAAGCATCTATTCAGGAATTGAAAGAGAGTGGAATGACTTGTTAAGGAGTTTTCCCCCCAACGTTTCGAACTTCAAAGTGCAAAGTGAGTCCATCATGAGGAGAACGCTTAATATCTTGAGAAGATTTAATGTAAAAGCGTCGATGATTTATATGTATTTAAGTGAATAATGTTTTTGTAGAAACTTATTCGGCTAAATATTAATCTGGAAATTGTATTAATTAATTTAATCTGTAATAATGAGTATAATCATTATTATTTTATTTTTTTTAATTTAACATATTTCTTTATTAATCTATGTAGGAAATTTTATTTAGTTATATTGTAGTTGAAAATAATATTGAATTATTAGTTAATTTTAGTTATCATCAAAAGTAAAGTTTTTTTAAAATAATAAGAGAGTTGTAAATGTATAAATTGAGATTAATT